>JAPDVU010000006.1:165287141-165944016 GCA_026230045.1 Corynorhinus townsendii | reverse complement strand
GGCCCGTGTACAAGTCAGACCCTTAGACTATGAGGAGCAGGAGGACCCGCGCCTTTGGTCTTCTCCCTGGTGAGGCGCCTCCTCTATCAGGCCCATGACCGTCCCCTCTCTGGACGGAACAATCGTTTCTCCATCCTGCGCTCCCCGGGCCAGACTTCATACCACCCATGCAGTTTTGAGGTTACAAAATGGTGTCCCTTGCACATGAACACAGCCCGCAGATAGGTCTTGTTTGGCCTGTGACATGTGCTTTAATTTTTTGGGGGGGAATGAATTGCCAAGATTTAAAGATGAGGGATTCATATACACGTTTGGGTTTCTGATTTTCCTTTGGGAAATGGGATTATCTGAAGATCTGGTCTCGAGTTGTCACAAGGCAATCATTCACTGGAGCTGAGCAGTGGCTGTCCCCTCCAGGGCTCCCTCCGTCCCTTCTGGTTCACTTACGTCAGCGATGCTGTCTTCCTGGTCCCAGAGGCATTTCAGCTTTTGGGTCGTGATCCATGGTACATACCCTCACACCTGCCTACCTTTCTCCTACCTCACCCCACTCTGTCTACCTAACCTTCTCTCTCCCTCACTATTTGCTTAACACATTCTGCTTTGTTTCACAAAGGGATTGAAGCAATTATATGAAATACATATAATACAATAAGAAGAGGTAAAGTAATAAGGAAAACAGCCTCTGAAAATGTGGATTCGATTAGGAGGTCAAGACCACAGGGACAAAGCGAACACAGAAATTCAGGTCATTCGTTCTACGCAGTTACTATGCTGGAGCCACAAATTGGCGCTGAGCTCTTATATATATTTTATTGCCCAGGAGAGGAAAACGTATCCGATGCTTCGGGAGCGGAGCTTCCCTCAAAACTTGTCTCTAAAAGGACATTTTCAATGGTGTCCATGCAGGTGGGTTTTGTGAACATGGGGCACAGAGAGTCGGTGAGCGAGAAGACTTATGACAAAATCTGAATACTCGGTTACAGAGCTCTTCCTTTGAAAGTAATGTGACCAAGGAGTCAAGTTAGTTTAAACTTTTTTTTACCTCTCTGATACTGGTAATACCACCAGGCGATGTCTAGGAAAAAGTAAGAAAACATTTTACCAAATCCATTCATCACAAAAGCAAAACACACTCTTATTTTCCAGGGAGAGTCCGCTTTGAGGGAGTCCAGGTCACGGTCCCGCTCGACCTGGGCGAAGAGGTGATGCAGCAGAGCTGGGCTGACCTCTCCCTGACATTTCCCCACCCTGAGAACAGGCGAGAGCGATGGGCCAGCTTGCAGTGCCCACGGCTCCCAGCAGGGGGCTCACTGAGCATGCCCGCAGCCATGCAGCCATGCAGCCAGAAGAGAGATGGGATGGCATGGGGCAGAGGATGCACGGATGTGGATGGGCCTGGGAAATACCTGCGTGTTTGCTTGAAGAGTGTCTCAGAGATGCCCTCCACCGTGGAGGCCCCCCACTGCCCCTCTCCGCTACTGGGTGTTTTGAAGCCGATTCTTTAACCACCATCAATGAAGTATCTACTATACACACAGGGTGGGGCAAAAGTAGGTGTACAGTTGCCCCGCCCTATCTATCAGTGAATGAAATAACTCTGTCTCCTGCTCTCATGGAGCGTACAGTCTACAGATCTCGTCCCTTCTCAGGCTGATAAGTAGCAAAGAAGCAGAAAAGGAAAAGTGCCCTTTCAAAACCCAATTAGCACATTAGGACCTGTGAGCAGAGTGGAGGCGGGTTCCCCGTGATGCCGAGTATAAAACAAGACAAAACATCAGCCCTAGAAAATCCTCCCGGCAGCGTGGAGTGGGGGGCCCCAGGTCCCAGAGAGTGGGACACAGGGGCTCTATTTGCTGCTCCCCCACTGGGAGTCTATTTGGGGAATCAGCCTGGTTTTCCTCTGTAGGCAGTTGCTTGAACTTCCTCTTGTCCTTCCAGTACCCTGAGCAGGAGTGTGGAAGGCAGCCCAGTCACCGCCTGAAGTGTGTTTTAATCACTCCCACCTGCCACCCCGACAGGGCGGGGGGCTTCGTTTCCTGCTGCCTCACAAAGTGGTGCTGGAGGTGGGCATCCAGGGGTAAGTGTTTCTGCTCTTGTCTGCTGACCTGAATTTCATAGGAGAGACTTATTTTGCTGGATTGAGCTGCCCTCTTTTCTCACTCTGAGTAAGTAGCACTTGTATTTATTGTTTTCTAATAGACTTTCTTTAGAGAGCAGTTTTAGGTTTACAGAAAAAATGGGGAGAGTTCCCACACACCCAGTCTCACAGTGTCCCCTATTATTAACATCTTGCTTTGGTCAGACATATTTGTTACAACTGACGAAACGAGGTTAGTAGATTATTTTTACCTGAGGCCCATAGTTTACATTAGCTTTCATTCTTCCCATGGTACAGTTCTATGGGTTTTGACAAAAGTATGATGCCCTGTATCCTGCAGAACAGATTCACTGCCCTACAAACGTGTCAGTAGCATTTTCATGTGGGTTGGCCTTCTCTGGCATGCCAGGGAGAGAGGAAGGACATCCTGTCTGTTCATACGGAGTTCTCACAGACTGGTACGCACATAGACCAGGGATTACCAACTCGGACATAAGGATGTGAGCACGACCTGCAGCAGTCTGGGAAAATAAAAATTGGGCAGTGCTATTGAGACATTCAGGAACTGAGGGGCCAATCCTGGAGGGGCCACAGAGCAATGGGCCTGACCGCCTGGGCTGCTGCTTCCCTAGGCATTTGCTAATTCTTAATGGACAGGTCAAGAGAAACTAGGCCAAAGCCATAAGCTTGCAGAGCCAGAGTTTTCTGCAGGCTCGCCAAGGCAAATGGAAAACCCTCAATACAAGAGAGCAATCTCCCAGTAAAAGCCAAACCCTAACTAGGTGCTACTGGCAAGCATAAGGGCAGAGGAAAGGTCAAAGTGAAAGGATGGAAAAGGATACAGGATGCAAACCCAAATCCCCAAAAGCCTGCGTGGCTACTGTAATACCAGACGTCAGAGACGTTCAGGCAAGACGCTTTGCTAGACAGGAAGAGAGAGCTTTCGTAAGATGTAACGATTCTAAATTAGTGTGCTCTAGTAATACAGCTTCAAAATACACATAAGGGCTGAAAAACTAAAATGAGAAATAGCAAATTCACAACTGTAAGTGGAGATTTAAAAGCACCTCTCCAATAACTTAAAACAAACAAACAAACAAACAAAATCAGTAAGGGACAGGAGATATGAGCCACGCAGTTAACAAACTTGGCTTCATTGACACACACAGGGCTCAATCACAGGATGCCACACCTCATTGACACACACATAGGGCTCAATCACAGGATGCCACACCTCATTGACACACACAGGGCTCAATCACAGGATGCCACACCTCATTGACACACACAGGGCTCAATCACAGGATGCCACACCTCATTGACACACACAGGGCTCAATCACAGGATGCCACACCTCATTGACACACACAGGGCTCAATCACAGGATGCCACACCTCATTGACACACACAGGGCTCAATCACAGGATGCCACACGTCCTTTTCAAGTGCACATACAACATTTACCGAAACTGACCCTTCCCGGGTCATCAAGCCAACCTTGACCAAGTGCAAAGAATTGCTCAGGGTGCTTCCTGTCCAGAGCGGAATTAAGCAAGAAATCACGAGCAAGAAGAGCCCTGGCTGGCATGGCTCAGTTGGTTGAGCACCCTCCCACGCACCAAAAGGTGGAGGTGCGATTCCCAGACACCCCACATCCCGGGGTGTGTGTCTGAATCCCCGGGTTGGGTGTGTGCGGGAGGCAACCAATCAATGTTTCTCTCTCACATCGATGCTTCTCTCTCCCTCTCCCTTCTCCTCTCTCTAAAGTCAATAAAAATATATTTAAAAAAAAAAGAACAACTGGAAAACGAGGAAATCTCAGAATGTTGGGGAATCAAGCAGCATGGTTCGAATTCCTAAGTTGCCCGTGTATCCAAAAGGAAAGCTCATGGAAATTAGAACGTGTTTTGAACGAAATGATAATGAAAACAGGGGCCTACCGAAACTGTGGGATGCTACGGAAACTCTACCTGGAAGGGAGTTTAAAAGCTCATGTTATACTTGAGCTACAGATAACTCAGGGGAGCGTGTGCCTGCAACTGGATGCTGTGCTTCCTGGTGACCCCACGTTTCTAGTGTCTCCAGTGGTTCCTTTTCAGTGTTGCCCAAGCTGTGTTGCTTACATTGGCGACGACATCAGTGATGGCAAGCTGGCATCTGAAATGTCACCTTTGCTCTCCCCTTAAAGATGATTGATTGGCTTGTTCTGGAAGTGTCTAGCACCATCTTTCTGAGACCCTCATATAACTGGGGGCGAAGATCCTTGTTGGTGCCTAGGTGGAGCAGAGACGGAAAGGAATTCTGTTTGGTCCCGAAGGGTAACCTGGGGGCGGTGGCTCCTATGGCCCACACGGCCCACACGGCCCACACGCTCCTCAGCTCTGAATGTGATGAACTAACAGCAGGTCCCAGGAGTGCTGAGCCGAGCCTTGATAAAGATTTTCTCAGTGTTCCAGACATTTTTTTTTTCAGTCTTCTTGGTTCAATAAAACTCAACTCATTTTTGCTCCAAGCGTTTGTTCTCTTTATCTTGAAACCCTCTTGCCTCTTCTAAGCAAAATTAAATTTATACATTCCTCATTCATTCACACCTCGGTCCTCAAAATGCTCTAAAAAAAAAAAAAAAAAAAGTCCTACCAAAAAAAAAAAAATCTGTGAGTACTGCTACTTCCATCAGATGGGAAGGTTTCAAGGTCAAATGACTTGAAAATTTTCCATCCAGTGAATTTCAGTCCTTTGACCGTTCTCCCCATGTGAGGGTGTGTGGGAAGGGATGTTGGATGCACCTTGCCCCTTCTTGGGAGGATCGTGATGGAAATGTAATGAGATTATTAAAAGCCCACAAAGTCACTACCCAGATTGTGACAGCAACCACCATTCTGTTGGCTGTGCGACAGTGTAACAGTCACACATCTTCCACCAAGACTGAGAACACGGAAACACTCCCGGCAAAGAAGTGAGGCAATCGAACGCCAGGGCCGGCAGAGAGAAGGAGCCCCACGCGCTGCTGCAGGAGGAGGAGGAGGAGGAGGAGGAGGAGGAGGAGCCAGGCCCCCACCTGAGGGACCCTCACCTCCAACGCAATGCTTTAGTCCAGCTAAGACCCTGGCCAGACTGCAAAACAGCAAGGTCAGGTTCATGGCAGCATCTCCCACGGGCAGAACTCTCGAGGCAACGTCTCAGGTGATGGGCCTCTTTGTCTGGATGACACTTCTGAAGATTTACTGAGGAGGCAGCTCTGGCAGGGACCCCGGCTCCAGGGGGCAATTAGTCAAATGAGGCCCAAATCCTGCCACCACAGCATCCAGGTCGCACTGGGGACACCTCCTGCTGTTTCTCCTTTGGTCTCAGCTGGACACTGCCCCGAAGTTCCAGCACATGCAGCTGGCCAGGTAACGAGCGCGGTCGGTCGCTGTGTTGGGGACAGAGGGCATGTGGGTCTGGAAGATTTCGGCAGGAAATAAGAGGATTACATGGGTGGGATTTTGTTGCTCCTTTTGAATGGGAAGCAAAAAATGACAATTCATTGCAAACGAGGGTGGGAGGAGTAGTGTCCAGGGACAAGGGCACTTGTAGTGTGAAGATGGAAACATGAAGATGCAGAGAGAGCGCGAAGGAATTTTCTCAAAGGAAAAGTAAAATTGCCACGTGACTAGGACTTACCTCAGGTTGGCTTAGAGTTTCCTCATCCATGGAAACTCACAAGATCAAGGTCAGGCTAAGGTATGCACGCCTGTCTTTCAGCCCGGCTAGCTTCATGACTTGCCAGGTGGTGGTACCTCTACAGAGGGCTTGTGTTCGTGGGCTGTGAAGGGCCTGAACACTGGCTCTTGGGACTGGGGAGAGCGGGGGTAGGAGAGCCTGATTGACAGCATTTTCTAATCCCCTGATATGAATAGTCTCACCAGGGCCTAGTTCAGGACCAGCGTGAAGTCGCTGGATACGAATTTGGGGAGGGGAGTGCATGACTCGCAGCCTGACCCAGCGCCCTCACACACTCCTGCTGTCTTAGGAGAGTGGGAACATGTTCAATGCTCCCAAATCCTTGTGCTCAGGGTCCTCAAACCAACTTCATAGAGTAGGTGCAGCCCCTGAAACCCAACCAAATAAACCCTTTCTTTGTTGTTAGTGTGAAAAGAAACTTCTGTACACTATCTATACTAGAATATATAAAAGCCTAAGGGACTGCGGTCCCTCCCCTCCCCCCATACCCCCTCTCCCAGCAGGCCCCAATGGCCCCAATCACCTGCCAGGCCGAGGGACCCCACCCGTGCACGAATTTGTGCACTGGGCCTCTAGTACATAATAATCACAGGCGGGGAAATACTGGAGATTGGCCAGGTGAGCGTTGGCCGGAATTCAGTACTAACTTACCCTTGGATTGAGTGCCTATGTTGGGGAGTGCAGAGAGCATGGTAATAATTTCACAATTGATCTAATCATCTCACTGTCCCTAGGAGAGATATGGTTATTAGACTAATCATGCCCTCCTTCAATCTAAATGAGGTATGTCAAGTGCTCTAGGCCAGTGGTCGGCAAACTCATTAGTCAACGGAGCCAAATATCAACAGTGCAACGATTGAAATTTCTTTTTTTGAGAGTCAAATTTTTTAAACTTACACTTCTTCTAACGCCACTTCTTCAAAATAGACTCGCCCAGACCGTGGTACTTTGTGGAAGAGCCACGCTCAAGGGGCCAAAGAGCTGCATGTGGCTTGCGAGCCGGTTTGTCAGCCACTGCTCTAAGCCAATGATCGGCAAACCATGGCTCGCGAGCCACATGCGGCTCTTTGGCCCCTTGAGTGTTCTAATCCCACTTCTTCAAAATAGACTTACCCAGGCCGAAAACCAACTTCTGCGCATGGGCCACAAAGTTTTAATCGCACCGTACGTGTGCACCCGCACATGGTATTTTGTGGAAGAGCCACACTCACGGGGCCAAAGAGCCGCATGTGGCTCGCGAGCCACGGTTTGCCGACCACTGCTCTAGGCACATAGTAGGTACTCCAAAAAATGTTAGGACACATACTATGACTATGATTTTCTAGGGTCATTCTCCACAGTAGAATCCAATATTCACATCTGTTATCTAGTTTCTAGGTCAAGACTATGCCTTTTCTGATGGATCTAGGTAATGAAACGTGCTTCTCTTTAATACAGGAAGATTTTCTCGTTCTGGGATTCACTCTGTCAGAGCCACCCAATTGCCAGTTCAGTTGGACATGAAGTGACTTACGTGAGCATTGCCAATCTCTATCAACTGGAGCGGACACGAGCAAACACAAGACTCGGGATGAAAGAGCACCGAGCACCTCGGTCCGCAGGTGCCCTGGTCCAGTGCAGAGCACTGTGGGTGGGGGACACTAGAAACACGGCCTGGAGCATGAGCACGTGGGCGTAATCACAGACGGTCACCGCGGATGGTCCTTGAGAAAATGCCCTGCCTCTGCTCTCCAAGTTACTCCATGGCTCCAGTCCTCTGCCCTTAATAATCCAGGCAGTCAGTGCGTGGATTGCTTTGGCCCATTTCTTAGCTGGAGAAGGAAGCGGGACATCACCCCCAACTGGCGCCTAACAGCCCAGTGCTAGGCCTGCAGCCACTTGGTGGGAGAGTGGATGTCTCAGAGGCAGGGAGGAGATGGCGCGGTGTCATCTCCAGGACTCGCTCGGCAGCCTCTTAACTGTGCGCTGAATAAATGAAGCCTGGGCAGACACACCTTGAATTATTAATGAAGTTATTCAGCCCTGATTGCTTCCTTCTTTTGGGGAAAGGTTACTCACTCCAATGCCTTTGATGAGACTACATAATACATCACAATTGGGCCTATTTTATGTGCAACTTTATGGTGATAATAGTTCTGTCTCATTTAGAAGCAAATCAGACATTATGAACTTCGTGATTTATTAATGTATTGATTTCTATAAATGTCAGGGCAGCTCACAGCCAGTCAGAGAGCCCGGGAGCAATCAGTGAAGGGCCAATAAAAATGGAAAATGAAACCATCATTAAAAAAAAAAAAAAAAGGAAATACTGTCTACTTAAAAGGCCTGCCGCCTCTTGGAATTGTTTCAAGGCCCAGATCATTACATGAAGGCATCCTCCACCCCCGAGGAGGCAGCCTGCACGGGCTGTCTGGGGAAGCTCTGTCTGCGGCTGTCTGTTCTGTCTGGTCAGAAATAAACAAGAGGTGGGAGTCAGACCTGGAGGAAGCCTGGGGCCCACGCCCAGACATCTCACTCTGGAGCAAGCAGGAGGACAGGGGTGCCCCTCCATCAATTTGCCCCTCTACAAACCACCACCTCCCTGCTGAGGCATCTTTAGGATAAAGGCCCGGACTCCCCAGCGGGCATCGAAGGGTCCACTCTGGGGCCCAGGTTGCCTTTCTCGCACAGTTCCCCACAACTGCCCCGCGTGGGTTTTCTGCGCAGCCACGGTCTGCTGGCGTCTGGACTCCTGTCTCTGCCAGAGCGTGGGATCAGCTGACCCCAACCCCAGCCGCTCTCTAAACCTGGCCTGAGAGCTATCTCCTCTGGCACTGTCACAGAATGCCACGCAGAAAGCTCTCTTTCTGTCCAACTCCAGAAGCACTTACCATCTTCAATAATCACCGGCAGATACCAGATCTACCTTTGGGGGTTGGAGCTTTCATTTACCCGAGTTGGGTGGGGTGGGGTGGGGTGGGGAAACAGTGCCTTGTTCCTGCTTGGTTGGTTTTTATTTTTGGTATGTCGCCCCTTCTCCCCCCACGTGATATCCAGTGTCCACTTTGCACTTAGTAGGTGCTCATTGTTTGCTAACAGTGTGTAGAGCTACAAGGAGCTAATTAGGAAATACATGAAGAGCCTCGAGACAGCAGCCAAGAGGATATCTGGGAAGTATTTGGCTAATTAGCGGCTAATTCCGTCGTTGGACAGCTTAGTTCGGAAATCCTAGTTTGGCAGCCCTCAGGGAACAGCTGTTGTCTCACTTCTTTTAACTGTGAATTTTGTCAACATTTATTTCACATAAAAGATGATTTTTAGCTTCCCTTTAGAATCTGAAGCGATAGCTATGCAGGCCCGCATGATCGCACGGCAGCAGCTGGCTGGAGCTGAGGAGCAGTGGCTCGCTTTAGACAGGCACGTACTTTCTAGTAAACCACAGTCCCCACTACTCCCTATTACCTCTCCACGCGAAGACCAATGGACAGTTGTTATCCATCATCACTAATCTCTATGACCTGCCTGAGTC
Source organism: Corynorhinus townsendii (assembly GCA_026230045.1). Lineage (NCBI taxonomy): Eukaryota > Metazoa > Chordata > Mammalia > Chiroptera > Vespertilionidae > Corynorhinus > Corynorhinus townsendii. The sequence continues at coordinate 165,934,684 of JAPDVU010000006.1, read as the reverse complement.
TGCAATCCCTGTTTAACAGCCCCGTCTCCTACTCCATACCACGTTTTTCCAGGTGACGCTCGTGTGTCCTGTGACTATCGGACAGTGTGACAGAATTTCATGTTTTGGATCCTGGGCAACATGGAGAAAAAAGGGCATCCTGCGATTAGAGAGAGCCTCTACCGATTCGGGCTGTGCCAGATGTTTGCTTCTGTGCTGCTAACATCACACATTAAGAATGGGATAGACCAGTGGTCGGCAAGCTCATTAGTCAACAGAGCCCAATATCAACAGTACAACGATTGAAATTTCTTTTGAGAGCCGAAAACTGACTTCTGCGCATGGGCCACGAAGTTTCAATCGCACTGTACGTGCGCGCCCGCACTTGGTATTTTGTGGAAGAGCCGCACTCAAGGGGCCAAAGAGCTGCATGTGGCTCATGAGCCGCAGTTTGCCGACCACTGGGATAGACTGTCTTCTTAGGAGAGATGGAATCAGAGATCTTATGAGCTATCCCTGAGGTCACAAATTCAGCCAACAGAAGAGCAAAGACTAACCTCGTCCTCTGGTTGACAGTCAGATGCTTTCTGACATCAGGGATCACCCCGTGGGTCCCTCAGGGACCTGCTCATGTGTCTTTGTGGTTTTCTGTCCCAGCAAGTCGGGGACCAGTTTCCTCTATCCACGCTTCTCACATTTTTAGCGCCTGAGAATTTGCAGGCCCAGTCTTAGGTGGCAGAAAGGGAGACGCCCAATAGTTTTAGGGGTCCCTGCCGCCCCTGCCTCAAGCTGCCTGCTGCCCATTTAGCATTCCCAATTTTGTTTCCCTTTTCTGAGCACGAAAGCAACCTTCACCAGGTAACAAAGCTATATACGTCACAGAGCATACGAATTACAGAGAGATGCTTTTATCCTGCCCTCTAACATCACAGACGTGGCTGACTTGTCCAAGGTCGCACACCAGCTTCCCGGCAGAGGGGGTTAAACTCAAGTCAGTCCTTCTGCCAATTCAGAGCTGTTTTCACAATGCCATTCACTCACTCGACAAACAATTACTGAGTAGCTGCAAAGTGCCAGCGACTCCTCTAGGCCCTGAGTGGCGGAGAGCAGGGAGCAGAGGTGGTGCTGTGTGCTGTGGATGAAAATAAAGCAAGTTACAGCGCTAGAGAGGCTCGGTCACGGGAGGCACTATTGTACACAGGGGGCCGGGGACGGCGCCGCAGCTTAAGGGCCAGAGGCCTGCCTGCCTGGTGTCAAGGATACAAGAGGCTGGAGAAAGTGTCCTAGGAAGACTTTTTCTAGCAAATCAGGAACTTCCTCCCTTATTCTTATTTTAGTTGACCCCTGACCCTGCAGGGAGAACAAGGCCCTGGTAGTCATAATTAAAAGGGAGAGATTAAATAGTAAAATAAGTGTGATAATCAGCAGGATCTAGGAAGGTAGGAAGCAGTGGGACTAGGGTTAGGGATGTGAAATGTAACCCTATATACATTTCAAATTATTCCTCAGAAATATTCCTAGATGAGGAGAAAAGCAGGTTTGGTAAAGTAAGAAGTATCTGTCTATCTATCTATCTAGCTATCTACCTACCTACCTACCTACCTATCTACTTATCGATCCACCTCTAGAATATCATACATAAAAATCTTATCAGTGATTATCTATGAGAGTTCGGATTTTGAATGGCTGTTACATTCTTTTTTTTTTTTAATATGGAACGCTTCACGAATTTGCGTGTCATCCTTGTGCAGGGGCCATGCTAGTCTTCTCTGCATCGCTCCAATTTTAGTATATGTGCTGCTGAAGTGAGCACACGTTCTTTTGAGACTTAAATGAGCTAACAAGTGGAGGTGTAACTGGCAGGCAGCATAAGCTGAATAGGTGCTAACAGCCCCCACCGAACTTGTCCCGAACCTGGAAAGAAGAGGAAAAAAGAAAGACCCAGCTGGTGAGAGGCGGTAGGTTGATGCTCTCCATTCTGGAAGAGGCATTTCTGAGACACTGGGGGTGGGTGTGTCTTCCATTGATCAGAACAGCATCTGACATTTCAGAAGCATTTCCTAGGTACCAAGCCTGCATCTAGAGTTTCATGTGCATTATCTCCCGTAACCTGTGAGCTCCCCACCCCTACCCTCTTAAAGACAAAGGACCTGAGACTTACAGGGGTAAGGTGACCTCCCCAAGTCCGCACAGTTTGACACGGTGGACCTGGGACTCGAATCCAGGTCTGCGTGACGACACAACTGGTCTTCTTAACGTCACATCACGTGTGTGCACTTTATAACCACATCGAACTGGGTGAAAATTCCAACTTTGCCACTTGGATGCAATCCGACCCAGGTCCCCTGGTCCTGTGAGGACCAAGCGTGACAAGGCATGCGAGACCTGTGCCTGGCACCCCGCAGTGCTGGCGCGTGTTGTCCCATGCTCCCTTCTTTGGGGACACTTCCATGGCACCTGGGTCTTCTGAGGAAGTGTCCCAGAGCTCCGCTGCTGAAAAAGCAAATTTTTTTTTTTTTTTTTTTTTTTGCTATAGCTGTGCAGCTAGATCTTTAATATTTAATTAGGGAGACCTTCCGCTTGGAGAGAGGGCAGGACTTGTTATTAAATCCCCGCTGCTTGGGCTCCCTCACTTGCCCGTGGGATTATTCATTCATTTCCAGTCACACAATTTAATATTGCAACAGCTAATGGGGAGATGTTGATAATTTGTAAAGCTGGTTGGTCCTGAGGCCATTGCAGGAAGCTCTGTGCCTGGGCCTGATGCGGGGCTCAGGCAGACTCCCGGGAGGAGAGGGCTCCCCAGCGCCTCCTTCTCATTATCGGCAAACATCCCTGATGCTCCCGGGATGCCAGTGGGGAGCCAGGGCCAACATCCCTGATGCCCCTGAGATGCCAGTGGGGAGCCAGGAGGATCGGAAGGACATTCAGTGCACAGTCACAGCCTCTAGGAGTCAGGACCCTGGGACACCTGGGCACATTAAAGGGTTCGTGTGTTAAACTTTGCGCCCAGGGTTTGTGTTGATCAGGTACAGTAAGGCCTGGCAATGACCGTCATGGATAAGGAAGTTTACACTCACAGGTCCCTAAAAACAGGCAGCACGCACACCATGCAGGGCTACACGGGGAAGCACCAGGGCTGGTCAGGAGGCAGGGGGTCGGGAGGGAACGTGGCCCACAGCTGTTTTTGGGGATTTCCTGGGAAGGAACTGGTGAGGCGGCTCAGGTATGCTGAGTAAGCTTAGGATTAGAAAGTTTGAAGAATTTTGGCAGCCTCTGAGCTGGGGGAGGGGCTAGTTGTCCCTCCTAGTTGTCCAGTACCTGGCCCTGGGGTGACTTAGGGCAGAGAGAACGTTGGCCTGGTGGGTGCGAGTTAGGTCAAGGAGACAGCTGGGGGAGGGGCCAGATGGCGGGTTTGCCTAGCGAAGGCACACTTGCAGGGGAGTCACTGGCTAGTCCCAGGAATAGCGGCTCTGGGAGGGGCCTTCTCTCCAGGATCAAGGCCCCAAATGCACGAGCGTCAAGAATACAGAAAATAAGAAAATACAGTCACTAGACTTTGGTTCTGCAGTCAGACAGATGTGGGGCCAAAATGCCTCCTTTGGCATGTCCTCGCTGGGGTGTTCGGCGCGACCCATCCCTGGGATCAATTTGACGTACTCAGCACCTCCCCGCCCCCATCCCCCCCCCCTCCCCCCCGCCGCTGCCTGCCACTACACCGTCTACAGCAAAGCTCTGGCCTGTGGGCTCAGCCCTCCCAGCGGGTTCTCTGCAGGAACTGGCAGAAGGGCCTTTGTCAAACAGCCATCCAGAGGGCATAGCACCATGGAGTGCCAAGTACGTGCCAGGCACGGGGGCGGCAGTGGGACTGCAATGGTGAGCAAGGACAGGTGTGGTTCTTGTCCCCAGTGAAGTCACAGTTTGGTGCGAGAGGGACTTCACCTAAGAGACACACACACACACACACACACACACACACACACACACACACACACGTATAAATTGTCACTGTGAGACGCGCTGCAAGGGGGCGCTATCGGGTGCTACGGGAGGGAGTGGCAGGGGGTTCGGGTGTAGTGTGGGCCATCGGGGAAGGCTTCCCTGAGGGAGTGATGGAGGCCTGAGATCTGAAGGGGTGGGAGCTTACTAGACGGGAAGGAAGTGTGTGTGTGTGTGTGTGTGTGTGTGTGTGTGTGTGTGTGTGAGACATTCTAAGTGGGAGGGAAGATGAGATGGAGCTTTGCAGGACCCTCCTGTGTGGAGGCTCTGGGGAAGGAGAAAACAAGGTTCAAAGGAAGTACATCTGAATGTGTCCCTTGCTTTAAAGCCTTCGGCGGCTCCCCATGCCCGCGGGAGAAAGGCCACGCTCCGTAATGAGGCAGGCCAGGCCTTTCATGATCTGCGCCCTGCTTAGCTTTCAGGTTTAGATAAACATGGTCTCTCACCGACGCGCTGTCCCCCTGCTGCCCACGCTCACTCTCTCCAGTGCTTGCTGTTCCGCCAACACGACTTCCGGGATGATGCTTCCATGCCTTTGCCCGTGCTCGTGCCTCGACCCGCTGCCTGATTTCCTTCCCTGTCTGCTGGGTTCCTTCCCGGGCCTCCTTCAGCTCGACCCCCTTGCACGGCACACCTTCAGGGGGCACTGTGTAGATGACAGTGTGAGTGGATTCTGCTGGGCTTGTGCAGCCCCCATAAAACGTCCCCTTGAGGGCCACTTCCTCAGACACGGACGCTCTCCTGTCCGCCGCAGGCAGCATCGGCACAGGGTATGGTCGACACAGAGAGGTTTTTCTGGGCCCCTCACCAGGGGCTCCTCGAAGCTGTGTCAAGTTAAGCCACTCATTTAACCAAAAGGTGCTGCGCTCCTATTCGGTGCCAGGTACTATTCTGGGTGCCAGCAACGGGAGTCACAGAGAAGTCAGACAGGTGCTCAGTTCAGCAGGACTGGCACGTTAAACACACAATCACACACATGAATATGCAATTATGACCGTCTTAAGTGCTGTGAGGGAAGAGTGAGGGTGGCATGGGGAAGAAAACCCAGCACGAATCTGATTTGAGTTAGAAGGAAGGAGAGTCTTCCCTGCTCAGTGGTTGAGTGTTGACCTATGCCCCAAGAGGTCACTGGTTTGATTCCCGGTCAGGGCACAGGCCCAGGTTGCAGGCTCAGTCCCTGGAGGGGGCTGTGCAGGAGGTAGCCGATGTTTCTCTCTCATCGATGTTTCTATCTCTCTCTCTCCCTCTCCCTTCCTGTCTCTCTAAAAATCAATAAAAACACATTAAAAAAGAATAAAGAAGGAAGAATAGTCTGCAGACATACGACCTGAAGTGTGAAGGTGAGAGAGTGGTAGGAAAAGTCTCCGAGAAAGGGAACAGTGTGTGCAAGGGTGATGAGATGAGGATGAGCGTGTCCTTTTGAGGAACCAACTGGAGGCCAAGTGGTGGAGCAGAATGACTGAGGGATGAAGTGGGGTCTGGTAACTGGTCAGATCCGTCAACTTTAGGGTTTCACCTTTAAAGCAATGGGAAGCAGAAATATCACATTTATAATTGCCCCAAACTGGAAACGCACCTAAGTGTCCATCAACAGTAAAATAAACACACATTCTTAGCATATTCACACAATGAAATGCTATGCGGTGATGTGAATGAGTTAACTGCAGCAGCATCCAACAATATGGATGACCATGGAGAGTGCAAGTAAAATGGATCTGTGCTGTTAGAAGTCAGGATAGTGGTTATCCTTGGAAGTAGCTATTGGAAGGGAGCAAATAGAGAGCCTGTAGGATGGTGGTCATCGTCTCCTCCTCCTCCTCCATTTTAAATCTGGGCATCCGTTACATGGGTTTTGGTGCACATTATCTATATATATAAAAGGTTAATATGCTAAGTGCCCGACCATCCAGGTAATAACATCACGTAGCAACACCTGGCTTCCTCTCCTTAGCGACTAGCCTCCTTGCAGTTTCTTCAGCCCAGGAACACGACCTGGTGGAAACATTTCACACTTTAACCAGATGTCTGTGAAGCGTTTTCCCGTGCCTCATCTCATTTAATCCTCTCAGAAGTCCTGGAGTAGGTAGATAGGAGACTGGGTGGAATCCTATTTTCTTTTCATTAGAAACTTGACCTGACTGAAAAGAAGTAAGAAACCGTAAACTTTGAAAATGACTTCAGGTTTTCTCACTGCGCAGAATATAGTCAAACACTGCTGCAGTTAAATATTTCACCCTTTGTTCTCACTGCGTGATCTACAAAAATAATCCGCTTCGTGTTGATATTTACTGCTGCGTTGCTGACAATTACCTGAAAGAGAAGTTGGGGTGCTTCACTGGGCTGGAAAAAGTTTACCTACATCAGAAAGCAGGCCTAATAAAGCAAGTTTATTCTATATGTATAAAAGGCTAAGTGGACTCACACATGCACGATACATACAAAGCTCTCACTGGTGCCAATCACATGCGTGTGTTTTGATCTGTCCTTGTTGATCATGAATTTGGTTGACACTTCTATTATAAAGGGTGAATAGTGATTTTAAAATATTTCTTCTAATTAATTTCCTTTCAGTGTGCACGAATCTGTGCACTGGCCACTAGTATTTCAATAAGATGCAGAAAGGCCTGCTGGGAGAGTGTTGCACCTGGCTGAGAGATGATGTGAACTCTGAAGGAGACCAGTAAGAGGTAGATTTTGCATCTCTCTGGCAGAGAGAGTCCACCAGACCTGGGAGTGTATGGGGGGAGGGCGGTGTGAGGGGAAGGGACCAAGAGGTGACAAGGACGACTTTCCAGTCTTGAGCAATTGGGTGGAGGGTGGAACTGTGTTGTGCAGTGGGGAAGGCTGGGAGAGAGCTGTGTCACCTCTCTGTACCGCGGGCCCTAGCAGTGGGGCTGGTACAGAGAATGGGTGTGGTTAATGCTGACGTATCTTTGGCTATTTTAAGTCAATAACTTGGAAATCAGTGCTGGGAGAACAGCTAGTTACCACCCTTATGTTCTACACACTTCATCTTCTTAGGATAGTTCAGAATCATTTGTTCTCCAAACAACAGCTTCTTGTGGGAGGGTTCATGGATGCTTATCAAGTGGACAGAACACACGTGTTCCCCTTGCAGGTATAATGCCAGGTTGTGTGCATGGGCGCCAGCGGCGACAGCTGCGGATGCTCCTCATGGTCTTAGGTGTGGAGAGGAGAGGGAGGGACATCTCGGGAGAGCCTCTCGGTGAAGCTGTTGTGTCCGATGCATGTCACAGCCTGCGTTACATTCTCCTTCAGTGACCGCATGAGGGTTATTTATAAGTGCCTATTTCTAGGTCATTAGGGCTTGGTTACTAGTCATCAAGGGACAAAGTTGCAATGTGAACTGCCTTTGTCTTTGCCACACTGCCCCTGTCTGGGCAGGACGAAGGTCTGAGAGGGTGGTGGAGGAGGTCACCTCATCTCAGTCTCCACCTCCGTCCCCACAATGACAGGATGGAACCCTGATGCTGAGAAAGTGCTTGGAGATCTCCCCAAGAAGAGCATCTCTAAGGTTCTGTTTTGCCACAAAAAAACAACAACATTTACCCATAATGTCTCTTTATAGGATAATAAAAATGAACCATCTGTGGTTCATTGGGAACCGTCCCAGGCTTATTAAAAATATATGAATTTTTACTTTAAGAACGAGATGGCCATATTATTCAAAATTGCAAGCTAAAATGTATTATCCATTATTAATTTATACTTAATAGACATCTTTCTTACAGATTAGCATTCTAATTACTTCTGAAAAAGTGGGCAGCAGCGAGGCGAGGTTTCCAATTAAAATGGTCCCGAAGATAAATTGAGGTCTTTGGCAGAGAGCACTTCAGCCATTCCCCCATCTGGGATTGTTGGCATTTGTCATCCTGGAGGGGCCGGGCCAGGATTCTCATTTGTGCTAGATCTGCCCCCAGAGTTTGAGGTGCTCTGGGGTGCTTCCCACCACGGTTCCTGCAAAGGCGCTGCCTGAGAGCCACGCGCCTGAGAGCCACACCGGGGAGCGAGCCGGCAGGGCGAAGCTGCCTCCAGCCTGCCTCTTGCTGCCTTCCTTCTGGTCGGCTGCCTGGCCGTCCTAAGGGCCCTACCCTTCTGCTTGCTAATCCTCCCCCGAGCAAGCCAAAAAGTCCCTATATGACAGGAGAAGTCACAAACACTTTATACAATTGAAAAGCCTCAGCATTTATTGTTTGATCGGGCCTCATTCATGTCAATTCAAATCAGGCCATGTTGACGGAGAGCCTTCGGCAGTCAGAGGCTTGCATCTGTGAAGTTGGAGAAGTGGAAGGAGTTGGATGCGGTGCCCAGAGAGTTTGGCTTGAATTCCATACAACTCTGTCGCCTGCCCAATTGCGTTGTCTCGTATTGGAGGACACTCCCTTGTCAGGGTCTTCCCGAGGGTTACGTGATACTCAGGATCCAGCACATAGTAGGTGTGCAGCAGGCGGGGCTCCTTCCCCTCCTCCTCCTGTCTACTCTTGTGTGAGGAGGGTGTGGTGAGCTGAGTTCTGGGTTACCTTGCTTGGGTGTCAATCTGGCACTGTCTTTTAAAAAAAATATTTTTATTGATTTCAGAGAGGAAGAGAGAGAGGGAGAGAGAGACAGCAACATCAACGATGAGAGAGACTCACTGATTGGCTGCCTCCTGCATGCACCAGCTGGGGCCTGAACCTGGGCATATGCCCTGACCAGGAATGGAGCCATGACCTCCTGGTTTGTAGGTCGATGCTCAACCACTGAGCAATACCAGCTGGGCATTCTGGTGCCCTCTTTAAGTGACAATGTGTGGGAGGCTGGCCTGCCCCCAGAGAGGCCAGCACAGGGCAAAGAACACAGAACCATATCCGGAAAGCCCTGGTTTCCATTCTCTGAGCTTTGATTCCTTCTGCAGTAAAAAGATGGTGGTGGTGGTGGCGGTGGGGGGAGGCTAAGGCACTGGATTTCTACTTTCCTAGCCTTCGGAAGTTCTCAAGAGAACTTTAGTTTATTAATCAATTATGAACTGAGTCTCCAGAAACTTCTCTAAAGTCACCTTGAACCTATGCTGTTTTAAACTTATATGAATCCCTTCTTGAGATACCAAGTTTCATTAAGTTTATTAGTGTTGGGTAAGTCAAACTTCTTTTAATCGGTCCTAGTGTACCTTTTTTAATTTAATTTTAGTATGTTTAGGATCTGCTCAACACTCATTTATTTGTTTAACAAGCACAGAGGCACGTCCACGCTCTCCGTATTAAGATTTTAGGAAAGAGGGGATTTGTGTAAAAGAAGTTGAATGAATTCCTGTGTCAAGACATGCCGAGTGCTCTCACAGCTGTTCATTTTTTATCCTCCCACCAATCCTGGGAGGTGAGTTAGTGTCCCCAGTTTGCCACTTGACAGGCTAAGGCTCAGACAGCTTAAGGGACTCCCCCCGGGTCCCCTGGAGTAAGTGTCTGTCCTGGGATCTCTCTGTAGAGCAATGCTGCGCCTACAATGTCCCAAGAGTGTTGCCATGTGATAGCCTGCGCCCAGCTTCTTCCCGCCTCCTCCTCCTCTCTCCACACCAAGATGGAATTGATTATTCCCGGAGGTGCGCCCCGTTGGTTCTTCGCTTCTCCTGACCTGGAGGATTTTTAACATTTATTCATTTTTTTATTAATTTATTAAATCTTTATTGTTGCAAGTGTTACATATGCCCTCTTTTTCCTCCCACTGACCCCTTCTAGCCCGCTGCTGCCCCCTGCCCCAGGCCTCCACCACCCTATTGTCTGTGTGCATGGGTTATGCATATGTGCATACAAGTTCTTTGGTTGATCTCTTCTCAGCCACCCCTGCCTTCCCTCTGAGATTCCACAGTCTGTTTCATGCTTCTTTGTCTCTCGCTGGCCTTGGCCTTGTCCAACATGGCTTGGAGCAGAGACCCGAGAGGAGGGGCCTTTGGGGCTCCCATCCAGCAGCCCGCTTCTTCCCGTTGCACTTGGCCGTGGTGGGATCTGAGGACACAGTGCAGGGACGGCTGCGGCGTAATGCGGACCTGGCTGCGCCGGAGCACATCCATTTCACACGGCGCGGGTTTCATTGCATCAGGCCAGCGCATGTGCGGCATGCTTGGGGATCTTTGCTGGGGTGGTTCTTGGGGAAATTGAGGGCATGTATATCAAGCAGTTTTTGAATTATGTCTCTATTAGCCTCTGTGAATGTCTCTCAGAGGAGGCCAGGAGAGCTCTATTAGCGGAGCAGTTTAAAACAGGATTGGAGGAAGCAGTGGGGGATATCCCGCAGGGAACCATCATTACAAACAGCACTTCCATGTAAACAGGCTTTAATGTGTTTTCTATATTGAATTCCTGAGAGTGAGACTCTCGGGTGTCTCAGCGCCTGCTCCAGGGCCGTACCCCTGAAGTGTGGGGACCTGAGGCAGAGGCTCAAGGGGCCCTGCTGCCTCCCTGGGCACCACGAGCCTCTTAGACCATGGCACTGCTGAGCTTTGGGCAACATGATGATAATGGTATTGTTGTGTGACCTTGAGGAAGTGACCTTGGGCAAATCACTTCCTCCCCTGGGCCCCTCGTAGAATATTTATTGTGTTAGCACTGAGCCAAATGTTCTCACACAATCCTCCCAGCACCCTGCAAGTTGAGGTATACGATTGGATTTCACAGATTAGGAAACTAAGTTTCATGGAACTTAAGCACTGTGCCCAAAGTTATAAGTCAACACATGGCAGAGCTGGGGTTTAAATTCCTGCCTCTGACTCCAATTCCAGGGTTATTTCCATGGCTCCCGATCACTTCCATGCTCTTCAGGGTCTGGTCCCGCTACGTTCTATGACCCATTCCTTTTCGTTGCCAGAAGCTTGGTGCTCTCATCTTCCCTTTTGCAACACTCCCTCAACTTATTTCAACCCTAGCAGCCGTGGCAATGGAAACACCGCCCATTAGTTCTGTTTTATGGCTGCTGATAGTTCAAGCCCAGTGCGCACATAAGGCATCCTAATAATGGATGGGTGGCTGTCATGGTGAAGATGCCGTAGGAATGCTGTGTCCCTGGCTCGGTCAGATCCCTTCTGTCCACCATGGAGGCAAGTATATCATGGGTCTTCTTACACGGCGTGGAATCATGTGACTATGAAAACTTCAAGGTTAGACAGACCTTAGCTGGTACTCAGTGATTTTCAAACACTTATAAAGGCAAGGACTTCTTTAACCAAAGGAAAGTTTGCGTGGAGGCTAACTAAGTACGTAAAATGGGTGAAAGCTGTCAGATGCTGGGTTAGAGTGGGAGATCAATGTTGCCGTCCTTCCCCAAATCCCACAAGGTGATGTTGCAGATCGCCATTCGGAAACCACTAATCTGATTCACACTGATCATTTCACAGCTGACCAGTGTGAGCGCAGAGAGGGACATTCGTGTTGCCTGAGGGACACGATTGAGTGTGGAGCTGAGGTCTACTGATGCCACCCCGGGCTCTTTTCTGAATCATGTAGAAATGGCATTGAGGGTGTCCCAGGGCTGGACTTGAAAGGGTTCTCAGGTCCTTTGCTACGAACAGGACGGTCACGAATTTGTGCATGAATGAATCCATTTATTCACTAGCTTTTACTGAGAATCCATTTAGCAAGTAGGAGAACTGCTCTATTCTTGGACTTATTCTCTGCAATATCAGGCGGTTACCCCAGGGCAGGCCAGAGGGGACTATTTAGCAGGTGCATGAAGAAGGGAAAAGAGAGGGCTGGAGAAGGAGTCTGGCGCTGGAGGAAAACAGAAGCCCACCGGAGAGGAGCAAGAAGTAACTCCGCGTATGGTGTGCGATGTGGAGTCTTTGCTGTGAAGTTGGAAGCCTTTGTCTTGGGCTCCAGTGCATTTCATGGTGTGAGAAAAAAATCCCTGGGCCCGTCATCCGGTAGTTATCTGTTCATTCATTCAACACTTCCTGACCACCTACTATGTGCTGGGCAGAAGGAATATGTGGTGAGCAGGGCAGTCATAATCATGTCTCCCCTTTGTCTGCAGGATGAAGACATTGATTCATCCATTCCACAAATGTTTGTTCTTGGTGCTAGAACCAACTTTCCTGTTCAAGTCAAATCCCCCCCAGGAGGCACTGTTTAGGAGACTCCTGAAGAGACAGGTCACCTCAACCATCTCGCCTCTAGCTTTTAAATGAAGCAAACATGAAAACAGCTGACAGTCTAAAGCCAGTTCACTACATTAGCACCATCACTAAAGAACAATGTTTTACTCAGGCTCTTCATAGACAAATTCACTGGCAAAATGATTGCCTGTGCAGGGATCTGCTTTTCAAGAGGATTTCTGCATCAGTGAACGTGCAGGAGGAATGGGACACAGGCGAGGTGGGTTTTGATGGAAATGGACTAAAAGCAGGGAAGTCGGGCAGAGAATGAATGGAAAGACCAGCCCCACTGGGCATCACACTAGGAGGCTCTGAGGACCATGAGAGAGGTTTGGGGCCTTGGGGTTGGATAGAGAGAAGACAAGGGGACACAGAGAGGGCAGGTGAAGGCAGAGAGAAGCAATCTGTGGGTGGCTTTGACATTTTAATCTTTGGGTACTGCCTTGAAGGAAATAAAGGAACAACACTGCAGCGCTTACTCATTTCAAGGGCATTAGATCAATGGAGTGCTGCACCGAATATAATAAGCAAACGACTGTGTGCGACACTGGTGTCTATTTCAGAAAACCTCCAATGCCCAGTCCAAGAGATGGCAGGAGAAGTAACTAGACAGACTATTTTGTACAGCCAAGTTTGTGGACATCAGAGACAAAGGCGGGGTTTCTCCCTGGGGCTGGCTTTGTCTGGGGTGTGGTATTCCGGCCATAGCTCAAGTGCAAGGTGGGCTACTGTGACTTTTTCTGCAGTGTAGTCTTTAGAGATTGAAGCCCAAAGAGCAGCTGATAAACCGTTAATTAGCCAGAGGACTCTAAAGGCCAGTGGCGATAGGATGTAACCTACTGGACACCCCAGTGAACCACAGAGGATGGAGGGCTTGCCTCAGACCTGGCTAAAACTCCGTCCTGTTATTGCCTCCCCACGCCCCTCCCTTCCTCTCTCCCTATTCTTTACCTCTTTCTTCCCTGCCATTCTGACCACTTCTCTGTTTTCTCCTCTCCTTTCACTTTCCTCTCCTATTTCTCCTCGACTCCTTTCTCTTTGGTTTTGTCTGTAGTTGAAAATATTATGGACTGTCCAAGCAAGTTTATTTTATTCCTTAAATAGATTTTATATTCCTTATAAGGTGACATCTACAGATCCCAGGGATTAGGACCTAAAGTCTCTGGGTGGCCATGATTCAGCTCACCATACCCCAACTGAATTAGGTGATGAGTACTTTACCAAGTAGAAGCTAGAGAAGAAAAGGGACTCGCCCAAGGTCACACAACTGATAAATGGCACATCCGGGATAGGAACCAAGCTCTTTTGACTTTGGGACCAATATCAATATACAACTCCAATGTTACTACTGAAAAATAAAATAAGATTAAGATCAAGAGCCTAAGAAAGACTACTGAAGGGTTTCCAAAGATATTCCACAACTCTCTGTAGTGTGACTGCATTGTATTGGTACCAGTGTATTTAGTAGGAGGTGGTCTTCTCCTCTTAGTATGCAAATGAGTGAACAGAGTTTCCCACATCACCATATGGTAAAAGCTCTGGCATAAAAGCCTCTGTGTGTAGACGTGAGGACACACCACATCTGGAACTGGCTTACTTGTTGAGTTACTTGGTGTCCAGGAAGAAGGATAAAACTTTAGAGACAATACCTCCTCATTGCTATCTCTGTATCTTTGGAAATTTTTTTGTAGCTTCTCTAAACCTTTCTTCTTCCCTATATAAAAGGAACAATGCTGTCTACTTTTTAGTGTTTTCAACTTTTTTCCTTAGAGTGTTATTTTGAGGATTATGTTAGCTTATTCTATCTAATAAAAGAGAAACATGAAAATTCACCGTACCTCTGCTACGCCCACAAGCCATGCCCACCAGCCAATCAGGAGTGAGTATGCAAATTAACCCAACCAAGATGGCAGCGGCCATGGAGCTGGAGCAAGCAGGAGGCTTGGGTTGCCCCCAGTGATGGAGGAAGCCAAGCTTCCCGCCTGCCCTGGCCTGCCTTGGCTTCTGCTCAAGGCTACAAAGTTTCAATTACAATAGATATATAAATCCCAACAAAGATGGCCGCAGCCACAGAGCTGGAGCCAGCCGGAGGCTTGGGTTGCCCCCAGCAATGGAGGAAGCTTAGCTTCCTGCCACTCTGGCTTGCCCTGGCCTCTGCTCAAGGCTACAAAGTTTCAATTATAGAAGATAAATAAATCCCAGATACCAGGGCCTCCACTTGGGTCACCGGGGGGCATGGCCGGCCTGCAAACCACCACAGGCCTCTCGCCCAGGCTGCCTCATGCCCCAAAGGAACCCCCACCCTGATCTGGGACACCCTTCAGGGCAGCCCCCACCTGTGCATCAGGCCTCTATCCTATCTAATAAAAGAGTAATATGTAAATTGACTGTCACTCCAACACATGAGATGGCTGCCCACATGTGGTCAAAGATGGTTGCCCCCATGTGGACACATGATGGCTGCCATAAGATGGCCAGCAGGGGAGGGCAGTTGTGGGTGATCAGGCCAGCAGGGGAGGGCAGTTGTGAGGGACCAGGCCTGCAAGGGAGGGCAGTTAGGGGTGATCAGGCCAGCAGGGGAGGGGCAATCGGGCTGGCAGGGGAGTGGTTAGGGGGTGATCAGGGTGGCAGGCAGAAGCACTTAGGGGCAATCAGGAAGGCAGGCAGGTGAGCAGTTGGGAGCCAGCAGTCCTGGATTGTGAGAGGGCAGTCAGACATTCCTTGAGAGGTCCCAGATTGGAGAGGGTGCATGCTGGGCTGAAGGACACAACCCCCCGTGCACAAATTTTGTGCACCAGGCCTCTAGTATATATATAAAACTACCTGGCTCTATACCTGGGCCATTATAGGTGCTGAATAAATGTTAATCCCTTTGATCACCTAGGGTGCCTGGGGGGCAGTCTTACACACACATTCTCTATATTTCACCCCAAATTCCCTCATTACTATAACATTAAATGAATAACTGGTATCTTCTGTGATAATAAAACAAAAAAAATGTAATTTTGAGATGCTAAAGTAAGGGAAGGGGGATGGATACCTCTGAATAGGGAAAGGAAGAGCAGGGTAATAGTTCCACTGCACCTTCAGCCTTATGAAGAAGTAAGAAGCTCTTGCATCAATTTGTAAACTCAGTGGTATCTGCTCTGAAGGTCTTTACAGGATGGAACAATGTGTTCTCTTGGGATCTGGTGGGGAAACAGCGACTTTGCTCAATTGTTGTGGACTGGCAAGCTGAGTTTGGAGTTTTACAAGGTCCAGAAAGAGTCTCTCTGTGCACACAGAACTATTCTTACAGATTCTTAGATTTCAGGTGGTTTTTTTAGAAAAATATATTTTATTGATTTTTTACAGAGAGGAAGGGAGAGAGATAGAGAATTAGAAACATCGATGAGAGAGAAACATCTATCAGCGGCCTCCTGCATGCCCCCCACTGGGGATGTGCCCACAACCCAGGTACATGCCCTTGACCGGACTCGAACCCGGGACCCTTTAGTCCACAGGCCGATGCTCTTTCCACTGAGCCAAACCGGTTTCAGCAAAGATTTCAAGTGGTTTTTAATAAAGATTTATGAATGTGCTTCAGCTTTCAAAATCTCAGGAAAACACAACCATGGACTCATAGAATCATGGACTCACAAAATTTCAGCTAAAGCTTAAAGAGCTCTTACATACAGGGCTAATATACAGAACAGATAAAGTGGAGCTGGTCTTGAAGCAGAGATGAAGGGCTCAGAGCCTGGCTGACCAAACCAAATACAATGAAACCTCCAGAATGTCATGAAGCAGAGATCAGAAATCATCAATATTCTCATGAGGAAACTGAGATCCAGATGACTTGATGAGGGTTAACCAGAGACAAATTATTGGTAGAAAGCTGGTCTGACTTCTAGTCCAGAGCTCATCCAACTGCAAACCCCTGCACGTCAGTTTCTGGAATCCCTCAGCTTTGACTGGTACTTTAGCTAGTCCTTTGTCTACAAAGATATTTCATTATTATGTGTAGTTATGGCAGGTGATACCTCTTTGGAGAGAAATGCATGCTATGCTATGCTGTAACGTAAGAATATATATGGAATACACATTGTTTGTACATTGGATATACTTTGTTAGAGGCTGGTCTTGTTTAAAGCTTTGCTCACCAAAACTGGGATCTTTCCAGGAGCTTAATTTTATGTGATAAGAATCATATAGAAAAACCATGTTCTCATGAGGAGGAGGAAAATATTCTTCATTTTCCATTAACCCAACCACTAACTTTCTAGTCATAAACTAGAACTTTTGAGTACATTCTCATTAAGGAAGAGAAGCTAAAGTCACAGCTGAAGAGGTAGTTTTAGAATAAGGGTTTTTTGAGGGTGAAGGTTAAGGCTGGAGAAAGAAACGAACATTTGTTAAATGTCTCCTAATTGTCAGGCACTGTGATTAGCATTTTACAAAAGTTTTACCATCATCATCTTCCCAGCTACTTCTTAAAGTCAATCAATATAATGACTTTTACAATTCATCAGTTTCTATGAACATAATAAATCGTTAACAGATACCTTGAGAGAGAATTGTGATGTCTTGTGGTAGTCTCTCACAGCCAGTACTCCACCAGGGCTCACATACACATAGGTCAGAAGAAAAGATGCTAACCCCACTTCAACTCCCTATCTAACTAGACAGGCGCGACACTTCAGCACCACGGACAGCACATCAGTGGGGGCCCTACGAGGAAGGCGGGGATCAGTACCGTTCTGACTTAACCTGGCTTTTTTCAAATCTCTAGGGTCTCCTCGCTCCTTTCCGTGCATTTTCTAAACTACTCTCACAACAACCTAATCCAAAAACCACATCTATATAAAACGGGGAAGCTCGCAGGTTCGCTTACCATCTGACAAGTCAATCAGCCCGAGGCAGTGCAAAAGTTTCAGAGAGGAGCACACGACCACCACTATTCCCAATGTTTGCAGCCCCTCGCACTCGCCCTCCATCCACATCCTCTCAGAACACGGGCGCACCCGCAAAGCGCCAGGCAGGCATTGAAAGTCAGAAAACCAGGCTCCCAAGCCTCCCTTCCCGCTGTTCTCCTTAGTGCTTGGTTTATTTTCACCAGCCTTCTTCCTTGCACTCCCTCCTTCCCCCCCTCCTTTCCACGCCTCCCAGTTCCCTCCACCTTTCCCCTCCCCCTAGCCAGCAATCTCTGAGTTGTTTTATAGTATTCTTTACTTTTATTTCCTCTTCTCCCAGGGCAATTTCCCCAACGGTTTAACCAAGCCCTAAGCATCTACTCCCTGGGTGTAACAATAATTGGCAACGTCTCCTGACATATTCTCTTTGTGACTCATAGGGAATTTGCCTGAGTGTAGGCTATTTGAGCCATAAAGGAAGCGGCTTCCTGCTTCCAATCTGAGATAGACTTAGAGGTGAAGGCTGTTTCTGAAAGGGACGATCATTTGTACTTCTCTGTGAAAAGCTAATCAAACTTATTCTGGAATATAGGTGGTCCCTGTTTGACATCACGACGTGTCCCCGGAAACTGTGTCACCAAGGAAGTCATTTTAAACTGGGCTGAGTACACAGCTATATGTGTGTTTGGGCAGCTTTGCTATCAATAGTACAAATCATTGAAAGCAAATCTGAATGATAAACACTTATGGAAATAAAGCAAAAGCAAAAACAAACAAAACAAAAACTCCAAAAGCAGAAGCGATGTTATTGGTGTGTCCCAAGTTTTTGGACTCCCCCTACCTACATTGAATTGTCAGCAGTGCGCCTAGTAGGAAGGGTGGCTAGCATGGTGAAGAGGAAACACTGAAGACTTAGAGTCATAGAGACCCGTCCTACGGAAAGTTCCTTAATATCCATGAGGCCTAGTTTCCTCTTCTGTGAATTACCCGCCTCAACTAAGAGAACCTACACCAAATGTGAGAACGACCCATGCACTTAAATACTGCTCTCAGATTTGGAGGATGCACTCTGTTTGGAACAACGTGGGGAAAAGACACTGATGAATTGTGGGTGGGAATGTAAATTAGTATAACCTCTTGGGAGGAATATGCACCATTTGATCCTGAAATTTCATTTGTGGGAAGGCTTACTCATGTGCATAAATATATATGTACTAGGATATTCATCACATCGTTTATTTATAATAGCAAAAGGATGAAAAAAACTTATATGGTCATCAGTGAGAAAACTATAGTGCATGCATAAAAGAAATACTATACAGCCATTAAAATTATACAACACACTTACATATCTTTCCCTGAAAGAATACTGAAAATATATTATTAAATGAAAAAGGTAAGTTGTTCAGTATATTACCATTTAATTTTGAAAAGGGACACACACACACACACACACACACACACACGATGGAATATATATAATATATTTCCAGAAGGATACAGTGATGATTGAGAACTTTAGTTTTCTCTGGAGAGGAACTGAGGGCCTGGGGTCAGAGGGAGACCCATTGTTGAAATATTCTCCCATGTAAGTGTAATCAATTTTAAACAACAACTAAATGTGAATGCTGGTCTCTTCTTCCTTTCCTTCCTTGTGATAGAGGGAGACATACTCTACATATCTGAGGAAGACTTGGGAAACTTTGTCTTCGCTGCCTGCACCCCTGTGTTGGTTCTAAATATCAACCTCCAATCTCATTGGTGCCTGGGCAGGGGTGTCCTGGACTCAGGCCATTCCAGCTGATTGAGAGCTGATTGTTACATTTTTACCAAATCAGCAAGGCAGTTGCTACACGTTTGGTGGCTTGAAATAAGACACAATAGGAGTATTTACACCATGGAGATTGGCAAACACCATACAGGAGTACTTCCTCTCCCTCCCAGGACACCACTCTGCCATTCCAGATCCCACCTGCCCAGGAGGACACCTGACAAATTCACCTGCCCAGAGGTTTTCCTGACTTACTGGTTTCCTTTCCTCTGGGGCCGCAGCAAGGGTAACACATAACCCAATGGGCTTAGTGAGATTTTAGGCTTTAGCATCTCCAGACATGAACTAAATTAGAGTGAAGAGTCTCCCAAGTATCTGGTAAGTCAATACTTTGTTCTCTTGGCTTCTCTAGCCTGTACCTCTCCTGGTTTCACCTGCTACTTCCTCTTTCTCTACTGCTTCCTTTCCAACAACTCTCTGCCTTTTAAGACTTGGGCTGTCCCCAACTATTTCCTGCCTCCGTATTCTCCCCCTTTGCAAGCTTACACATGCTCCCTGCTCCAGATGTCAGCTCTGGGATGATGGCTCTGGTCTCAGCCACTTTTCTGTCCTACATTTTCATCTATTGCCTGTTTTACCTCAACACAACAGTGAAGCTCCACCAACAGGGATCAGCTGCAAGACCAGGTGCCAGAAACTAAACTGAGTCCCTTGCCACTTTCTGGAATTTCTAGGAATGAAGGACATGAGAAGGAGGAGTCCTGGGCCCTACTTCCTGCCTGTTGTCACCATGTAAAGATTTAAATTATCCCAAGAATTCTGGCCTCAAAGACAAGTCCCCTCCTGATTGTCTCCTAACCCTGAGCTTTAGGAACACCTGCCTCTCAGGTGAGTTACCTAAATGACAGATGTAACTACTATTTTTCTAGAAAGTATAGGGTTCTTTTTAAAAAAAATATATTTTATCGATTTTTTTACAGAGAGGAAGAGAGAGGGATAGAGAGTTAGAAACATCGATGAGAGAGAAACATCGACCAGCCGCCTCCTGCACACCTCCTACTGGAGATGTGCCCGCAACCAAGGTACATGCCCTTGACTGGAATCGAACCTGGGACCCCTCAGTCTGCAGGCCGATGCTCTATCCACTGAGCCAAACTGGTCAGGGCAAGTATAGGGTTCTTCACACAGGATCTTTCTCTGTATCCTCACAACACATCTTTGGGGGTATCGCCACTTTTCATCCCTAAGGAGACCAGAGGCAAATTCAGGTCTCACAGGGAGTGGGTGTCTGAGTGTCAAACCCAGGTCTACCTGGCTCCAAAGTCCACACTCGTCCTGCACAGCCAGGTGCATCTGTGGTTTGGTATTTGTGAGAAATACATAAACTGTTTATTAGAGAAACTGCCTTTTTCTCACATCATGTTTCCATCCAGTGCCACGTGGTATCTGCACAAATCTTCCCTCTACATGTAACCTCCTTTTACGTTTGTATTGAAATTCCATCTTTCACTTGATGAGAAAATTTTGCCCTACCTGGAGCACTTGTGGGGTCCACTTCACAAATTGCTTCTTCTTATTTCCATATAGATTGTAAGGTGAATACGTCTGTGTCGTAGATATGACCCTGCACAGAACTGGACACCTCTCTCACGAATTTGTCCCAAATTACTAGTTATTTATTTATTTTTGGCCAAGAATCATTACTTTGTTGGCTCTCTTCAATTCTTTATCAGCACTAGCAGGCATTTCCCCTCCAGTCTGTTTGCCACAGAGAAACAAAGGTTTGGTCATTCATGAGATGTTCTCTCTAGGGGAGGATAGAGGTGGGTGGGGTGGGTGGGATGGGGATGGAGGAAGGAAGGTGAGTGCGTAGTGAACTGACCTCATGCACCAGATACCTGACTTTGGTTCTGACCCAGACATCACAAAAGACTGGATTCCAATTCACACCTTCACGTCCTGACAAATGAATACCAGCCGTGGTCTTCAAGGTCCCTTAGGAAACTCGGGAACCAAGACGGTCACACTCACAAATATCACTAAGTGCCATAGACTGGGTGGTTTAAACAGCAGACATTTATTTCTCACAGTTCTGGAATCTGGGACGTCTGGAATCAGGGAGCCAGCATGGTCGGGTTCCGGCCTGCAGATGGTTGGCTTCCTACTGTATCCTCGCATGGCGGAGAGAGAGCTCTAGTCTCTGTCTCTCCTTAGGAAAACACTGATCTCATCACAAGGCTTCTACCCTCATGACCTCAGCTAAACCTAATCACCTCCCCAAGGTCCCGCCCCCAAATACCATCACCTCTGGAATTAGGGCTTCAACATAGGAATCTGGAGGGGTGGTGGAGGGGGGGGGGGGCGGGCATAGACCCTGATAAAAATAGCGCATAGGACCTAGTTTCTGCCAAATAATCAAAAGTTCGCAGAATCTCTGGGTTTCAACGTTAGCTCTGCCACCTACTAGCTGTGTGACCTGGGACAAGTCATTTAAACTTTTGGAGTCAGTTTCTGTATCTGTAAAATGGGAATAATATTGGTACACGTATCATAGGATTGTTTCAATAATTAAGTGAGATAATGCCATAAGCTCCTTAGCAGGGTCCCTGACACCTGAAGAATGGCAGCATCGCATAGAGGTTCAGAGTGCAGCCCCTGAGGCCGGGCTGCCTGCACTGACTCTTAACTCTGCCTCCCACTTAGCTCTGTGACTGCTAAGATGGGATCTGGGCAGCTTCTGTATGTTGTTTTCCAAATCAGTTGCACCAATTCACACCCAAACCAACGGTCTGTGTCAGAGCTCCCACCCACTCCAATTTTGAAGATTAAAAATCTGAGGCCTGGGAGGGGTGTGGAGTGACAAGGACATTAAAACTATGACAAAGACAGAGATGTGATAGTTTGCCAGAGAGGACACAGCAAAGGAAGAAAACCCTAGTCCTTTCATCCAAGAGACATTTCTAGAGTGTCCATCATGAGCCAGGAACTATACTTGACACAGGTTGTCGCCAATCTCCCAAACTGTCAAAGTTAGTATCAGAGCAAGCACAACGGGCTCTACAGCATGGGCCTTGAAGTCAGATAGACCTGGTGGTGGGTCCCAGAATGGTTATTTACCAGCCCTGTGCTTTGGGGAAGTTACTCAATGGTTCTAAGCTTCAGTTTCCTCATCTGTAAGATGGGAATCATAACAGTACCTATATCATAATGTTGTTGTGACAGAGATAACTCAACAGGTGACTCATAAGTATTAGCTGTCATCATCACCATCGTTATCATCATCATAAGTCTTATTTAATAGATCAGGGGTAGAGCCTTGGAGTTTGAGTAAATTGCAAGAGGTGGAACAGCTAGTAAGTGGCGGAACTAGAATTTGAACTCAGGTCTGTCTGACTCCAAAGCATTCTCATTTACTAGGTGCACCAGTTATTAATGGAGGATTTTGTAATAAAAAAAACATGATAATTTCAAGAGAAACATCAAAAATGCTTTATTCAAAGTAATGTCCATCGCTAGCTACACATTTCCCTCATCTTTAGGTAATTTGTGGGTACCGTCCCAATAGAACCTTTCTTGTTTTGAGGCAAACCATTCAGAGGCCCAATTTTCCACTTCTTCGTAATGTTTTGAAGTGCTGCTCAGAAAGTGCATGTGCCATCGATCAGGCCAAGTGGTCATCTGAAGGAGCAAGGTCTGGTGAATACGGTGGGTGGGGTAATACTTCCCAGGCAAGATCTCTAACTTTAACTGGTTTTGAAGTGTGTGATGGTGCATCATGAAGCAAACTTACTTTCCATGTCTTCTGGCACATTCTGGTTGTTTCACGATCAAAGCATGGTTTAAATTGATTATTTGTTGTCGGTAGTGATCAGTATTAATGGTTTCACCTGGTTTTAGAAGCTCATAATACACCACACCTTCCTGATGCCACCAAACGCAGAGCATTGTCTTCTTTCTGAAGCGATTTGGCCTTGCAGTCGATGTTGATGGTTGACCTGGATCAACCCATGATTTTGTGCGTTTGGGATTCTCAAAATGAATCCACTTTTAATCGCCAGTCACAATTCGATGCAAAAAAAAAAGACTTTCTTTCGTGCCGTTGAAGCACCATTTTACTGATGACTTTTCGGTTTTCCATTTGTCTTTCGTTCAGTTGATGTGGCACCCCATTTTCCTTCCTTTAAAATCTTTCCCATTGCTTGTCAACGATCAGAAATGGTTTGCTGAGAAACGTTTAATCTTTCTGCAAGTTGTTTTTGAGTTTGACACGCATCTTCATCCAATAATGCTTGTAATTGTTGGTCTTCAAACTTTTTCGGTTGACCTGGACATTATTTGTCTTTCACATTGAAATCATACTTTTATAGCATTTAAACCAGCATTCACAAGTATTTTAAGATGGAGCATGTTCACTATAAGCTTCCCGAAGTATAAATAACGTTTTCTTCAAAATGAAGTAATGAATTAAAACTTCCTGCAAATGCTGTGTTTTGTTTTTTTTTGGCATGAAATTTGACATTTTTAAGCATAAAAATATCTCTGATGTTAACACCTTCAGCAAATTTGAATTATGTAGTTTTGTAGCTTGTTGTCAATACAACAAAACAGCATACATATCAAATCGCATATATAACAACATATGTGTAACTCCATCTATTGAAAAAAATCCACATTATTAACCGGTACACCTAGTAAACTGTATGGTGATGCCTCTCAAAGAATGGAGGACACCTAACTCTATCTGGTAAATTTGGACTTTTTTGGGGGGTGGGGAGGGCGTTTGGGGTGGGTGCAGTGCATATGAATGGCTAAAAGTCATACTTCATCAGGGACTTTTAAATAACAAGTACTTGTAAAAAACAAATGCTGTGAAGACACCAGTCTTGGGGCACCTCCTGTAACAGACAGACGGGGATGCTCTGTTATTAGGATATGGACCGCGTGCAAATGGAGGTGCTACAGAGTATGAAAGCAACTTACTCTCTTACAAATTGTGAATTCCTCCCTTAGCGTGGGACCTGCCCCATCCCTGAAGACAAGCCAACTGAAGCCCATCACCTTTGCAAGGGGTCGCGGATTTCGAATTAGTGTTGTCAGGATGAGCGATGAGTGTCTTCCACCACCCTGTCTGCAACCCTGTCCTCCAATTTCTCCTCCGTGCCCCACCCCCTTCCCTCCTGGGGAGACATTTGTCTTCAGAGGCTGGCAATGAGACATTTGCCGTTACATACATCATGGCATGTTTTACATATGCTCCATGAAGCCGGGGCTAAATTATACTGGTGAGTTATTAAAAACAGCCCTCAATGCTATTATTATTTATTGCATTTCCAACTCTCCGCAGCAGCTGATTACACGGCTTAATCTTGTATTTTTTTAATTCCCCACCCTGAAATTAATTCTCTGCGCAATGAAGAAGCAAGGTCAGCCACACTGAGCACCGTTTGGAGAAGAAAGTTTGGATTCTGGGAAGGAGTTTGATGGACAGCCCTGGGACTGAGGCTCTGTTTCCCCGGAGGAGGAAGTGTCTCCCTTGAAATATGAGCACCTCTTCTCAAAGCACATCCAGAGGGAGTTCCCCAAACCCCGGGTCTCACCACACCAGCCCCTTCCACTCAGGCTCCGCTGCCATCTCTGGCTGCCATTGAAGGTCCTCAGTGATCTGGCCCCTGCCTGCCCCAGCCTCACCTCTCACAGCCCTGCCTCTCCACCCAGGCACAGTCATCACAGGGACCTGCCTTCCCAGCCTCCCTTTCACCACAAACTCTGCCTCCACCCGATTTCCTTGGCCAACACCTTTTCCTTCCAGACTCAGCTTGGGAAGTAGCTCCTCTGGGTAGCCTCTCCTTTGGGGAACAGGAGCACTTCTCCCCTGCTCCCATGAAACGCCAGGCGGACATCCACTGTAGCACCTGACACACGGCATTGTCATTGTGCACTCGGATCTGCTCCATGTTACATGGCAGACTGCTTGAGAGCAAGGGCGACCTCAGCTGTTTAAGCGCCCAGTGTCAGGCCCAGCACAGGTGCGCCGGAAATGAAGAAATCAAAAAATAGAAGGAGTGGAGTGGAGTGGAAGAGGCAAAGCTCTTGAATTGGGCCTTTATTCATTCAACCATTCATTCATTCAGCAATATTTATTGAGTATCTATTATGAGCCAGGCACTGTACTGAGCACTAGGGATACAATGGTGCTAATGGCCTAATAAGGGAGAGGTACATGCCTGAAATAACAGCGGAAGCATATAATTACACGCTGTGATAAGTGCCATCAAGGGAAAATACTCAGGGCTCTGACAACATAAATATAGGGGCCAACCTGGGCTGGAGTTGGTGTAGGATGTTTCATCGGGGATGCCTTCATTGAGGAAGCCATGCTTGAGCTAAAAGCTGAAGCATGAGTAGGCATTAACTTGGTGAGAGGTAGGGCAAGAGCATTTAAGGAAAAAAGCTTGTGCAAAGGTCCTGAGGTGAGTGGGTGCCTGAGTGTTGAAGAGGTATCTAGGAACTGACTGAAGGCCAGTGCTAGAGCCCAGGGAATGGACAGAGGTGGACGGGATGTGGTGACAAAGGTTTGGAGGGCTGAGGGGTCAGGGCATGCAGAGTCTTGTAGATACATATTAAGGATTTGTCTATCCTGGTCACAGTGGGTCTTAAGCAAATGAGTAAAATCATTACTGTGTGTGTGTGTGTGTGTGTGTATGCACATTGTAGAAAACAGAATGGAAGGGAACAAAGTACACAGAGATTGTGGGATATGTACCCCCAGACTGCCTCAGATGACACAGTGGCAAGGAGGAGTTAATAAATGAAGGATCACGTGAAGGTGGGAAGCCTTCTAAGGGTCCTCATGGAAACACCTGGACCATATGTTGGGGTCACAGGCCTGCTCTAGAATGTCCCTCTTCCAACGCAGAAGCTCATAGTGAGAAAGCTCAGTCTTCCCTGGGGTTCGGTGGTTCAGAGGCCTATCTCTAAGTTTTGCCTCTAACTTCTGGGTCTTGGAAGGGTTAAGTCAGCACCAGACTAGACTTAACTTGTTACCTTGGGAAGAATGGGACCTTGGGATATTGTTTGGTTCATCTTTTCATTCCATCACCCATCATCCATCTATCATCTGTCCATCATCCATCCATCCATCCATCCATCCATCCATCCATCCATCCATCACCCATTCATCCATCCGTCCATCCATCCATCCATCCACCCACCCATCCATCCATCATCTATCTATTCA
This sequence comes from Corynorhinus townsendii, assembly GCA_026230045.1. NCBI lineage: Eukaryota > Metazoa > Chordata > Mammalia > Chiroptera > Vespertilionidae > Corynorhinus > Corynorhinus townsendii. The sequence continues at coordinate 165,908,666 of JAPDVU010000006.1, read as the reverse complement.
CCCTTTATCCAACCAATACTCATTGAAAAAAAATACTGGAGGAGGATCTAGATCCTGGCCTCTTGATCCCCAAGACAGTATTTGTTCAGCCTGGCCCGCATAGTCATGATGAGTGAGGGACTTTCAGCTATAGCCGAGGGGGTAGAGTGGGGCTCAGACACCATCACAGAATTTTGTTCTCTCAGTTCTTTGATTACTGAATTGGAGCCCCAGGCAAACCCTGTATTCTTCTCTCCTGATTTAATTGGCCCATTATTTCAAACTTTTGTAGATAAGGGAATAAAAAAGTCAGTGGAATATTGTATTCATCACATTCAAATTAATATGCTTCATTACCACAAAGACAAGGAGCATAGTTGCAATATTTTCTCAAAACTTTTAATTGAACAGAGCATGGGAGGTGGGGGGAGCGAAAATGGAAAGCACCACGCTCAGATGTTGTTTTTCACTCTCTCCGAATGTGTGCTGCTTGTGATCCACGCATCTCATTAGTGTTAATTATGAACTAAAATAAAATGGCATTTAACACTGTGCTGAGACTTTAATTAAGGCCAAACTTCCATACCCAGATACTCTCTGAAGTCTAAAATGGCATGAACTTCTGCCGAGCCAGTGGTACCCCCACACCCACTCCATCCTCTGCTGGTGAGAGGCTCCTACTTCTGTAAACCACCTGTCCATCCACCCATCCCTTCAACAAATAAACTTTAACTTCAATGTTTAAACTTCAATGTTGTTCTGGGGGAAGAAAACGAATATTTGTTAAGTACCACTATATTTATCACTTTAAATACATTATCTGAAGCATAATACAGCACCAGGAACAGAGGGAACATGTACGTAAGGGTACTTAGTAGTACGATATATATTCTCATGTAATCATCAAAACAGTCCCAGGAGGTGGGGGGAAATTATTATGATATCTATTTTACTAAGGATATAAAACTGAAGTCCAGAGAGACTTGTGACTTGTCCAAAGTCATACTGACTCCATAGCTTTTTGCTGTACAATGCTGAGCTAGAAAGAGTATTCTGGATGATCTAAATTCATTCATTCATTCATTCATTCATTCAACAAACATAGATCACCTACTGCGTGCGAGGATCTGTGCTGGGGACTGGCTCATTAGCAGACAGTGGATGGTGATGACAAGTCAGTGGGCTGAGCACTGAGAGAGAGAAACAGAAGAACTGTGGGAGCATGATGCAGGGGCACCAAGCCCAGCCCAGAAATGCAAGAAGAGTTCTCCAAGGAAGTAAGACTAGTGGAACAATTCCCTCCTAGAGATGCACTCAGTCAGGATGGCCTAATGTCTCTTCTTCCAGAGCCCTGGCAACTCCAGGCCCAGCAGCAAATATGGCACAGTGCCCATCCAGCCAGACGGCAAGTTGGCCTTTCCGAACCACCTGGAAACCACCCCACACAGCATGACAGGGACTGACCACAGACATCCGGGCTGCTGGCATTAGGCTCCATGGATGATGTTGAAACGTCAGTGCCTGGCACAGACCGGGCACTAATCAGTATTTTCATTCCCTTCTTCCCTCCCCTGCCATGATTCCACAACTCTGTCTGGTCCCTGTCCCCATGCCTTCTCTGGCTCCTCCCCTCCACGCCCACAGTCTCTCTATCTGGAGGAACATCAACCCCAGAGAGCAATCACCGATAAGGTCAGGGATTCAGGGATTTCCAGGGCTGACCTGGTGTTAGGATGACCAACCTGCTCACTTCAAGGGAGGAGGTGGTGAAAGGCACCTGCTCTGTGTCATACAGCAGAACCAGGACTTGGACCCAGGACTCCTGACTTCAGTTTAGTGACATTTCTTAGCTCTACAGCTCATGTTCTCGGCAACAATGCAATACTGCCCCCTCCAATGCATTCTTTTCAGTTAGACCCCAAGGACCCTCTTTTCCATTTTCTGGTCCTGTAGATAGACAGTTCCTCACCCAGGCTTCCCAAATTCTTGGGACGACCCAGATCAATTTCATGAGGTCCCCATAGAGGTGGCAGTTTGCTTGTGCATATACCTCTGTCCCAGAGGCCTGCCTACCATACTAAGCCTGCACTTTTATCACGAGAGGGTGTTTTTTATTATTATTAACAATAACTGTAATTATAACAACAACAGCTTTTACTTGTTTAATGCCTGCTATGTGCCAGGCCCTTTGTTGAGCACTTCATACACATCATCTCATTTAATCCTCAGAAAAGAGGGAAGGGGGTAGGGGATTGGGCAAAAGAAGAAGGGGCATAAGAAGTACAAACCTCCAGTTATAAGTCATGGGAACAGAGTCAATAATAGCATCCGAGCTCTTACAGTGACAGGTGGTCACCTGAATGACCGTGGTGATCACTTTCTAAGGTCTATAAATACTGAATTACTAGGTTACACACCTGAAACTAATATTATCTTGCATGTTGCATGTCAACTATAATGAACAATAAAATTTAAACAAGAAAGATAAGAAAGAAAAAGAAAGTCAAGTCAACTCTCCTGTCCCAGGTCACAGGATAGGAAGTGTCCTCATCTTGAGAGTCTGCAGGACTCACCTGCCTCCTGGCCTCCAGGCCTTGTGCCCATCCAGAGGGCAGAGCGGGCAGGGGCCAGGGAGTAGACAGCCCAGGAAGGTCACAATGACTTCTCTGCTCCAACCACAGCTGTGGGCAGGGAGGCAAACCAGCGCCTCCTCCTCCCCACCCCGTGAGCCCCCTTGGTCTGATGGAGGGCATCAAGTGGGAACGTTAGAGAAAGGACTTCTCAAGAGCCAGCCAGTAGCAAAAAGGCCAGGCGGAGCCACCCCCAAAGGTCCACAGTGCTTTTCTCTGCTGTGGGGTGATTAGAGGTACTTATCTTCATCCCTATTCCTTCACATAGGCGCTGAATTTTCCATAAGGAGCATGCCTTACTTTTCAGCTCATAAAGAAAATGAAACAAAACGACGATCCATTGTGAAAATTAGCATGGGATCCTCTAATAAAAGGAGTCAGGGTTCTTGGAGAGCTGGCTGATTCTAGAGCTGGGACAAGAAATACACAGGATGGGCCTGAAGCATCTTGTAGTCCCAGAAAGTAGGGACGTGCTCAGAAAACAAAGCCCCTACAGTGACAGGGGCGTGTCAAAGAGACGTAGGCGCCCGCTCAAAGAGCTCCCAATGGCCAAGGAGAACAATCCGAGCGACAAAAGTAGTAAAATAATATAGGGTTATAGCCCAAAGCATAAACAGACATATCCGCGAATCGATCCCTCTACAAGCCAATCTCTCGTGCAGCATTCCTAATAATTTGTGCAGATGCTCTGCCCGCAAGGAGGGGGGGCATCACTTTCCCTCTGGGAGTGGCCCGTCCCACAGGGACTTCCTTCCAAAGAGGAAAAGGGGGTGGAGAGAAGCTTCGGAGAAGCTGAAACCTGGCAAACATGACCTCAGCCCCGTGGTCAAGGTCAACGTCACAATGATAAGCCATGCTGATGACACACCTCCTTGACGTGATGTGACGTGGATGGCACCTTCCCTCTGTGGCCTTCCTCCCAGAACCTCAGTCTAATGATGAGAAAAACTTCAGCTAAAACCCGACGGAGGGACATTCCACAAAGCATCTTCACGGTACCTCCTCCCAGCCATCGAGGTCATCGCCAGGACGGACAGTCTGAGAAACTGTCACACTGACAGCCGTCAGGGGGGACACGATGGCTGAACCTACGTGGCTTCCTAGATGGGGTCCTGAACAGAAAAGGGCCATTAAGCTAAAGCTAAGGGAACATAAATTAAGTATGGACTTTAGTTAATAATGTAGCAATATTTGTCCATTAACTGTGACAATGCTAAGGCGAGATGTTAATAATAGGGGAAGCTGGGTGTGAGGTATATGGAAACTGGACTATTTTTGCCATTTTTCTCTAAATCTAAAATTATTCTGAAATGAAAAGCTACTTTTAAAAAGTTTATTCCTTAGAATAATCTAGAAATCTGTAAAAAAAAAAAAAGTCTGTTTGCTGGCCTGGAAGCGAACAAGGTTATCGTATCTAACTGGCCTTCCCCAAGTCCCACAGGAGTCTCATGGCAGTTAGATTCATTAACTTGGTATTTTCTAATGATTAACTCTGATCAATAATCCCCTGGGTCTGCTCCTTCAATCAATCGCCCCAGTAATGAGGATGAAAGTAGCATTTTATTATCAAGCCCGGGACCTTTTGTAGAAAAGGCTTCTGAGATTGGGGCTTCGGTTCCCTCTGCTGCATTCTGGGTTAACTAAAACTCCCACCCAGGCCCTCCAAGCTTTATGCTCCTGACCCGGAACGAAATTAGCCGGCGGGAAAGGCTTCCAGGAAAACGGGTTAGAGGTGATGGCTCGGTGAGACACTCGGCCGTTCAGGGAGTCAACTCCATTTGACTGAGGACGCACCAAGTGCTCAGGTCTCTGTTCCCACCCCCTCCTGAGAGAGACCACCCCCTTCCGCCTTTACCACTGAATTTGCAGCGACAATGCCCACGCGCTCTCTGGCCTGCCGAGGGCGCTGACCTCCGGGGATGGCATTGCCCAGGCTCCTGTGACCCCTGGCTGCTGACTGGGTTCAGCTGGTGGGAAGCCTGGGCAGAGCGGAGAGGGTGAGGAGAGAGGTGAGGGCGGCGGTTGTATTCATCTACTACAGCGTCCGGCTCTGGGAGGGCACCCTGTCCAATAGCCTCAGTTCTCTCTGGGGACGGGGCATCCTCCTTTCCCTTGGCCTTCAGGCAGTGGTTCGGCTGTTGTTACCCCGGGGCACTTCAGCCTCCCTCAGAGCGTCTCTTACCCCTTCCTCACCTCTATAATCAGCGCCTTCCTAAAACTCCCTTCCATGGCCTTCTCCATCTCTTTCCTCCGGGGGCCCTGCCAGCTACGGCAACCGTCCTTTTTTCTGCCTGCATTTTCCATCTCCACCTGCCCCGACTCAAACAGCTCTCCCGGTGGGCGTGGCAGGGCACAGGGCACCGACCCCAGCAAGGTGGCCTGTGTGGGTTCCCAGAGGCCCCGCAGCCCCAGATCTGGAGAAGGGTAGGAGCAAGGCGTCTCGGGCAGAGGCAGGGGGCAGCGAGGGTCTTGTCCCCCGTCCCTGACAAGGAGGGGCTCCCTGGGTTTAAGGCCGGGCAGAAGGAGAGAGGGGCTCTGTGGGCTCCCTGGACCCTTCAAGAGAACTGCTAAGACGGGAGAGGAAAAATGGCCGTGCAGGGTGTTCAGGGGCTGGGGGCCCAGGCGGTCCCTCAGAGGGGTGTGTGCTTCACAGAACTGCAGAGAGCGGCCAGCCCTGAATGGCCACGCTGATGGCACAGCAGACCACCTAGCAGAGGCGGGTGACTCAGGATCAGATGACTTCCAGATGGCTCGGCTCTTTGAGAGCCTCCTGGGACCCTGGCGGCACCCTGGGGGGGCGGGGCAGGTGTTTCCTGCACACGGGGCTGGGGTCACTTGGAGGAAGCCACAATCGTGACTCATGTGTCGAAAACCCTGAAACATACACACCGTTCCCAGATCTGCTGCTCCAGGCAGAGAGGAGGCGGGGAAGATGCGACCCCTTCCTCCCCTCCCACCATCCTGTATCCCGCTGGTGCCTCTGTGGAGGCATGAAGAGGTCGGGTTTACTAGGATGTCTCCTCTCTTGAATGTGGGCTGCCCGGGACGGCTTTGATGACAGAGCGCAAGGGACCGCGGCACCACGCCAGCTCTGGGCACAGCAGGACTGGGCTGCTGCCTCCCTAGGTCTCCTGGAGCCTGAACGGCCTTGAGGAGAATGACTACCCACTGGGCCGGAGGCATGGACAGTCGCCGCCACTGGCCGAGAGGGCGCGGGACTCGGCTGCGCTCGGCGTGCCTGTCCCTGCCACTGCGGACTGTCCAGTCGAGACCAGGCACAGCCGAATGCCGTCGCGTGACGCTGCCCACAGTGCACGGAGCAGAAGGATGGCTCGGCTGTGCCTGAGTTCCTGCCCTTCAGACGGAGAGAGAGTAATAGAATAGTTGCTCTTTCCAGTCACTGTTAGGGGGCAGTAAGTTGTGCGGCAACGCGTAACTGGGACAGCCCCCCACGGGGGACCTCGCAGCAGCCAGCCGGCAGGGAGGCCGGAAGTGCAAGCTGCAGGGTCAGGTCAGGGTTGTCACCAGGACTCCAAAGAGAAGTTAATTCTCGTCTATTTCCTGCGCAGCGGAGACTCATTCCTGCAAAACTCGGAGGAAGCTTTCCCCACGGCCTGGCCCCTGTGTTCCAGAAATGTAAGCTGCTGCCCATTCTTCGGACGGGGTTCCCAGGACCTGGAGAGGCACAGAGGCTGCGCCCCTGGGCCACGCCCCTCAGAGCCGTGCCCTCTGGCTGCTCTGTGAGGCGGATGGTCAGAGGCCAGAGCTCCGAGCCCTGGGTGTGATGAAAGGGCGCACCACGTTTCCCTAAGCAGAATGTCAATCCTCAGAGCACAGTGCAAATCAGAAGTGGAGTGGAAAGAGGGCCGATGTCCCAGCCATGGAGTGCGCCTGGGCTTGTCACAGTGAAAGCCGAGTTTACCCTCTCCTCTGACTCACCAAGACCCCCGGGGGCAAGAGCCGCCTGGGCCACCTGACACGGGGAAGTCAGCTCTGTAGGTCGCTGTGTTGCATCTTCAGCACATCCAAGACCTGGCTCGGAAGGTGGGCGTAGAGATTGCGGATGGTGTTCTGGGTAGAGTCAACTCTCACCCTTTGGTTTTGGGGAGATGTATGAAACTTTAACCGGTGGAGAGAAAAATTTTTTTTTTTAATGAGAGAGAGAGAGAGAGAGAGAGAGAGAGAGAGAGAGAAGAGGAGAGAGGAGGGGAAGAGAGGGGAGGAGGAGGGAAGGGAAGGGTAATGGGAGAGGTGAGGAAAAGAGAGGAGAGGAGAGGAGAGGAGAGGAGAGGTGAGGAAAAGAGAGGAGAGGAGAGGAGAGGAGAGGAGAGGAGAGGAGAGGAGAAAGACAATGAAATGGGAATGGAGGAGAAACTCGGTCTTGCCATTTAAAGCAACACTCCACAGTGAGCTATGATCTGTGACCTCTCCTGGCCCTGGCTTCCCAGGGGTGCCTGTCCTAGAGAACGTCTCATTGGGTTGAGTGTGACCTACATGTTAACATGTGTAGTTTTCATACCGCGTGGCCCCCAGTACATGCCAGATTCTTCATCTAAGTCACAACTAAAGGGAGAGGAATCTCTTCTAATGATGGAGAAGAAAGGGGGTTTGTTGGATGTATTTTGAGTTGTTACAGTTTCATATATTATATTTTAAGGATGACTTAGGGAATTTCGAGGGTAATTCTGACTACATCCAATTGTGATATTTTTTTGTTGACTCCAAAGCTAGAGAAGTAATTATTTCACAGTCTTCCATGCGCAGTTAATTCACCAGTCCTTGTTTTTATAAGTGGCATGCTCCGAAGCAATGGCTTTATGATACACATTAGAGAGAGTTCAGAACCAGGTAGTGTTAACAATAGCTTACTGTATTTCAAAAAGCCATAAAGAAAACTGCTACTCGCACCATTAACCAGATAATGTTAATGCAAATCATGCACCTCAATGTGAAATTCCTGGCTCCGAGAATACTCTGGAAATGAGTTAACATTGTAATTTTGGCCAACCAATGGCTGGCCTAATTTAGCCATAGGTAGACTGAGCGGCACCCAGAGGCGTGACATCCAGGTAAATCAAGGGTCATATCCACGCTGGAAAGAGAACTGAGCAGGCACAACAATAGCCAGAATGAACACTTTGTTTGAAATGTTTTACCCTCGTTAGATGCATTAATATTCATGAGTAAATGATTATCTATATGAATTTCCTATGGTAATGACCCACATTCAGCAATCCTCCCCCTTTCCAAATGGAGACCCACATCAAAGTACAGCACGATTTTATTGTGACCAGGGTAGTATATCAATTTCAGGAATTTATTCCCCATTTGTGGGCATGACCGGAATGTGAGTTCACTTAAGGCTTCAGGGGCAATTTACCCTTTGAGGGGAGGGGTGTCCCCACAGCACATGGCACAGAGCCTGACATGCGGGGGGGCGCTCAGCAATATCTGATCAATGGAAAAGCAGGTACCGGGCGAACGGCCTGGCTACTCCAGGGCAGGAGAGCACAGGGCAAGGCAGGTTCCGGCGGCTGCAGGGACCAGAGCGGCCTTCCTGGAGGAAGTGGAACGGAGCTGAGCCCCAGAGGAGGGGAAGGCTGAGATGGACGAAAGCGGTGCACAGGGCATTTCGGAAGGAGAGGTGGACAGAGGCGATGGCGGAGGAAAGTGATGAAGATGGTGTGACTTTGTAGAAGGTGAATTGCTGGGTAAAGGGGTCACCTGTGGGCCTGTCACACCAGCACCCTCTTTCCTAGGAAATGTTCTCTCCCAACCACATGTCTGTAGTGACAATGGCGATATCCCTACTATGTGAGCTGGATCCCTGCCAGTGGCTGCATGATAGGTGGGACCCGTCAGTCTTCTCCATGGAGGCTGGCCATGTGCACTGGAAATGGAAGGTGGGGGGGTGGGGGTGGGGAGAGAAAAAGAGAGAGAGAGAGAGAGAGAGAGAGAGAGAGAGAGAGAGAGAGAGAGGAGTTGCCTCGGGACACTGAGCATCCCAGGCCCTGGTCCACGGAGGCCCGGGTGCTGCCCTCCACAGAAGGCCTCTGAGAAGGCCTCCCTTTGCCGTAAGAGAAAGGGAACCGTTCTCTGAGACTTGGCACTGGATAAGCGCCTTTTGTGTGCCTGCTGCATGGGTCCGGATTAGGCGGAGAGGCCTCAGGACCCCATCCCAAAGCCAGTGGGTGTCTCCCAGATCCACATTTAGATGACGATGAACAGTGAGGAGGAGGAAGCAGAGGAGGAGATGCGTTCACTTCACTGCTTCCTGCTCTTTGCCAAGGTCACAGAGCGATCACATCTGGGCAGTCAGAAACTCCCCCACTTCCCAGGTGCACACGAGACGTAAGACTCCCAGCAGCCTCACTCCGCACTCCTCCCCCTGGGCATGGGGGTGGCTCTGCACATCCCAGAGGCAGGCCCAGACCTGCATCCTTCACCCCATCCCAGTGCTTCCCTCCCAGACAAGCGAAACGGGGAATGAGAACCTGGGCCTCTGAGCCACCATGCTGGCTGTAAGCTTCTGGCAGGCAGGGGCTGCTCCTTAGTTTTCCTGTTTGTTTTGTGTGCGGGGTGAGGAGGGAGAAGGCGGAAGCACTGGGGCTTTGCTTAACCCCTCTGAGCTTCAGTTTCCCCATCTGTGAAATGGGAAGGCAGTGGCTATCTTCCACAGGGATGTTTTAAGGATAAAAAGAGATGCCGGACCTGGCCGGTGTTGCTCAGTGGTTAGAGTATCGGCCTAGGCACTGCAGGGTCATGGCTTTGATTCCCAGCCAAGGTCATGTACCTGGGTTGCAGGTTCAACCCCAGTCAGGGTGAGTGTGAAATGTGTCTTTCTCACATTGATGTTCCTCTCTCTCTCTCTCTCTCTCTCCTCCTCCCTCCTCCCTTCTACTCTCTCTAAAAATCAATGGAAAAAAATATTGTAGGGTGAGGACTCACGAGGACACGCACATATAAGCAATAGTCCCTCTGGGCCCCTGCAAGTCCCTGGAGTCTGACAGCAAGGTCACCCAGACAACCCCCGAATGACCTGCCGCTTTCAATCCAGCCTCTGCCTTTCACCCTGTGTGGGCAATGCCCCTCTCCTGTGTGTCTGGTGACCTCCGAGGAGACCCAGTGACTTCCCCCCTTCTCTTCGTAGCCCCTAGAAGTCCCCTTCACTTGACACGACTACTGGGCAGCCAGGTGCTGCAGCCGTACCCCACTCTTTGTCTTCCTTCTCAGCTCTTTCCAGTGCCCGCCCCCCAGGCCTGCCTGCCCCCCTCGCTCACCCTGACAGCCTCCAAGGCCTATTTGCCTGCAGACTAACTTCCTGGTGGTTTACTATCCCCTTGAATTACTGTACAATCTCTTTCAAGTTATATTTGATTATTTTTCACATTTAAAAACATGAACACAATTACCCAACAATGGCACGTGCCGTTACAGTCAGAAATAAAATAGTGTGGCAATACCATCGATGCATCTTAGACAAGTAGTCAGGCCCTGGAAATTATGTCTCGGGCCTGGAGTGGGATCCCCAGTGATAGGGACCATATAAATGCATATGAGACAATAAATAGTTACAAAGGGAGAGGATGCTGAATAATTAATTCGCCCGCCTTGCCAGGCACGTTCTTTATAAATCTGTCCCCGAGGTTCATTTGTTGTTGTTGTTTTTTTTTAACAGAAGCAAATATTTAAAAATAACGAATAAGTTATACCCAGGAAGGAGAGACGTAAAAAGAAAGGATCGGTGGGAGGGAGACAGAAGATGGCAGATGGTGAGGGCTCCGAGGTGGTTGTGACATTGGCTGGATGGCGCTGGTTAAGGAGGAGGAGGAGGGAAGGACAGGTGGACTGTTTCACAGGGAGACGGCATGGGTGTGGGGCGCATCTTCTTACCTGGGCCCACGCCCATGTGTAGCTGGAAAAGGGAAAACCCGCAGGGGCACATTTAGAAAGTTCTAGAGCTCCCCTCTCTTCCCCTGGTACTACCGGATCCCCGAGGACCGCAGGATGGGCAAAAGAGTGTATAGACTTTGATGTACATCCATGGCCGAGGGGTACGTATCACCTTTCCAGGCCCGGCCTCATCCCAGGTAGCCCTGGCGGTTGGAAAGTTCCCCCTGTGGCATCCAGAGCTGTCCCCGTGAGACCCGCATTCCCCAGCTGTCCCCCTAAGAGCCCACGCCCTTTCGCCCATTGCCCATATTTACAGAGTGCCCCGTAAAAATGTGCGCACACTTTACCAGCGGATCACTCACTTCGTTTTCACCCCTTTGCAGCGTTAGCTGATTTGAAAAAATGGGTGAAGCCAGGCTAAGCTTTGAACAAAGACCATTTATCCTAAGGTGCCATTAGACTGTTTTTGTAAGGCTACATACAAGATACAGTTTATGGTATAAAACTGGCAACAGTTGACGAATCGGGGCGCACAAATAGCAAACGGAATGGTTCTCCATGTTCGCGGTTCCATTGCTTCACGTTATCAGCAGCGCCTGGACCGGAGCGGTCATCAGTTTGAAAACAGGCATTGACCAGAGAAAGTTTTCACTTCTGTAGATCCCTTTACATTTTGAAAATGTTTGTTAATAAACACGGGCTTTATACTCATTCAAAGTCAGTGCACACTTTTGGGGGACACCCTGTATATTACACCCAGGGACCAAGTCTCACCCACCCCTTCTGGCTACGGGGCCTAAAGCTCCCCTGATCTGAGACTCCTTTGGGTTCAGAAGCTCCCTTTCAGAATGTGCTCCTTGTACCGGTCCTTCGTTCTTTAGTGGGAGATGTGCTTGCTATTCGCTTTGTGTATTTCAGGTCCACAGCCTTTATCAGAGGAATGCTTTGCAAATATTTTCTTTCCCCTGTGGCTTGCCTGTTCTTTTTCTTAACACTGTCTTTTGGCGCAGAAGTTATACATGTTGATGAAATCCAATTTACTAATAGAGTGAGGGTAGAATGGAAAATGGTATAGCTACTTGGGAAAATCCCAAGTTGGCGTTTTCTTATTTAAAAGTTAAGCATTTACCTCTCATTTGATCCAATAATTCCACTCCCAGAATTTACCCAGAAGAAAGGAAAGCATATGTCCACATAAAGACTTGTACCTGAATATTCTATCAGCTCCCGCAGGCTTTGGGGTGGGTGTGTCTATGACACTAATGATAATGAATGTCAAGTTCCAGGCACTGTGTGCATCCAGTCAGTGCTCAATACATGCAGACTGTGTGAGTACAGTCAGTGCTCAATACATGCACACTGTGTACATACCGTCAAGTGATAAATACATACAGCCCCCACCCTTTGTCTTCTAGGCTCCTCTCTGCTGCTCAAGGGCAGTTCCCAGACTCTTGATGCCCCTTCCCTCCTTAGGTCTAGAAAGCTAATGGTGGTGGTGAAGGCATTAGCCAGGGGTCACCTGCAGCTCTGTTGCCTAATAGTGGAGTGATATGGGGCTGTGACCTGGCTGTGCCTGGTCCCTAGTTTCCTCCCACACCTGACATGGAGAGGAACTGAGGACACTCCGCAGGGAGGCTGTGAGGACTGAGGGCAATAGGGCTGCTAGGCACCCCGGGCGGCAGCAGATGCTGCCATCAACAGATGCTGCCTGCTCACATGCGGGTCTGTGGCTGAGCCCTCTCAGGGGCATTTGCATGCTATGGGGGAGTCAGGGAGGATGGTCTGGAGGAAGGGTCCTCAGAGGATCTGGGACCTCTTGTCTGATATGAGGAGGACAACCATTTATCCCCACTTTACAGGCTGACGGGAGTGCGGGCAGGCTGGAGCGAGCCGGGGTGGCGGGAATGGCTTGGAGTGAGGAGGCTCTGTGCACTGGCTTGAGGCTGGGTCCTGCAAAGAGCAGGACTCCCCACCCCGCAGATGCAGACGCAGAAGCCAGGGTCTGGGCCCCAGTGGCCCAGGGGAGAGACCCACTGCTGTAGGGGTAGATTCTGGCTGTGGTTCGGGCAGTATCCTGAGGCCCAAACATCAGCCTGGCCTCAGGGACATATGCCTTACGTACCATAGCAGGTGGGCTGATGCGGCCCTGGGGTTTGAAGGCATTTACCTATCCCTTCATCCCATATTCCCAGTGACTAGAGAGCGCCGAGAGCAGCCGCCCCAGAGCACCCTGGGAGAAGTGACCCGCAGGCCCTTTGGGAGCACCTGGTCCTAGAGTGACCTGGGCTGCCATCTGCACACCCGCCAGGCCCCGCTCCCTTCACACCCGGAGAACACGAACTCGCGTAGACGTGGGAGAAGCTGCCCCGAACGCCCTGTCCAGGTGTCAGCCTGCACATGGGCAGGGACCTTCGAGGAGGTGAAGCAGCTGGAGGAGGGTTAGCACCGGTCCTGGGGCTGCACACGGGCGGGCACTCCCCATGCTGCTGGCAGGGTCCTTACAGTCTTAGTGCCAGAGGTCAAATGTCACTTCAGACAAGGGGTTAATATCCAGACTAAACGCAACAGCAAAACAAACAGAAATAATCTGATCAAAAATAAGCAAGAGGACCCGAGTGGACATCTCTCCCACGAGGACATACAGATGCCAACAGACGCGTGAACAGGTGCCCAAGGTCACTAATCACCAGGGAAATGCAATCAGAACCATGGATCCCGCCTCACATCTGTTAGAGTGACGATGACCAGAAAGACAAGAAATAAAAGCCGTGGAGAGGTGGTGGAGAAAAGGGAACCCTGGTGCATGGTTGGTGAGAATGTCAATTGGTGCAGCCACCGCGGGAAACAGTGCGGAGGGTCCTCAAAACATTCCGACTAGAGCTACCGTATATGACCCAGCTATTGCACTGCTGGGTGTTTATCAGAAAACACACACACACACACACACACACACACAAAAGCGGTAATTCAAAAAGATACAAGCACCCCTATCCCTATGTTCACTACAGCGGCATTGACAAGAGCCAGGATGCGGAAGCAGGCCACGTGTCCGCTGACAGATGAACAGATGAAGAAGACGTGGTCCCTCTATGCAATGGGAATATCAGCCATAAACAAGAGTGAAATCTTGCCATTTGCAACATGGATGAATGCAGAGGGTGTTATGCTAAGTGCGGCTAGGTCAGAGAGAGAAAGACAAAATACCATATGCTCTCACTTATCTGTGGAATTGCAAAACAGCAAGAAAACCAACAAAACAAACAGAAACAGCCCCCGAGATACAGAGAACAATCGGATGGTTGCCAGGGGGAGGGGTGGGTAGATGGATGGGAAAGGTGAAGGGGAATGACGGGCACACGCTTCCAGTTGTAAAATAACTAGGTCGCGGGCTGACACCCATAGCACAGGGAGCAGGGTCAATCACATCGTAGTAACTTTGTACGGTGACAGATGGTCCCCCAGATCTACCTCGTGGCGGTCACTTGGTCAGATACACAAATGTCTACTCACTATGCTGTACACTTGAAACTAATATACTAGGTGCACCGGTTAATAATGCAGGTTTTATAATCTAAGAAAACACGATAATTTCAAGAGAAACATCAAAAGTGCTTTACTTAAAGTAATGTCCATCGCTAGCTACACATTTCCCCATCTTTCAGGTAATTTGTGGATACCGTCCCAATAGAACTTTCCTTGTTTTGAGGCAGACCTTTCAGAGACCCAATTTTCCACCTCTTCATACGTTTTGAAGTGCTGCTCAGACAGTGCGTGTGCCATCGATCGGAACAAGTAGTAATCTGAAGGAGCAAGGTCTGGTGAATATGGCGGGTGGGTTAATACTTCCCAGGCAAGATCTTTTAACGTGTCTTCAGCTGGTTTTGAAGCGTGTGATGGTGCGTCATCATGAAGCAAAATTACTTTGCTGTGTCTTCTGGCACATTCTGGTTGTTTCACGATCAAAGTGTGGTTCAAATTGATTATTTGTTGTCGGCAGTGATCAGTATTAACGGTTCCACCTGGTTTTAGAAGCTCATAATACACCACACCTTCCTGATCCCACCAAACGCAGAGCATTGTCTTCTTTCCGAAGCGATTTGGCCTTGCAATCGATGTTGATGGTTGACCTGGATCAACCCATGATTTTGTGCGTTTGGGATTCTCAAAATAAATCCACTTTTAATCGCCAGTCACGATTCGATGCAAAAAAGACCTTCTTTTGTGCCGTTGAAGCACCATTTTACTGTTGACTTTACGGTTTTCCATTTGTCTTTCGTTCAGTTGATGTGGCACCCATTTTCCTTCCTTTAAAATCTTTCCCATTGCTTGTAAACGATCAGAAATTGTTTGCTGAGCAATGTTTAATTCTTCTGCAAGTTGTTTTTGAGTTTGACACGCATCTTCATCCAATAATGCTTGTAATTATTGGTCTTCAAACTTTTTCGGTTGACCTGGACGTTCTTTGTCTTTCACATCGAAATCATTACTTTTAAAGCGTTTAAATGAGCGTTCACAAGTATCTTGAGATGGAGCATGTTCACCATAAGCTTCCTGAAATATACGATAACTTTCAGCAGCACTTTTCTTCAAAATGAAGTAATGAATTAAAACTTCCAGCAAGTGCTCTTTTTTTTGGGACGAAATTCTACATTTTTAAGCGCAAAAATGTCTATGATGTTAACACCTTCAGCAAATTTGACATAGGAAGTTTTGAAACTTGCTGTCAATACAACAAAATAGCATACATATCAAATAGCATATAGATCAACATATATGTAACTCCATCTAGTGAAAAAAATCCACATTATTAACCGGTACACATAGTAATACGTAGGCTAACTATAATGAAACATTAAATGGGAAAACAGTCACTTTAGAAACCCGACCCTACAGAGACGTTGCAATCCAACCTCCCACACACGTGCAGGTAACTGGAGTCTAAAACGAGTCGCCACCGGCTGGAACCTTGACGTGAGGTGATGGGAGGGAGGCAGTGACAGCGAGACACAGAGCCAGGGTGGTGACATGGCTGGTGGGATGCCACGGGTTTGAAAACGGCCGAGGCTGCATGCCACGGAGGAGAGGGTCTCCGGGAGCCCCGGGTGGGATGGATGAGGACCCGGAAAGCTGCCTGCGCCCTCCATCCCATGCCCGCAGGTCTCAGCCATCAGAAGCTGCGGAAGAAGCTCTCAGAGCCAGTGTCACAGACCAGGGCATGTCACAGACAGGGGCATGCCGCATGCACAGACCTCGGGGCCAGGTCCTGGCCTGGCAGACCCGAAGCCACCGCCCCCTCTCCTCCCCCCAACCAAGGCTAGGGGGCCCTCAGTGGGTCCCCGAGGTTCAGATCCAGAGAAGTCTCCGCTGGGGCAGGAGAAGCCTGCCCCTGGGAGTCCCCCCAGCAGAAAATCGAGAGGCAATGAACCGGTCGTGTCTTACTGTGGCCGCCTTTGCTCCCAAACCGCCAAGTGTGTCATCACACCGCCCTCCCGCGGCTCGCGCCTGACTTACCTGCAAGAAAGAACACAGAGCGAATGACAGACACCTTCTCCTGGCACCTGCACGGCCTGTGCACGGGGTTGGGCGTCCCTGGCACCGAGGGAGAGCAGGCTTCGGAAAGGCCTCCCCGGCAGGGCGGAGCCACCAGGGTACCCCGCACCTCTCTCTTGAGGCCTTGACCTTGACCAAGTCAACGGCCTGAGAGAAATGCGAGGAGGCACAGACAGGCTTTGCAGGGACCCAGGTGCTGGGCAGGGCCTGCCCACAGCCTCCGTGAGCAGGAATGCAGCCCTGGGGCCACATAAGAGGTGTTTGCTTCAGGGCTGAGAGGTGGGGAAGCCTCTGCTGGATCTTTCTTTGGGGAGGGGGAGAGCAGGCCACGATACGCTCCTTTTACTCTGGCACGGTGTCACGGAATGCTTTATCCCCTGCACAACTGCAAGCCAAAAGGAAGTAGCCAGCGTGGGGTCGGGGGTGGGTTGGGAGGGGGTTTGCATTCTCCTTTAGGGATAACGCTCCCCTGCCCGTGTCCGAAGGAAGCAGTCCCTTCTGTTCCACGCCACACCGCCTTTTACTGTGTATCTCCCTTGCGGGATATTCCCAAGCTCCTCCAGGCTATGAGGCTCCTTGCCAACCCTGGCAATGGCAGGACGGGCCGAGCGTTCTAAGACCAAGCCTTCTCCCAACCTTACACATGAACCTGCCTAGCCACGAGATTTCAGGGAGCACAGCTCCCCTGCCGACGAGGTTTATACCCATGGATGTAAGTGGGGTAACGCCCACCTCTGTGGCCAGGGGCACCAACCACTCTGACTGCCACCCCTGCCCCCCTTCCCATGACTAATCCTAAGTTTCCTCTGGGTGTTGACCTGCAGTTGGAGACCATCAACCAGGGGCACACCGACCACTCGTAAGGTGCACGGTTGCCTAAATTCAAGGTGGCAGCTCGAGGTTCAGGCTCACGGATTTAATCGACTTTCCCACCCCGCTAATGCCCTTCCAGCACCGGGCTGGGTCAGGCAGCTTTCTCCCCTGCGCTTCCTCACGGTGTCGACATGCGGGTGTACGCTGTGACTCTAGTGCCCGCCACCTCCTGGCCACGGCCCACTGGCCCGCTCTCAGGAGATGGAAACAATTCCCATCGGTGCTCATATCAGCCACGCGGGAGTCACCCTGCTGGTCCCCATTTCCATACTGAATCCACCGCCAGGTCCTGCCGATTCTCCAAATCTCTCTGGAATTCACCATCTTCGACCAGGCACCAACGTGGCTGGTGGAAGTGATGGCTGGTGCTCAGCAGCCCTCCTGGGCCATGAGGCAGCAGCCACGGACTAATTCTGGCAGAACAGGAGGATGGAAATGGCAAGTTCCTCACAGTTTCCTGAAGCTGCCGGACCAGCCGCTACCAACCCCCTCCCGCCTTCCTCTATGTGTGAGAGACGTCCTGGTGTACCATCATGTTCTCTTGGGTCGTGATCACACGCAGCTGAACCCACCTACTGGATCAGTCACCGAGGCGGAGAGAGGGATGGGACCTGTGAACAGGTATATGTACGCCAGGTGGAGCATGCCTGACTCTTGAATTAGAAAGCGCTTGGTGGGGGAGACGGGCAGGAGGGGAAGGGTCCCCGGGGAGGAGGGGAGGAGGGGAGGTGGGGGAGGAGGAGAGAGCAGGCCAGGGCACGCGTGAGGGAAGTTGTCACAAACACAGGCGCGGGCAATCACTGAGCGTGGCTGTTACGCGGCCACTCCTCACAGCACGCGCCCCGCGAGTTTGGCTCCGTGGTTATTTCCACGTCACGAAGGACAAAAGTGAGTTTGGGGAAGTGAAGCAACCTGCCGAGGTCGCCAGGTGGTGGTGGAGGCGGGCGCTAAGCCCAGGAAGCCTGGCTCCCCGGACAAGGGACGTGTGTTTATTTCACTGAAACAGCTCGCCATGGGTGTTTGATATGAAATAGGCCCATTTTCCCCACATTGTTGAACTACAAACAGAATTGAAAGAAACTGAAAGGCGTTATTATTGCTGTTTGCTGTTATTATTCAGTAGCTGCAGTAGCAGTAATAGCAGCCGCCTCAGAATCTCACGTGGGACCTTGGGGAGAAATAAAAGGTAGGCTACTCCAGCGAGGCAGGTGCTCACCCAGAGAAGCCTTGCTTGCTTTCTGTGTGTCCCTCTGTCCTGTGGAGGAAGCCGGTCCCCACCTGGACACACTAGTGCTCTTTCCACTGGAGCCTAGGATCCGGCCTTCCCCAGGCGGCTGCTGCCCTCTGCTGGTCACAGCTGGAATTGGTGGACATCCCTAAGCTCCGGCCTGGGGCGGGGGTGGGGCGAGGGTCTGGCGGGGGTGGGGGGGGGGGTGGGGGGTGTGTGTGTCCTGTGGACACAGGCTCCACTCCCACTGCCTTGTCGTTGTGGGAGCAGCCACAGGACTGGTCAGGAGCTGACAGTGTTATGTTGGGAAGGGACCATTTTGTGCAGGGCCTGGCTGCCCCCAGGAACTACGCACAGGGCCGCTTCGGGCGCCCGGAGCAGGATGGAGAAAGGACACAGCCTGGAGTGGGGTGGGGGCCGGAAGGATGAGGAAGAAGAGGAAGGTCTAAGGGAGGGGCGAGGACAACCGCATGATGGCTTTTAAGTGACACACCCACATCCCAAATACAGCAATTATCACTTATTTTCAGAAACGGCCACTCAGAATGGTAAAACAGTTCCTATTCCGTAGTCATCAAGACCTTAGGCTTTGGGGTCAAACCGTCTGATTTTGGGTCTCGGAAAGCCAGGATGCTGCAGGCCGAAGAGGGTAGCTGGGAGGAGCCAGGCAGTGGAGTGCTGGCACCCACGTCCAGTCCAACAGCGTGTCCTGCTGACCCTACCTTCAAAATATACCCGGAGCCGGTCACTTCTTTCCACCTCCCATGTCTGAGGCACTGACACCCGGGGACCACTGTGGCCTCCTAACCAGTCCCTCTGCCTCTCTTGTTCTATTCTCATCACCACACCTAGTGATCTTTTATAAATCAAGTCAGACTAATTTTATAAATAATTTAAGTGCAGAAAGTTTCTGCTCAAAACCCTCCACTAGCTCCCAATTTCCCCTCAGAATTGAAGCGTGATCCCTGCAAAGATGCTTGTCTTGACTGGAGACCAGACCCTGAACAAGGCAGAGACGGCACCGGGGGGCCCCCTGGGAGCTCACAGTGTCGGGGAAGCAGACAGCAAGGGAATGAACAGCCGCGTGCTCAGATAGTCTTGAGATCTTGATGGTTCCTCAAAGACGCCGCTGACTTGAGAGAGGAATACCTTGGCTGGGGGTGAGGTAAGGACTCTCTGAGAAGATGATAGTTAAGATATCAAAGAGACTTAGCGCTGAAAGGGACTCTTGAGACTTATACTTTAACAGTCTTCCTGTCCCATTTATAGATGGAGGAAAAAGGAGCCCAGAGAGGTGAAGCGACCTGCCCAAGGCCACACAGCATATTCCTTACAGAGCCGGGATTCCAAAGCAGGCCTCCTGACAGCCTGCTCTGTGGCTGATGATTGCTGGCCTGAAGCCGTAACTCCTAACAGCTATGTCTGGGAATGCTATGAGACACTAAGCTCTTCTAAATATGTGCATAGATTATATTATTATTTATTTTTACATATTTTACATACTTATTTTCTTGTGAGCTTGTGACTAATTCAGATGCACCAGGGAACACTGTTACTATTATCATCATCGAGAAGTGGTCAGTTCCTTAGAAAGCTGATTGTTTCCTTGGGGCATTGACCTGTTTTTAAGGGGAATAGGCTCAGAGAACTTTTGACCTACACGAAGTCTCTTTTTTACTTGCTGACATAAACAGGAACTAAACACAGGTGCAAAGAGGAACAGAGGCAGGAGGTGCCATTACACAGTTTGCAGTCCTGAGAGAAGAGCTCTACCCACTGAGCCAAACAGGCTAGGGCAGGATGAACAATTTTTTATATGTTCTTTAAAATATCTCAGCGTTCCCTGACTCTGTGGATACTCAGCTAATAGTGTAGGTCTTGAGTTTATATGTGAAACAATCCTAAATGTTGCTGAGAATATGAAATAAAAGTATGTTGCTCATTTGTCAGTCTCTAGTTTCTTCATGCAGCTCTTTCCTTTTTATTCTTTTAAAAATTGACATAGAACATATTAACCTCAGGTAGGCAACATAAGGATTTGATATATGTATGTATTGCTAAATGATTACCAATATGTCTAGTTAACATTTATCACCATTTTTATTACATAACATTTATGTAACTTTTTATTAATAATAAAAGCCTAATATGTAAATCGACCGAATGGCAGGACGACTGGTGGAATGAGCGGTCGCTATGATGCACACTGACTACAGGGGGCAGATGCTCAACGCAAGAGCTGCCCCCCAGCCTGCAGGCCCCAGGCCAGCCAAGGTGGGTGCCAGCGGGGGCCCCCCGATTGCCCTGCCGGTCACCCCACAGAGGGAGGCAACTGGAGGCAGTGGGGAGCGGGGCTGGTGAGAGGATGGTGCCAGGCCAGCCAAGGTGGGTGCCAGCGGGGGCCCCCCGATTGCCCTGCCGGTCACCCCACAGAGGGAGGCAACTGGAGGCAGTGGGGAGCGGGGCTGGTGAGAAGATGGTGCCAGGCCCCCCGATTGCCCCGCTGGTCACCCCACAGATCAGCCCTAATTGTCAGCCAGGCCTAGAGACCCTACCCATGCACGAATTTCGTGCATCAGGCCTCTAGTATATAATAAAAGGAATGCATATAATATATAATAGAGCAAATAGGTATAATATGTAATATAATTATTATGTATAATATATATAATATACAAGGTGGGGCAAGAGTAGGTTTACGTTGTGAGTACGATAAACCCAGAGTTCATTCTTGCATTATTATTTATTAATTATTGTATTATTTTCCACACGAACAACTGCAGACCTTCTTTTGCCCCACCCCGTATATAGATCTTTTATTTTCAAGGGAAAACAAGAATCACAAATACATCATAGAAACTATGGCCCCCGTGTGACTAGATCCGTCATGCTTGACTCCTCAGCACTTTTTGACACCGCCCACCACTCCTCCTTCCTGAAGCCCGGGCTCCTCTGGCTCCCAGGACACCTCAGCTGCCTGGTCTCCCTCCCTTCCCTGTTTTTCCCTCCGCAGTCTTTGCTGATTCTCCCTCACCTCCCCAGCCTCCTATTCTAGGGAGCCCAGGGCTCAGACCTCCATTCTCTTTTCTCCCCTCTGCGCACACACTGCCCTGCAGATCATGGCCGGCCTTGTGGTTTTATGGGCCAACTAGAGGCCTGATGCACGAAATTCATGCAAGAGGAGGCCTTCCTTCCCCCGCTGCTGGCTGGGGCTTCCCTCCGGCACCCAGGACCCGGATATCCCTCCAGCCGCCGGGAGGCACACGGGACTCGGGCTTCCCTCACAGCCCTGGCTTTGTTCGGAAGGACAGCTGGAAGGATGTCTGGTCTAATTAGCATTTTACGCTTTTATTATTATAGATGACTTCAAGGTCCTATCTCCTGCCAGGATCTCTGCCCTGGAAACCCGCATCACCGACTGCAGTGCCACGCACAGTGTGGTCTGCAGTCTGGCAGCATCAGCACCACTTGAGAACTTGTTGGAAATGCAGACTCCTGGGCCCCAGCTCAGTCCTACCGAATCAACACCTGCGTGGGGAGGGCTGGGGGTGCCCGCACCTGGTGAACACGCTCGCGGGAGCCGGGGGAGCATTTATTTGACTCCCTGATCCCTCCAGCTGGATGTCTGATAGGCATCTCACACGTGACGCGTCCACACCTGAGCTCCTGACGTTCCCTCCCGATGACCTCCTCCACCAGCCTTCCTCGCCTAAGTCAACAGTCACTCCATCCTGCCGGGCTCAGACCGAAAGCTCCGCAGTCACTCTGGACTCCCCTGTGTCTCATCCGCACCTCTGGCCTGATGGCTCTGTATTCAGAATACATCCAGAATCCGACCCCCCTTGCTGCCTTCTCTGTTCCCACCCTGGTTAGACCCACCATCGCCTCCTACTGGGTCCTGGCAGAAGCCTCCCAGTGCTCCCCAGCTCTGCGGAGACCCCAGCAGTCTATTCCCAGCGCAGCAGCAAGAGTGTCCTGTCGAAACGCCCTCAGACCTTGTCTCTTTTGTCCCCAAACCTCCCACAGGCTCCCTTCCACGTGCACAGCCCTTCCCAGGACCTGCAGGCCACACGCCGTTGCCCTCTGGCCACCTCCCCTCGGTTCTCTGACCTTGGCACACTCCTTGGCCTTGCACTGGCTGTTTCTTCTGCCGGAAAAGCTGTCCTCCCAGAGACCTGCATTCTGTCCCGAATTCTGGGGGCACCCTGACTCACTCTCAGTGAGGCTTCCCTGACCACTCCAGCTAAAATTTCAGTTTGTTCTCTACATAACTTTTCCTTTGTTCTTTTGACTGGCTGTACTACTTGCTTTTCTTATCCTGCTTACTGTCTCTCTATATAGTAGGGTGTCACTCCTCCCCTAAATTGCCTGCCTTCCTGGACCATTCAGCCCAGATGCCCACTCGGTCCTGTCTTGCCTCTTGTAGACACTAGGTGGCGAGCCACACCGCACCAAGCTCCTGACTCCCAGGGCTCTTGCTGAAGTGAGGGACCCTGTGAATCAGCCTTGGTGGGGCCCAGAATGAGCGCAGTGTTGTAGATTGCCTCCCCCTCCTCAGCACACCCCCATTCAGAGGGACAGATCCTCGTCCTTACCTTGGGACAGGACTGGGAGGGGTGAGGTTCATTTCCTTTTACAAAACCCATTGCTTATGGGGAATCTTGCCTGTCTGGTTTCCCTTTATCAGGATCAGGTTTAATTCCTTTCACAAATACATTTGATGCCCCCCCCCCGCCCCCGTGTGCCTCTGCTGGGGTCATGGTAGGGCGTGGGAGTGGGGGTCGGGGGGGTGCGGTGGCAGCCCTGAATGCTGATGCAATCCTGAGGGGAGAGGGACAGTGTTCCAGGGGAGGGCCAGCCAAGTCCCCAAGGTGGGCTGAACCTGGCACAACAGGGGTGGCTGGGATGAGGGGTACTGGAAAGGGTGGAGGGAGAGTGGAGGGGGGCCAAGGCATCCAGCTGCCACCTCTGGGCTGCAGTGGCTTTGCAGCTGTAGGGCCTTCCTAGTTGCCTGAGCCACCCCCTCCCTTTGCAGGCTTTGTGGGGGGGACCATGGTCTCTGAGTTTCAGCCTTACCCATCTGTTCTCAGCTAGGAGGTCCCTGCATGGACAAGTGCCTGGCACCCCGCCCCTACCCCCATGACTCCCCATATCAGAATCCCAGGGCCGGCCTGCGCCCTGCCATTCCAGACCTGTGCCTGGTCAGGACCCAGTGTCTGCTTCCCAGGGCAGTGAGTGTAAGCAGCCAGGCAGCCTGCGATCGATGTATGTGTCAGGGGCGAAGAAGGGAACAGATGTTTCCTGAACAGCAAATCCATAGGTGCAGGGGTGGGAGGGGCGGGGAAGGAGGGCCAAAATGATTTGCATTCTGGATCAGCCTGCGGTGGGATGGATGGGAGTGCTCTGAGGGGCTGGGTGAGGGGAGCCTGTGGGAAGCAGCCCCTGGGTTCCGGTCCAGAGCTGCACTCAGTGCCCTGGGCTGCAGGTTGAGGGCAGATTTCCTGTCTGACCCCCCAGCGCTCCCCATGGGGACTGCAGGCAGCCTGCTCCGCTCAGATGCTCCTCACACGAATCCTGCAAATTAACCTTGAGCTCCTCTCCAAGAGAAACCGCATGCCCAGAAATGTATGCACCGCACGATGTGTGTGTAAATATTCATGTATTGATATGTGTAAATATTCACATATTGATGTGTGTGTACATAGTCTTATATCGACGGGTATCTTAGCCAAACAGCCAGGCCTGGAGTGAGATCTAAGCAGAGAATACCCCATGAGCATTTTACACGCAGAAAAAAAGTGCCTCTTCTTTATCCATTTCTTATTGTTGTTTTTTTTTAACCAGTGTTCCTAGCAGTTTCCTCTTATGCTCTTGTGGGGGCATTGTGTCCCAGAAGAAAAAAACCCCAACGCCTTTGGAGTCAGAGACTGGAGTTGAAATTCCGGTTCTAATGCATATCACTGCAATTCTGAGGCTCTCCACCTCCCCGAGCCTCAGTTTCCCCACTTGTAATCCTGGGGCTAGTCCTGTGCCTGTGCTGTTAGGAGGAAGTTCCGTGGCTCCTACACAGCGAGTGGGGCTCACAGGAGCCCTGGGGATGGCTGGGGTGACCTTCAGCTGGTGAAGGGTGTGTGGGGAGGAGGGCGAGGGAAGGCTGGCCCTGGGGGTGATTACTAGGCTGACCAGGAAGTCCATGGGCCCCAGAGTTCCCCCATCGAGGCCCAATGCCACCACAGAGACCCTTTGGGTTACATCTCTGCTGGGGGTGGTCCCAAAGGTAGGAAATCCAAGGTGCTTGTCCACAAAGGGGGTGAGGGAAGGAGGTGGGCCAGGCCAGGGTGCCCGCCCCTGTGAGCCTGGAGCCCAGGCCTGGAGCTCAGGATGAAGGCTTTTCCCATAAAAGCTCTGACATTTACTGGAGAGATGCCCCCTGACATTCTCACACTGCCAATGCTTCCTGGGGACCTGCGGGATGTGGAGTCAGCCCTGTCCTCTTCAGGCTCCTATCTGGGCCTCAGTGCTGGGCAGGGCAGAGAGGGTAGGGGCCTGCCACCTCAGCTCCAATAAGCCTCAGCCCTTTCGTGTGTCCCCTGGGGAGGGCTGAATGGCACAGGCTTTCAAACACCCTCCGAGGGCTGTCTTCAAGTCAAACCAGGGTGCTGGGCCGTGAGCGGCCACCCATGGCCTGGGCACCGCTGGTCCCTGGGGTCCACCCTGTTCTTGGGCAGTGGCAGGAGGGCCTGGCGCTTGGCTGCTTTCTGGCTCCTTGGGGTGTGTGGGGGTGGGGAGAGGGGGAGGACGGCAGCCGAGCACATTCTTATTCATGCGTCGGGCTGCGTGGCTCGGAGGAACCTGGTGCTAGCTCTGGTGGGAGGGCAGGCGTTGATACCAGCAAAGGAGTGTGCTGAGGGAGCTCGGGAGGCAGAGCGAGCGTGGGGCTCAGAGGCCCCGGCCTCAGGCTGTGGAGGCACAGAGAGGGCGAACGAACAGCCCTCGGCCGGGCGGTGCACGTATTCTCCCCTAATTAAGAAATAGCACCCCCCCTTGTTGATCAGGGCCAACGACAGCTCTGAACACATGGTGAGGCGGTTATGGGGAGATGCCAGGGACCCCGATCCTGTTCCTAATTCTTCTCTGTGAAGTCCAAGGACAAAAACAGACGGAGGGAATGGGGGGGAGAGGGGGTCGGCACAGCCCACATCGGCCCCCAGGGAGGACACTGCCCACACCTCCTGCTGTAGCCCCAGGCTACCTTCACTCCTCGGGCTCCCAAGCCCACGGACCTAGGATGCCTGTTTGCACCCTAGCTGCAAGGGAGGCTGGGAAAGTGATTGCCTGGTCTTCTGGGCGTCTCAAGAGGGAGGTGTATCACCTCCACCCACCCTTTCTGCCAGAAGCAGGAAGGCCAGGAAGTGGAGGGAAATGTGGAAGCAGCCTGTGCCTCCCTCCCCACCCGCCCCCCTCCCTCCCCAGGCACTGCGTCACACAGGTTTGAGGGCTGGGGCAGCCCAGAAATGTTAAATGGCACGTGAGACTGAAGTTCTAATCGGAAGGGACTTCCTGGCACTTGAAAACTAAAATGGTTACAGCGACGAGAGCTGAAGTGATTGCAAAGCTAGGAGAATAGGCAGAGCTGTGGTAAGTGAGGATGGATATGAGCGAACAGAGGGTTGAAGACAGAGTTTGGAGGCAAAAAGGCTGCTCCTGATTTGTGACCCTCATGCATTTAGCTCCACCAATGAATCTGCTACCTTCTGGTGCCCTGATGTGTGACTCCATTTCACCCCACCGGAGGTTACTAGTAAATTCCACCAGGTCAGGGATCTCGGTCAAAATCACTGCCATATTCCCAGCACCTCGAACAGGGACTGGCACAGCGGATGCTTGATACATGTACTTCGAACGAGTGAAGAAACAATAAAGTAGCCACTTGAATACGTTTATTAATACTGGATGGCCTGTTCTACGAGGTTGGTTGAATCAAATAGATTATTACTTGATATGTGAGGGCTGAGTTTGGTCTTAGTTACAGCAGCCCAGAATCCCTGGGGCCCAGGGGCAGGTGGCCTAGGTCAGTGCACCACACAGAGCGACTTTCTCCCAGACACCGGAGCACCCGCGGGAGGCAGGAGGCACAGGGGCCCGAGAGTCTGGGCTGTGAGTGAATGGGAGCCTCGGCTCCGGGGCACGGAGGCTGACAAAGCAGTTTTCACATCTGTTTGTTTAAGGGGAGAGCCTGGGAGAGGAGGGTGTTTAGTTTTCCTTGGATGGTGAAGCCTCCCACACTGGGCTGACTTAAAATAACAGGAATGGGTTCTCTCCCAGTTCTGGAGGCTGGAAGTCTGAAATCAAGGTGTCAGCAGGGCCACACTCCCCCGGAGGCTCCAGGGATGAATCTCTGCAGACGCTTAGGGTCTGGCGGCCCCAGCCGTCCCCTGGCCGCATCGCTCAGCTCTGCTTCCGTTTCACACGTGTCCTCTCTTCTTACAAGGACAGCAGTCACTGCCCCACCCTGCATCCAGGGTGATTTCACCTTGAGACCCTGCACTCATTAAATCTGCAAAGACCCTATTTCCAAATAGGTCACATTTGAGTGTCCATGGGGTGTGGGTTTTGGGGGATCCTACTCAACCCAACACAAAGGGGATCAGGATTGAGGCCCTCTTTTGCTCCAGGGACTGAGCAAGCCCCTCGCATCCTCTTCTTTTCATCATGTTCCAACAAACTGGGGGAGAAGCACCATGATTTCCCTTTCTCTCCTCCTGGGCAGGACCCCGAGGCTCAGAGAGGCTCTGTGCCTCGCTGCAGGTCACTGGGCGGCTTAGCTGGAGAACCAGGATTTGCGCACAGGACCATCAGACTCCACAGCTGTCTATGCCGGTTTCTGAGCAACTTGAGAACAGGGGTTTGATCTTATTCAACATTTTATTTCCTGCTCCCAGCATTTCTGGACCCAACACGTTGCACACTGATAGCTCTGAAAACGGATGAAACCTAGGGGACCACTGACCTTCAGAAAGTCCCACACTGAGGTGGGTGCTGAGGATGTGGCTGACCACACTCCACAGACCTACCCCACCCGATGCTCTGTGATGACAAGTGGCAATGCCATCTCTTAATACCCAGCTGCTTCTGCTCCACTGAGAAGTCCTACAGCCCCTATCATCTTACATCTACGCTGGCCCTGAGAGCCGGGAAGGCAGCCACGTGAAGACAAAAATCTAAACAGCTTCAGTGAATCAGAGGCCTGCTGCCCCGCAGGCTCTCCCGGCCAGGCATTTCATACATGTGATGTCTTGAAATCTTCACAACAGCCAGCAAGGTGGGTAGTATTACCCCCCCTTTGCGGATGGGAAAACTGAGGCTCCGAGAGTGACGTGACTTTGGAAGCTTGGAAGAAATGGAGCCTCTGGAGCTGGTGTTCTTTCTGTGCCCCCATCTTGCTTCTTTCCAGCTTCCCTGCCACAGCCTCCCCCCCCCCCCCCCCCCCCGCCCAGTGTGACCAGGAGACGGACACGTCTGTCCTCCAGCCGATTCCCTGGGCAAAGGGGGGAAATGGAGGGAAAGCAGTGGCCAGGTTGTCAGTCAAGAGGATATCTGGGCCCGCGAGGAGAGCCTCCATACTGCTCTGAGGTTTAAATGACTTGAGAGAAAGCAGAAACCATCCCCCGGAGAGCCAATTAATGCAGGTGAATTTGCCTATGTAAATTAGTTCATTAAATTGTGACAAGCTCCCAGCGGATTTAGGGGTGGATTCAGGAGCACTGAATTCTGCAGATTTTTGTATTAGTTAAAATGCTTTTTGTTTTATTTCTCCAATAGTTTAACTTGACCGGGCTTAAGAAATAACAGAGAGAACTCACTAGCTGGTGGATCTATGATGTTCAGATGCAGATGCAGCTTCAGGTACAGCTTGATCAGGGCTTCAGCATCATTCCCTGTCACCACGTCAGTTTTGTTCTCATGGCTGGTTCCTTCATGGCAGCCAAACGGCTGTAGCGGCAGCAGCCCTCATTTTGGCATTAAATTCCTTCCAGACAAAGCTTCTATCTTTCTAATCAACAAGCCAGATTTCTGAGCTTCAATCTTATTCAGGTCACATGCCTTCCCTGCACCAATGGTTAAGACCAAGGGAACTGGTGCGATGAAACTGCTTAGTTCGAGCCCATCAGGGCCCTGTCTCAACCAGGAGGCGAATAACATTCCTAGGACTTGAACTTCCATTTCCCACCCGCCTCGTCACTGCCCTGCACACCGATGAGATGGCAAAGGGGGGAATGTCCGTATTCTTTCTTTCCCCTCCCCCTCCTCCTCTGGCATAAAAGCACAG
The DNA here is from genome assembly GCA_026230045.1 of Corynorhinus townsendii. Lineage (NCBI taxonomy): Eukaryota > Metazoa > Chordata > Mammalia > Chiroptera > Vespertilionidae > Corynorhinus > Corynorhinus townsendii. The sequence continues at coordinate 165,880,183 of JAPDVU010000006.1, read as the reverse complement.
AGGAGGTGCATTCCTACGAGGCTCCCCATTTAGAGTTGCAGTCTGGGGCCTCCACCTAGGCCTGGGGACCCCCCTGAGCTCCCAGAACTCTGGAACCAAGGTCCTTGTGGGGAACCTGTCAGCACGTGAGCTGCCAGGCCCGGGTTCAATCGGGCGGCATTGAAACTGTCCCATTTTGTCTGTGATTGCGCCGGATGTTTCCATGGTTTGTAATGAGGCAAGTTGGGACAAAGTGCCAAGGACGCTTTTGTCAACGCCACCAACAGAAACGCTCCCCTCCCCGCGGTCCTGGGAGGCTGCTTTCCCTCGCCCGTTCCTCTCTCCCGGGGGTGCTGTGAGGGAAGAGACGGTGCTTTATATTCCGAAACCTCCTCCTCGGGCAGAAAGCACCTTCCCTGGGTAGCCGCTTCACATCTCGGACTGTTTTCTCTCCCTCGTCTGCTTCTGTTCTCACCCAGTGTGGAGGGAAGCGAGGGGCCAGGACCACGGTGCTGGGACATTCTCTGTGGCTCCTGCACCAGGAAGGGGTCGGAGCTGCCTTCCCTGGGGTCCCCCAGGAGAAAGGATTCCTGATTCAATCCAGGGAACAGAGCCACTAAAGTCCACCCGACGTCTCCCTGCAGATACTGCAGAGCCGTTGATAAGTTCATGAGCGATGAGACTCTCCCAGAGCCGAGTGGCTTCCGGGGCCTGAGCCCCTTTGGGGGAGGCCTTGACAGGATTGATCACCAGCAGAACTCCCTTGGGAAAAGCCCTGGGAGCACAGGCTCAGAGGGTCCGCTAGGAGACAGCCCGGCTGGCAGCAGCCTGGACCCCTCCGGCCTGTTATCATTTCTGGCTTGCTATCTGGGAGCCATATGGGACGGTGTGAGGCCTGGAGGGGTCTGAGGCTGACCCTGCACAGGCTTCCACTCCACTGAAGCTGCTGGTCAAAGAGGACTTGTGCTTTCTGGTCTCGACAGGCCCCACCCCCTTAGCCAGCCCCTGTCAGGGTACCAGGACCCTGTGAAGTACTTCCCTCAACCCTCCACTCTATTGGACAGGAAATTATTTGAAATTACAAAAAATAAAAAATAAAAATTCAGGGGTGGAAGCTTGCTGTCCTCCCCCCTCCCCCCGACCCCTGAATCTTCCCTCCCTTGCTCACACGGCTTGCTCTCTCACGGTATTAAAGATATTCAAACCTCTCTTTGGAGGCTCAGGCCTCACCTCTGGCAAGAGACCCTCTCTGAACACCATTCTGGAAGCATCCCAGTCCTCTCTGCCTCCCCACCCTGTCTGGGTGTCCATCGGCTGCACGTACTGCCACCCCCTGACGTCCTATCGTCCACTAATCTGCCCACAGAGTCACCGTCCATCTGAACCGCTATCACACACAGCTCCGTGGAGATGGTCCATTTGTGCTGAGTCCCGTGCCTCGCTCGGTGCCCGGCTGGGGAGTTGTTCCATAAAAGTTGTTGATGGAAAAAGCAAACTATAGGACAGTCATGAGTGCCCGCTGCTTCCACATGTGTCATCTCATCAAATTCTCAAAACCACCGAAAACACCGTCCTCATTTTGGGGGCGTGCTGAGGGCCCCCTAGTCAGCCACTCATGGATGGAGCCGGGAGGAACCCAAATGTACATATTTCCACTCTTCCCAACTTAACAAACCCTGGGAGGCAGCGCGATATTTCTCCAAAGGCTGCCACCCCTATACGGCAGCCTGTTCCCCTATAAAGTAGCCTTGCTCCCAGACACCCAGTTCTGCCCCTTCCAAGGTGATGCAGCTGCTCCCCGAACTTTCTGGGGGACACTAATAGAAGCCCCACCAAAATTAAATGGATAACAGGCACTGTTTATTGAGCACTTACTATGTGCCAGGTGCTATGTGAAGATCTGCTGGCACCAACTCAGTTATGCCTCACAACCACCTTATCAGTACTCTTTTCTCCCCATTTGACTGAAAGAGAAACTGAGGCAGTTTAAGGAGCTCCAGACCCCAGCAGTAAGTGGTGAGGTCTGGCTTGGACCGTGGGCGGTGGGGCTCAGAGCCCATCCTCCTCTGTTACCATGGCCACGAGGGATGCCAGGTGGCAGAGAATCCTCCCTCTGTCCTTCACCAACTTTGATCTGGTGGAAATCCCCAGGCTGCTGGGATTCTCTCTGCCAGGGTCTGGGACAATTAATTAATCAGGAGCATTAATGAGAATGCCAGCTCCATTACTGCGGGAACATCAGTAATTTACGGGGAGCTGAACTCTGGCCAATAAGATGTTATTACAGACGTGCTGTCTGTGCTCCGAGTGCTTCTGCCATGGAACCACGCCGCCTTAATGAAAGTGTTTGGTGCTCCTGGCTCCGAGCGGATGCCGCCTGGCTGTGCCGTGCCAGCGAGGGTGCCTCCCCACAGCTGCACGTGGCGCTGGGGCCCCAGGTTCCTTTGGGCTGTAACCAGCTCTGAAGCTCCTGCTACGGGGCAGACGCTGAGACAGGGAGTACACAACAGGGACACAGGCCCTGCCTTCAAAGGAGCGTGTACACGCATGCGGGAAGGTGACTATGTGAGTGTGCAGGAAAACAGCCTGGGGAAGGGGCATGAGAAAGTCCAGTTCTGGCTCAAGGTGGATGGAGGACTTCCTGGAAGAGGCGTCACTGTGTAAAAAATAATTTCTTCCCTGGCGAGTTGTTTCTCTCTCACAAAATCTGATGGGACAGACTGCAGAAACTGGTGATCGGAAGGTTTAGTGCACAGCGTGCATTCGCCAGGGGGATGGTAGTGTCTCCATGGGCGGGGGGTTGTTTTGTGTGTGTGCATGTGAAATTCTACTCCTTTTATGTTTAAAGCACAGATGTAGATATAGTACATACACAGGCATAGAGTATGTTTCTGGTATTAAAATTTCATAGTGGCCCAAGCTAGCTTGGCTCAGTGAATAGAGCGTCAGCCTGGGACCAAAGGGTCCTGGGCTTGATTCCAGTCAAGGGCACGTATCTTGGTTGCGGGCTCCTCCCTGGCCCGGGCCCTGGTTGGGGTGCGTGTAAGAGACAGCAGTTGATGTGTTTCTCTCACATCGATGTTTCTCTCTGTCTTTCCCTCTCTCTTCCACTCTCTATAGAGGATCAATGGAAGAATATCCTCGGGTGAGGATGAACAACAACAATAAAAATTCATAATGATCGACACTAATTTGGAAGGAGAGCAGGTGGGGGGTTAGAGTGAGAGTCAGAGAAAGCTGGACAGAGGAGGGCAGGTTGAAGCTGGGATTTTAGGGGAAAGCAGGTGACTGCCAGGTGGAAGAGCACGGAGGACAAAGGGATCATAGGTCACAGTCATGGCAATGTGAGAAATCAGCACAGGTGGGGGGTCAGCAGGAGAGTCATGATCAAGTGTGAGTTCTAGAAAAATCTCTCTGCTGTCTGAAGAGTGGCTGGGACCAGGACTCAGTCCAGGACTGGGAGGGGCTGTGGCGACCATGTAGGGAGAGGAGAGACAGGAGAGGAGAGATGAGTGGGGGGAGGAGCAGCAGGACTAAGATGGACTGGCCCTGGGGGTGGGCAGGAGTCAGCTGTAGGTCTCTACTCTGCCCAAGCTGGGCAGGGCAGGGCAGGGCAGGGCAGGGCACAGCCATGATCTGGAAGAGGACGCCCAGGGGTCAGATGGAGCCCCTGAACGATGCCGGCCACACTCACTAAGAGCCAAACCTAACGTCGTTAGTCCCGGCAGGGCGATCTGTCTTTTCTCCTCCTGCCACCGGGACAACGAGACTGCACTCCATTAAGCCAATTTACCGACTCCTTAGACTCAGGGAAACGAGGGCCTCTCTGGAGAGGCGGTCTGATCCCTGACCTCCGGCTCACCCCGGGAAGCTGTGCGGTCAGTCCCACAGGCAGAGGGCCTGCTGGCTGCCACTCATCCGCGCTGTCACTGAGGCTCCTGGGATGCTCCCTTCAGCCGTGGGATCCTGCAGTCATCTCCTCCCCTCCCGCCATCCCCATTAGTCTGGGAGAGGGAGAGCGAGTGCCTCTTCCCGCGATGGCTTCGCTAATTGCACTTCGTTCCTCTGCAGGGTGCACGGTGGGGCCTGCGACAGCCCCATGCTGGGAAGCTGGGCTCGAAAAGGAGGCCCGTGGCTGGGAAGGAGGTCTGCAAAGGGGAGGGAGGCAGGTGGCCCAGGTGGGAGTGTGCTCTGGGGTTCACACGTGCTTCCTGTCCACTCGGTGTGGTAACTGGGTGTCTGCACGTCTGGTTTCCCCATGGGCGATGAGCCTGCTGAGGGCGGAAATTCTGTCATGGACATTTTTACCCGCAGCGCCTGTCCTAACCTGGCAGGGGGTGGCCACTGGGCAAATATCTGTGGATAAATCAGGGGTTTATTCACTAGAGTGTAAATTCTGTGAAGGCAGGAATTTGTGTCTATTTTGTCAACTGCTGTATAGCAGCACCTAGCACCTTGCCTGCAAGTGTTCAATAAATACACAGCGAATGAATGAATGAATGAATGAGTGAGCAAATCCTCCCTCCGAGTCACCCTGCATGGTGGGCATGGCAGGCTGCACGGTTTGGTTGTAATTCTTCACTCCCTCCCTGACCTTCCCAGTCCCGCTGGCTCTGGGCTTGGCTGTGTGACTTGTTCTGACAATATAATGAGAAGGGACCCAGAGCGTCTGCTGCTTAATATTCCTCTGCAAACTGTTCGGTCAGGAAAGGGTTTCACAGGCAGGGAGGGAGGTGGGTTCAGAAGGCGAAGGTGCCAGATTTCCAGAGGGCAGCGCTGGGCTGGGCCTGGACTCCAGAGAGAAGGGAGGCTGGACAGACAGATGCTCTCTCGGCCGTGGCCTCCCCACAGGGCTGTGTGGATGATTCCACATGTTCTGACTCTTCTTGCTTTGAGCAGCTGGCTCTGAACTCTGCCCTGCTCCCTGGGACTCTTGCCTCACGCTGCTGTGCGGTGCTTTCATGGACATTGGCCTCACCTTTCAAAGACGGCGTGGCATGGGAGGGAGAACTGAGCCCCAGACACAGACGGTTAGAGCGCTGAGTGCTGCCAAAGTCTCCCCAGGGGACTCGGGCCAGTGAAGCCAGTCATGGCCTTGAATTTCACAGCGATAGACCAGGGGCTGGGCTCGGATACGCTCACAGGATGGGCTCCGCTCCCATTCTAAAAGCTGCCTCCCTCCCCGCAGCCCCAGCCGGGGCTGAGAACCACCCTCCCGGAACCAAAGAGACTAGAACTGTGACCTGAGGAAGCATCTCAGATCCTCAAGAAATGACTGGCACGTCTGAGTCAGAGCGGAAGACCTGGAATCCCAATCCTAACGCTGGCACTTCTTACCTCTGGGACTTCAGAAAAGTCAGATCATTTTGGGGGCCTTGGCTTCCTGATGTAGAAAATGGATAGTAACAGTGACAGGGCAGAGTGGTTGAAAAGATAAAAGGATGTAAAATATGAGAAAGACCGGCACCTAATAGATGCTTGGTGAGATTGGGGTATGCATCTCTAGACTCACCTTCCAGGAGGGGGAGGGCATCACCGCTATTGACGGCGCGGGAGACAGGGAGATGGGCTGGTGGCTGGCACCATCACCTCCAGGAAACACACATTGTTTATAATCACTGGGCCATTTATTAAGGGCGCATCAGTATATTACTGGCCATACTAAGCACATCACCCATTAGCCCATTGAATTTTTAGAGCAAGTCTGTGCAATAGGTAGAATAGTTAACCTCATTTTACACCTGGGGAAACTGAGGCATAGCAAGGGAATGCAGGGAACTGGCTAAGGTCACTCAGGTAATGAAAGGCACAGCCAGGATTCAGCTCTGGGCGAGCCGGGCTCCGGAGTCCAGGCTCCTAACAGTTATGCAAGAATGTTCCCCAGGCTTCTCACTACTTGGAGCTGTGTGTGTGTGTGTGTGTGTGTGTGAAAACAGGCCATCATGTGTGTGTCTGATGACACCGCTGGGCCCTCTGGAATTGCTTTCATTAAATAGAGCCCATGGGTCTATGCTGGGGGGAAGTTGGGGAACAGCCGTACAAAGTCCACGATGGTGTTTATAGGAAAGATTTGGCTAAAACAATAGCCCAGTGCAGGTCTCAGAGGGCAAATTGCTCTCAGATGTCAACGTTAGGAACTGGTGTTCTCGTTTTAAGGTTCTCGAACTTGCATGTGCATCATCACTACCAGTATTTGTTAAAGCTCAGATAGCTGGGCTCACCCCCAGTTCTGGGCTGGGCTTGAGAACTGATGTCTCCCACAAGTCCCCAGGTGGGACCGCATGTTGAGCACACTGCCGTGGAGACTGTCACAGGTCTTGTTTCCTTCTTTGCAGGGTCTGCTAGGAAGCTCAGAGACAGAGGAGCTACTCCGGCAAAGGCTCAGCTTCCTTTTATTTTTCTTCCTTGCACTTTCCCATTCGCCACAATGTCCTCATTCACATAAGTGAGAAAATGAGCATTTAAACATTTTTCCTCAGGCTGACACGGGATTCAACTGACACCTCCTCATGTATAGAAGAACAACGGCTTCATGAGCCCCTTGAAAAGATGGCACGAGACAATGCATGCAGGGAAGTGCTTAGCACGGTGCCTGACACACACAGCTAGAGCAACGGGAGCCATTATTATAATTAAAATCTAGCAACAAAAGAAACAGCCCATGGCTGTCACTGCTCTCCATGGCCTCCCTCACGTGACAAGCTGTGACGAGCTGTCGTTCTTTGTGATAAGAAGCCTCCCTGGGGACACAGCTTTCTCTCCTCTGGTCCTTGCTGTGTACAGTTCCGCAGGAGATGCAGAGAACAACACTGACTGTGGTGAACAGCTGTGCTGCCCAGAGCAGGGCGTTGTGGGGAGCACCGGGGGTCCCATTATATTGCTCTCACACTGGGGGAAGCAGACATCTCCCTGGAGGAGGGACAAACAGTAACACGAAAGCGCAAAGTCCAAGCAGACTGAGCCCGACTCCGAGCCAGAGCAGCCTCCCTTGCCTCCACCGGGATCGTACTTCCAACTAGGACCTTAACCCTGAGTTTTCACTCTTCCTCCCGTAGAGACTGTACAGGGCACAGAGGGAGCGGGGTGGCCCTGTGCTGTCATTTCTCTGAGTGAAGTGCTTACACAGACTAAGTTCACCCTCATTATGAGTCAATCAGGTAGACACAGTTCTCCCCATTTCGTGGATAAGTAAGCTGAGGCTCAGAGAAGCACTGAGGAGTGCTGAAGTCACACAGTTGATGCCATCTGACTTCAGCAAGCGTTCTTATATGACGACAACGTGAAACCCAACAGATTTGCCATCTCAGGGTTCAAAGCTCATTCCATGGGACCTGTGCACCCTACCTCTTACCACTCGTCATTCTTCCCATTTATCACTGGCTCCTATCAACCTCGGGGTCTGCTGACCAACACTGATAACGGCTGGTAGATAAATGGGGTCTCATCTGGAATGAATTTAAGGGGACCTCGGGGCCTGGGAGACAGTTGTGGGAGACCAGGGAAGGGGACAGGATACAGGGAGCGGCAAGAGAAAGAAGCAGCTGATGCCACATTTATAGCTGAGCTTCTGCAAAGAGCAAGTGGGAATATGAGCCAGGGACTTCCGAGTTATGACCGGGAGTGTGGCCTCAGCAACACAGGCTGGTGAGGTACTAATGGTAATACGTGTTGTTATGAAGACCAAATGAGGTCATGCATGTGAACTAGACATGTCACATGGCATGCTATGCCCAGGTCCTCACACTGCCTAAGTCACAGCCCAGGAAGAAAGAAAAAATCCTGAGATGGCCAGGTTCAGGGTCACAGGACACTGGGCTCCTCTCACCCTCCTGTTCTCAGCAAGCTGATTGGCTGCCAAAGGCTGCTAGCTCAAAGGCTGTGGAGAGATTGGTGTGTGGTAAGGGTTAAAAATTAAAGAAGATGAGCTCATACCCATTAGGACGACCACAGCTTGGTTTTTTAAGTGAGAATAACCAGTGTTGTGTTGGCAAGAATGTGGATGTGGGGCCTTTGCACACTGCTGGTGGGCATGTAAAAGGGTGCAGCTGCTGTGGAAAGCAGTTTGGCATTTCCTCAAAGCATGATGAGTTAGAATCATCGCGTGACCCGGCAGTTTCACTCCGAGGCACAGACCCAAACAAAAACGTGCACGTGGAAGTTCACAGCAGCGTATTCACAAAGGTCAGCAGGTAGAAAACCCTCAAACGTCCACTGACAGATGAATGCATGAACACAAGGTGGCCTAGCCGGTCACTGGAACAGTCTTCAGCCTGAAAAAGGAACGAAGCGTTGCCACATGCTACAACACGGATGATCCCCGGAAACACGGATGATGCTCAGTGAAAGAAGTCACGCAAAGACCACATGTTGACTTACTCGACGAATGTGAAATATCCAGAGCAGGCAAGTCCATAGAGACAGAGGCAGACGGTGGTTGTCAGGGCTGTGGAGGGGGTGGGGAAGGGGGGAGAGCAGGGAGTGAGGGCCTGATGGGCCCCGGGCTTCCATCTGGGGTGATGACAACGTTTGGGCGCTGGGTGGTGATGGCTGCGCCATTCTGTGAACGTTAACATCACTGAAGTATACACCTTGAAATGGTTAAAATGGTGAAGGTTATGTTATGTGTATTTGCCACAATAGAAAAATAAACATAGGCTGAGTCTCTCCTCTCCCCCGCCTGTCACAGACATCCTAACTGGGAAATGCCAAGAAAATGAGGAAGCAGCCAGAGGCTGGGAGAGCTTGCGGAAGAGTCTGGCCAGACGGGCTCATGGGCCTGCTGACGTCATGAGGATGCAGGGACCAGGATGAGCGGTGACAAGGCAGAGAAGAGGGGTGGGCCACAGGTGCAGAGCGCAGGGCAGAACATGGCAATGACCTGTGAGCCCCCACTGCTGAGGTAGCTTCCTCCATTCCACAACAGGGGAACCTAGGTTCCCAGAGGCAGGCCCACCCCATGCTGCCTGCTGCTGCGGAGCTGAAACCACACCTAGGTCTCTGACTGGGAGAGAAGGAGGCCCATCTAGTCAGAGAACAGAATCCACTCAGGAAAAAGGACCCGCAGGCAGCCCGATGCAGAGACCGCCCTGCCCTTGCCTCTGTGGTGGGTGTGGTCCCCACACCAGACGATCTTCCCTGGGGGCTGAACCTGTCTCTGTGTGATTCTCAGTCCTGCAGCCAGATGAGACCCCGAGCCAGGGGCAGGGCAGACTGGATATCCTGAGAAGTCACATTGGAAGGACCTGCCTTCAGCTCCTGCACAAGCACCTCCCGCCTCCATTAAGTACTTGAATGAGCAGAGAACAGGTATTTCTATTTCTGTGGCTTCCTCTCCTCATCCTCCCATCTGCTGACCCCTCCTTCTCAGCGGTTCTCATGAGCAAACAGCCTTCAGGGCCAGAAAGCCATGCCACTCTTAGCTACCCTTTGCTTCTCCCCACAAGAGTGACATAAGCCACAGCGAAGGTCAAGATGGACTCGGGGCCAAGGATCCTAAATATCTGGTTCAGTCTCAGTGTGGCATCTGCTCCTTCTGCTCCAGGTCCCCTCCACTGAGTCTACTTTGTCCAACTAAACTGCTGCCCCCACGGGCTTTAGCCTTGGAGAGGGTCCCTGAGGCTCCATGGGCGCCCCTACCCCACCTTCCCTAAGTGCCTTGACTCAGTATGCTCCCAAGCTCAGTCCCGCTGGGTTTCCATCACGGACAATCAAAAGAATCCAGATGGACAGGACCTAAAGACATTTTCCTGGCATCGGACCCATCCTTCTTTCTTCCCTCCCTCTCCATCTCGGTAAATGGCACCGCCTGCTGGTCAAGTTGGACACCAGCAAGGTCCCTACTGTCCCTCATCGCCCCACTAATCAGTGGCCGCGCCTCGCTGAACTTGTCCCTTTCTCCCCACCTCAGTCCAGGCCTCGCCATCTCTGGCCTGTAGCCGTTTTCTTTGTGAGTTTCCCGCTGACGTTGGTAGCCCCGGACTCTGCCCCCAGCTCCTGCTTCTCACGTAATCTACCCTCCCACAGGAAACCAGAATCGTTTTCCTGAAACGCAAATCTCCTCCCCCGTCGCCCTTGTCAACACCACCACCGTCCCTATACAAAGTCCAGATGCGTTCGCTTGGCATGCGAGGCCCTGCCTGGGCTCCACTTACCCTGCGTCCCCAGCAGGAGCCCTCGCCCGACAACGGGATTTCCGCGTGTGCCAGGCTCTCTCACCCTCCGCCCTGGCGTGCGCTGGCCTCTTGGGGGACACCCTCTGTCCCAACACTGTGTGCCTGACGCCGGCACAGGGCCTGCCACATAGTAGGGGCTTAGTATCAAGTCAGTGAGCAAGTTAACGAAAAATGATCACTGAGCCCGAGTTTAAGGCTCTGACTGTCAGGCGAGGCGAGTGGAAGCTTTTCCGCCGGCCCCTCCTTCCCACCAAAGGTGCGATTTGGACCACTGCGGCTCCTCTGCACGGATTCGGCTTGGCGGAACCTCCAGCAGACACTCTGAATTCCTGTAAATTACTTTCCCCGCCATGGCTTGTAAGCCGGTTGCCAAGCAACAAGGGGATTTGGTCTTTATCAAAGGGCCTCATCTGCACACGAGGCACTGGAGAGATGTCCTGGAGCAGGTGGAGGGCGGGCAGAACTCGCTCCTTCAGCCCCTCAGCCTGCTGGGTACCCCGCAGCAGCACGGTCTCACCCCTGCTCTGAAGGGGCTAGCCCTGCTGGGGGCTCCTGAGACATCTCTTTCCGAGATGCCAGCCCGAATGGCTCACTCGGATCAGGAGAGGAGAGCGAGCTCGTGAGCCGTGGAAATGTGTAGAACCCCAAGACCACATGCTTTGGAGTCAGGAAGCTCCAGGTTTGCAGCCCAGGGTGGCACTCAGCCACGTGTGCCAGGGAGAGTCCTTGCTGAGCCCGGTTCGCTCCCCGGGCAGTGTCTGGGCTGTGATGGCTTCAGTGAGATGATGGGGTGAAAGTCAGCTCTGGCAGCTGCACGCAGCACAGCATGGTCCGAGGTCATCCTGGGCTCCGGGAAGGCGCAGCAGTGGCTGCTCAGGCTCGGTGACAGCCCCTCTGCCAGACTCAGTGAGCGGCTGCGGGGGCGCGGGGGAAGGGAAGTTGAAGCTGCTGCGTGGCCCTTTGGGAGCATCTGTCACCTATCCCAAATGGCAGCTGGTGGGTGCTCCACCCCCAAACTTGTCTCCAATGCTGAGGGTTTTCTCCACTGCCCTGCACGCAGCCTGTGCTATCAATAGGCCGTGAGGCAGGGCCCCCTCTCGTCCTCCCAAGCAGCCTATGATGAGGCTGCTACTGTCTCCCCCGTGGGCACTGGGCTCAGCTGCGGGGTTCGAGTCCAGGCGAGTCTAGTCTGGAAGTCCCTGTGGCGGAGGCGCAGAGCGGGAGGGGTGAGCGGTGGAGAGGCGCGAGGCCGGGTGGAAGGGCCACGTCTGTGGGCCTGGACTGGTGCCAGGGTGGAGTGCTGTGAAAAGGATTTGTTGACTCACTGGCCTTAAAGGCAAAGAACCTGTCCGTGCATCGTGCAGGGCCTGATCTTATGCCCCCAGCGCCTGTGAATGGAGGCATCGGAGAAAGGCTTGGGTGTGGTGCAGGGGGAGGCCCCTGGGCGTCCAGGTCTCCCAGTCCCGCACGGAGGTAGCCGCCTGCCCACCCAAACAGTGGTGGTCCTGGGCAGGCAGGTCATTTGATGCTGACTCAGCTTGGTCCTCCTGACACCATCTAGTCTTGGTGGCAGCCTCTGCCTGCTGTGGCCTGCTTCCCTGCCCTCTGCCAGGATCAAGGCCCAGCTTAACTCCAGACAGGCTCCACCAGTTCAAGGACACATCCTGGATGCCCGAAGGCTTCGTGGTGGCCCCTTACTCTGCTGCGATGCTCCCCCTACAGGAAACGCCCGTTCCAAGCACCGGAGCGCACAGGAGCAGGTCAGGTCCCTGTCTTGTCTGCAGCACCCAGCATGGGGCTGGGAGCAGAGAGGTGTCTGCTGGAATGATCTAGAGGAATGAAGGCAATCTTCTTGTCCTGCTTTCTCCACTGCGAATGTACTTATTGTTTTTGCCCCTATCTGCCCTCAGATTTCATGCCACCTCCTTCTTCCATCTCACATGACTTTTTAATACAACTTATGTCTTATTGGGATTGAAACTCAGAGAAGCCCGGACAGCCAAATTGCCTGACCCTGAGAGAGGGCACTGGGGCCGCAGCCCTGGATTTTCAGAGCCAAACCCGGGCCAGGCTGCAGTTTCATGGGATATGCTCTGGTCTGGCTCCCAGGTAAGGGGCCACCTTCCGCTTTCATCTCCTGCTCTGTCTCTGGGGATGGCTGGCAGCTGATTGTGGTTCTGATCCACTGCTCCCATAATCATTTCCAAATGTTATTTTCATGAAGCCATATTCTCCTCCACACTGCTGTGACTCCCAGTCATCCTTGCCCCAAACCCAGAGCTGGTGCATTTAAAGGGACTGCAGCCCAGCCCACAGCCCTGGCATACACACTGGGTGGGGCTGCTCTGGAGAGAGAGGGCAGAAACAGCCAGGTATCAAACACAAGGTGACTTGGACTTGGCAATGACAGGTGTGCTCTTTGCCAAGACCTGGGGTGTTGATAGTGCGTTTGTTTTAAAGACTGTGGAGGCTGAGGTTCTGAGAAGGGGTGCAACCTTCCCAGGGTCACACAGCAGGTCCATGGTGGGACATGGGCTTACACCAGGGCTCTCTGGTCCTGAGTCTGTGCTCCATTCCTTGCCCATATCCCCTCGGGCAAATGCCGCAGGAGACCCTGGATCACCTCTTGGGAAAGGTGAATGCATAAAACCAACAGGTCCAGGGAACACAGGCCCCCTCTTGTCCCATCAGCTCTGCCCCCTCCCTCCATCCTTACGGAGCCCCCTGCCCTGCGATTCCTGTCCCACCCGAGTCCTGGTTCTCTGCTTCTTCCTCTCATTGTTCCATGGGTTTGCTTTTCTATGCACGCCGCTAGGTAACTTGTCTGGGCACGTGGCTAGAAAATGGCGGTAGAATTTAAACCCAGAGACCAGGGCCAGATGTCCAACGCAGGGCGGGCAATCACCAAATACGGAGCCGGATAACTCCCTCTGGCACCTGTCTGGCCGGTCACCTCCTTTCCGGCAGGTTCCTGCGAGTCTGGGCTCCCGCTGGCCATCTAAGCAAGCAGCAGGGAGGGCTGGCAACTCCATCCTCCTCCCAGCTTCCCGGCTGCCAGAGAAGCAGGTGGCTTCCTCTCATCTCCCATTCATAGGGCGTCGAACTTGCAGAAGGCAGATGAATGAGCTGCTCAGCCAGGGAAGATTCTGTTGCTGAAATACACGGTCTGATTACGAGTGATTGAGGGCTGGAGAGAGAGGCTGTAGTTGGCTGTGATTTGTCCTGATTTGCAGTCATTCTAAGCAAGTCACCGGGAGGCACGGGAGGGGGCCGCAGAGGTCAGCAGCACAAGGCTTTGGCAATGACACGCTTCCTGTGGATGCCGGGCCTTTCCTGACAGCTCTGGACAGGGTTTTCAAATGGGCTTTGAAATCAGATTTGGTCCATTTATCTTGTCTCCTTTCCATTTAGCATGAAAGCATCCCCGTTTTGTCTCTCTCTCTCTCTCTTCTTTTTAGGTATACTACATATATTTTTATTTAAATATATATACTATTTATATATTTATGTTTAACATATGTATTTATTTAAACGTTTGTTTCACATGTGTATTTATTTATTTATTTTTGCTTTAATGAAATTTATTGGTTATTTCTGTTTTACATGTATATTTATTTAAATATATATTTTAAAATTTTTACTTCCTTTTTCTCTCCAGCATCGGAAGTGAGCTGCAAATTAAGTGGCGTGGACTTGGGGAAGCGAAACCCGCCTGGTGTGCACTAATGATGTTATCTGGGGCCCGGACTCCACTGGCACTGCCTCCCGCGTCTGTCTGACAAGGAGAACCTGCTTGAGGGAATTCATCCTGTCAGGACTGAAGGCAGTAATTGGGGCTGGTGATTCATGACCCTTTTATGGGCTCATGAATACATTCATCTTCCAGATTTATCTCATTTCAAAAATCCACGATCGTCCGTTCCGGCAGGAGGCGGCGGGGGTCCGGGGGAGAAGCCGCTTTGCAAACCAAGATAAAGGGGGACACCGGCAGCCCCTCCGTGTGATGGGGAACGCGGCTCAGTGAGGAAGTTTCAATGAGACGGTTGCGAGATGACTGACTCAGCCCCGCAGCGGGCCTGACAGCTCTTCCCTCACCGGGAGGGGCGATGAAAGAGGCAGGCCTCCCGTTTGTCACTTCTGCCTGGCCTGAGGGGAGGATGCCACAGCCGTGCTCTGGGCCCGAGCCCGTCCCTTACACGGACCGAGCCCGGGGACTCTCTGGGGCCCAGCACTTGTTCTGTGATGATGGCCCTGGACCAAGGCCCTGAGAGGCAGGAGAGGCCAGTGGTGAGGGGCTTAGGTGAGGAGCTTAGACGCTGGAGCCAGGTCAGCCTGGTGCGAACTTTTAAAAAAATATGTTTTTATTGATTTTAGAGAGAAAAGAAGGGAGAAGGTGAGAGAGCAACATCGATCGGCTGCCTCCTGCACGCCCTCTGCTGGGGATGGAACCTGCAACTTGGGCTGGTGCCCTGACCAAGAACTGAACTGGCCACCTCTCGATGCATGGGATAGGCTCACCACTGCGCCACATCAGCCAGGGCTGGTGCAAGCCTTTAGCTGCTACATGAGCTTAAATTCTCGGAGTCCCAGTTTCCCCACAAAACTCACCTCTACCCTGACTGTGGGGCTGAAAGGAGTGAATGTGTGTTAACACTGAGCACTGCCCGGGACGCAGCACGGGCTAATAAAACTCACTCTCCCCTGCTTCTCACAACTGCTTTCCAGAAGCTCTGACCCTTGACCCTAACATCGGCTTCCAGGGCCACTGTTTGGGGACCCTTAGGGTAATCTCCTTTGTTTTAGCATTTGCATTTCCTTATACCCTTTGTCCCTGAGCACAGCTCCAGCTCTGGGCCCTCCCAAATCCTACTGAGCAGGCCCCCAACTGCAGGGTGTTCAGACAGGATGAGAGCTTTGAGATTGTTGCCCAGTGGTGTCTGTCTGCAGACGGCTGAGGCCCAGAGGGAGGAAGGCACAGACCGGGGCCCGTGCAGCCAGGGCCCAGCTGTGCTGGCACCTCTGGCTACATGCTCAGTGCTGTTTCCACTATGGCATGCTGCCGGGATGGTGTTTTCTCTGCGTCCCACTTTCTTTCTCCTTGGCTGTGGCTCAGGCTGAGCCCTGGTCCCCAGATCTGTGGCCTCGCAGCCAGCACCTAGGGTGTGCTGGTGGGCAGAGCAATGGGCTGACTTACAAATGGACAGATGAGCCGGCTTGTGTGTAGGGGGCTGGGAGACTCTAATCTTCTAGAACAAATTGTCTGGATTATTGGCACTTTCTTGAGTACAAGAGAATGAACAAATCCTTTGCATATTATTTCCTCTCTTTGCTTTCAGAGCCATGCTCTCCAAGCCTGGGAGCTGCTGGAACGAGGTTTCGGGTTCCTGCGTCTCAGTGCTGAGAAGGAACGCCGAGTAGCTTGTATTTGCACGGCTGCCAGCCCAGCTCTCCAGGCAGGTTATGAACACGCTTACACACTGGCATGAAGTTCACTGCCTTCATCCCTGCACATGCTCATCCCTGCACACGCTCCTCCCTGCACGCCGCCCCTTACACACTCCTTCCCGGAGGCCAGGGGAGAGCCCTGCAGGGCAGCAGCCTGATCTGTACCCACGCTGCAAACTGCACAAGGGGAAGGGATGAGCCTGGTTCTCGGAGTCAGAGCCCTGGGTTCTCATCCAGCCACTTGCTGGCAGTGTGACCTTAGCAGAAGGAACGGAGCTCCCTAAGTTAAATGGGATAAAAACACGTATCCTGCACATTCTCATGACAATCGGAAGAGCTACTACAGGTGCTCAGTAGGCGTTAATCCCTTCTCCTCTCCCCTTCCCCCCGAATTCTGAGAGCTGAGCCCTCCGGCTCGTGGCAGACTGCACCCCAGGGAGTCAGTCCCGGAGATGGGAAGGGACTCAGCCCTGACAGGCCTGCAGGCGCACAGGCAGGAGCCCCTTCCTTCAGCATCTTGGGCTTTGCTGTCAGAGCCTTTGTCCGGGATTGGTGCAAACACAATGCCCCTTGCTCAGGAGACCTGAGACTTTCCCTTGGGAAGCGCCGATGGTCCGAAATGGCTCTGGTGACGCCTGGGGAGGGTGGGCATACCCAGGGTTCTCTGCTTCTTCAGCCAGTCACACCTGCGAGTGAGTCATATTCATGAGCCCCCTACCTACTGATGGAGGGGGCTAGCGCGCTCTGACACAGCTCTCTGACCTGACAGCTGTGGGCCCTATTTCAGAGCAGACACACAACTGGGTGGCACCACTGCCTCCCCTTTGCCTGCACTCCTCCCACTCCCCATCCCCTTCCCTACCTCCAGCCCTCTCCCCTCTAACTCCTGCACGCCGCAACCAACAAACACCTGCCACTTGGGACTCCTGGAAGGAGCGTGGTTGGGGAGCTGCTTGGCAGGAAGCTATAAAGGAGATGGCCTGAGGGACCTTTCTGGAGAAGGGGTGACCCAGTTGGATTGACACGATGCTCCCTCCCACCCAGCTGTGTGCAGAGCACTTAAAACCACATGGCCAAGTGGTACCTGCTACAGTTTCATGAGAAACCCGACATGAGCAGTGGCTGATGTTTACCAAATGTGGACACTGTGCCAGGCACTGCCCTACCTGATTCCCCGAGGGACGACTGCTATTCCCAAGTGAGAGAGAAACACGCTGTATGCCGTCAGACAGAGTCTACAATGTGCCCAGCCCGCAGTGGGAGGCCTTGTCTTGGAATCCTGGCTTTCTGACTACCAAGGACTGTGCTCCTCACCAGGTAGCCAGGCGGGGAGCAGCCAAATGCCGTCTCTTCCTACGCAAGGCCAGGGCTGTCCAACACCCTGTGGCTGGCTCTGTGCATCATATACACTGGGTGGCCAGATTATGATGATCTCTGAACGCATAATAATCTGGCCACTCAGTGTATATCCTATATAATAAAAGGCTAATATGCAAATTGTCTCCTTGACCAGGAGTTTGACCAGCAGGCAGGCCGGCCAACCACCCATGTCTCCTCTCCCTGGCCAGGCTGGCCGGACCCCACCCATGCACGAAATCATGCACTGGGCCTCTAATTATATATATTACACACACACACACACACACACACACACACACACACACACACACACTCTGAGTGGCCAGATTATTATGCGTTCAGAGATCATCATAATCTGGCCACTCAGTGTATAATCCCAATGGAGGGGCCAGCAGAACAAAAGGGAAAGGCAGTGCATTCACGGAGCTCCTACCATGTGTTTCACACTGTGCTGGGCACGGCCAAGGATTCAGAGAGCCTGGCCCGGCCACGTGGAGCTGTGCTACCCGAGGGAAGCCACCCTTCTGGAGGGGTCTTCCACCCAGAAGATGAGGAGCTCCTCAATCAATGCCAAGTGACCCCTCATGGAGCAAGAATGGCATCTTGACTCAGTCTCCTAGGGGTGAGCTCATGTTCTGTTACGCAGCAGAGGACAGAAAGGTCCGTGCTCACGTCCTTGCTGAAGTGAGAGCCGGGGTTCACCCTGCCTTTTGCACAGGAATGTCTGGGGCCCGGAGCAGGAAGGCCCTGACACAGGCTCCGCACACCTACCTCGGTGACCCCCGCCATCTCCCTCTACCCTGGAAGGAGTGACTGAGACCCAGGGAATAGGGACCCTGGCCGGGGATGATGTCTCACTGAGCGAGGGACCGTGGGAGGGTGGAAAACTCCCTCGATTTATCTTTGTTGCCTAAATACCCCTTAAATTCTCCCTTGAATACTTCTAATTCAGCGGCATGTGAACAATTATAGCGGGAAGCTATTCATAGGTGGGAGGGGGCTGATGGAATTATTTGTCAAAGTGACATTTTAATTACAGTGAAGAATGAGTTTGTTGTCACCGAGATGGAAGGTGGTGTTACCACACACTGGTCCTGAGTAAATGAAAACGCTCCCCTCTTCATGAGAACTCCATCAGGTGCTGGGGACGCGGGAAGCGGTTGGCGAGGGGAATCCCGCCAGGGCGTCTGCCTCACGTTGGGAGGAGTGGGGTCCCTGGGGCACATGGGGTTGGCAGGTAGAAGCCACGTAGATTCAGTAGAGCCTCCTTCGGCTCCTAGGGGTCCCTCCCCCGCCATGGTCCGGCCCACAGCATCTTGGTGTGCACACTGACTTCTAAGAGGTAGTACACGTGCGTGGCAAACCCCAACCACGCCAAAGCATCTGTGGGAAATACTAAGTCATGTGATATAAGTGAGCCAATGTCCTTACCTCCCTGAGCCCTGCTCTGCTCCTCTGAGGGGCCAGGTGCCCAGAGTCTCCTGGACTGGCCCTGAGACAATCGACATACCATCACCTGCCATCTGTGCTGGCTTTGGTTTTCTCTCCCACGGGGCGGGGGGTGTGGGGGCATGGGCAGCAGGCAGGGACAGGAATGAGGATGTAGGTGTCTCTCGGGGTGGCCCGTAGCTCACATCACAGCAGTTAATAAAGCCTACTTTGTAGTCAGCACCTGCAACTCGCCAGGCACAGAGTAGATGCTCAATAAATAGGTAACTAATGTGAGACTGAATACCCAATTAAAGTAGGAACGACAAATGCCATTTATTGGGTACCTCTAGGTGTCTTGAACTGTGCTAGTGCTAGTATGAAAGTATATCTCATGTTATAAAAGAGGTGGACACCTCTATACCCATTTTCTCAGAGGAGGGGACTGAGGGTCAGGGAGGCCATCAGCACAGGCAGAGGAGGGCGAAGAGCCCAGGTCTGTCTAACTACCAGGCCTGGATAGGAGCCTCTGCTGTGTACACCCCCTCCCCTCGGGCTGGCCTTGGCCCTCGGCCTGTGGCCACTTGCAGCCAGAATGAGGCAAGAGAGTGGCTGGATATGTCAAGACTTGGAACAGGGACAGTTTGCTTTGCAAAGCATCCAGGCTCCTTGGGGGGTGTCTCATATTCCCCTCCCAGGGGAGCCGTGCAGAGCAGCCGCGCTCAGCACTCAGTACTCTGCACTGCATCCGGGGAGTGAAGGCTTGGGGAGGAAGGGGGCTCTCCTTTGGTCCTGCTCTGGGGCTGCCTTTCCAGACTCCACCTCGGTTAACAATGACAGGACCCCACCCTCCCTCCCCCCGCCCCACAGTGAAGAGTGAATGACAAGCTGGACCACAAGCTGCTAATTGCTTTTTTAAATCCTGCAAGACTGCAAAGAATCCACCGAATCCAGCAGGGAACGAGGAAGGGCTCTTGAGGATGAAGCCGGGCAGTCCTGGGGGTGGGTTTATTAAATGTGGGCACGGAAGTAGGAGCACTGGCCCCGCAGCCAGGCAGCTGGAGTCGCCGTTTGGTGGATCTGCCACTCACCAGCTGTGTGGCCCCAGGTGAGTGCCTGCACCTCTCTGTGCCTCAGCCCCTCACCTGGGAACGGGAGACAGCAGCGGCTGCTGGAAAGAGGACTGCGGGTTAGACAGAGCATCCTGCTCGAGGGCTCAGTGCTTGACTTTCAGCTCCAGGCACCATGTCTGTAGCATGGCGAGCCTTCTGGAAGGCTTAACTCGCCTGTAGGTCTGACCCTGGATGCCCGAGGGTGCATCTGAGAGCAAAGCAGCAGGTTCTCGGGGTGCCCAGGAGAGCCCAGTGTAGGTCTGGAGTGCTTAGGGCAGGCTAGCTTTGTCTCCCTCTCTCTCTGTCCTTTGTCCATTCATTCACTCACGCATTCATTCATTCGTTCACTCATTCATTTGTTCATTCTTTTATTCATTGCTTCTGCTGTACCAAGCACTGACGCTGGTGATGGCAAGGACAGACCCACCTAAAGCAGGTTTTCCCAGTGTTAGGCTGGATAACACCTCATGAGGATGTCCATGCCCTAACCTCTGGGACCTGTGCATATGCTACCTTACATGGCAGCATGTAAGGGGACCTTGCAAATGTGATTAAATGAAGGGCTTTGCGAGGGGGAGATTATCCAGGTGGGCCCCCTGTCCAAGAGTCCTATCAGAGGCGAGAGTCCTATCAGAGGCAAGGGCGCAGTGCGAGAAAGGAGAGGTGACGACAGCGGAGGCTGTGAAGATGGAGGAAGGGGCCACGAGACGAGGAATGCAGGCAGCACAGTGGCTGGAAAGGCCAGGCCAGGACAGCCTTACCTGGAGCCTTGGGAGGAGTGCAGCCCTGCAGCACTTATTTCAGCCCCTTTCGCTCACTGCTGGCTTCTGACCTCCAGGTCTCCAAGACTACAAAGTTGTGTTGTTTTAAGCAGCTAAGTTTGTGATAATTTGTTACAGCAGTGATAGGAAACAAATGCTTCCTCCCATTCCTGTATCCTGCGACTTGCTGGCTTTCTTCAGAGCACGCCCCTCCACTTCTAATTACACACTTGTCACTAGAATGTCTTCTTCACTGCACCGTCCCCCGCGCGTGGCCCGAGCTGAGGATGGTGCTGGGCACAGAGGGGCTGCTCCATGGGTGGCTACTGGGTAAATGAATGGACGTCCCACCCGCTTAAGGAGCACATACAAGCAGTGCACCCCCCTGCTCTCAGGGTTGTGCTGATTGTGGGCTGGGGAGACCGGAAATGTACTGACAGAAGTAACAGCACTGTCCACTGTCTATCGAATGCGTGCGAGGCCAGATACTGTGCTAAGCACTGACGAACGTGCCTCCATTTACTCCTGCCCACAGCCCTACAGAGGACAGAGGCCCAGGCTAAGCGAGATGAAGGAACTTGCCAGGCAGATGGATGGGTAATTAACTTAAGCACAACCGTCTGGCTCTAAAGTTCATTTAATTTCTATTGTGACAAATTGCTGCCCTGTGATTAGTAATGCCCATAGGTCTTTTATATTCTCACCTAGTCTCCTCCTCCTCCCCACCATCATCATCTTAATCACAACATCTTCCTATAGTACTTAATACACACAAGGTACTATGAAGGTTACAAAGATGTAAGTTTTATATTATTATTGTTATTGCCATCATTTATTGATCCCCCACTATGTCTCAGGGATGGTCCCAAACACTTCCAGACATGATCACATTTAATTCACAAGACCACCCATGGGTAGGTCTTAATTATCCCCATTTTACAGATGGGGGCACTGAGACTCAGCGAGGTGGCCCAGCTTGCCCAGCAGTGAGGAGGAAAGTTGAGACTTGAAGGCAGATTCATTTGACATCAAAGACTGCATGATCGACCACTAGGCCCTCCAGCCTCCCTAACGCAGGGTCAAGACCCCGTACTTGTACTTGATAGCTGCTATAGAAGACACACAGGAACACCAGCTCCTCCCACGCAGGGCTCAGAAGGCCAGGGTCCAGGGATGAAGAACTCTCAAGCATGACCGCTGAGAGGCGGAAGACACCCCTGCTCCCAAGGGGAGTGAAGGCGGTCCCGGGAATGGGTTTCACGTGAACATTGGTCACCAGCCACTTGGTGAATGGCCCTGCCTACCCCGGGAGGACTGCTCAGCTCTAGTTTGGTCCATTCACTGTGCGTTATGTGCCGAGTGCGAGATGTGCCGGGTGCACTGACGGCTCCGGTGATAACAGAACCAGCTCTGCCGTGGGGATGAGAGGTGGCTGACATACTCACAGGTACCGTGCGCCTGGCGATGGGCAGAAACGGTGTGCCTGGGAGACTGGCAGGCGGAGCTGAGCACCTCTGAGCAAGGGGGTGGGGGGGTCGCCGGGGCTCAGAGGCTAGAGAGCTGTTGTGAA
Source organism: Corynorhinus townsendii (assembly GCA_026230045.1). Taxonomy (NCBI): domain Eukaryota; kingdom Metazoa; phylum Chordata; class Mammalia; order Chiroptera; family Vespertilionidae; genus Corynorhinus; species Corynorhinus townsendii. Next base: position 165,858,357 of record JAPDVU010000006.1, on the reverse strand, counting down.
ATCAGTTCTTACTAAGGCCTTGAGCAGCTGGGAGGTGTCAGGATGGTGGGAGGCGTGGGAGGGTGTCAACAAGCCACATGCTGTGGATTCACCCTCTGTTCCACTGTCGGGTCCGGCTCCCGCTCCCCCTTTAACTAAGGGCGATCGTAGACAGAACCTGTCCCTCTCGGGGTTTCGAATCCCCTCTAATGAGCGAGGGAGTCTTTGAATTAGATGTGCTCTAACGACACTTTGACCTTGAGTTTCTATGGCTCAATCAAGCCAGAGGCAGAGTTAAGAGAGCAAACTTTAAACTCAGATTTTATTTTTAAAAATGGTTTTGTTTCTGGATTTCCTGCTCATTAGCTGGGTGGCCTTAGGCAAGTTACTTCGTCTTTCTGAATCTCAGTTTTCCTGCCTGTAAAATATAGATACGGGCAGCTCCTTCCTACCTCTTAGGGCTGTTGGAGGCTAAAGGGGCCAATGCCTGTGAAGGGTTAACCTGTGCTGGAAACGGGGAGTGCTCAGCAAATGGCACCCCCTTGATCATGGCTGTGAGGCCCCAGGTGGCTCTGCTCTGCGCTGCCAGCTTCTTCTCTCTGGGAGAATGGAGGCTGTTAGGCTCCTGGAAACTGCGAGGGGAATGTGGAGCGCGGGGAAGAAAGCACCTGGGTTTCTCCATTACCACTGATTGGAGCTGAAAATAAAACCGAAATTCAGCTAGAAAGGCAGGAGCATGAGTCACGAGGGAGAAGAGCCCTCCGCCAGCCGCCGAGTCCTGCGAGTTGTCTCTTCACGTCTCCCTGTCCTTGTCCGGGTGACCTTCCTTTCCCCTGGGCTGGGCGCCGCCCCTCACCTCCCGCTGACTGCAAAGCTCGCCACCTCGGTCCTCCAGTCTCCCCAAGTCCTCGCTGCCAGATCCTCGTGTTAAATGCAGCTTTTCGTACATCATTCCCCGGAGCCCAAACCTTTCAAGGCTCAATGATTTCCGAGGTTGACATTCCCAGCTTTCCCAACTTCACATCCTAATCTCTACCGCTCCTCTAATAGCTCACCACTCAGCCTGGCTTCCCCAGGGCCACAGGCGGCCTCTCTCACTTCCTGCCTCAAACCCCTCTCTAAACCTAATGAAATAGTTCGGCTCTCAGCCACTCATCTAGCCAACAAAAGAAAGCCAGACTTCCTGAGCAGCACAAAGTCTAGGGGGCATGGCATGGCACTGGTGCCCATGGGTGGCTGCTCCCTGGTCCGGTGCCCGTGACAGACAGTACTAACAGACCACTGCACTCTTTTATTCACCAAGTTCAGATGCAGCCTCAGAATTCTCCAAGCAGTTCCTCGGGCGGCCTCTACTTGAGCAGCCTCTACTCAGCCACTGTGGTGGCACAACCCATATGGCATCTTCGGGTGGTGGAGTCAGACAGATGGCGGCTCCAGCCCCATCTCCGCGCCACCACTTACCCCTGCACCACCTCAGCCGGGGCACACGTCCATTCTGAGCATCTCCATCCTCAATGCTACAATAAGGACGATTCTTCTTACCTCCCAGGGTGACTGGGGATTCCAGCTCAGGGATCCCACAGGGTAACCTTTGGGAGTTTTCCTGTGGCTCTTTCCCCCACGTGTTCAGCAGCCTCATCCCGTCTCATAATCTTTTTTGCAACATTTGTGTCACTTCTAGAGAGTGCAGTTGGCACATCCAGAAAGTCATGGGATGGACCAGTTCAAGGATGCCAAATGTGTGGCACACAGGAAGTTGCTTCCCCACCTGTGCCCAAGGCAGCTGTCAGAAGTGATCCACAGACCTCATTTCCACTGAACCCAGGTGTGGCCCTAGAATCCTTTGGAAACAGCTCTTCAGGACACCTCGACCAATGAATTGGAAGTTGGCACAGGCGAAAAAGGGGAAGGCTAGGAAGTACAAACTGCCAGTTAGAAACTTAGCCATGGGCATATAAAGTATAGCATAGGACATCTTTTATATATATAAAAGCCTAAGTGACTGTTACAGTGGAATGACCAGAACTACCAGGATGACTAGTCGCTATGACACGCACTGAGCAGGCAGGCAGGCAAATGGTTAGGAGCAAGCAGGCAGGCAGGCAGGTGAGCGGTTAGGGGCGAGCAGGTAGGCAAGTAGGGATCAGGCCTAAACAGGCAGTTGGACATCCCCTGAGGGAGTCCCAGATTGCAAGAGGGATGTCTGACCGCAGGGATCGGGCCTAAACCAGCAGTTGGACATCCCCCGAGAGGTTCTGGATTGCAAGAGTGAGCAGGCCAGGCTGAGGGATAGCCGCCCCCCCCCCCCCCCCGCAAGTGCACAAATTTTGTGCACTGGGCCTCTAATATTGTAATAACTATGGATGGTGCCAGGTGGGACTGGATTTATTGTAGTGATCACTTTGTAAGGTCTATGAATGTCTGAGCACTATGTTGTATGCCTGAAACTAATATAATTCAGAATGTCAACTATAAATTTTTAGAAGTTTGGCATGGAAAATGAGTGCTGTCTGCCATGGCTGGATGATAAGATTGCCCAGGTCCTTCACGCTCAGACACTCCATGAGGCCGTGTGGTGTGGGAAGAGGAACTGGCAGTGAGCTCTAGACTTGGGAGCCTGAGTCTAACCTGACCCAGCTGCTCACCGGCTCTTTGACCCTGGGCAAGTCAGTCCTTGCCTCCTGGCCTCAGTTTCCTCATCTGAATCCTTTGGCTCCATGGTCCCATCTGGTTCCAATAACCTGTGATTCATGACAGATCACTCAATGGGGAATGGATGTGAAGGATCTCCCAGAGTCCGCCTCCCGGGCCAAGAAGACATCAGCTGGGAGGAATAACATTGACCTTCTTAGGACAGTGTCTGTGCGAGGCATCTGAATGTCAACGGAAAGTGCTGCTACAGATGGGGCTCCAGTGAATCACAACAGAACCCCGTAAACTCAGGATCAAAGGGGCCACACAGGTTATTGGGGTCATCTGTACCTGACCCTTGAGACCTCTCTAAACTGTCTAGTGAGAAGTTGCCACGTCTCTGCTTGTAGGTCTCTAGGGACAGGCGGCTTCCTACTTCCCAAAGCATCTAGCCCTGTGTAGACACATCTGCGTATTGGAAAGCTTTCCCTATGGGCTGGCATTCCTTTACCTCATGGGTCCTGTGACTCCTGGTCCATCTAACCCTTTGCCTCTTGATAGATCTTCCAGTATTTGACATTAGTTTTCATGTCTCATGCCTCCTTACCCCTGCTCAGTCCCTGCCATGAGACTGCTTTGTCTCCAGCCTCCTCAAGTCCTGCCACTGATCCTTCTGCAAGCTGGTTCTGAGCATCCATGCCCAGGACACGCCCAGGGCTGTCTGCGCCAACACCCATGAGTCTGAGCTTAGCCATGTAGGTGAGGCCTGCCCAGTGCAGTGTGAGGTGGGGGCTGTGAGGTGGCTGAGGGTTTGGGTCCTAAAATCAAAGGGCTGGGGTCTGGACCTCAACTTTATGTGGCCCTGCATCGGGGACTTCTCAGAATCCCAATTGCTTCCTCTGGAAATAAGAGTAATAACAGTACTTGCCTCATGAGATTGTTACAAAGCAGGAAGCTGGCCGCATGCCAAGTACTCACAGGAAATGCTCAGTTAATATTAGTTATTGCCACCCAGTCTTCTAGAGTGGGTGTTTCTGTCAGTATAAACGAAGGAAATAGGCTTCCAGCAGTGTTTCTAAGCAAGATCCCTGGGATTCATGTTTAGAGTGGGGCATGGACTAGTGTGTGATGGTGGAGGTGCTGGAGGAAGGGAGCACATCCAAGCAATGGATGGCCAGGGGACCAACAGCCACCTCGTCTTAAAGACCCAGAGAATAAAATTAAGGGCTGAGGAGGCTGAACCCTGCCTGATAGGAAGCACCAGGCATATCTATGAACTTGAAAAGAACTCATGATTTTATTTTATTTTTTTCTTTCCCGTTGAGGGCTGTTCATCCCAGGACATTTAAGAGCTGATTCAGGGCAAAGTGAGCGAGCCGATAATGAGCTTTCCTAATGCCGCCCCCTCTCAGGCAGGGATTGGAGAAGAGCAGGCTGTCTGTCGGAGAAAGCCGCTTTGAGTCCTTGTGAGCCCCTCTAAGTCCTGGCCCAGCAGGACTTCCTGCCTCCAAGCAAGAAGCCGAATCTGCCAAATCTGGCTCTGAGCAGGGATAAGGGGCCTTCAGATCCCAAGAAACCTCTGCAGGGTGGTGGTGGCTGGGGCGGGGACGGGGGTGTAGTACCTTCGCTTTGTCCTGCCAGAGAACCCAGCAGAGCTCAGCGGGGAACAGGGCCCAAGGGGAGGTTTCTGATACCCAGGAGGTGCATGAACTCATGGCTTTCCAGGGCTGGGCCAGCAGGATGGCATCACAGTGACCACATGTGCGTGCTAAACATGCCCAAGCGTGCTCTGTGATACTGGCGAAAAGTGGGGGTCAGGGCCAGTTTCTGCAGGTAAACAGGCAGGGCCATTTTCCAGCCGGCCTGGGGCTGTCCTTGGTACATTTTCCACTGTTGAGTCTCCTAGTGTGATCCATGGACCACTTTCATCGGAGCTACTTGGAGTGATTTTGTAAAATTCAGGTTCCTGGTTCGTTCCCCAGGCCTGCCAAGTCAGACTTTCAGAGCGACATCTAGGATGTTATGTACTTAACCAGCTCAATAGGTATTTGTTATGCTCACGTGTTAGGGTTCGAGAGCCATTGCATGTCGATGTAGGATGTGCTTATGTACTCAATCCATTCTGAGGCTGCGGACAGGCTGTACATACAAAGGCAGTGAATATGGCTGGAAAGAGAATAGAGTTTGGGCAGATTTGTAGCTGGTTTCTAGTCTTCACTGGTGGTATGCTGCTGAGTTTGGGGGTGGTCTGTTACACAGCATTGTAGTGACAATGCTGACTGATACACTTACTCTGGCCATTTTCAAGTTAGCTTGGCAGGCTTTACTCGTGGCGTTCTCTCTGTTCCTGAAAGCCTGTTCCCACCTCAGGGCCTCTGCTCTTGCTGGTCCTTCTACCCAGAATCTCATTCCCCCTGCATACTCATGACTATCCCTTCCTCACTATTAATATTTCAGCTCAAATACCCTCTCCTCAGAGAGATTCTCCTTGGCCAGTTTAAGTGGACTCCTCACCCGCAACCCTCCTGATTTTTTCCATGGCATTGATTACTTCTGCAATGTATTGTTCATCTCCTACTTTAAGGCACCTTATTGGTAATGTTCATTGCTGGTCCTCACTGCCTGGAACATAGCCTGGCATACAGTAGGCATTCAACAAACATTTGGTGAACGAGTAAATGCACCAGTTGATTCTCTCCATGTCTTCTGATCTGTGGCACTCAGAGATCTCTGTCTGGTTGCCCATAACTCTCAGCCCCATCCTTAGCATTCACTGCTGTCTGCCAGCTTCTTCTAGTTTCCCCCCTCCCTTCTCACCCTGTTGGCTCCACGAAGGTGGGAATCACAGGGCCTCCAGTGTGTACAGCAGTGCCTGCCTAGCGCCTAGTGGGCACTCAATTGACTGAATGGATACATCACATCACATCACATCACATCACATCACATCACATCACATCACATCACATCACATCATAACCTACATTTTATCCTGACAATTCCACATCTAGCAATCTACCCTAAAGCGGTAATCAGGCCTGCACAAAGTTGTTCATGGAAACTTTTTTTAGGATAAACATAATATTGCAAATGAGTCTATTAAGAGGGGACAGATAGTAGGCTGTGATGTGAAACAGCATGGAGTTTGCAGCCAGTATAAATGAAGCTCTTGATTCACGTGCACTTAGATGACTTTCCACTTCTTTGGGTGCTAGAAGCAACACTGCATTGGGCTTCCTTGTTCTTAAGTAGATGTGCTCATCTCTGCAATATCCTTGGGGACAGGTCCCTAGGATTCGAATTATTGGGTCATTGGGTGTGAACTCTTTTAAAAAAAATGTCCTATTTTTTCCAAATACACCAGGCAGTCTCAAAACATTAATCCACAAAATTACTTAGAGCATCGGAGAGCTTGCTGTTCCTTTGTTTCTTTAACCCTTTTAAGTCAAATGAGAAGAGCGTTGGCCCAGAGTCAGAAGTAACCAGCGAGACATTCCACATGAAAAGATTCAGTTAGCATGAAGACAAAGGCATCGCATGAGCTCTGACATTCACACGCAACAGACGCACACATGGATTTCTCACTGCTCCAGCTTTTGACTCAATGTATCCAGGCAACAGAAGTCTGGCTTTAATAACAGATGTTCGCTGCCTAGCACTCACCCTATAATGCCAGGGTAGACCAAAACAGCATTTTATCAACCAATAAATGTGCTGTTTGCTTTATTTTACCATGTTGTTCTTTAGTCCCCTTCAAAACCGGGAGGACAGATTGAGTCACTCGGCATCCGCTGGGAGCAATATGCTTGGCTTCATTTGAGATGAAAAATCAGGTCTGTGTTTACATTTTTCACTAAAGCCTGGGCTCTGATGTGCTAACATTCCCAACTGGGCTAGCCGGAAGGGCTTTCAGGAAGATCTCAGGGGAGCTGGGGCCGAAGCGGGGAGTCAGTCCCCCTTCTGGGAAAGACAGATGGCGGCCCTGCCTTCAATCAGCCCCACAGAGGGAGGTCCGGATTCCCTCACCCATAGACCCAGGGTTGGCAGAAGGCCCCTGATGGGTCCTTCCCCATAGCCAGCAGCTTTGAAACAAGAGTCTACTTGGAAGAGGCCAATGTTTGAATAACAACCTATGTGTGTGTGTGGCCTGTAGATTTATGACTACACACAGGATTTTCCGAGGGAAAAATCCTGGCGAGGTGGGGGCCTAGAAGAATGCCACTTTGAGTCTGTCCAGGTTGACTGAGATGAAGTCGGGGCAGAGAGAAGGACACCGGTAGTTGTTAGGTGTGTACTGTGTACCAGGTACCAGGCTAACTTTTTCTGGGTTTCCTCATTGAATAATCATAGCACTGGCCCGAGGAGACAGAAGTTCGGAGGGTTGAAGTCACCTGCCCCGGCACCTAAAAACGACGGGAAATGGCTACGCGATACAAGGTTGGTCTAGGTCCGTGGTTGGCAAACTGCGGCTCGCGAGCCACAGGCGGCTCTTTGGCCCCCTTGAGTGTGGCTCTTCCACACAAGACCACGGCCTGGGCGAGTCTATTTTGAAGAAGTGGCGTTAGAAGAAGTTCACGTTTAAAAAAATGTGGCTCTCCGAAGACATGTCCATCGTCGTGCTGTGGATACTTGGCGCTGCTGACGAAGGAGTTTGCCCGCCGCTGGTCTGTGCTAACATTGAGTGCGACTGATTCTGCTTCCCAAAGGCACTCCCACACGCTCGCTGAGAACCTGCCACGTCTCCATCGAGAGGTGTGGTCGATGGTCCCACCCATAACACTGGGTGGGCTTCTGTGACAACACAAGCCAACAGGGTGACACGGAGGTGACACTGTGTGGCTTCTCAGGCTAGATCATAAAAGGTGATGCAACTCCTACCTGACTTGCTGGACTACATGGCCCTGAAGCCTCAGCCACCATGCAGGCAGTCTGGCTGCTCTGAGGCACCATCTACTGTGAGGCGCAAACAAGAAGCCAATGGAGAAGCTCGTGTAGAGAGGAAACGGCCCCTGCCTGAAGCTCTCAACTGACAGTCAGCACCGCGTCGCCAGGCATGTGAGGGAGGCATCTCGAAACTGGGTCCTTTCAGGCCCCAGCTGACTCCACCGGGAACAGGGACATGCCTTCCCTGCGAAGCCCTGCACAGATTGCAGACTAGTGAACAAAATAAATGATTTTTAAAAGTTGTTTTAAGGTATTGCATTAGGAGTGCTTTGTTACACAGCAATGCTAACTGATACACTGAAGAACTCAGAAGGCGATTAAAAGATTCCATTTCCATTCACTCTCTAATCTTTAGTGCCTGGGTAAAACTTTTCCATAAAACAAATTTTTTTTTCTATACAATAAACTGAATTATTACGAAGAGAGACTGTACAGAGCATGAGCAGAGTGGGCTTTCTGAACACCTTTGACAATCCAATATGGAGTTGCTGTCAGCCATGACAGTGATGTCAAGTGCTATGTCAAGACTGAGGCAATGGGGTGTAAGGGAAACAACCTCAGGAAGGGCCTAGAATGCCCCAAACCACAAGTCTGGACACGTAATGAAGAACTCCATCTGGACACTGATACGAATGGCACCTTTGCCCACTGTGGGCTATAAAAACTCAGAGCTCTGACCACCCAACACTTGAGCTTGGCTGTGTCATGGGTCACACTTGGACGCCTGCCCGATTTCCACTGCACTGGACAATGTGCTGCCACTGAGCCACCTGGCTTGAGACTGCCGCCTCCCCCGCCCTCCCCCCATGCCACCTGCACAGGCCGCCTGTGACTGGGACTTTGTGCCCATGCTTGCTTCCCTTGCGTAAAGCTCCCACTCTCTGTGTATAACCTGTGTGTGACTCTACTGGCTGATTGGCGAGGTCTTCCCTAATAATCCTGGCATTGCGGAAAGACAGAAACAGGGGTGCCTCTTTCTGAGTATGCTCCCTTGCTCAGGACAAAAGGCCGATTTCTGTTAGCGGCCCTCTCCCACTCCATCGCCCAACCCCACACGGGAGAGTCAAGCTGGCGTTATGCTTCAAAGGCCTTTGAGGAAAACTGTGCTCACTTTGTCCAGAGGAGAGAGGATGAAGGGAAAGAGGATGAAGGGGAGCAAGTGAGAGGCAATTCTGAGACACTTGCAGCAGCCGAGCCTCAGGGATGGACGGGGGATCAGCACACAGAAATGCAAGGTAGACTCAGGAGCAATATTAAAAACCTGGTTCCAACTTCAGCTTTGGGTTCTTATTTAACAATCCACTCTCCCCTCAAACTGAGGTGGGAACCTGCCCAAATAACTGAGATTAAAATTTCCGCCAGGTGGCAGGTGGTGAACGAGGCAGATTACACTGATTTTTAAGATATACTAAAATTGATTTTTCTTTAAAAAATAAAATGTTATTGGTTTTTAGAGAGACAGGAAGGGAGAGGGGGAGAGAGAGAGAGAGAGAGAAATATCGATGTGAGAGCAAAACATCAATCTCCTGGCTCCTGCACGCCCCCTATTGGGGATAGAGCCCGCATCCCTGGCATGTGCCCTGACAGGGAATTCAACCAGCAACCTTTGGGTGCAGGGGACAATGCCCAATCAACTGAGCCACACCGGCCAGGCTGTAATTGACTTTTCTTGCACCCATTCCTCCTCCTTAAACTTGAAAAACATATGCCCTTTTAATAGGGAACAATTTCTGTAGGTGTTGACTGAAATTATTTTTATCATAATGTTACTTAATATATGCATACATAAAGCTAGGTATAAAATACTTACGCTTATAGTTCTTATAGAGCTATTAAATAGAAAAAATTTCCAAATTAAACACAAATAAGACTGCAAAGTCAACAAACTTCCCATTAACACCATCAGTTTAATGGGAAGCGGGGTGTTGGAAGTTGAATTGCTGCTTGTGGAGTGACTGGTGTGGTGCTGATGTCTCCACATTTCCCCTGACCCTGCCTGTCCACCTTACGCTGCGATGGCTCAGGTCTCTCTCGGCCTCTCTCTCCTGGAACTTCGAGAAAATTGTATTTGTTTACAGGCAGATGGCTCTAGATACCGAGATCCCTCTCTACTTGTTTTTCCTCCTCAGCTCATGACAATAAAAGTAAAAGCCAAAACCAAAATCATCAGGGTACCCGAGTCAGCCGGAAGCCCAAAGGCAAACGTGGACACTGTGGATGAAAAAGGGGCCACAGACTGACTAAACCTGACAAGTTCAGGGGGGTCTGCATGGGGGTCTTACCAACTCAGACCTAAAGCAACCACACAGGACGGTCTGAAATGAAAACTTTCTAACCTAAAGTGAGTCACGGGGGCAGTCACGTCCTAGGTTGGTATCTTCCTTGACAAAGATCAAGCTTTACCTTAACCGAGTCTGCCTATTGTCCCTTCGCATCTACAAGATCATGCCTTTGGAATGTCAGGGTAATCTCCTTTTTCCAGACCCCTTAGGGCACAATCCCACCAGAGCACAAGACCATGGGACCCTCACTGCTATCTGATTCTCCCGCATACCATTTCTATGTGCTGGAAATGTTCACTGTTAACCATTCCGGACTCACCAATGTAAAAAACATACACGTCTACCTGTTGTACTCTACCCAATCCCAGAGATTTCCCCAAGTTGCTTCCTCTCGCCTCCCTAATCGACTACCCACGGATTTCACATAACCCCCTTACTTCTTCTCCTTTGATTCTGAAGAATAAATTAAGTGGTAAAACTGCCATTAGCTCAATCCATTGAGATTTTGCTTCCCAGCAATGGTCACTTTGGCGCAAATAAACTCAAAAACATTCTCCATAGGTTTGGATGGTTCTTACATCGACAGAACTACAGTCACATTGCATAGTTCAGGGGTCAGTGTCCTTATTCTGTCCCAGAGAATAAGCATGCTCGGCTTGCTGGCCACGCGGCCGCTGATGCAACGACTCGACCTTGCTGTCTTATTTCAAAAGCAGCGAAGGACAATATGCAAACAAATTAGCGCTGCCGTGGTTCCACAGAACTTTAGTGGACACTGAAATTGGAATCTCACCAAATTTTCATGTCATGAAATATTCTTCTTTTGATCTTTCCCTCCAGCGACTTAAAAAACTATGAAGTTGTTCTTGGCTCATCAGCCACACAGAACAAGATTGGGCCCTGATGTGGTCCCTGACATTGTGGTGTGGAAACGCCTGGCACAGATGGTGAGGAGGTGATTGAAACAGATGGCCTAGACCAGTGGTCGGCAAACTCATTAGCCAACAGAGCCAAATATCAACAGTACAACGATTGAAATGTCTTTGGAGAGCCACATTTTCTAAACTTAAACTTCTTCTAACGCCACTTCTTCAAAATAGACTCGCCCAGGCCGTGGTATTCTGTGGAAGAGCCACACTCAAGGGGCCAAAGAGCCGCATGTGGCTCGCGAGCCGCAGTTTGCCAACCACTGGTCCAGACTATTAAACTGAGGTTTCCATTATTATTATTGTTTAATGAAAAGTTTTAAATTTATTAAAGAAGTTACCCTTGAGAATGCATAGGCCCTGGAGAATATCTCCAAAGATCTGAGCTGGAGAGGCTGGAGCGTCCCCAGAGAGCAAGCTCCCAGCCTGTTCGACAGGAAGTGGGAAAATGCGAGAGCATCTCCCTCCCCAGCTGCAAGCACAGGCCAGCAGCACGGGAGGCACATAATGAAAACTCCAGCAGTAGCCAGAGACCATCCACAGAAGCTGTGTAGGAACTGCAGTTTCTGCAAAAACTGTTCCTTGCCCAGCCAGCGTGGACGAGACTATGAAGGTCCCCGGGGCTGGTGTAAGAGAAGCATGGCTGTGCTGAGGCTGGACTTGACCTTGAGCTGACTTCTCTGCTCCACTGCTGGTTACCTCTGTGACCTTGGGCTCACCCTCTCTCTGCCTCATTGAATTCCTGTGCATAATAGTCATGCTGCTGCCAAGGCTCCTCTTCCTCTCGCTCTCTGTCTCTGAATACATTAGAGGTGTTAGGAGGTTTAAGTGAGATCGTAGAGGCAATGCACTTGGTACAGAACCTGGAATACAGTAAGCCTTCAATAGTCACTATTAATAGTCAGAGTACGGATGGTTGTTGGACAGATGAGCTTCCCTGAGCCCCAGTGTAAGTGAGGGTACGAGGGTCTCACTTCGTCTCAGGGGTGGGGTGAATCAGCCACCATAAAATGCTGTGAGGCACACACGGGGCAGGCCAGTTAGCAGCCCCTCCCCAGAGAGGCTGTTGCAGAGGCAAAGTCCCAAAATGACCATTTCCGATCCAATCAATAACATTGTATAACTCCTGGCGGGAACTGAGTGGCAATTGATTAATCATTGAGACTGGAAGCATTTGATGCTACCGCGGACAGGAAACAGAACAATGCGCCTTGATCTTTTCAGTGCTGCCTGGCTGCGTTACAGATATTTTTTCCTTGGGTGCCGGGATTTGCTGAAGCCTCAAGAAAGCACTGTGAGAGTAAGAGGGGAGCCTTTGGGTGCACACCACCCTAGGCATTGGGTGGGTCCAGGGGTCAGGGGTCCCTTTCGGGTCCATCTGCAAGGAGCTTTTCTCTCTTCAGCAGGGAACTGTATGGCAAAGTGGCAATCGAAGAACCAAAACGTCTTAGCAGATGTTTCATTTGGTTTTTTGTTTTGTTTTTATGTGTACAGGATGTGGGCGTGCGTGTGTGCGTGTGCATGTGTGTGCGTGCATGTGCGTGTGTGTGTGTGTGTGTGTGTGGTTGAGGCAAACTCAGAAAAATGTGGACATTGTGCTTTACAGTCTATTTCCAGTTTCTTCTGAAAAGTCGGGAGATCTGGCCACATTCCTCGGGGCAACAGCAGCCCGGGGAGGGGGGGGCGGGGAAGAGGCAGCTGTCCCTTCAGACAGCCCCTGTGTGGCTCCATTCATCCCCTCCCCCACTCTTTCATCTTTCTGACAAGTAGACTGCTTGGGCCACCATGTCATTTATTACTGTGCGTGGGGTGCTATTTGTCTTACAGTGGAGACGCAGTCCTCTGTAGTCACATCTCTAGTAAATGCAGGGAAATGAAAGATAGATAAAGGGGGAGGCATTTTTCAAGGAAAACGATAGAAGACGTATTTTCTCATGATTCTGAAGAACAGCCCTCTGTATTTTGTATGCAAATGGCCAACTTTTCCCACTTGTAGGCTTCATCATCTGGCCCAAAGCTAAGGAGTGTGCCCCATTCCCTAAGCCTCCGGAAATGCCCACCCTTAAGTATAGTCTACTCAGGTGCCTCGCTCAGCCAGTGTCTACCACTGCTGCTCTCCACTGGTGCCATGCTGGTCCCGGGCTTCAGGGAGACTCAAGCTCTCTGCCCCCTCTCAGTCCAGCCAGCCAAAGGCATCCCAGCAATGCACACCCAGCCATCCCAGCGATGCACACCAGCCATCCCAGCAAAGGGCTGCTGGCTGCACAGGAAGAAAGCCATAGCAGCAGCCACTGGGGGGAAACACCTGGGAAGGAGCCAGCAATCTTTGCAGGACGAACTGAGGCTTCCGCAGAGACCTGGAGGGTGAGGCAGAGAGAGCTGTTCCAGGCCAGGGAACAGCACATGCAAGGGCAAGAGGCAAGAGAGAAAGGTGTTTGAGAACAGGAGGGAGCTAAGTCTTGCTGGAGCGTGCACATGGAGGTGAATTGGTGGGTGGGGCATTGCCTGGAATGGGTGAGGTGAGTGTCAGTGGGCTGTAATGCATAGGAAGGGTTAGTGGTCCCGGGGGTCTGAAATGCATGGATAAATCCCAGTAGCCAGGAGAAGAGTCAGCCAGCGCGCATGAGACAACCCCATAGGGGAAGAGAGAGAGGTGAGCAGACTGGACAGAGAGTGGGGCTGGTCAAGGGGGCCAGGGCATCTAGGGCAGCAGCCCTTTGGACATCTTTGCAGCAGCCTTTGAACCCAAGAGCAATGGAGACCCAGAGGTTACAGTGTGGGCTTCTGCGCTGGACAAAGCTGTGACGTTTTCTGAAGGGCCTTGGGACACTAAGCCGTTTTCTCACTGATACGTCAGGATGGTAATGAACACCTCCCTGGTGCTGTGAGCGTTCAAGGAGGCTAACAGTGCCGGGCACTTGAGGAGAATGTAATAAAAGTAAGCTGATTTTCAATTGATTTGGGTGTGCATTTAAAACCTGATGCCTAACCTGGGCTGACATCGCTTATTTCTCCCCAGGAGGCATCTCCTGTGCGGGGCCCCTGTCTGGGAAGGGCCCTCCCCGCGCCTGCCATCTGTCACCATGCTCCAGAGCTGACCCGGAGCCTGGCACGGGGCCGCAAGGATAATTACCACTTCTGAATCGATTCCTCCCAGCCCTTTTGAACAGGCTGAGAAATGCTGTGATTAAAATGATTAAAAACCTGCCTCCTATTTCACAGCTTTTAATATTTGATAAGATTTTGGAGAGAAGGATGAGAATAAGACATGAGATCTGGCAGTTTACAATCCCAGCTTCCAGCCTCCTAGGAACCTGTGGGGCTTTGAAAATAGAGGGAGAAATTGGGAGGGAGGGAGGGAGGGAGAGAGAGGGGGAGACAGAGAGAAAGAGAGAGAGAGAGAGAATATGAGATAGGGTAAACTGGCATGCATCCTTAAAGGGGGAAAAGCACAGAAATAAAAGATGAGATTCTCATCCTTCCATGGTTTTGAATGTCAATAATACTTAAGATTATGATCGTGCAAATAGTGATAAGAAGACTAGAGTAGCTATCGTACCCAATATATGCAGGCATGGTGCAAGGAGTTTGTCTCCTTTAACTTTCCCAGTGATTTTATGAGGGAAGATAGACCCCCATGGCCAGTGAAGTTGGGGTGACACAGGGAAGATACCTCCCTGCTAGTCAAACCTGGGGAGAGAGATGGTTAGCCAGAATGGGCCCGGCCTTGCATGCCTGCGGAAACTGGAGAACACATAATCCCCTTAACCCAGTGGTCGGTAAACTGCGGCTCGCGAGCCACATGCGGCTCTTTGGCCCCTTGAGTGTGGCTCTTCCACAAAATACCACGGCCTGGGCGAGTCTGTTTTGAAGAAGTGGTGTTAGAAGAAGTTTAAGTTTAAAAAATTCGGCTCTCCAAAGAAATTTCAATCGTTGTCCTGTTGATGTTTGGCTCTGCTGACTAATGAGTTTGCCGACCACTGCCTTAACCAAAGAGCTCGCTCTCTTGCTGCTCTCTCTTGTTCTTGTACCCTTGCATTTGCCTGCGTTTCCTCCATAGCCATGCGGCCCTGTGGACACCCCCCCCCCCCATACAATGGACTGACGGACTGTGGTGGGGAACACAAGCCACGCTAGCCTGCTGCTGGACTGGACACTGCTCCAGTACAGGACGGAAACTCTGGACACTGGCTTTGATTTGAAGCCTACGAAAGCCCCAGCTACACTTCCTCCCTGGTGGGTCAGACAGAAATGAGACCTTGGAAAATCAGGGTTTTGAATTCACGCAAATATAAACCACTAGTTCTCCCAGGAGAGTCTCAGAAAATTCTGTTCCTTGGGATCTCGCAGGAATTCCACTCCCATGAGCAACAGGTAGGTCGAGGATCTCCCCCCACCGGGAACAGCAGTGACGCACCCAGACGCCGGGTCTTTGTCCAAAGCCCTGCCCAGAACACCATCATTCACATCCACCTTGCTCACTCCCCATCCAGACTCTGACAGGACCACTCCTCACTGCTGGCCTTTCTCCCTGGCTCTGGCCTCGGCCGTCCTTCCCTGTTGCTCCTTGACTTTGTGTCTTCTTAGATCCTGGATGCACCTCTCATATGACTGATCACTTAAGCTCTTTTTGTCCGCCCCCTTTTCCTCCCCACTTCCCACCTGACATTCCGTCTGACCTTCAACTTCCTCACCTCCTGTCCCATTTCTTTCTTTCTTTTTTAATTTTTGTATTTTTTATTGTTTGAAGTATTACAAATAGTAGTACATATGTCTCCTTTTCTTTCCCCCCCATTGACCTCCCCCCGGCCTCCCCTACCCCCCAGTACGTGCCTTCACCTGCCCATGCCCCCCCCACCCCGCCCCAGTGTCTTGTATCCATTGGTTGTGCTTATATGCATGCATACAAGTCCTTCGGTTGGTCTCTTACAGCCCCCCTCGCCCAACCTCCCCTGCCTTCCCGATGTAGTTTGACAGTCTGTTCAATGCTTCTTTGCCTCTGTATCTATCCCCCCCCCCCATTTCTTTCCTTTAAAAAATTTTGCCTCTGCAGACTAGAACTAAACATATAATAACAAAAAAATTAATAATAGTAAAAAATGTTTGAGTCCCAATTTCAAAGTCCAACAGTTCTGAGTCCCTGTTTCAATGTCTAACAGTTCCTTATGTGTACATGTCAGCAATGATATCTGGGTGGTGGGCACATGGTGACAATGCAGGTCCGACCCTCTCTGGTTTGGTCCTAGGCAACCTGCAGCGGTGCACAGCTGCTGACTGTCCTGTCCCATTTCTCACTCATCCCTTAGACCACAGTGACACTTTGGGCCCTTGGGACCAGATAATTCTTTGCTGTGGGATGCTGGCCCGTGTACTGGTCTCTGCTCTCCGGATACCAGAAGCACCTCCCCCTAAGCTGTGACAATCAAACAAGCCTCCAGATAATCTCAAACATTCTCAGGGCAATCCCCCCCCCCCCCCCCATGGAGAACCACCGCCTCTCACCTGTGTGTACCTGCCCCTGTGCCTCAGGCCCTGACCCCTGACCCATTCTGTGCAGTAACCAGAACCTGGGCATTTATGTTTCCAGCTCTTCTAAGTCACAAGTACTCCTACTGCCCAAGCCCCAAGTCCCTGCCCTCCAGATTCCCAAATCAGACTCTTTTTCAGAAGATCCAGCGCTTGCCACAGCCTTCCTGTTGTCTGTACTCCGTGCTGTGGCTTCCTTCCTCCTGATTCCTTGTTTGTTTCCCTGGTTTATGGATTTGCATTTTAATAACCAGTTCAGTTTCTCAGGCGCTTTGGGTGGGTCATTTATTTCCTAGTGTTCCACTCTCTTTACCAGCTTTGATCAGGGATGGGTAACCTCCCCCTCCCCCTCCCCCTCCTCCCCCCTGCCTTGTTGTTTGCTTTGATCTGAGCTTTCATCCCTGGCCCAGTCTCCTAGGTATCAACGCTGGTCCATGTATCAGTGGGGACTACGATGTCTCCGAACCATTGCAAACCTGCTTCCTGAGGGGCATGGGCCGCAGGGTGTGTGGGGGGAACATGGGTACTGAACATGTGCAGTACCCAGCCCTGTCTTATGGCCTCTGGTCATTGTGTGACCTTGGGCCGGTTACCGACTCTCTCCGAGGTTCAGTTCAATAGAATCTCTCTCTTTTCCTTTAAAAGCAAAAATAAAAATACATAATAGTATGGATAGCTCAGGACTTAGAAGAGGCCCCGTTTCCTCCCATAATTGTCCTCTCTCAGTCTTCATCCGCATACACACATTGCTTTTCATTGTCCTAACATATATCCAGCATTTGTCTCATTTTCTTACATAGCAGGCATCCTCACACTTTGCCGTGTCATTTGACGATGAGGCCCTTGGATGTCTACATTATCCAATCACCCCTCCCACCAATCCTAGGAGACAGATATCAGTTCCTCCCGTTTTGTGGATGAAGAACTTGAGGTCACAAGGTCTCACAGGGACAAAGTGGCAGGGCCAGGATGCCAAGCCTAGGCTTGGCTACTTAAGCACATGCTTTGGAACAAATAGCATATTATTTCCCATATATAAGGCATAGACTTGAAGGGGACAATGTATATAAAGTGCTTAGCAGTGCCTGGCACATAAGAGGTACTTAGCAAAGGCTAATTCCTGTCCTTACCTACTTTTGGGTAATAAATACAAACTGTGTTTCAGAGAGAGAGAGCAGAGGCCTCTGTAAGTTCTCTGCTCCCTGGCCACAGTCTCCGCTGGCTCTGGGCTCTTTCAGGCAGAGGTAGTATGTGTCCCTGCGCTTCCTGCAGCTCCTCGGACAGGCTTAATAAGTAGGTATTGATTAACGCAGCACTGGGGGTGCTAAGTCACCTCCCTGGGGGTTCTGGGGGGTGCACTGGCCCCCGGCTGCTCTCAGACCAGGGCATCTGCCTAAGTGGAATGTGCTGTTCCCATCTCTAACAAAGGTCCAAACGTCACTAATTGGCAGGCACAGGCTGTTCTCTCTCTGGGGAGCAGAAGGGACAGAACGTACCCGGAATGTTAATTTCCTCTGCAGCCTGCACGTGGGGGCGGGGGCGGGAAAGGGAGAGGAAGAAGGGGGCACAACGCACCCTACACACAGAGCCCTCGTCTCCTCGCGGGTTCATTGAGTAGTAAAGTGAAAAGGGCACAGGGTTTGGAGCCGGGTAACTTGGGTTGAGTTCCAGGATCTATTTCTGACAAGCGAAGTGAGACACAAATCTCTCAGTCTCTCTGGGCCTCGGGTTCTATATCTGCCGAATGACAATAAAAGGGTGATAAGAGTAACTGGTGACAACATTTATCGAATGAATGATTGAGTGAAACCTGGTGCTTTCTCTAAGGAATGAGACATCAGCAATCTCTATATAAAAGCCTAGGCGACCGAACGACCAAACGACCAGAATGACTGGTTGCTATGACACGCGTGGACCACCAGGGGGCAGACGCTCAATGCAGGAGCTGCCCCCCTGGTGGTCAGTGCGCTCCCACAGCGGGAGTGCTGCTCAGCTGAGACCCGTCCTGGTGGCCCACCAACCCGGTGGCAGCCACTCACTCCCTCAGTAGTCCTGCAGGTCCAATCTCCAGAAGACGGGCCAGGCACAATCCCAAGAGCGTTGACAGCCTCCTCCTGGAAGTCAGCCTTGAGCACTGCGGAAGTCAGCCTTGAGCTCCGCAAAGAGGAAACAATATAAAAGTGGCCGCCAGGTGGCTCCCGACAACCGGTGTGAATGTTGGCATGATGGATCCAGATCCTGGGCCAGCAAGGGCATCCCACCGCCTGCCTGGAGGGCCAATTGCATCCTGGCGCCCCCCCTCGCCGCCCCCCCCCCACCCCCCGCTTTTCTGGGGACCCTACCTGTGCATGAATTCGTGCACTGGGCCTCTAGCATAAATATAAATGGCCTGTTTGTTCTGCAGGAGCATAAACAGGAAAAAATCTCATAAAAATAAAAGATAACGACAAACCACATGCAGGTGAGGTTGGACAGGTGCCCCTGCCTCCCAGGCTGAGGAGCAACATGATGTCCTGGCTCAGGGGTGCTCCTGCCTGGGTTGGGCAGCTGTTAAACTGCTTTTAAAGATACAGATTCACAGGCCACATCTCTGAAGAGAGTGTGGATCAATAGGTTGAGCGGGGGGCAGGAGGGCGGTTAGAAAGAACCCAGGAATCAGACTTTTTCTCCGTGCCCCCAGCAATTCATCCTGGAGACAGCTGGTTCAGGACCACGGTCAGTGCCACCCCACAGCGCTTTCTCCTGCTACGACACAAACTCTGGAAAGACCAAATGAGCTATCCAAGGAAAGATGCTGTTCAGATAAATGTCGCTGCCCCCAATTTTCCCTCCAGGACCCTTAGGGACATGCTGCGGGCAGCTGAGCAGGGATGGGATAATAAGAAAAGATGGAGCAACAACATTTGAACAGCCCCAGAACACGAATATAGTTCGTAATGTATTCTTAGCATTGGCTTCTGGGTAAACATACAATTGTGTCTTATAAAACATACATAATTGTAGAAGTTAAAATGATAAAAATTAAAAAGAAATCATTATGCATAGAGACCAGATGGTTTCTTCCTGCGTCTGTGATGACCACTTGTGCCCCGTGGGGTGTGGCAACCCCTGTCGAAGACCAGTAGGCCTTTGTCCTGCCCCCACTCCTGATGGGATGTGCTCACAGTGTGTGTGACATGGCTGTGGAGGGATGGGGCGGAGCATGGTTGGGGACTGTGTGTGTGTGTGTGTGTGTGTGTGTGTAAGAATAGTGTTTGTGAGCAGGAATGTGTTAGGATGGGAATCTTCTATCCCAAATCATAAAAAGCCCTCTTCTAAGCTGTGTGCCCATGCCTCCCCATTCCTCTGAGACAAGATATACAAGAGGGTGACAAAGGGAAATGTTCACTGGATCACTTACGACTATCAACAGTCCCCTGCGCTCCGGGGACTTCTCACCAAGCGTGGGGGTGAGATTGGTGGACAGGATGGGGAAGCTCTGGGTTTCTTAGATTCTCCGGACAAGTCTCCAGCAGTGTCTAAGTCTGGGGGGTGCAGAAGGGTGTGGGTGGGTGAGAAATGCCTCTGGACACCAAACCGACAGTCTAGAAACTCGGTGCCCGGGCCTTGGGCTCCTTCCAGAGTGGAGAAGATGAACACCTGCGCAGGGGCTGGGTCCGTGGGGAGTCACAGGACCAGACCCGGCCCCAGGTGCTACTCCAGGGCATCAACCCACTCTGGGCCGGCCTCCCACTTCCCTGTGTCATTCCCCAGCTACAGCTGAGAGCCCTGGGCTTGGGGAGACAGATTTCTCTGTCCCACAATTCCAGGAAACTATAAATGCAAATTTGTGTTTGCTGCGAGGCCTTTTTGAGAAAATGGAGTGTGTCGTTCTCAGACGCGGGATCTCAGGGGCTGGGAGATGACACGAGGGCCTTGGGTGTCCATGGGATGCCAGGCTTTGAGAAGGGCTCTTGCAAAATAAATGCACTTTCAGGGACCCACTGGGCCTTGGGAAATGGACGGGGAAGGGATGCCAGAGAGGAGAACATTTATTTAGTCATCAGACAAATGTTTATCCAGGGCCTGCCACGCGGTGTGCTCTTCCTGCCCCTGGGAACACAGTAATGAACAAGACAGATGAGGTCCCTGCACCACAGAGTTCATGCCCTGGTGGCAGAGCCCCAGGTAGCCCCGTGGTCCTTGGGGATGACTTTCATAATGCAGCTGTGTAATCCCACTCCTTCATCCCTAGTCCCTGAGCACTCCGAGCCTCACCCTGTCTTGTGCTGGGCCCTCTGCCTCGAGTTCCCTCTGCTCCCATCTGCCTTGCAAACACCTATTTCTTCGTTGGGCTTCAGCTTTATGTGAGCTACCCCAGGAAGCCCGCCCTGTGATCCCCTCTGAGCCAGCTGCCTCTCCTCTGCTTCCATCTCCCTTAGCATTTGCCTTTTCCATTTATCTTTGAAAACACAATACACTCCTTGGGGTCAGGGCTGAGTCCTAATCACATTTGGCCACAGTTCCCAGGACCTGTCCTGCCACACAGTGGGAACTCAGTGAACAAGTATTGCATCGAACTGAATGGCCCACTCTTGGGTCCCAACTGTGTGCCTGGCACTGGGGACCTCAGCCTCGTGGGCAGTGGAGATGTGAATCAGACATGGACTCCGGCCTCAAAAGCTCCCGGGCTGAGTGCACAGGTGAGCTGTGGGCAATGCCCTGAAGGAACTGGGCCAAGAGGGGAAGGAGGAGAACATTGCCTTTATCTAGTCTTTGCCTCCCATGAGCCCCCTTCATACACAGGCTGCGGCCAACTCCCTGCCCATCCCTGCTCCCGGCCTGGCCCCACCCTGCTGTCCTCACCGCCTGGAATGCCTCAAAGCCACCTCCATCCGTTCAGACCCGGCCCCTCCCTATTGTGGCTGCCTTGTCGTGCGCCTGCTAATAGCCCCCAGTGGGGTTGGCCAGGCAGGCAGGAGGGCAGCCAGCATCTGAGGATAGAGGGGCCAGCCAAGCAGAACGGGACTTGTTAATTGACATTTAAAGGCCAGTGCACAGCACTAAATGTTACGGGTGTTTTATCGCGGCCCTCGAGGAGCATAAACACCTCTCTGGCTCCTTAACCACTGCCCACATTCATTATAGATGCCCTTTGGGAGCGGGAACAAACCCACTGCAGAGGCCACACTCCAGCCAGCAGGCTGGGCTCCTGCCCGCAGGACTGCAGGGATGTCCATCACATACAGGGGGTGTGGCCTGGCCACTGGGTCCCAGAGGAGACCTCCTCTGGTGAGAAGGATGGACCGTTAGAGAGAGACATGCAGAGAAGGAGAAGCAGGGAGAGAGACGGAGAGGAAGGGAGAGAGGTGAGAGGGAGGAGGTGGAGAGGAAGAAACACAGAGCGAAATACTGAGAGAAAGCATTGGGGACCAGCGACACGGGATGAGGCGGAGAGAGCTACGGGAAGGGCTGAGGAGGAGGCCCTGCTGGTAGGTAATCTGACATATACACAAATAACTGGGGGTTTATTGTGATAGCTTAACTACGAGTGACATAAACCATGTTTTGGGACTGTAGCTGAATTTTGAAAATAATGCATTTCTCTCTACCTCTGACACACCTGTAAAAGGAGCTTCGGTGGTAAGAGAGGAATTAATCCGGTTTAGACTGACGGTGGATGCTACCTTGAGGAGTGATGAGTAAGCAGGGACCAGGAAGAGAATTCCCGAGAGACCGGACAAGGGGCCAAATAAAGACACCGCGCAGCCGGGTAGATGCGCACCAAGACATACTCAGAATCAAAGCCTGTCTGGCGTGGAAGAGCACATCGGGGCCACTGTCTTTTTTAAATCCTCACACTTTATAGATGGAGAAACTGAGGCCTTGGGAGGAGACGAGACCTGTGGAAGGCCACTCAGCCTCTAGGGGGCTAACAAGACACAGCTCTACATGTTGATCTACAATTTCTGGGTTTTAACCAGCTCCCGGATTTACAAGCGCGTGGTTTTATTAGACTGGTGTGGCACGGCCGGTGCCCTAAAGGATCTCTGTTTGTGCTTTTCCAGCTCATTAACACATAATGATGGACTTGGGGACCATCAGGGCTTCAGTTCCCTGAGTCAGCACTCGGCTGCCTCTTCCGGGGAAACGCACAGGCGGCTTGAATGGCAGCCCCCGGGTCGCTCCCAGCTGGTCCCAGGGCCCGCAAAGCTGCTGGGATGGCACCGACAGGGTCGCCCTGAGACCCGAGTGGAGACGCCTGTCCACTCTCACCCCGCTCTGCCCGTTTGCTGCAGGAGAGCGCGGGGTCTCACCTGTCCACCGTCACAGCCACCTGGGACATGGCGAGACAGCCGCTTTATCCAAACTCAGGGAAGGGAGGGGTTTGGCTAAGACGTCCAGCCAGGGAGGGCAGGATTCAGGCCATGCATTGCCAAGGACAGTGCTCGCCCCCCAAACCAGGATGTCCACACTTCGCTAGTGGACAAGAGACAGCTTCTGTACTGAATGTGGGAAGACCGGGAGTAGCCGTAATAAAGGCTAACGATGTTGCCGGATGCTTTTCCGAGTACTTTACTGTGTCCTCTCACTTAACCTGCATGGCAGCTTTATGCTGGAAAACTCAGATTAGGCCCACATTTCCCACTGAGACTGCAACCCCTTTCTCCCACCCCTGGATTTGGCCCCTGGCTACTTCTCCAACTTTATTTCTATCCATTTTTTTCTCCCTCACTCTGGTCCAGCCATCGTGACCTCCTTCCTATTCCCCAACCATGTTCCCACCGCAGGGCCTTTGCACAAGCTGCTCCCTCTGCCTGACCCTGTGGCTCAAATACTACATGCCCTGCCCTCCTCCCCCCGCACCCCACTCCAGCACATCTCACAATCTGTAATCGCTTGTCCCCGAGAGGACAGGACCCACATCGCTCACTGCCGGGTGCCTGACCCCAGGCACAAAGCTTGGCACATGACAGGGGCCTCAGTAAATGCTTACAGCCTGACCCCCATGGAGAAGGCTTGGGGCAGACAGGACAGGAGGGGGTGAGGGAAAGAAGGCGCGAGGTACCAGCACCGCCTGCCTGTCGTCACTCCTCCAGGTCACACCTCGTTGGACGGCTTTACATTGGACGCATCTTCGGGAGAGAAAACCGTTGACGGACGTTTACCCGTTTTCATCCCACAGAGTACTTGCCGCGCCCTAAGAGGGGTTAATGTGTTCAAGCACCTACTTCGTGCCAAGTCTTTCAATGCATGAACTCGCTTCCTCTTGTGACAGCCCTGAGGGGGATGCTGGGGGAACCCTATTTCACGGCTCAGGAGAGGGGCCCAGGGGTGTTGAGTCACTTGGCCAAGGTGTCACAGCAAACCAGGGGACTGCTCACAGAGCTGGGATGGGAGCCCGGCAGGCTTGCTCGGCGTCGGTGCACGGCACTCCCAAGGTCACACAGCTGGTTTATGGAAACGCCGGAATATACCTGGGTGTGTCCAACTCCTGAGGCAGGAAGACTGGGCCGTTTTACCAGGAGCCTCAGCAATGGGAACCCAGGCTGCCGATTGGCAAGAATTCCCCACTGGCGTCTGGAGCCGACTGCAAGACGAGGGTCTAGAAATACTCTGCTGCAGCGAGAGCTGGGGTCCCCCAAGCACCCCTGTCTCTCTTGGTTACAGCTCGGGTTCTGGGACAAAGACCCAGGGTGTCCCTCACAAAATGAGCCGCGCAGATGGGGCTGAATGGAGACAATCGGAAGAGATGCTTCAAATCGTCAGAGCTGGGCAGCAGGCTGTGGCCGCTCCCGGGCCCATCGGCCACACACCCGCCCCCCCTCCTGTCCCTCTCTCCCTCTTCCCTGCTGACACAGCCTCCGCCCTCCACCCCTGTCCTTGCCTCCACGGGGAGCAGTTCCCTGAGCAGCAAGAGGAAGGGAGGTGTCGACAGCCCCTGCAAGTGCTCAGAAGGGCACCAGCTGGCAGTGATGCCCGAGAGCCTGGTGACAGATGGCCTGCGCGCAGGACTCCAGGGATCCCCAGCCTGCAGCTCAGAGGCGTTCTCCCCACCTCACCCCCGAACTCTTTCCTGCAGCTCCTCCAAGGAGAGCCCTGAGCGAGCGTGGGGGCCACGGGAACACAGTGGCGTGGAGGGCGGGTCACAGCCAGCGGTTCAGACAAGCCGCCGGGCTGCCTGGGCTGCACCTCATGTGCCGTGTGGCCTGGGGGAAGTGGGATGACGCGCCTCACTTGGCTCATCCACCCAATGGCAGCGCCTGCAAATGATGCGCACCAACGGTCTGTGCTGTGTGCAGTATGCACGTGGTGCTCAATAAAGAGTCAAATGGGTGCTACTGTCGTGATTGGAGTGGGTCCAAGGCTCCCAGCAGGCTGGTCCACACTGGCCCAGCCTTGCCCTGAGCGGGGGCTGGAGTACAGGTCACAGGGTACCTGGAAAGCAGGCTGGGCGCGGGCAGTGTTTCCACCCCCTTAGCCTTTCCTCAGCACCTTCTTTCCTTGCCATGTATTCCGGTGGCCCCGAATGATGGAACAGTCTCCATCACTTGATTCCTCAGGACTCCTAAGGCTGTCCCAGTTTCCCCAAGACCCTCACAGATGCCATCAAGTTCATGTGGGGAAGATTCTGAGAGCCTGGACGGCAGATGAGCACAGCCGCACTGCGGGACCACATGCAGCGTGCCTCGGGGCGGCATTTGCTCCTGACTGGCCAGGACTTCCAGCACCTGCCCAAGGATCTTTGCGGGCAAAACCTGGATTGGGGGGGGGGGGGCAGGGGCAGGGGGTGGCATCCTGGGACACAATGCTATAACGTAGGAACAGAAGCTGTGGGTCAGCTGGCCCTTGAGTAGAGACCTGACGCCACTGCTGCGGACTGTATGGCGTTCCCTCCCAGAGCCTCAGTTTCCCCATCCTATATAATAACAGCATAGTATGCAAACTGTCCCCTCGTCTGGGAGTTCATCTGGGAGTTCGACCAGGGGGGAGGTCTGGCCAGGGGAGGGGAGGGAGGCCCGGCAGCAGCAGGTGGCAGGGGGAAGGGAGGGAGGCCGCAGCCAGCAGCTGCCAGGGACCCTACCAGTGCACAAATTTCATGCAATGGGCCTCTAGTCTATAATATGGGATGATAATACTGACAGGCCCCAAAGCAGGCCCCAAAGTCGGTACCGGCAGGATTGTTGGGAAGGTTAGACACCAGACAGGCACGCAGTAGGCGCTCCACACATGCCGGCTCCTAGAGAAGCCACCTCCTGTGCGTTTGGAGGCCGTGGTTCCCATCTCAGCCCCGCTGCCCCCGGCAGCTCCTCTTGGGAGCGGTTTCCCTGGTGCCCGGAGCAAGCCCCGAAGTCAGCACCGGCCGCTGTTGATGACCACGGCTGCCATAGCCCGAGCAATGGCTGAGCTCAGTCTCGGCCTAACCGGGGACCGAGGCGGGCCGGGGGTTTGCTGGTGGAGCTGCGAGGACCTGCGTGCTCTTGTTCTAAGAAGATGCGGCCAAGGAAAGCAATCTGCCTCTGCCACGTGGAGATAGAGCCTCCCGCCAGCCGGCTTCTCAGATCCCCTGGGGATCCCTGGCTTCGTGAAGTACCTGGTGCAAACGCTGGGTGCTGGGTGTCGGCAACATGCCTGGATTACATGTCCACCCCACATGGAGCCAGGAGCACATCCTCCCCCTCCTCACAGAGCAGTGGTTCTCAACCTTTCTAATGCTGCAACCCACAGGTTGAGAACCGCTAGCAGGGTCGCCTAAGACCATCGGAAAACACAGATATTTACATTATGATTCATAACAGTAACACAATTACAGCTATGAAGTAGCAACGAAAATAATTTTATGGTTGGGGGTCACCACAACATGAGGAACTGTATGAAAGGGTCGCGGCATTACAAAGGTTGAGAACCACTGTCATAGCGGAAGCGGGTGGGGGACAAGAAAGAGCAGAGAGTGGGGGAAGAGTGTAAGGCAAACACAGGAAAGGCACCAGCAGACTGAGCCAGGGAAGCTCTGCTGCCCAGAAGGGATTCCAGGGAACAGGAGAAGAATCCCAGCTGGGAAGCGTGCCCGCAGAGAAATGTTCTCTCTTGCTTAAGAAAACGAAACGCACATCCTCACATTTGGGTGCTGCATCCCACTGGGGAAGGGAAGCTGGGCGTCAGCCCCGACCCTGGCCTCTCAGACGCGTGCAGCTCTGTGAGATGCATCCTCTCATTCCGCCGGCGTCCACCGTCCCTCTGTCCCTCTCATTACCATCCTGGCCTTCAGCACAAGAGAGCCCGTTAATCCCTCTACAGAAGGGCTGAGCTTGGCTGCAACATTCGACAAAGACTTAACTGAAATCCTGAGATGACAGCCGGAAAACGAACACTGATCATGTCTTGAACCTGGATAAGCTGCAATCAACGTGTAAGTTCCTCTCCAAGGTGCCTCGGACCCTCTCATCCTTCTTAGATCCACAGCCCACAACCCATTCTGGCCCAGCTCCTACCCATTCTAGACTGGGGGTATGTGTGTGTGGGGTCTCAAACCAGTGGCCCTGGGGGCTTGATCTAGATAGCACACAGGTATATTTTCTTTGGGACACACAGCTTTTAAAAGAACCAGCTAAGTTTGCATGGCATCTGTGCACCCAGGTTCTCATGAAAAATTGGAAGACCTACACAAACAAATAAACAAAACACATTGAAGAAGAAGGAGGAGGAGGAGGAGGAGGAAGAGAAGGAGGAAGAGGAGGAGGAGGAGGAAGAGGAGGAGAAGGAGGAGGAGGAAGAAGAGGAAGAAGAGGAAGAAGAGGAGGAGGAGGAGGAAGAGGAGGAAGAGGAGGAAGGAGGAGGAGGAGGAAGAGGAAGAAGAGGAGGAAGGAGGAGGAGGAGGAAGAGGAGGAAGAAGGAGGAGGAGGAGGAGGAGGAGGAGGAGGAGGAGGAGGAGGGGGAGATTGGAAGACTTGGCCACACAGTACCACATTCCCACAGGATTCTGAAGGATCAGTGAACTCTCATTAGGCTATACCCTTGCAAGTGCTTGACACTGTCACACTGGTCTAGCTAGACCCAGGAGTGTCAGGGCAAGAGCCATAGCCTGCCTGCCTGCACGGCCTGCCTGCACTGTACCAGAGTCCACGTCTCCTCACAGACTTTCTCACGGGAAGGGTCAGCCCTTTTTGCTGACGCACCTTTCTATCCCCTCACTCAGCAAGTGTTCTGAGCACTTCCTCTTCCCAGGTACCTAGGCCTGGAGACAGAGGGTTACACAAGACAGTCATACATCAACCTTCTCATTCCGGGGTCCTGTCGGAGGCCCTCTCCTTCCTTGTAAGGAACTGTCACTGGGAATGATCTGCCCTCAAGCCTAGACAGCCTTCCTATGAGGTGTCCTTACTGTCACATTCCCCAGGATGATCATTGTAGCAACACCGCCAGGTGCTATATAAGACACGTGTTCGTCTGCTGGGGTTGGGCGGGGGAGACCTTCCTATTGTTTTAGCTCGTAGATGATAGAGGGGAGATGGCACCGTGTAGATGTAAAAGAATGTGCTCTGGGCCAGACAGCCTGGATTTAAATCCTGGCTCAGTGCTACCTTAGGCAACTTACTTAGCCTCTCTGGGTCTTGGTTTTCCTTACCAGTCAGAGGGGAACAATGCCAGTTCCTACTTCATGGAGTGGTTATGAGAATGGATGTTTATAAAGTGGTTGGAACACAGTGAGAGTTCTATTTAAGGACATGACTAGTAGGTAAGTGAGAACCAGAGATACACCGAAGTTCTGAGACATGAGTGCGGCCATGTGATTTCTAGGCGTCCTTCCCTGTTCAGGATTTTAGGGTTCACCTGCAAAACATGGGTACCCCTCCTGGGGCTGCAGTGAGTATCATCCAGAAAGTGCCCCTGGTGTTCCACCCAGTAGGAGGTGCTCATGGGGTTAAGGCTCTTGCATCCTCAGGCACTTGGCTGGCAGACTGATGCTGGTGTGTGTCCTCAGCACACCCTTGGGAGGAGTTCCCTGCCTCTCCTGCAGCCCAGAGCTGAGGATGATGTCATTCACTGGGAGCCCTCCAGGGCCAGCTGGGTTCCCAAGGGAGGGGAGGAGCATGGGGAGAGCTGGCCCTTGCAACTTGTCAGCACCAGCCCTGGAATGGACAGCTCCTGACTACCTCTATCGTCCACCCTACCTCTTTACAATTCTGTCCCCATACCTAAGCTTTGAAAAGTGTCCGTGGGAACTCGTCATTCCTGCTCAAAACCTTCCAGAGCCCTCCCTCCCACTGTACTAGCGTGGCCCTTGCTCGCCTCTTAACTGCCTCTTCAACCACTATGCCCCTCATTTACTGTGGCCCAACCATGGCTGCCTTCCTTCTCCTGTCCCCACCTAGCCTAGAGTGGCCTTCCATCTTCCCCCAGACGTTTATATATCTGGCCCCTTCCTGTTATTGAAAAGTCACAGCTCTTTGTCTGCCCCCTCACATTATTCCCCTCATATCCCGTTTATTTCCTTTGTAGCCCTTATCATTGGTCTGCTTCCTTGATTGTTGTCCACCTCCACCAGCAGGTCATAAATCCCATGAAAACAAGCACTTGGTTCTGCACTTTTTTGTTCAACTCTGTCTGCCTACCCTCCAGCATGGTGCCTTGTATACAGCAGACTCTCAATAAATATTAGGGAAATCAATGTGTGAATGAATGGATTCACTCCTTTCAGAGGCCAAGAGATGTATTCTGGTCCCTCCCGGGGCTGATGCTGCACAGAGACCTCCTATGACAAATAGTTATAATTTTAATAATTTCCTGAAGGCTGGAAGAATGTACTGTCCTTGATCTATGAAGCAGAAGACTGGTTCTCCCTCCAGCCCATCCATGATTGCACACACACACACACACACACACACACACACACACACACACACGTACACACATACACACACACACACACACACACACACACACACACACACACACACCCCTCTGGGAGAACTAGTGAGACTGTGTGGCCCTGACTACCAAACCTGGTGAAGCTCCGACCCAGGACTGTCGGGAGAAAAAGTGTGGGTAGCACAGAACCTGTGAGGAGCAAGGATCTGGTGCTGCAGAGTTGTCACTGCATGGGGGTACATTTACTCTGCAGTTTTCAGGTGACTACCCAAGTGTTTTTGTATTCTACACTGTGAGGGGGCTGGAACGTCCTGGGAATCTGATGTGGTATGTGCCCTCAAGGAGTACCTCTCAGAGTGGACACGGACAATAACATGACCCTGGATGTGGTGAAAGGCCATACAGTTAAATGCAGAAAGCATTGCCAGAGGCCAGGCAAAGGCACATTACAATCCATTCCAGGGTGGAGATCAGCCAAAACCCAGAGAGGCTCTGACTGTTGAGCTGACCTTGAAGGATGAGTTTGTGTTTCACTGCAAGTCAAGAAGGAGAAATGAGAAGTAAGGAGAGGAGCATGAGAAAGGCATGAAAGTGTTAACATGGATGGTGTGACTGGGGTAATGTGGCTGAGCACAGCATATATGGTGAGAAGGAAAGAGAAAAGGCTGGCAAGGGAGGCCATGGAGAGTCTTTAAATCCATGCTACACCACCCAGCATGCCTTGGGGAAACTTTGGAGGCTGCTTGGCAAGGAACAGTTGTGGTCAGACTTTAACTTCAGGAAGATTACAATGGTATAGGGTGGGGCATGGACTGGAGGAATGGAAGTTAGAGGCAGGAAAATGAGATACGGGGGCAGTTGAGAAAGAATCAAGGCCTGTTCCAAGGGTTACTTAAGAAGTAGACTCACAATTTTTGGTGACCAACTGAACCTCGTATGGAGTGAAAGGAAGGAGATGAAGTTTACTACTACCATCATCGTCAACATCATCATCATCATTATTGTATCACTATCATCATCAAATCATAATCAGCATCATCATCGTTATCACCATCACCATAATTATCATCATAATCGTCATCATCACTAACACCATCATGATCATTGTCATCACCATCATAATCTACATCATTCCGGATAATATTTACTTGACTCAGACTATGGATCAGACACTATTACAGGTCTGATTTTGAATCCTCAGAGTCATCAGAGTTTCTGTAAGCCTTATAAACCACTTACTTGCTCACCTATCTTTCCTGAACTTCCTTTCCTCAATAAACCCTTTCTTCTGTTCCAGAACCAAGTATGTTTGTGTTTATGGTTCTCTTGAATGGCACATTTTGTCAGTAAGTTTTGCAGCCTCTAAGCCAGATGCAATAGCCAAATGCTCAGGCAGGTCCAAGCTCACAGGCCTGTTCCATGGCCATGGTCTAATAAGAATCAGTGGGTTCTAACCACTTGAAATTTCTTTCTTAATGTTTCCCAGGACTGCCTAGTGCTCTTACAAGCTTCACAAAACAGAAACCATATCTGTTTTATCCACCAATGTATGCAACACTATTTGTTGAGTAAATGTTACTTATAGCTCTATAACCTATTTTTCAATATTCATTGAAGGCATATACATTTCTGTGACAAAAGCGAATTCTATAAAAAAAATGAATTACCACTGTCCCAAGTTCCTTATATTTTTGTGGTTAAATATTTTCAAGTATAATTTGAAAGCATCAAATGAAACAGATTTTTAAATTGTAGGACTTCTCAGAGCCTTTAATGTTCTAATGTATGCTAGGGATCTCCAAGAGAATGTTCAAGTATATAACATTTCTTAAGCTCACGTAAACATAGAGGCCCTTTTCATGGTCTAGCGTTTCAAGGAACATACTTTTAGAAATGCCAGAGTTAAATCAAGTCTTCAGCAGCAAGCCAGCTATCATTATCCCAGATTTCCTTAATTATACTCTTCGTATGGCTAAGAGACAGACAACCGATGTTACCAATTAGTTGCATGAATGCTGGTTCCTTAAATCGGAGCAGATTTTCATAGCCAAGAACATCATCATGGTCAAAGGTTGGTACTACAACCTCTTTATTTTAAAAAGAAGCCAGGAACTCAGTTTTAGAAATTATGGATGAAAATGCAGATGAACCAAAGCTGACACACGCCATCTACTTTTCAGCCCGGGTGACATTTCTTTCCCGTAGAGTGAATACAGCTTCTGATGACAGGGTCCCTGGCTCTGGTGGACTTGGGGTCAAGACCAAAGGGCTTACCTTGGAGTGTGCAGAAGCCAAGCAGGGACCCCTGTCCTTCAGAGCTCCCTAGAGCTCTGCCTGGCTTTTCCAGCTCTAGTCCCCATGATAGAGGTCCAGCATCGGATTCTCTCATCTGAAGAGGAACAGGATGGCTTACTCTGGGGCAACGAAAAATTAGTGTTTTTGAAAGCAGATCTACTGCTTTTTAAATAATGAGCCATAAAATCGTTAGTTATGCCCTCACTGGCCACTCCTGGCCTTGGAGGTTGACTACAGACCTTACTTGGAAACTAGTAGCTAAAAACCAGGCCCTACCAAGTGGGTAGAGATGCCCACATAAAACTTGAACCTCAAAGGGCTAGACCTTTAATATAAAGAAGAATGAGAAGTTGTATCTTTAATATTAAGGTGAATGAGAAAGGAATTCACCCAGAAAGCCTGCCTGTCCTGACTGGGGGTGGAG
This sequence comes from Corynorhinus townsendii, assembly GCA_026230045.1. Taxonomy (NCBI): domain Eukaryota; kingdom Metazoa; phylum Chordata; class Mammalia; order Chiroptera; family Vespertilionidae; genus Corynorhinus; species Corynorhinus townsendii. The sequence continues at coordinate 165,826,504 of JAPDVU010000006.1, read as the reverse complement.
AAAGGAAGAAAGAGGACTGACTAGTTTTCCCTGAGAATTTATAACCATATGCTAGTCCTCATTTGGGTTTGTGGTCTGAAACATCTCAATTAGAAAATTAAATTTAAAATGGTCCTAGGATTGATAGTTATCCTGGGAGAAGCAAATATAGTCCTTTCTGGAGAAGTGGAACTTTAACCCAGTCCTCAAATAATTCTCGAAGGCTAAGTCCCAAGGAATGTTCACTGTCAAAAAGTATAAAGCACACAAGGAAACTGGGCACTATGAGAGAGAGGCAGCGGAAAAAAATAAGTAGCAAAATCAGATCAGCAAAGCTTCAGATGTTAGAATTTCATTAGACCAAAAATATAAGATGGCAATGTTTATACGTTTGAAGAAATAAAAGAGAGGCTAAAAAATATGAGCCAGTAATAAGGTACTATAAAAAATGTCTTAGCATTTTTATTATTACAGTGTGGTTCAGTTGGTTAGAGTGTTGTCCCATGTACAGAAGAGTCTCGGATTTGATTCCCGGTCAGGGCACATACGCAGGCTGTGGGTTCAGTCCTCAGTTGGGGCGTGTATGAGAGGCAATCAATTGATGTTTGTCTCTCACATGGATGTTTCTCTCTCTCTCTCTTCCCTCCTCTCTCTCTAGAATCAATGAAAAAAAAAAAAAGAATAGAAAACATTTAAAAAATGTCTTAGCAGAATTGAAAAAGGATTATATAAACCTATAGAAATGAAAAACATATAATTAAAAATTTAAAAAGTCTCAAGAAAAGATATGGATGGGTTAAAGGACAAATTGGATATAAATTAAAGGCAGAATAAACAACTGGATAGACAGAAATAAAATGTTTGCGAAGGCAGGCTATAAAAGGCAAGATGATGAAAGGACATGGAGGACAGAGGGAGCTGGCCTGACGCAGGGCCTGTGTTTATTCAGACAGTACGCAGCACAGTTCTCAAAGGTGCAGGTACCATCCCAATCGAGGACAGAGAAATATTAAAAGCTGTTAAAGGGAGAAGTCAGATCATCTACAAATTAGCAGCAATTAGGCTTACAGCTGTCTTCCCAACAATAGCAATGGCAGCCAGAATGCAGTGGAATGATATTTTCAGTGTGTCAATAGGCGATAATTGACTGCCGGCAAATGTGTACCCAGAGAAATTATATTTCAGGAATGAGAGCAAACTAAAGACATTTTAGGACAAATAATAATGAAGAGTTTATCACCAGCAGATCCTGACCAAAGGCAATTCTAGAAGACAGAGCTTAGTCAGAAGCAAGGTTAACCCAGTAGAAGGTCCGAGATTCAAAAAGGAATACTAAGCAAATATGTGATAAATGCAAGGGTAAATCTAAACTAATATTACTATATAGATAAAAGATAATGTTTAATTTGTTCACTTGCAAATAAGATAAAGTACTGCTTTCAGGTAAGATGTAGTAGATTGTGGCAGGCTGAAATAATAATAAAGAAAACAAAGCAGTAAAATACAAATTTTGAAGACATTGAAGAGCTGCAGAAATGAGGAAGAAATGGGCCAAAATGGCAGAAAGGGAAGAGCCCTTCCTAGGTCCACTATAACTCCTGGCGGCTTTCTTTCCTCAGGGTATTTGGGATTCCAGACATGGGTTGAGGCTTGGCCTTGACCCATGCTGAGATGTCTACTGGAGAAAGGGAGACTCAAGACTTTGGGCTGGCAGGATGGGCTGAAAACTAGAGGAGCCATAAATATAAGGCCAGTTTCCCCCACGGGACACTGTTGAGTGCTGAGGCAGCACAAGGAACATGGAAGCTAAGATGAAAGATTGGAATAGATTTCCTGGAATCTCCTGGGACTTAGGAGACAGAGTTCCATTAGAGGTTAAGGGCCTGGCATTAATGCCTGACAGTTTTCCCATTTTAGGGATGAGGAGACAGAGACCAGCTGGCTCTCATTCAACAACCTTGAAGGACCACACTCATGGTCAGGGGCAAGCCAGAGGTAGTGAACTCAGTTAAAATCTGCAACCCATCAATGCCCCACCTCAAGCCCTGACCAGACAGGGATAATCAGCCTTTCACTCTGGGGGATCTCTCTTGTAGACTGTATCAGCTGGACCCCCTCCCCCGGCCCCCCTGCTCCAGTTTTTAATACACATGTCCAGGATGCAGTCAAAATGATGAGGCATGTGAAGAGGAAGGAAGAGGAAGAGAAAAGAAGCAAACAACACAAAAGGATCCACAGAAGATCCAGATATTGTAGGCATGAGACAAGGATGTCCACTCTGATTACTACGGGGGGAAAACTAGAGGAAATGATAAAGGACATGGATGAAAATAGGTAGGCTTCTCAAGTCTGTCATCTTTCAACCATTATGTTGAGTCAAAGAAGTACAAACTTACTGGATGGGTTTAAAGAACTATAATAGACTAGAGGCCTGGTGCATGAAATTCATGCACGGTGTGTGTGTGTGTGTGTGTGTGTGTGTGTGTGTGTGTGTGTGTGAGTGTCCCTCAGCCCAGCCTGCACCCTCTCCAATCTGGGACATCCCTCTCACAATCCAGGACTGCTGGCTCCCAGCTGCTCGCCTGCCTACCTTCCTGATTGCCCCTAACCGCTTCTGCCTGCCAGCCTGATCACCCCGTAACCGCTCCCCTGCCAGCCTGATTGATGCCTAACTGCTCACCCCCCTGCCAGCCTGTTTGCCCCTAAGTGCCCTCCCCTGCAGGCCAGGTCACCCCTAACTGCCCTCCCCTGCAGGCCTGGTCACCCCTAACTGCCCTCCCCTGCAGGCCTGGTCCCCACCCCCAATGCTCTCCCCTGCCACCCCCAACTTCCCTCCTCTGCCAGCCTGTCACCCCTAACTGCCCTCTCCTGCAGGCCTGATTACCCCTAACTGCCCTCCCCTGCAGGCCTGGGTCCCCCCCAACTGCCCTTCCCTGCAGGCCCAGTCGCCCCCAACTTCCCTCCTCTGCCAGCCTGGTCACCCCTAACTGCCCTCTCCTGCAGGCTTGATTGCCGCCAACTGCCCTCCCTTGCAGGCCTGGTCCCTCCCAACTACCCTCCCCTGCTGGCCATCTTGTGGTGGCCATCTTGTGTCCACATGGGGGCAGCCATCTTTGACCACATGGGGGTAGCCATCTTGTGTATTAGAGTGACGGTCAATTTGCATCTTACTCTTTTATTAGATAGAATGATAGGACCAGGGATTTAAAGATGGAACAATAGGTAATAGTAAAACTAAAAGCAGAGAGGAAAAATAAATAAATAAATAAAAGAAGAGAGAAAAAAAAACAAAATAAATGTTTAAAAAAACCAAAAAAACAAAACAAAACAAAATGGAGTATATGGCCCAACTGATATTGCTCAGTGGTTGAGCATTGAGCTATGAACCAGGAGGTCATAGTTCAATTTCTGCACATGCCCAGGTTGTGGGCTCGGTCCTCTGTGGTGGGGGCATGGAAGAGGCAGCCAATCAATGATTCTCTCCCATCATTGATGTTTCTCTCTCTCTCTCCCTTCCTCTCTGGAACCAATAAAAATAAATTAAAAACAAACAAACAAAAATACAATAGAGTATAAGTATCATGCAGGCCATTGTCAAAGGTCTAACATACATATAATTGGAGTTCCAGAAGCAAGGAGAGAAATTAGACAGAAGCATATTTGGAAAGTTAATAGTCAAGAGTTTTCATGATGATGAAAGAGACCAATTTACATATTCATGAAGCCCTGTGAATCCCCAAAAGATAAACATAAATAAAACCATACCTACACACTTTACCATAAAACTGCTGAAAACCAAAGGCAAAGAGAAGTTCTCAAAAGCAGTCACGGAGAAAAAGAAGACAAATTATCTTCAAAGAAACACTAAAAGTCTGTTACTTGACTTTCAACAAAAACGAACTCTAAAAAACATCTTGAAAAAGCTAAAATTGAAAAATATAACAAAAGTGCCACCCTAGCAAAAAGAAGCCCTGTAAAAACTGAAACAAAATAAAGGCCTTTTTAGATAAATGGAAGCTAAAAATCAGCAAAATTTAATGCCATAAGACTGGTGCTAGAAGATATGCTAAATAAAGTAAGTTCCTCAGACTGAAGAAAAAGGATTCTAGCCAGAATACAAAATTGTAAGAAAGAATAAAGAACACCACAGAGGAAGTATTTGGCAAGAACATTGGCTGTTTAAAATTACAACATTAATAGTGCCTTGTGGGCTTGATAACATATGTAGAAATCAAAGGTTTAACAACAATGTCACAAAGAGCAAGGAGGGAGGAACAAAATACAGCTGTTGTAAGTTCTTGTGGTGTTCAGGAAGTAGTGAAAGTCTTAACTTAAAAATAAACTGTCAGCCAGGCCAGCGTGGCTCAGCAGTTGAGCATCGACCCCTGAACCAGGAGGTAACGATTCAATTCCTGGTCTGGGCACACGCCCAGGTTGCGGGCTCGATTTTTGATTTTCTCTCATCACTGATGTTTCTATTTCTCTCTCTCTCTCTCCCTACCTCTCTCTGAAATCAATAAAAATATATTTTAAAAAATAAACTGCCAGAAGCTAAGGATGTATATTAAAACTTCTAGGGTAACCACTGAAAAATAATTCAGGAATGTTAAACAAAAAGCCAATATAAGAAAAAAAAAAGAATAATAATAGTATTTGTTTAATTTCCCCCCAAAAAAAGATAGGACAGAAGAAATAAAGGAAGAAAGAAAAGAAATGACAAATAGAAAACAAATGGCGAGGTGGTGGAATTAAACCCAACTATATGGGTAAGTATATTAAATGTAAATGGAGTAAAAATAAGAAGATAGAACTAAAATAATAAATCACAGCATCTAGGTTGGAAAGGAGGTAGCCAGAGTCTAAACACTGTGATGCTACTCTTGTTCAGAAGAAGGGCTAAGATATCCATTAGATTTAGACTTTGTTAAGTGTGCATGTTAAAATATCTGACCTCCGGTTTGGGCCTGGGCAAGCCACTGCCACCCTTGGGTTTCAGACTCTGATGGTGTTGTTTTTATTAAGCACCTACTATGTGGGAAGCACTGGATCCTTCAGGAAACAAACAAAACCCTGCCTCTGGAGCTTATATTCTGGAGGAGACTGTTAGCTGGACCCCCGTGGGCATCACTGCCGATCCCCCCGACAACCACCTGAGGTAGTTATTATTAACCGAAGACGGGTATTAATAAGGCCATTTCACAGATGAGGAGACTGAGTTTCATCTCTACACGGATGGGACTGGGAGGGACGATTTCTCAGCTGATTGCTTGGCGCTGTGGTGTTCCTCTGGCAGAGGGGTGGAGAGCAGTGCACGGGATGCCGCACACCTTGGAGACGTGAAATTTTATGGATTTGGTCTGGGCGATGAGCAATCCCAATCTTTCCTCTTCAAAAGTAGATTTACCTTCTTAATTATGTTTGAGTACGGTTTTCGACGATATTAATTCCCACTCCCTGAATAAACAGGGAAAGCCAGTGTTTGCCTAGAGAAAGGCCTCTACAAATGTGAGATGGTAGAGGTGCACAGGGATTCTGAAATTTCCTGTGTTCAGAGGATGATCACTCACACAGGAGAGGAACCGGGGGTGGAGGGCGTAGATTTATAACAAATTTGGGGCTAAGTAGGAGAAAGCCCCTGAGGACTGTCTGCTCCCATTTTTCCCCCCTGATTCTTTATCAACAGGAGCTGGTAGTCATTCTGCACTGACTGGATGTTGGGGAAGCAGGGAGCTGTGCAATGCCCAGGCCCCTGTTGCCATGGTCTGAACGCTTGTATTCCCACCCTCCCAATTCGTCTGTTAAAACCTCGTCCACAGTGTGATGGATTTAGGAGGTAGGGCCTTTGGGAGGTGCATAGCCCATGAGGGTGTGCCCCTCATGCATGGGATTAGTGCCCTGATGGAAGAGGCCTCACAGAGCTCCCTCACCCCTTCTACCACACGAGGACACAGTGAGAAGACAGCCTTCCATGAACCAAGAAGTGGGCTCGCACCAGAGGCCAAATCTTCTGGAGATTTGATCTTAAACATCTCAGCCTCCAAAACTGGAGAAGTAAATGTTTGCTGTTTTTAAGTCGCTCCATCTATGGGATTTTGTGACAGCAGCTGAAATGAACTAACACTTGTCTTTTGGCTTTTCCCATCCCACCAAAGCTGCTGGGCTTTCCTTGTGGCCTCCAGCTCAGAGTAAGGACATTAACGAGAGCTCACATCTTTCTTCCCTTCACCCATGGGCATCCCACCATGATGGGACTTCTGCCCCTGAGTCAAAGTGGGGAGCAGAGGACACGACCTCCCCTCCTACAGTCACCAAGGACAGGACCTAACCTAAGTCACATCCTCTGAGACAGCCCGGCAGGCACCACCCACTCTCCCTGCAGGCCAGGCCCCCCTTCTGCCCCGTCCCTGCGCAGTTCCCGTAGCCCCCCGCTGGCTGAGTCAGGCACAACAGGTTTGCGGCCACAGGGACGATTTAGCAGCTAATGAAAAATGAAAAATGCGAGAACGAACAAATGAAGCAGCTACTGCAGTGGGGAAAAGACATTCATCAAATTCTTTGTCTCTGAGAAACCGAGGCAGCCAGCACAGGCCCCTGCATGGGATGAGGCTTCTGCTTCTAAAGAAACGTCCTGGGATTAGAGGTAGGAGGTGCCGCCTTTCCGCTCTCTGGGCTCTCGGAAGAGTCTGTGGTCCCCTTCCTGGTATTCTTAACACCCAGAGACCCCTCCCCAATCCAGGGCAGGAATGTTCCACACTGACCGCCTCCAGAAAGCAGAGAACAAAGAGGCACTTCTTGACTTCGAGCCTCTAAACCAGTGGTTCTCAACCTTTCTAATGCCGCGACCCTTTAATACAGTTCCTCATGTTGTGGTGACCCCCAACCATAAAATTATTTTCGTTGCTACTTCATAACTGTAATTTTGCTACTGTTAATGAATCGTAATGTAAATACTTGTGTTTTCCGATGGTCTTAGGCTCTACAGCAGCGGTTCTCAACCTGTGGGTCGCCTAAGACCATCGGAAAACACAGATATTTACATTACGATTCATTAACAGTAGCAAAATTACAGTTATGAAGTAGCAACGAAAATAATTTTATGGTTGGGGGTCACCACAACATGAGGAACCGTTTTAAAGGGTCGCGGCATTAGAAAGGTTGAGAACCACTGCTCTAAACAGACTTGACCACTGCGGGCACAGACCTGCAGCTGAGAGGGGACAGGCTCTGGATGGCGAGGTCCAGAGCGTGGAAGGCCTCCTGGGGAAGCAGCGGATCTGGAAACCTGTGTGCTGGGTCAGAGAAACCCCCGCCTCCCCACCCTCCCCTGCCCTGGACTGGGGTGAGGGGGAGAAGGAGAACTGAAGGGAAGGAACATGAAGTGTTTGTTGGCGGTCATGTAAAAAGGCACTGTGACCCTCCCCTCCTGCCGAGTCACTCCCTAAGGCAGCAGGAGACGGTGGGTCTGAGAGCAGCCACATTGCCTTGTGGCTGTGATCCGGGCACCAAGAAGGTGTCCATGCAACGGGGCTGAGGAGGTGTCAGAGGACCTCACGCCAGGAAGCCCAATACATCTTTGTGTCAGAGAGAGTAGGTGGGCGGGAGGGAGGGAGAGAGGGAATTGGACTCAAGAGGCCTCGAGGCCCAGATGAGGAGAATGGACCAGGGCTCCGCATGGACCTGAGATCTGAGGTGAGGCCGCTGGATGGGGGCCAGTCCAGACAGAAGACTGAGGACCGTGCTCAGTTCTTTTGCACCCCTGCCTGAGATATAAACTGTCTGACATGGAAATACAACTCTGGAGAAGGGGGTGGGGAACCTAAATTAAAAAATATATATATATATTTTTTCTTTTTTTTTTCACTTGGCAGAATGGGGGCTGAAGTTGAAGTTGAGTTTGGTTACTAGACAATAAAAAAGCAACATTTCTTGCATACCCAACTGTGTGGTCTGAGTTTGCTGCTGCCTATAGACAGACAAAGCTGTAAAATGAAGTACTAGTCTCTAGGGTTTAGGTCAGACTGAGGAGTAGAAAAAAGGAGGGTCAAGGAAGACTTCCTGGAGGAGGTGACCCAGGAAATGGGCTTTGAAGGTCAAAGGTCCAGGAGGAGTTGGCTCGATGGATAAGGGTGATAGTAGGGAGGGCGTTTCAAACCTGGGAACTGCCTGTGGAAAGGCTTAGCAGAGAGAGAGAGAGAGAGAGAGAGAGAGAGAGAGCAGTTCTGTTTAGGGGAGTTAAGAGTGACCAGGGGCCAGGTGACCACGGAAAATAGTGTGAGTTGAGTCTGAAAAGAGACAGGGCCAGGACTGGAATGTTTGTAAGTGGTGAAGATTTCAAAGGCCATGCTGGCTGTTTCAAGGGACTGCATCCCCTGGGTTGGGGTGCTGGGGCTCCTGCAGTGGCTCACACATGCTGCCTCTCCCTGAGATGAGTTAGAGGTAGAGACAGCAAACCACATTGCTTCCACGCTATTGTGGGGGAGAGGAACCCACCCCGTGTCTTGAACAAAGCAAATTGTAAAAAATGTCCTCATTAGGAGCAGAAGCAGCATGACAAAGCATGTTAATTATGAGCCTCGAAGCTCCTGGAGCCTCCGTACTGATATTACCAAGGCGGGCAGTCACTGTTGGCGGCGGCCTTGTCGGGGGAGCATTTGATCTCATTACTTCATGAAGCTGAAGTGGGCACTCATGTAACGGGCAACATTTTGCCTGCGGCCTAAGGGTCACAGGGACCTCATCCCCTCCCTGGTGGACTTTGGACTACAAACGGGGCGGGCCTGGGAGTGGAGGCTGCATTGGAAACACAAGGTCCTCGGATGCAGCCCAGCCCTCCTGAATCAGGACTGCATGCTGGCAACATCCCTGGGCTGTTTGTGTGCACAACAGCTCGACGGGACTGGTGCAGAAGGCAAAGGCTTCGGCGGGCCTTCGCATAATAACCGTCCTCTCTAATTCCCCGAGGGCCTCCTGGTGTGGCCTCCTCACCTGGCTGTACGGACAGTCCAGAGCTCGCGCAGCCTCCCCGCAGGCCTGTCTGAAGCCCACGTGCTCCACAGCTCCACGGTCCGTGGGTGGGTCTATCAGGCAGGGTCCTTGGTTGCAAACTACAGCATCCACTCTAGTTGGTTTATGCAGGGAAGGGATTCATGAAATGGTATCTGGTAATTCCGGGAATCGCAAGAGGGTCAAGGTGTGAGGTTGGGCGGCCACCCTGCCAGAAATAATATCCAAGCCCCACCGTGGGGGTCACTGCAGGGAAGACCCCACCTGCTACTGGCGCTGCTTAATGTAGGGCCCTGGCCACACGCAGAGGGAGACACCACAACTTCCTCTCCCCTGCCTCCCCCAAAATGTTTGCGTTTGCTGCCACCCTTGCTAAAAATGGATTCCATACTTCAACCACGTTTTCAGGTGGATGTCTGAGCCCCACATGCAAGGGTGGCCGATGTCTGAGTTTGAGCTCTCACCTTGGGGACGGAGAATTTCTAATGTTGGCAATTCTCCAAACACAGGGAAACTGTCGAGTAGATTCTGGGAAGCCACAGGCTGCCTGAGGGCCGGCCTTGTGGGCAGCTCCCTGGGCAGGAGAGGCAGAAGTGTGTGAGGGAGCCAGGCAGCCCACCCGTATCCTTGACTATGGGCTATGCTAGACTTTGAGTAAGTCATTTCACCTTGAGCCCCCGTTTCTTCACCTGCAACATGAGAAGAACAGCACCAGCATCATGATATTGCTGGGAGGACTAAGAGGAGCAGTTTGCAAAGCCCCTGAGGTGGTGGTGGTACCTGACACACTGGGCAGCATGATACTCATGAGCTAGGAGGTCATCACCAACAGTCATACTCCTAGCCCGAAGTCCCTGCCACCGTCTCCGCTTTGATTTTATTTGTGTTGTCATCATAGCAGTCGCCAAACCCTCGATGAGCAATGAACACCTGCTATGTGCCAGGCACCGTCCTAGGTGCTGGAATGGTAAATGAGAGATACAGTCTCTGCCCTTGAAGAGGTGGCCACCTACGGGAAACAAAGGTGAGCATGGCGGTGGCAGAGGAGAAAAGGTCTCTCCCAGCATGAGTCCTAGAGGCAACTTTTCAGAGGAGAGAGCATTCGAGGGCGACTTTGGCCAGTGAGCAAGGCGTGGGGAGGGGGTGCTGGAAGCCTAGAGACCAACAAAAACAAAGGCACAGAAGGGTAGAGCTCTGAGGCACAGGAGGGGAAGGCTCTACCACCTGGGGACATTCTGGAATCAGACTGTCTCACCTGGGCTCAAGTCCCAACCCTGCCATTTACCTTGGGTAACTTGTTCATTCTACATCGAAAGTCTTGGTTTGTCATCTGTCGATGGGAATAATGGTAACAGAACCAATCTCAGGGACTCACAAGAAGATGCATATTCAACAGTAGGCACAGCTCTTGACATGAAGCAGCTGCCTGGCAAAGTAAGCCAAGATGACTTAGGATTATTCCAGCTGAAGGTTAGGGCGAGTAGTGCCTCAGGGTGAGATTAGTCTTTACTGGAACTTGCATCATTGAACGAGGCAGCGATGTCTATGGCTTTTGTCAGCCCGGCAGCCATGCCCCTTCTTCGAGGAAGAGCTCCTTGGTTGTCCCACCCCTCTTCCAAGCGTAGGCCACTTGGCAGTTAAGACAGAATTCTCCTTCCTCCCAGATCTTGGCCAATCAGAGTGCAGCACATGGCTGATCTGGCCAATGAAAGCCAGCCTTGGGATTTTTTTTTTGGAACTAGTGAAGAGAAGCCCTTTCCCATTGAGGTTGCTGAGCTGGAGGGCATAAATTGGGGGCTACTGGTAGCTACTCCCTGCACCCCAAAGTTAGAGCTCTCCTGAGAACGAAGCCAAAAGAGAGGAGAGCAGGACGGAGAAAAGGAAATCAACAGATTCTTGTTGATATCTTCTTTGAACAGCTGCACGCAACTGTCACTGAACGCTTATTGCATGAAGCAAGCAATCCTTTTCTTCCACTGGAACACTAAGAGCTGGCTTTCTGTTGTTTAAACCGGGAAAGTCCTGACTAATGCCGTGGGATGCTCCCTCAGCCTTCATCCCACAAAGGGGCCATGGGCCCGTCTCTGAAGCTGACACTTCCTACTCAGTGAGCCTGCCAGCTCACTTGAAGAGCCTAGTGGGCTCCTTACGCAGTCTGCAATGACATTCCCACAGGCATTCAGAGATGGTAATAGTGCAAGTTCCCGAGAGACATCTCGTTCCCAAAGGAAAAGTGGCCGGTAGCCCTTTAGACCCCTGGCTTTCTGACTGGGGTCTGTGACCCTGTCACATCTTGAGGCCCCAGGTTTCCTGCCTATAAGCAGAGAAAGGGGAGTGGAGGGTCATGGGTCCCGTTAATGCCGACATTTCACAAAGCCCTCACTGCCCCAGCTCTGCCCGGCACAGGCCCCAGCAGCATCATGCCCTTGGTTGTTTGTTTCCAATCATCTTCCAGACACCTCGGGAGGGTGAATAAGTTTTCTGGAGTTCCCGCTGTGGCCCAGACACCAGGCACAGCACATGTAACTTATTCCACGCCAGCCACGCAGGGTGGCCCATTGTACAGATACGAGCGGTCACCCAGCTAGCAAATACCACCACAGACCTACAGTCCGGTCTGCAGCTCTTGGCACTAGCTCAGATGGAGTTGCGGGTAGTGGGGGCAGGGGGTGGGATAGCTATCCTGATAACCCAGACATTGGCCTATCTCCTGAAAAGGGAGCCTGCTGACTAGGGCAAGGTCCTGGGAGAGGGGACGAGCGGGATGGGGTGGGGGTAGGGGTGGGCAGGCAGCCCACAGCAGCTGGGGTCCTGAGCCAGAGCAGCTTGTGTGGGATTAGCTGCTGAGCTACTGTTCCCTCCAGGGCAGGCCCCAGGCAGAGTTCCTACTGCAGTCGATGCTGGAGGCTAGGAGGAAAGCTCCGGAAGCCTTCCCAAATCCTCCAGCTCACAAATACCACCACCGCCTGCCGGCTACCACGTGTGCAGGAAAGGAGAACCGGGAAAAGAAAAAAAAAAAAGACCATTTAGTACTGCTGTGCTTCTACAGATACAGGCCAGTGATCCTGGATGAGACCACTAAAATAAACTCTGCCCCCGAATGAATGCTAGAGGCAGCAGATGACATGATGCCTCTCAAGCAAAGTCTTTTGTCTTTTGAGTACCTTGGCTATTACTCAGCACCCAAGGACGGACAGCAGAACACGCAGCTGTTTTGAGATGTGAGTGCTGGGGGGTGGGCATGTGAGTGTGCCAACCTCCAGGCCTCCAGGGAGCACACATCAAGTTTGTATTTTTGCAAAATAATAGTGACCACCTGTGATGGGTCTTCGGATCATTTCTGAGTAGGGTGAGGCCAAAGTCAAACTGAACTGCCTGGCTCCGCCACTGTTCTGAGCTGCTGCCCTTCTTTATACCGGGTCCTCGCAACATTCATGGTCCCATTTTATGAGTGAGCTAACTGGAGCTCCAGGAAGTAAAATGACTTTTCTGAAGTTCTGCAGAAGCCACAGGGCCAGGGTCAGACTTCCTCACCCAGGGCTTCCTGATGCCATGCCCATGTAGTTTCTCCTGGGCCAGCACCCCTGCCTCAGTCTAATTCAGCTTTGCAAACATTCATTCATTCAGTTGCCTCCAGTCTCATTTGCAATGAGGCAGAATATTAGCCAGTACGTTAGTAAATACGTAGCTTTATTGAACTCCTGCCATATGTCAGGCACTGTAAGCTGTGGGCTTGCTCTCTGACCTTAAAGCATCATGGCCTGGAGCTCCATGCTAGGCTTGTGGTGAGCATTGGTGTCCTGGAGCAAGAGAAGGGTCACCTGAGCCAGCCTTGGGAGGGAGGAGAAATACAGGAAGGCTTCCTGGAGGAGGTGATGCCTTATCATGTTCCAGAGGACAGGAAGGAGTTAGTCAGATGAAGGGTGTAGATACGAGGCTGTGCAGAGGTGTCCCAAACAGTGAGGGCAGAATGAAAGCAGCTGACACTCTCTCAGTTTTCCCCTCCCAGATGTCACTACTTGGGTTTCACTGGTGACTCTCCAAGACCAGCAAAGATGCAAGGCCCAGAAGGACAGATCTCCATTAAAGGGGGGCAAGCTCTGGGTGCTGGACATATGTGATCTGCAGGAGGATGAATGGACCCCTCCAGTGACAGCTCCAACACAGCCCGGGAAGAGCAGAAACACGTAGGACTTGGAACTCAGCAGGCCTGTGTTTGAACCTCGCCAAGCGTGTCCCTTGACTTCCCGACCTCGCTTTGTTCATCGCAGCAAGGGGCTGAGCAGGTCGAGGTGGTGATCCTACACGGCGGACTGTTATTGAGCATGTGGTCCAGTCCAGGCGCTGTTCTAGGCACTGCAGACTCGGTTCTCCCTTCGCCGTCACCACGTATCAACTGACGTCTACAAGGGAGGGAGCCCCGTCCGCAGGAAGGGGACCTGCCCGGGGCCGGGTCACACAGCTGGCAAGTAGAGGAGCCAGGTTTGAGCCCAGATGCAGGTGAACATGTCTAGCCAACCTGGGCCTATGGAGGGAGCAGGGATGTGAGACGCTGATAGAAATTCCCAGTCGGTTGTAAGATGGAATGATGCAGAGCGTGGAGCCGTGTCGCCCCAGGAGCGCAGCCTGGCAGGCCTGGCATTCTCCGAAGCCCCGTTTCCCTGGTGACTCTAACAGCCCTGTGCAGGGGTGAGGCTTCCGAGCGTGGGATGCAGGCTGGGAGGCTCGGCCCACACACCCGAACTGACATCCTCACCCCTTACTGTGGGAACGGCAGAGACAATTACTGAATGACTCCCTTCTCGCAGGGGGATGCTGGGGTGTCAGACGGCACACCCCACCCACCCCCACTCCCACCCCAGGAGAAGCTTCCAGAACACTCCTGCCCCTCGGTTGCCTAGGAAAGGGGCTTGTCGCCACATCTGGCGGGCACTGCGACACTGCAGTCTGAGTCAGAGACACAGGCAGAAAAGGTCAAGGCTCCTGAATTAACTCGAGGAAAAGCTGCCAGTCGGCAGAGATCTGTGTGAGGTTTTCATGAGGGCCTCCCTCCCCCGCACCCGCGGTGGGAACACACGGGCTGTGGGCAGAAAGGGGCTCTGCAGACCCTGGTGCACCGGGGCAGCCCCATGGCAGGGGTGCGGAGCCTTGGCTGCATCGCAGGCACTAGGGGCCTATCGGCAGCTGATTTCCTTTATCGTCATGGCAACCCTGTGAGGCAGGTGTGATTATGATCCTCCATTGTACAGAAGGACAAACTGAGGTGTCTGAGATCGCCCAGCTGGTAAGTGCTTGAGTTGGGGTTTGGACCCAGGCAGTTTTCAGAGTCCAGGCTCAGCCCCTCGGACAGGCCCCTCAGAGGCCAGAGATGGGGACCCACCCCGTTGCTGCCCCATCTGGGCCTGCCCACCTCCTCCCACTGATCCTGGTCCACAGTGGGAACGCAATAAATGGGGAACCTCAGACTGCGCCCAGGGCCTCACAGGAACAAGTTTCCCAGGCCTTAGGCGGAAGTCCCCCCTAACTACCCTGCAATCAGATGTCTCCCTCCTTGTTTAACTTGGACAAACCGAGTTGCACATTTTCCATCCCCAGCCCCAACCCACCTGGGGCCGAATCCCTCTCACGTAGGGGACGAATCCCTCTCACGCCTGGTGAGCCCTCGGAGAATTCAGAGAACTTGACCGACTGTCCAGAGGGAGCTGTGGGGCTCCATCCCAGGTGGGCTGGGCCCCAGGCCAGGGCGCTCCTGGCTGAGGTTTAGAAGTCAGGCCCCGGGGTGGCTGAGCTGAGGGTCCTTTCCTTCTCAGGACCTTAGTTTTTCCCTCTGTACAATGAAAGCATGGACTGGCTGGACTCTTTTTCTTTTTCTTTCTGGATTTGACTTTTTTGTTAGTATCCACCTTGGGACATGTAGCAAACATTTGATAAAATACCGACCACGCACTGATTATGCTCGAGTGCTTTCCGTGAACTATTCACATGAATACTGACTCCTCCTAACTGGCCCGGGGGACAGGTTCTTTTGTTACTGTTATTTCTATGTTATAAATGGGGAAAAGAGGAACAGAGGGGTTGAGTGACTTACCCAAGGTCACACAGCTAACAAGTGAAGGAACTAAGATTCAAACCCAGAATCTGGCATCAGAGCCTGGAACATTCCCCTTCCCTTCTTCCATTCCACACTTACAGTTTCAGGCCTGGCTAAGCCACGACTGGGGAACAGGGAAGTGTACAGTGTCATCACTAGGGTTGGCATGAGTGTGGCAGTGACTGGAAGCCACGGAAGGACTGTAGCATGGCAAGATACTACCGGATTTACATTAGGAAAGATGGATCTGGAGGCAGTGGGGAGGGGGTTCTCAAAGGGGTGAGGGTGGAGGTAGAGAGGCCAGTGAGGAGGCCACACAAGAAAGTCAGAGATGATGCCGAAACCGGTTTGGCTCAGTGGATAGAGCATCGGCCTGCGGACTGAGGGGTTCCGGGTTCGATTCCGGTCAAGGGCATGGACCTGGGTTGCGGGCACATCCCCAGTGAGGATGTGTGCAGGAGGCAGCTGATCAATGTCTCTCTCTCATCGATATTTCTAGCTTTCTAAACCTCTCTCTTCCTCTCTGCAAAAAATCAATAAAATATATTAAAAAAGAAAAAAAAGAAAGAAAGTCAGAGATGACCCCGAGGCTGGGCCTGGGCCGTGCAAGGGGGACGCGAGGGGAGCAGAATGTTAGAGACACGTGTGCTGTAGAACTGACGAGACTTGGCCTCAGATGATGTGCAGATGGAGGAATAGAAGAAGGCTGGAAGGACTCTTGGATTTCTAGCTGGGGGTCTGGTTTGGGAGGATGGGGTGCAGCTGGCTGGGAGGTCAGAGGAGCGGAGCTCAGCTTGGGGCATGACACACTGCAGGAGGCATCTGAAGCAGGCGCCCATGGCTGCAGCTCAGAGGGCCACGACTTTACGTTGGTGCTGGAGGGCTCAGCATCATCAGCACAGAGGTGCCAGGGGAGGGGTGGGCTGTCCCAGGGAGGGGGTGTGCAGAGGAAGAGCACAGAGGGCTCCGGTTAGAGGGCTCAGGTTAGAACTCTGGGGACTCTTGGAAGAGGTGAGTAGAGGAAGGGAGAGCTCATCAGCTCCCTCCTCTCCCAGCTCTATGTCTGCCAAGTCCTGGCCCTGCCAGCTAGGCTTCTTAGGAAGGCGAATGTTTACCCTCTTTATCAAACTGCCTCTGAGAAGCAGGAATGGCTGCAGTCCGGAACCCCGCCTCTCGGCTCTGGCACCGGCTCAGGGCTCTCCAGTGGGCTCTGAATTGTGTAATTATCCGTGCAGTGATCACACCTGGCAGAAAGCGTTGGCGTCCTTGGGGGGCAGGGATGTGGGGGAGACTTCCCAGAGCATCACCCAACAGCCCTGCCACATCAGCTCTGAGCACACTCACCGCAGCCCAAGCCAGCCCTGCCCGAGACTACAGTGCAGTCAGCGGCCGAGGGAGCCAGCATCCAGCACAGCAGCAGGTGGGCCGCCGTCGGGCTGCCTCTCCGAAAGCCAGTCCGCGCCCTTCTGGTTGGCTCCCTGGATGGCCCACCCAGCGAGCTTCCACCATCTCCCGCGGCTCTATTTATGAACCAGAGGGGGAACAAAAATCTATCAAGTCAGAGCAAGCAGCTAATCAGTTTACTCGGTTGCCTCGGGTCTTGCAATGTAATTATAATTCCTACCCAGGCCTGGCGAATGTCAGACTCATTCCAACAGCGGCGCAGACACGATAATCAAAGTGCCAGGATTCCTTTGTTCCGAGCCCTGTACAGACGAGGCTCACAAGATATGCTTTGGAGGGAAAACTAAGCATGCGATATATTTTTTTCTCAGCTCCTCTCCTTCCTGCCTCCTTCTGCGTAGAGATCAGAGAGAAGCTGCCAGAATGTCCCGCATGCAGCTGGAGACAGAGCCAGCGCTGAGGAGCTGTGAATGTGGCTCCCGCAGGCTCACGGGCAGCCAGGGCCTCGGGAGGAGGCGTGTGATGCCCAGAGGAGGCCGCTGGCTGCTTCCCAGGGACCTCACAGGGTGGTGTTTACCTTGGCGCATTCCCCAGCCTCTGGCCCCCAGCCCGGTTCAGGCAGGACTTCCTTGCACAGGTGTGGTGAGTCCTGCCAGCTGACCTCTGGCTCGAGCAGCCTTCTCTTTGTCCAAGATGAGCAACCGGCCCCCTTCCCCAGGCAGGACCCTGGCCAGGTGGTTTGGGGCCCACCCCTGAACTGCCATCTACAGCACGCCCGGCTGTGGTTCTCCTGTGCTTCTCCAGGAGTATCAAGTTGCCGGGCCCACCACAGACCCCATGCCCTGCTTCCCACCGGCCTTTGCATTTGAGTGGGGTTAGGAACAAGCTCTCTCCAATGGGATTTGAGTGTAAGTGTGTTTGTCACTGCCGGGTCACAGTGGTTATCAAACAGGGTGGCCTCTCTCCTCCTTCACAATGATGGAAAAGAGGCCCTAGGAGTTGGGGGAGTGACAAGATAGAAGGAGGCTGGATCCCTGGGTGACCACGTGGAAGAAAGCTACTTGCTCACAGGAACACCCACATTGGCCAGTTCTGTGTCTGATAAATAAAATTGTACGTGCTAGGCCACTGAAATATTGGGGTCTATTTGTTACAGCAGCTAGCATTACCCTAAAAACGAAAATTGTTCTGTTCTAGGCCTACCTCTGTGGGATTACAGTCAGCATCCATGGAGTGTTCAGTCTTGGGGGACTTCAAATTCATATTCAACCGCCTTCTCTTGTGTCACTCCTAACAGTGAGTACTGTGTGTCAATTTTACTTTCCCAAGTTCTAACTTGCTTCCCTCCCCGCTCCTCCCAGACACGAGCTGATGTTACTTGCAGGCCCCAAGGACCCACAGGCAGGCGTTCTGAAAGCACGGAGATATATGTACAAATAAACCAACAACAAATGGCTGGTATGTTCTTTCAGTCTGGAACAGCAGTTTAAGCACGCACACACACACAGACACACACAGAGTGAGAGAGAGAGAGAGAGAGAGAGCGAGAGAGAGAGATGAACTCACAGAAGCAGACTGAAGACAAACCCTGAGCTATATAGAAGGAGTGACAAACGTGAACTTGATCAGGACTCAGATGCAAATAAATTTCATCTATCATCCATGCCAACTGTAATTAATTGGTAGTGACTGCCTGGAGCGCTGTGTTAAGAAGGATTCTGAGGTCACATTCTAGCTCAGTAGAAAAGTGATGGATGACCAATGTTTGCGACGGGTAATGGATGAGGGAGTGGCAGCACATGCCGGGAATTGTCACACTGTGCGAGGGACTAGGATTGCGGTTACAGAAGAGCCTCTATGTATCAGCGCTATAGCCTGAGGTTAACTCTTGTTAGTCCTCAAATGAGTACCTATTGTGGAGCAGGTATTTTGCACAAACGTTTTCAATTAATCTTCAAAGCAACCCTCGCTATCATCCTTATTTTACAGAGGAAGGATCTGAGCCCAGTTCCAGACCAGGCCTGCCTAGTTTCTGAGCCTTGCATTTCACCATGACATGGAGCACCTCTGAATGAATGGGGACTGGGCGAGAGGCGTAATGTATGCCGCTCTTACCGTCTGGCTGCTGCCCATATCAGAGCAACGGTGGTGGGGATGGAGGGTTTGTCTCCCAGGCAGCTTAGATGGAAGTTGCGTAAAGACCCAATTGGTTTGGGGTTTGAGCTTCCTACAGCCTTTCTCTGACTCTTAAGTTTATTGCTCCCCCAAAATTTGGAAGACGGCCAAGAAAGGCAGGAAGAGAAGGAGCAGGCATAAGAGATGCTCGTGCTGTCAGCTGCAGTGATGTGCGAGCCACTGGGGAGGGATCGCGGAGCTGGCAGCCAGGAGTGATGGGATTAGGCTTGTGTTGCTTCAAGCTGGCTGTGCAACTGTGGGAGGCGGCTTTCGTGAGCCTCAACTTCCCCAAATGACAACTGCAGCTAATCCCAGGGAGTAGGTGTCAAGTCTCTGACTGATGGGTGGACAGGCCTGGGTTCAATACTGTTCCCACCCTTATCAGCTAGGTGACCTTGGGCACGTCACTTCTCTCTGAGCTTCGTCCTGCTCACCTCTAAAATAGAGATAATAACTGTATCTATCCATCGATTGTATGACCATTAAATGAGATAGTTTAGGGGAACACATACAGCCTAGGTTCTGTCTGCTCCTCCATTCTCTTGCTCACCCTGTGTCCTTCCTACCCGGTCTTCCTCACACACTTTTTCACAATAGTAACAATTGCAGCAACAGAAATGACACCCCCCTGGCTTCTCCCAGTGTGGAGAGTTTGCCATGGACGGCAGCCTGCTCAGCAGTCCTCAGGTCACATTCTCTTGTGACCCCTCTCCCTCGCTTCCTTCATCCCCTTCTTCATTTTGTCCCAGGTCCCGGGGAACAATGAGTCAGAGACAGAGACAGACAAAGGCTGCAGGCAGCTCTAATCCCCAAACCACTTGGGTCATTCCACTGTCTCGATCCTGAGCTGCCTGGGGGACAGAGCCCCCATCGCCCACCCCCAGCTCCATTTACACTTTAGTTTCCACGCTCTTCCCAGGAGCCCATGTGCTCAGGATTGTTAACCTCACAGAAACTAAGGGTCTAGGCCTAGTAACTCACCCACAGCCAACGAGGGGCAAGTCTGGTTTAAATCTAAGACGATCTGGTCTCCAAATCTTACTCCTTATTTGATGGAACAGCATGTGGACCCAGAATGCCTACAGGTCATCGCCATCTTTCTCAACAAACCCACCCACAATGTGCCATCCATTCAGGGGACGCCCCTCAGGCTCAGAGCTCAAGAACAGGGGATTCCAGGGGATTCCAAGCCACACGTGTTCCACCAAAAAGTGACACCCCGAGGCTCAGGCCTATCATTATTTACCACTTACTATATTACTCTCCCCATCAGGGACAGAGAAAATAAATGCTACCAATATTAAGCACTGCCGTTTATGGAGCCCCTACTGTATGCCGCATCCCTAAAAGCCACGAGGACCCTGCAATGTCCCATGTGATCATTCCCTTCCCATAAGGAACAGAGGCCCTATGGGTCCCTCTAACTTGCCCAGGGTAGAGGGTGGGCTGTGGAGGACTGAACTTGAGGCCACGTCTGTAACCTCTCCCAGGATCGGGGGGAGGGAGGACGCAGGAGGGACTTGTTGCCAGAAGAACAAAAGCACTTCTCCAGAGGCGGGCGTACCTCTCATTCCCGCTGCGCGGAGGGCGCTGAGGAGGGGGCACAGACCCCCAGCTGCCCCTGCGGGAGGTGCCCTTTTCTCCACTGTTGCCTGTGCTTGGTCAGCACAGAGTCGGGGCAGAACACGGTCCGGCGTGGCTGACGCCCAGGCAGTCTTCCCTGCTGGCCAGGTAAGGAGGGCGCCGCGCTGCCCACGCTGGTCCCAGTCTGAGTGCGGGCACCTTCTGATGTGGTGGGAAGCTGCCTGACCACCTTGCAGACCATTGGAGGTGGGCCATGCAGCTCTGAGGAGGTTAGCCAGGAGTATGGCCTGTGGCCTTCTGTAAGCTTATCCTGTCACCCCACACATATGTATCAAAGTCTGACTACGTACCGGGCGTGGCTATGTGCCGGGAACCCAAGTGTGAAGAAGGCGGCTGATGTCAGAATCATTCTGAACGCTCCACTCATGGGTAAGAGGAGAAGTGACCTGGAGGCCTGAGCTGATCTGTCTATTCTTCCCTGCTGGTGACAAATCCATCTGGGGAACCCAAATGCCAGGGGTTGGCCATGCTGTGCAGCCTGGCCTGAGACGATAGACCGGACAACAGGAACGTTAGCCTTAAGTCCACCAGCGCCGCCACCGCCACTACCACAAACATCTCTTTATCGCCAGCACCATCATCACCAACATCACCCCTACTGTTATCACCACCACCACTATGAGCAACCCTCACTGCGCTACCACCACCACACCCACATCACCACCCCCACCCTAGCATCAATGTCATCCCTACGATAATAATCACATCATCATGTCCAACACCACTTTGAACACTGCCTATCATCACCATTACCACCATCAACATCACTATTGTCCTCACTGTCACCATCACACTGCCATTATCCACATTATCCCTACCATCACCACCAACACCACCTACCCTCATCCCCACCGTCATGGCTACCACCACCACCAGCAGCAGCACCTTCATCAGTGGAAGCATCATCACCAACACTTGTCAAAATCATTCCTACCGTTTGGATCATTATCATCATCTTCATATCGATAGCCACCATTTATGTACCGCCTTATAGTTTACTCAGCACTTACATTCACATTATCTCATTTACTCCCCATGGCCATCCAATGAGTTGTTAACATGATTGTTGCTATTTAAAGATGCAGAAACCGACATGCAAGAGAGGGGTTAAACCATCTCCTTAAACCACACAGCAAAAAGGGAAAAGCTAGGACTGGCCTTCATTCTATTTCACCCAACACCTCTCCATCAACTAACTCTAAGCTGTTATGCAACAGCCTCCAATACATTATGTTTTTGCACTAAACCACAACTTTTAATTTTCAGAACCTGTGGATATGCCGGGGAGGAGAGGTGGGGCGGGAGGGTCAAACCTGTGCTCGAGTTTCTTTGCCACATTATTAATCCCAATTAGTGAGTCCCAAGTCCTCATGCATCTCTAAGAAATGGCCATTCAAGTCACCAAGTACCAACCATGTGCCCAGGACTGTGCTGGGTTTCTTGCAGGAGCTCAGAAGAGCAGAAGGAAGTTCTGGTCTTTGAGGAAAGTGTTTCTGACTGGAGAGCCCGAGTATGTTTACAGGGAGCGGTTACAGAGCAATTCCAGGCAATCAACTGCTAAACCAAGCAGGACAAACAGCGAGTGCACTGGGAGGGGAGGCGAGCGAGCACACGTGGGCTGACCGGGTCGCTGGGAGACTCTGGGGAGGCAGAGTAGGGGTGAAGGGACGGTCCTGACTCCCCATTACTCCATCCCTTCCTCATCCCTGTGCTTTCCCACCTTCCAGGGCCTTTCCCCACCTTCCTGAAGGTGGGCACCTGACTTGTCCCTGCCTCCACTCTGTCCCCTCCCATTTCTAACAACACCCTTTCTGTTAACATTCTTCCAGTCGCCAAAGCGGAAACCCTCACTGTCATTCCTTCTGCCTTCTCCTTCCTCGCTGTCCACCTCCGTGCTGCTCATGCCGTTCCTCTTGCCTCGAACGTCACTCACCTACAATCCCGCATGGCCAAGCCCAGCTCTGTTCTCACACTCAAATGCCACCTCTTTCAGGCACCCCTCAGATTGTCCCGGCCCTGCCCCTCGGGTAGCGATGCACTCTCCTTGCCCTGAGCTCCCAGAGTGTAGCGCACTCTGCAGTTAATAGAGTGAGATGCCAGATACAGTCCAGCCTGGTGACTGGAGTCAAACCATCCGGTCCAAATCCCAGCATGGACAGTGTCCTGCATCACCAATCTCTGTCTAGCAGCTTCCTCTTTGGGGGAATGCAGGTGGGAGCCTGACTTGGCTCCACTATGAGTTACGCAACGTGGACGAATGTGCAGGGTGGTCTGTCTGGAAGGTCAGGAAGAATCAGATGCGAGGATGGCAGCACAAGGTGAGGGCGGGTGTGATAGGGAATGTGAGTGACAGGGTGGCCCTGAAAAGTCAGGACAGATTTCAATACTGAATCCCTAGCCCCAGGTCTTCCCACACCTCCTCAGAATGCACCATGGGCCTGGTTGGCATGGCTCAGTGGTTGAGCGTCGACCTATGAACCAGGAGGTCATGGTTTAATTCCCAGTCAGGGCACATGCCCGGGTTGTGGGCTTGATACCCAGTAGGGGGTGTGCAGGAGGCAGCCAATTGATGTTTCTCTCTCATCATTGATGTTTCTATCTTTCTCTGCCTCTCCCTTCTTCTCTGAAATCAATAAAAACATATCAAATAATAGGGTGCACCAGCCATGGAGGGGGGGCAGGGGCTCTGGGCAAGTCACTTTCTCCCGAGCTTCAGTCCCCTCATCTAGAAAATGGGGGTATGAATGCATATTTCTCAGAGTATGAGGTTTCATCTCTTAGGTGGGGATGATCATGGTACCGACCTCATAGAGTTAGTATAAGAAACTAGTTTAATGTATCAAGAACACTTAGAATAGTACTTGGCACAAAGTACTATACAGGATGGGACAAAAGTAGGTTTACAGCTGCTCATGTGGAAAATAATATAATAATTAATAAATAATAATATAAGAATAAGCCGTTTTGTGTCCTCACAACTATAAACCTATTTTTGCCCCACCCTGTATAAATGTAATTTCTTCTTACTATTCTTCTTTATCTTATTATTATAAGAACTTTAATAATGTTTTGTGATTCTTGTTATAGTTGTTGACACCTTTCTCGGTGCCTGGCACACAGTAGGTGCTCAATGCTGATCAGTTCTTTTCTTTTTCCTGTCTGATTCCAACTCTGATGCAGAGATATCCCAACAGCTTCATTCAAGAGATGCTTAAAGCACCGGCAAAGTAGAAGCATCAAAAATCATGAAAAAATATATTTTGGAAGTATATTATATTTCAAAAAATCATCAAGGGGGAAATCAAATTTTATTAGACTTCTTTAGACTTATTCTACTGTTTTTGGTTTGAATTGGCTAAGTAGCAACTGGTGGGGCCTGTGGAGGTGGGGGCATCATCGGTTCTGCCTTCAGGCCTTGGGGCCTTGGGGCCTTGGAGCCTTGGGGCCTTCGGGGCTGAGTCCTAGTGCAGCCCAGCACTGGCCTGGGCCTGTGCAAAGGATGAAGGGAAGGAGCCCCCCACTTCCCTGTCTGGTGAGACCCCTGTTGAGCGTGCCATGTGACCACCTGCGAGAGTCCTTTGCAGGTGAGGCCCAGGGATGGGGAGGAAGTTCAGCCACACGTGGGTGCCCCTGTACTGACTTCCGGTGAGCTGGGTGCTGCGTGGCCCAGAGCCCTCCATCGGCAGCCAGCAGAGCCCTCCTCTTCCTCTGGGCCCACAGCCAGTGTGAGTGGGGGCTGCCAGTGCCAAGAGGAGGCCAGTGGCTACCATTTCAGCTCCCCGACAGCTTGGAAGCAAGCTGCAGCTGACCGAGCTCCTCTCGGGGATCAGAGGCCTGCTGTCCTGGACCTGCCCTCCGGCTGGGGTAGGAGGCCATGTGTTTGTGGGGTGGGGGTGGAATCAGACATGCTTCAATCCTTGCTCTTTAATCAGCAGACAGTCAAAGAACTTCCTGAGCCTCCGTTTCCCAATTTGCTACGTAAGAATAACAATAGAGCCATCACAGTTCTACCGGAAAAATATACAGAAGGGTCTGGGACATGGTAGGTCCTCCGAAAATTCAAAACCCTCCTCCTCCAGCAATGCTGCTCCAGGTCCAATTTCGATCTCAGACAAGCCTACTGAACCCTCACCGAGTCCTTGGACCCTCCCCTGCTAACTGCTCAGTTCAGGATACTTCCTACAAGAACCAGGGGGACTGCTCCTCTCCCACCCAAGAGCTTCTGCTGGGCCCCCTGGGAATGGCATCTGACTTTCACGCTGTGAGCTCTTCCTTTGTCCATTAGACTCCTACTGACTTCTGTCAAATTTCTGGTTTCAGATCCCACACAAGGCTTCGCACATGCGCCAGGCTGCCAGCCTGCTCTGCCATTCGGAGCATTGCCAGCGCCATCCCTTGTGGAGAGAGGTCACTAGTCCATGTGGCTCTGTCCTGCTCCCTGTCCTGGTCTGTGGTCCTAGAAGCAACGTAGATGAAGACCCAGAAGTCCTCCTTCCGATGGCAGAGAACTCGGAGGGAGGGAGGGAGGGAGGGAGGGAGGGAGGGAGGAAAGAAAGAAGGATGAAGAGGGACAGAGACAGAAAGAGGGAGAGGAGAGGAGAGCAAAGCAAAGCTCAATGGCAGAAATGCCAGTCGGGGACTCTGACTTCATAGCAGTTCACATGAAGACAATAAGCAGGGCTGGGGCCCCTGGGGGTTCAGATCCCAGGTCTGACAGTCAAGCTGTGTGACTGTGGGCAAACCACACGCTTTTATCTGGACTGTTCTGTTATCATAAAATGAGACTTGAACTAGAAGGCTTTGAGGGTCCCTTCCAGGTTGATATATAACCTTGTAAATATTTATATCTCATAATTACATACATATACATGCAGCTGGAGACTGCATTTCTAACAAGCTCCCAGGCGATGCTGCGGCTGCTGGTCAGAGGACCACACTGAGCAGCATGGCTCCAGATGGTGAGAACTCAGCCGTGTTGCCTTCTCCCTACGTTCTGGCCCCTGTATCTTGCATGCATTATTGCCTTTAATCCCCATCACAACCTTGGAGGAAATTCCTGTCAAAAAGCCCACTTTTGTAGATGTGGTGATGAAGACAGTATATGGTATGTGGATGTGGGCATACACTCTTTAGGCCTGATGTGAAATCCAGCCCTGCCCACATCTACATGCCACATACATATGTGTAATATAAATTTAGGCCCACATGTGGCTAAGGACAGAAGAAACTCATGAGAGAGCAGAAGGCAAATGCACCAGCAAGTGCCTGGGTTTGTCTCCTTTGCAATGATGACAATTCATTGACCGCCCTGCCCCATGGACCATGTGAAAACGTTGATCGAATCTGGCGGCTGATTACGAAGGCTGAAAATTCTAACATACTTGGAGGTTTCTAAGCACTCGATCCTTCCCTGTCAGGCAATGATGACTGTACCAAAGTGAAAAGAATTTAGTTCTGATAAATGATTAGAGCAGAGGAGAGATGCTTAATCCTATTAATGCATTTGCTCATTGGCCCTCTGCCCCCAATCATTTCATAGTCAGGCTTTTGCAGTGTCTGATTAAATGGAAACAGATCCAGGGGTGGCTCGAGACGGGGCTAAAAGCATTTTGCTCAAGGCCTGCAGGTGGCTCGGTTGTTCCATATGGCTAATGAGGAGCTTCCGTCTATCCCCGAATGCCTTCTCCCCACCCTCCGCACTCCCCCTTTTCGGCTATTCTCCCTCCAGGCGAGGCCAGGAGGCAGGAAGCTGGCATGATGTGTAACTGCTCAGGCTCTGGGAGCAGCTCCACTCGGCACTGCTCCCCTGGCCAAGGCCCTTCCCTTATTAGAGCCTCAGTTTCCTCATCTGCAAAATGGGAACTGGAATAGGGTCTGTCCTCTAGGATCTGGGAGGAGGTTAATCAAATAAACAGGAGAAGGGCAGAGCCAGGTTCCTGGCACAGATCGACTTTAGTTGTTATTATTCTTATCATCATCATCATCATCGTTATTGGCAGATGATCCACATTTTCTATTTCACCACTGGAAATTTCTTTCGTCATCTAAAATTGACAGCATCCCATAGGAGTCCCCAGAGAAAGTGCTCAGGGCCCTGGTGGCCATGGTTGCTTTGGTGGCTCTGAGTCCCAGAGACATGGAATCGAGGCCACAGCTTGAAGGCACAGGGATTGCCCAGGACAATGAGAGTCACTGTACAGATGGAGCAACAGAGGAGGCAGGGGCCATCCTGAGTTGGACAAGGGGCAGCAGCAGAACTGGTATGACCCCAGGCTGCTGAAATCATCTCACCACAAGTGAAAATGTGCTCACTACCTCCCTGAGCCCCATAAGGGAGACACGGCCACTGTCCCCATTTTACAGAGAAGGAGACCGAGGCTCAGAGAGAAGTCCGGCCGGCTAAGTCGCAGAACCAGAGTTTGAACCCAGGTCTCTTACTTTATCTCAGTGGTACTAACCATTATGCCGTCCCGGCTCTAGTTCCCTGATTTGAGTGCGGTTCCCATTTCTTCCAGTGCCCCAGGCAGGCTTTCTGTCCGGCCTGGAATAACAAGACTTAACCCGAAAACCTGTTCCCGGGGCACGGGAAGCTAGCATATGCCAACTGACCACAGCGACTCCCAGAAGGTGACCTACCTAAAATGCTACATGGAGGGAGGGGAAGCATTTAAAAATAAGTCAAGCTTCTCTGACGGTTCCAGGATGCTCGGCACGCCTCTCTCTCCTGAGCACTGCTCCTTCTCTGCCTGATGAATGGGAACATCAGCTCCAGGGCCGTTATGCAGAGCTTTGCAGTGCCTCTCCCCATGAGCAGACCGACATTTCTCATCTGCGCTGCCGCATTCCTGCACTACTCGGAGCCAACAACCACACACACCCTGGTCCAGCCATCCTCACCTCCACACCGCTGGCAGCCATCAAGTCTGGATTCAGGATCAGGCCTCATAGATGCCCCTGAATACGGCTCATTCCCTGACAGCCCGTCAGAGAGATAACGGTGCAAACCCACAATCACAGAATGTGCAAAACTGTAGCAAGAGGAAGCAGCAACAGCTGCGGGGGAACACGGGAGGAAGAGATGTGCTCTGACTGCAGGAGCCTGGGAGGTGATACTGAATGAGCTCTTGAAGGATGTGTAGGAGTTCGCCAGGTGAAAAGGGAGGTAGAGGTGGAGAGCAGGGAAGCTGGAGTGGATCTGGAGCAGAGATAATATCAGGGAAGCCACTAAGGAGTTTCTTATTGAACACAAAGGGCTAGACACAAATACACGTTCTTGATCTCACCCAGATAAGGTCAAGGTGAACCTGAAATACAAGGGAGGCCTTTCTGGGTCAGTCCTTACGTTAGTGTTTTGAATGAATCAACACAAAAGTGGAAGATGCTTCTATCTCTCTCTCCCTCCCCTTCCTCTCTGAAATCAATAAAAATATATATTAAAAAAAAAAAGCAAAAGAGATATTTTCCCATCTTCCCCAAAGACACTACATATGCCCTGGTATCCAAAAAAAAAAAAAAGTACCAGGATGCTTCTTGACAAAATTTATACTTCCCAGCGTTCTAAGAAGCACTTGCTCTATGTTTACTACTAGTGATCGGTACCAGGACTTTCTCTACCACTGACTCCTTCTGAGTTTCATGGTGGGCGGGGGGCTTAGATCCAAGATTCAATAGCATGATAGTCAATGCTCTTCATGCAAAGGTAGTCTTTTATTATAGCCTTCCTAGATCTTCGTTACCCATTCACTTATGCACATTTGTTCATTCATGTACTCATTTCCCCAATCATACATTTTTACTCTTTTTTGATTATTTAAAATATATATTTTTTTACTGATTTCAAAAAGTAAGGGAGAGGGAGAAATAGAAACATTAATGATGAGCCCTAACCGGTTTGGCTCAAGGGATAGAGCATTGGCCTGCAGACTGAAGGGTCCCAGATTCGATTACAATCAAGGGCATGTAACTTGGTTGCGGGCACATCCCCAGTAGGGGGCGTGCAGGAGGCAGCTGATCGATGTTTCTCTCTTATCGATGTTTCTAACTCTCTATCCCTCTCCCTTCCTCTCCGTAAAAAATCAATAAAATATATTTAAAAAAAAAAAACATCAATGATGAGACAGAATCATTGATCAGCTGCCTCCTGCACGCCCCCCACTGGGAATAGAGCCTGCAACCTGGGCATGTGCCCTGACTGGGAATCGAACCATGACCTTCTGGTTCATGGGTCAACGCTCAACCACTGAACCACACCAGCTGGGCGCTATCATACATTTTATATGATTTTTATTTACTTCCACATTCACTCCATCATTCATTTTTCCACTCACTTGTTCACTCACACATTTACGATGCGTTTATTGAGCAAAGCCCTCCTAGGTGTACAAAGAGGTCTGGGACGCGGTCCCTTTCCAGGCACCGGGCTGAAATCTGCACTGCTTTTTAGGCAGTAGTCTCTTCACTTCCATCTCAGTCTCTCCCTCTCCCTCTTCCTGTTCACCTTGCGCTCCACTGAGTTTCTTCTGGGACGGAGGGACCAGAACCGTACCAGGCACTGCGTATGGGCTCTCTATACTTTGGTGACTAGCAGGGGGCTGGGGAGTGGAGCCCTGTTATCAGCATTTCCCTGCTAAATGGTAAACAGATTCCGAGCATTTCATAGAGAAGCCAGCAGACCGAATAACAGAGTTCTTTCCAGGCAGAGGGTTGGTAAGTGAAATTCCAGTGGGATGTTAACTTTTCCTGCAGGTCCTGCAATTCCAGAAAAGAACAGAGAGCAGCCAGCCATTCCATTATTTATAATTCCGTCCAGAAAAGATTTATTGAATACCTACTATGTGCAAGAAGCCAAGCTGCAGACAGTGAAGAATGATTCAGACAAGCGCCCCCAAGAAGCTGACATTTTGGGGTGGGCAGGGGGTTAAAACCACTATCTATCACCGAATTCCAAGCATGACCGGAGAGCCATGAGAATGTATACCTTAAAAGATTTAGGGATTTAGATGGAAGAAATCACTTTTCTCTGGGGCTTGGGGGAAGCCTTCCAGAATGTGGAAACAGCTGCGTGAAGGCTTGGGATGCGGGTAGAATTTTAACTATTAGACAAGGAGGTGGGGGGAAGGGTGATACAGAGCTCAAAGGATGGACAAAGATGCAGAAACAGACAACACTCAAGGCACGAGTGTCTCTGGAACCAGTGTTCCTCTTTCAGACACCAGGGATCGGGCATTTCTAAGATGAGATGACTTGTCCAAGGTCCCCTGAGGCCAGGACCCTATAACACAGGGCTATGGCTTCTCTATCTTTCTGCTTCTTGCTGGTCTCCCAGATCGCTCCTGGCTGAACACTCTGCCCCATCAATAAACCCCCAATCCAACCTCGCCAGGTGCTCACTGATCTAGGAGTCTGGGAACCAGTCCCATATTTGTCTCTAGCTTGCCATGTGGGCCTAGAAGAAAGCATTTAATCGCTGTGGGATTCAGTATGCTCATGGACTCAATGGGCATTCTGGAGATCCCAAGCTCAGTGCTTCCTGAAGGTTCTGAAAGCTTTCCCCAGCCATGGTGGACGATAACCCAGCCACCTCTGCAACGTGGGATTAGTTACTTAGAGGCAAATCTCCATGGAGGGGGCCTTGGTCTAGTGATGTTCTCCCTAAATTCTCTGGCCACTCCCCACCCCCACCCCCACCCTGCTACATCTGCATTTTCCTCCTCTGCTTACTCCCGACACCCCACCTCTGTCCACTTACCCACCCAGGCCCAGAGCAATGTCCTTGGTGGCTCAACACATGCAACACTATTGGTGTCAAAGATTCCACCTGGGACTGGGGTGCAGAAGCGGAACCCCCCAAAGCAGGGCTTTCACCACTCTTAACGAAAGGCAAACAAAGACCCCAAACAGAGACAGACAATATGCCGGAATGCTTTTATTCGGTGGCTTCATTCCTAAACTACTTTGGATTTCTGCTGCCTCCAGGAAGCTCTCCCTCAACACCCAGGGTGGGCGGGTCGTCCCTCTTCCTGCTCTAATCACGTAGAGCTTTGGCTCAATTTTAAAAATATGTGTGTGTTCCAGAATTACAGTTTCTAAACATGCAGGGTCCTCGCTGAGCAGGCTGTTACGTTTGCAGGGCCAGCCACATGGCAGAGGTCAGTCGGGGCTGCAGCACCAGGACCCGCACCAGCGGGCCTGGAGGTTGGGTCCTAGTTACCCACACAGGGCAAGAAGAGGGCTCCAGAAATGAGCTGTTCGGGCTCCCCGGGGCACTGACTACTTCCGGGATGGCCTCACTCTAGGCATTTGGAAGCTCCAACCAGTAGAGCCATCAATTTCATTGCAGCTAAAATCTGCTGACCACTGGCTATACAGCAGGGCTTGTGCGAAGCATTTGTCATGCGTTATCCTCGAAATCCACACAACACACAGCTATTTTAAGATGGTAACTACTGCTGTCCCTGTTTCATAGTCGAGGAAAAGAAGGCTTAGTCATACAGCTAGGAAGCGAAGGAGCCTGGATTTGAACCCAGTGGGGTGGACTGACTCCTGAGTCGCAAATCTCCTCCACTCTCTCGGACGACGCCTAATTAGATCTGAGCCCGATGCCTCGGAGATTACATAGCAGCTCTGGTCAGAACATCAGCAATGAAAGAATCTTCACATTTGAGAAGGAGCTGAAACCTGAGGGAATGTCTAATGTTACTACCTCCTTTTCTAAAGGAGACGCTGACGTCCCAAGGGGGTGGGGGGGGCCTAGGACCTGGCCAGGAAATGATCCCTGCACACTGGCCTCCCAGCCACTTTGCAAGCCTCCTGTCTGCAGGAAGGCTCTTCTGCTGATTAACTTTCCAAGGTGCAAAGTAAAATAAGACTTAGCTCTTATTTAAGGCAAATACATGCCGGGGGACTGTGGACAGCCGAGGCCTGGGCAATCCCAGCCAATGCCATGGGGCCTGGTGCAAGAGGGGCTGACCGCTCAGGCCTGGGGCAGCTTGTCACGGCGGCCCACCCAACAGCTTATGAGCGTTCAATGGGAATGCACAGGTAGAGTGCCCAGCACCGTCAGGCACACAGTAGGAGCTCACTGAATGCTGGCGCCCCCGTGCTCTTTCTGAGACTCCTGGGAGAGAGAAGCAAAGAGCTTTGGCCCCGGGGAATCCTGTAGGGACCCATCTGGGGTGACCCGGAGTTTTGTGTGGGAGAAGGGAATGACAGACAGTATTGTCTGGGCTCTAAATCTTTGCCCAGCCCTGAGCACGGAGCTCCACATCCATCATTCATTTGATCTTCAGATCCTTTCAACAATATCTTCTGAGTCCCTGGTGGCTGCAGAGTAAGAGGAGGGCCCCTCCTCTCCCTCCCTCCACTTCCCACATACCCAGTCTCCTGCCCAGAGGTAGCATTCTCGCTCGAATTATGGATAAGGAAACTGAGGCTTAGCGAGGTGAAGGGACTTGTCCGAGGTCACAGAGGGAGGGATTCACAACTCAAACTCCACCGGACACCCAACGGACTCCCACGAGTGCCACAGGCATAGCAAGTATTTTGAAACAAACCCCTGGGATCCTTGTCCCCACAGTCCCCTGGCCTCTGGGACCGAACTGGTCAGGTAGATAAGCGATGGGGGAGGAGGTGGGGATTTGCCACTGAACTTTGCCCCCCCTTCCGGTCAGGCAGGGTCTGAGAATCTGTGAAAAGCAGCCCTGAATGCCAAGGCCCTGGGCCAAGGCTTACAGACCTGCCTGTCCTGCCTAGGGCCGCTAAAGGGCAAGCCGTCCCCGCCCTGCCAGGAGGGTGAGCAACTCAGCTGGACAGACAGGCGAAAGCCTCTTCCACGTTCCAGGCCGTAAACACCAATCCAGCTTCATCCGCCAAGATCTTTTCCTCCGTGTGCAGCCAGCCTGATGTCTCTGGGGCTGGCCCGGAGGCTCGGACCCTGCGACAGGTTACTCATGGGGAGCTCTGCGATGCCGACCGATGCAGAGGCCCCCCCGCGCCCCCCTCCCCCCAGTGCATCAGGTGAGACCAACCAAAGTCCTAAGAGCAGACTTTTAGGGTGCCCCTTGGGGTGCACCATTATCCTAATACAGATCTAATCACTGGCCAGCATAAGGGGAGAAGGAGAGGTCACAGAGCGAGGGCCTCACACCAGAACCTGGGCTTCAGTGGCAGAACGTGAAGGCTTCAGTGTGCGGCTCCTCAAAATCCTACCACTCGCGTAGTATTTCGGCATGAAACAAAACAAACCCATTCTTTTCTCTCTCCTAACGGCGCCCAGTCTCTTTCTTCTCACAACCAACTTTCTAACTGCTGGCTAGGAGGCCTGTCCAGTCCCTGCCAGTGCAACACATGTCCGCCCCAACTTCCCATGGACCTGCCCCACAAGGTCCCGCTGGTGAGACCCCCACGCCTCAGTGGGGAGAGGCCGCTATGAAACCGGGGTGGGGGGTGGGGGGTGGGGGGGTGGGGGGGTGGGAGGCGGGGGAGGTGGGCGGTGCAGGAGGAGGGACCACGCGTATCATGCTTTCTAATCCTTGCTGGAAGCTCACCTCTCCACCACCCCCCCACAGTGCCCCCAGCTCCCAGCGGTTCCCAGAGCAGGGCAGCACCCCTGGGTGATGCCCTGTCTCCTAATAACTCCCCACCCACCAGGACACGGGCCCGGGAGCTTTACCCCCGGCAGCGGCTGGTTCCTTTTGGCTTGCAGAGGTTTTCCGGGGTGGCCAGACAGAGTGCCCTCTCCCTAGCAATGGACTCCCAGGTCTGCACCTGCATCGCAGCCCAAGGAGCGTGGGAATGTGTGAGCACCCTCGCTGGGTGCCCACAGTCGCACAACCGCCTGCCGTCATGGGGACAGGAAGAGCTTCCCAACAGACAATTCTGTCACCCCTTGGGAGCTTGCCCTTCCCTGCTGAGAGGGATTTCCCCAGGAGGAGGGTCCAGGTGCCCATCACCCAGGGCGCAGGGGTACCCACCCGCTCTGGCTCCCTCCTCTGAGCCTTCCTGGCTGTTCACACCAATCCTCCCGCCAAGCTTCTTTCTCCTTTGGATATAGGGACGGGAACCGGCTCCTCACAGCGAGGGAAGTCCGGGTCCTGGAGTCAGTGGGCACACCCCACTTCAGCTTCGAGCACCCCCAAACCCAGCCAGGGGGACAAAAGGAAGAAGAAGGTGGCTTACCTTTGGAGGTTCGCCTTTGTTTGGTTTGCAGAGATGAGAAGGTGCCCATGACGGCCCCCATGGCAGCCAAGACTTGAGTTGGGACCCGGGCCCTGCCCCTCCCCTCCCCTCCCCTGGAGAGAAATCAGTGTGGATCCCCTGCTCCGAACTGGCGGGGAAAGGAAGCACCCGGCAGCTCGCTGGCAGCTTGGTATTCAGCGAGCGACCGTGCGGCCAGGCGCCGGGAGCCTTTTCTTTCAGCCCCGCACATGCACGGACTCACAGGGCCACTGGCTCCCGGTGAGCCCTCGGAACCCGCCCGGCTGCTTCCTTCGCTACAGCCGACCACGGTGGAGCCTGCCGGGCACTGGACACAGGGCGGGCGCCCGCCTGCGAGGCTACCCAGCCAGCGCTGCGTGTGGTGCGGGAGCCGCGGTCCGCCCGCCCCTCCTGCCGCACGCTGGGCTCCCCTCCCGGCGCTCCGGCTGGGTCTCTGGGGGCCGCGTACTGATCATGAATGAACAGAGCCGGGACCGCGCTGCGATCCGCGCGCCTGCTGCCTGCTGCCTGCCCGCTGGAGGCGAGCCTGAGCCGCGCAGAGAGCACCCGGTGGGCGGGGAACCCCAGAGGGGCGGGGCGGGCCGGGCCCAGGGGGGCGCCTGGGACCCTGCAGGAGAGGAGTGTGCGGACTCCATTCCTGAGGCTGCGCTCCAGACTCCGGCGGGCACCTGGCTGATGGGTGGGGTTGGGCGGGCAGCAGATTGCTCCTGGGATAATGTGTAAGGGTTGCATTATCTCATTCTACTCAAGGGGGATCTTTTTTAATTCACCGCCTGAATTCATGGGGTGGGGAAGAAATCAGCCCTACCCACGAAGGGGATGAAAACACACATCCCACAGGGTTGTCCTGGGGGGAGGGGCCCTCCTGGTCCTCCAAGGCCCGGGCCACCTGTCAATGACAGAGTTGAGGACAACGAAAGAGCCCTAGCCCATTGCTTTCTCCTTTTGCTGTTTCTTTCCCCACTCTCTCCCTCCTGTCTTCTTCTCCTTCCACCCAAATGCATTAGCCACCAGCTTTGGCAGGCTGTGAGCTAGTGCTGAGTTTAGGAAGCAGTCCGCCTGATGTGAGTTCTCACTCCAGACCCCATAGACCACCACCTTTATTTCAGCTTCTCATGCAAAAGGACAAAGTTTGGGTGCTCCCCTACGGGCCAGCTCCCGGTGGTGCTGAAATGCAAGGCTTGCTCTCCGGAAGCCTGAGGAGGAGGGACCCCTCCCCAGCTGGGAGCTGCCTGGGTTCCCATGATACACCACGTTTTCAGGTCCAGGGTTCCGGAACATGTGGCCTCTTGAGCACATACAAACACACGGTCACACAAACGTATGGGCAGGGGTCCTGCAAGCCCACAGAGACATTGCCGTGGTACACACAGACACAATGCAGCCACAGGTGCAGCCACAGGACCCCACACAAGACAGCCACACAGGCATACAGTCATCCCCCGAGGGCACAGGGCCCCCCCAGGAGCTGCTTCCCCTCATTCCAGCCCACCAGCCACCTTTCAGGGACACAGGCATCCTGCGACTTGGCCAGGGACCTGAGTAACTCTTTACCTATCCGGCACGTAATGCCTTCTCAAAGCCAAACACGTGTCCTATGTGGCGCAACAGGGAAGGTGCATTCCCTAACATCCACCCTTTCATTTGCAGTGCCTACTGCTGTGTAACCCACATGACCCCTTGCCCTGCGAGTTAGGCAGGTCACGTCTAATCATCACCATAGAGAGAAACGGAGGCTTACCGAGGGTAAGGCATTTACCTGGAGTGACCCAGCCAGGATGTGGGATGAGGACTTGGAGTCCAGGGCTCTGTCACCACCTCCTGTTGGGGGCCACGGAGTTGGGGAGAGCTCCTCTGGGTCCCACCAGATTCAAAGCTGCAGCTCTCTTAACTGCCAGGGCTTATCTGTCTAATCCCCGAGGCCTGGAAGCCTGGATGATGGACCACTGGTAGGCCTGACCCCCACCTCCCTCCTGTCCTCCCTGCTGGGGAAGAAGGGTGGGATGGGGTGGAAGACACGGGGCACTTGAGAGGACCATCAGGATGGCCAAGAGTCAAGGAACAGAGAAGGGATCTTTGTGGGGAGAGGGTGGAGCAGGCCCCGGTCTTCCAGATCGCTGGCTGAGCACCTCGGGCCTCTGTAATCTCCATGCCACCCTGAAGACCAGGCTGGCACTTGGGAGTTTACCAAAGGCTAGGGTGCCACTCTCACATTCCCTCCTCCCACCACCCTCTGAAGAAGGCACAGATGAACTGCTGCATTTCCAGATCAGAAACAGCAAAGGGCCCCGGAGGTGTTCACCGGCTGCCTCTGAGCAGTGGGAATAAAGCGAAGTCGTCCAGGTAAGGTCCCAGTTGCTTACACATACTCTACGGGGCCCTTTAGTGGCCTGGCTCCATCTACCAATCCCCTGCTCCCAGGTGCCAGCCACACAGACCTCCCTCTCCCCAAATGTGCCCTCCATGGCTGTGCTTAGGGCCTTTGCATGTGCTGTTCTGTCTCCCTTGAAGGCTCCTCACACCTTTTCCCATCTGGTGACCTGCTGCTCATCCTTGAAGATGGATGGACTTCAGATGTCATTTCCTCCAGGAATCCCTCCCTGACCCCGAAGTCAGTGCCCGCCTTGGGGTTCCTGCAGCACCTGGGGCTCTTCCCCCATCAGAACACTCACAGCCCCTTTCCTTGTCTCTCTCCCTCTGGACTGTGAGACCCTGAAGAGCAGGGACCATTACTGAGTTATCTCTACACTGTCTGCTTAACCCCTGGTTTCTTAAAGAATGCAGTCAATCAGTGCTGAATGAGTGAATGAATGCATGAATTTTCTTTGCTTAGTGACTCAGTTAGTAAGGAAAAACTGGCGATTACCAGATCATCCTGGCTCTTCGAAGGAAGAAGCACATTCTCCCAACTAAAGATTCATTCATCCAACAAATATTTATTCACTCATATATCAACTACACACCAAATATTTACACGCACAATGGCTCATTCATTCCTGATGACGCCCTGCGTGGTAGGCATTATCTAGATAAATAGACACCTGCAATGCACGGTGCAGTGCAGCTCACTAAGAGGTGCTTGTCAGGAATGCCCCTGAGGAGGCACACATGCTGACTGTGAGGGACAAGAGAGAACAAGGCAGCGGACCCACCCCTGCCTCTGGGGACTCGGAACAGAGAGCAGGGAACTGCCTGGGGAGACAGGGCCCTCCCACAGTCACCAGGCTGCCGGGGCCATTGACCCTGCCGTCC
Source organism: Corynorhinus townsendii (assembly GCA_026230045.1). Classification (NCBI taxonomy): domain Eukaryota; kingdom Metazoa; phylum Chordata; class Mammalia; order Chiroptera; family Vespertilionidae; genus Corynorhinus; species Corynorhinus townsendii. Next base: position 165,789,741 of record JAPDVU010000006.1, on the reverse strand, counting down.
CCAGCGTGGTATGCCTGCTAAAGCCATCGCACCAGCCCCACCCAACCTGGGCACCAATGCCGGGGGCTCCTTCTAACCTGGAAGGTGAGCTGCCTTGTGCCCTGTCCCCAAGTCTGCAGCCCCTCACCCACTCTGCTATAGACTAGATGTCTGTGCCCCCTCCCCAGTTCATAGGCTGAAGCCCTAACTCCCAGGGGGGATATATTTGGAGGTGGAGCCTCTGAAAATGTACTGAGGGTTCAGTGAGGTTGTCGGGTAGGGCCCTGATCCCACGGGATTAGCGTCCTTAACGTTCTCAGAAGGACAGATGTCAGAGAAGCACCTGACTCCCCACATGTGACCCAGGGCAGCCTGTGAGCACACAGGAAGGAGGGGAGGGTGGCCATCTGCAACCCAAGGGCAGAGCCCTCCCCAGCCACCAGCCCTGCTGGCTCCTTGATCTGACTTCCCGTCTCCAGAACCGTGAGAAATAACTTTCTGTTGTGGAAGTCACCCAGTCCATGGTGCCCGAGCAGACTGACATATACCCCCAGCACCCACCCATGCCCTCAGAATCTCTGGAGGCAATGCCTTCCCTCTGCTATGAGCGCCCATGTAGGATGCCTTAGGGCGCCCCTGGCAGGCTGTTCAGGGAGGAAGGGGGAGGCGTCAGAGACCTGCAGGAGCCCGTGGCAGTCTGCACGTGCTTGCCTGTGTTTGTGTGACACACAGCCGTGTCCACTCCCTCCGACCCTCCCTCCCACATCACCATTCCCTCAGCCATGTTTCTTCCCACCCTTGCAGGGAAGGGAAGCTCACTGTGTCTCGTCACACATGGAGGCCGCAGCATCGGATTAGGGCTAGATCTGGGTTCAAATCCTGATTTTGCCCCTTATTAGCTGTGTGATGTTGGGCCCGCCGAATACTTTCTCTGAACCCCACCTTCACCTTCTGTGCGCTGCCTCACGGTGAGGAGGGCGAGGTAAGGTCTGTAAGGCTCCAAGCAGGCGCCTGGCACATAACGTGGCCAGTTGCGGTGGGGGAGCCGCCATCGTCCCGTTGCCGGGGGCCAGGCATCGTGCTGGGCTGCCGTGGAATGAAAGCGAGGCAGCCGCAGCTTCCCCTTCGCTTCCATCTTTGCTCTTCCTCTGCTGCATAGGGAGCCTATTCTCACGGTCCCCATCCGGTTTTAAAAGACTCAGATTAGTTAAGGAAGGGACTGTGGCCGGCACCTGATTATGTGCAGTTCAGCACTCTGCTAGCTGCTGCCTTGTACCATTTCCCAAATGTTCCGCACGCATACGTCTGGCCTCCTCCAATAGACTCTGAGCTTTTAGAAAGCCAAGCAAGCACCGTCCCACCACCCCTGCCCCCACACACCGCGGCTCAGCCTGGCCCAGGACATCCTCCGGCCTCCACAAACACTCACACCGAGGCCACTCGGGGCAGGGAAAGGGCACCATGGCTGAGCCTGGGACCAAGTCCCACTTCTCTTACTAATCTGGGCTGGGGTGGCTTCATCTGTGAGCTGTGAGCAGGACCACATCAAAGGCTGGTATGAGCACTGGGGGGGAGGGGGAGGGTCAAGTAAAGGAAAGTGGCTTTGTCTCCCCATGAAGCACTCTGCAAATGTCCTTCATTATTATTTGCTCTGAGGCTCATCTGGTTATTCGCTCCTTCCTTCAACAAACATTGATGAAGCACCATCTACCTGCCAGGCCCTATGCTAAGTATATGGACGGACCGGTCATGAACCAGGAGAGCAGGAGCCCTGCCTTCGGCAAGCTGCACATCAATCCCTCTCATCCCCACACACTGCCGTCAGGCCGGGACAGGAAGCAGGGGAGCGGGAGTTGGGCGGAGGAAGCACAGGAAGCCAAGTAGGATAACCTTTGCAAAGTACAATGTGACGTCACAAGTACATATAGATCCTCAGAGGGCAGGGACGGGGATACAGCTTTCAAGTCAGGAAGACTGGGCTTCAAGTGCACAGGGCAGGGGTGAGGGCGCTCATGACCTTGAGCCAGTTATTTGACCTTTAAAAGCCTCAATTTCCACAAGCAGAAAAAAATGCCACCAACGTAGGTTGCAGGGAGAGGCTGAAGGTGTTAGTGATTACAAAAGTCCCTGGGACTGTGTCCCCAGCTGGAACACCGTCCTGGCTCAGAAAATCCTAACTCCCCCATTCCTCAGTTTCCCCTTTCGGCCTCCTTTGCAAGCATCGCTTCCCCACCGCTGCAGCGGGAGAGAAGACCTTGGAATAGGACAGGGGCTTGGGCAGTGCCTGTCATGGGCCGCCGTCTCATGCATGAAGCATGCCCTTCTCTGTCGAGGCTGATCACGCGCCTTCAGGAATCAGGACTAATGTGGCTGCGGGGGACCCGGGGAAGCCAGGACACAGGCTCTGGCTTTCACGTCCTGATGGCCTCACTGCCCAAGGGTTCCCCTTCCTGCTCCAGTGCTGCAGCAGTCTCCCCCAGGGCCGAGGTGAGTTCAGACGGAGGGCAGCCATCCAATGACCCCGATGCGGGCAGCAAAGCCCTTCCGAGTTACCCAGACCCAGGGAGAGAGGGCCCATTCCAGAGCATCTCGGCTTTCATGATCTGAAGCAACGTTACATGCGTGAGACCAGAGAAGTCACGGTGCCAGCACTAGCCAGGCACAAGGCAGGAACTTCGCAACATTGATGGAATGGCTCTCTGGGTGTGGATGGGAGCGTGGATGGAAGGAGGAAGGGTGGGGAGGTGGATGGATTCACATATGTTCAAACAAGCATTTAAGTACCTGATAGAACCTGTGAACCTTCTCCTCCAAAATAACCATGCCTACCTGCACACACACTCACACTCTGCATACACCTTTATGGCGGTCACAACTTTCCCCTTGAAGCACATCCATGCACACCTGGTTAAGAAACTCTGTCCTAAGGAGGAATGATCACAGTAAGGGATTTGAACCCGTCATTTCTTAGCAGGGTGACTTTAACTTCCCCGAGCCTCAGCTTCAACATCTGTAAAATGGGGGCAATGATGGTGTCTATTTCTTAAATGTGTGAGACTTAAACGAGAAGCAGCATTCAAATGCTTTAGTGTAGTGCCTGGCAGGTTCCCACGATCAGTGAAAGGTGCGGATCATTATTACCATGATCATTAACCTTCTGTCATTCATTCATTAATGCAGTGAGTGCCTCCTGTTTATCACACCCTGAGTGGGTCTCAGGGTTGAAGCCCACTGGTTCGGGGAACTCATAGTCTAAGGGGCAAAGAGCAAGAAAGCCTGGGAATGACCTCTCTAGCTCTGCCCCTGACTCTGGCCAGGTAGCCAGCCCCACTCAAAGTCCTGGGGAGAAACGGAAGTTTGGACTCAGCAAGGTCAGGGTGGGGGTGGGAGGGTAGGTCCGCTCAGAAGGGCAAAAGTCAGGGTAGAGGTAGGTGGAGAAGTCCAGGGTGGAGCCAGGTAGAAAGGGATGAGGCAGGATGGAAGGGAGGGGAGAGTCAGAGGCAGAGCAGGGCTGAGGTGGGATGGGGGTGGCCCTGGACAATTGCCATAATGGTCTGGCAGGATGGACATATGGCACTGAAACGGCTGGGGCAGAAACCATGGGTAGAATTTCATGTCTTTCCAGTGAGTGCAAAATATGGACCCATGATTTCCCTGGGTAAATGGCCAGGAGTCAAGCGTGTCACCCCCTCCTTGTTCTCCTTGGAACAGGTAACATTTTCATTCGTAATGGTGGCCACTGTGTTGGAGTTCCTACCATGTGCCAGTCATGTGCCTGGCCCCACTTAATCACTTCAATACCCTCACAAGGTAGGTGCCCTTGTGACCCCCCATTTTATATAACAAACAACCAAAGTACAGAGAGGTTAAGTGACCTGCTCCAAGTCACACAGCAAGTTGTGGAGCTGGCCTTGAACTCAGATGCGCTGACTCCAGAGCCTGTACTCCCCGTGTAGCCAGAAGCCCTCCTGCTGCTGTGGAAACGGATTTCTTCTCAGGGGAGGTAGCAATTCACTGGGGACTCATAGCTATTGTGGAGCTTATTGGAGCCAAGAGGGAGAAATGGAGAGATGGAGAGATGGAGAGATGGAGAGAGAGAGAGAGAGAGAGAGAGAGAGAGAGAGAGAGAGAGAGAGAGAAGGGAGGTATACCAAGTCCTGGCCCTCTAACTGGCAGGTGCTGCTCCATTCATACCCGCAGTGCCCAGGGGCAGCGGCCATGCCCACCAGCCTGTGAGACACACTCAGGGTCTGTTTTCGCTCCATGGCTTCTACAGCCTGAAGACCCCAGAGGAAGTGAGCAGGGAGGGAGGAGGGAGCGGCGGCACACTGTGAGATGATTGGTAATAATGCCAGGGACAGCGCCTGGCCCTGCACGGCCCGCTGAACCTGTCAGCGCTGGCTCCCAGCCTCCCAGCCCTGCTGCTGTGGCAGCTGGAGCCTGAAGAGGGAAGAAACCCAGAGCAGGGGGGCGGGGAGGCAGGAAGGCATGCATGGTGTGGGGGTGCAATTCGCGGTGGCCGTCATGTTGAGGGTGGGAGAGGGCTGCAGAAAGGCAGCAGCTTCAAACGACAAGACTTCCTGTGGCCACATACCCTGCCCCACAGGGACACCTGTAGCATTCACCGCCTGGGGCAGGGATGACAGGAACGATGGGGCCACCTTCTTGGATTCTGACTTCTTAGAAGGGCCCCAGTGTGAGATCCGGGCCTGGAAGAGCAGGGCTCAGTTAGAGCAGGAGGGGGGCTGGTCCTGGCCCCTTAGGAGGAGCATTGTTCAGCACTGAAACCCAGGCTCATGGAATCTGGGGGCCGAGGAGGCCCTCCTCTCCCTTCCCCCAGCAGGGCCTAAGGGAGTGGAACGGGCCCTGGTCCCCTCCCAGCCCCGCCAGCCCCCTCTGGCAGGACTGTCACACACTCCACAAGTCTGTGCCTCTTTTCTCAGAGTGGGTTTGGGGTCCTGACCTCTCTCTCCTGGCCGAGTCTGGCAAGGAGAAGAATATTCCCCCTGCACCCAAGTGGGGTGTAGCCCAGACAGCCCCAGAGAGCCGGCAAACCTCGGGGTTGGGATGGAGGCCCGGCTGTGACCTGGCTGGCCTGGTGACGCAGAAGGCACAGGAACCAGGATGCCCTGGGCTGCTGCCTGGAAAGAGGAGGGGCTGCACCCCAGAGCTGGAGCCCGCCCCGCACCTCCATGCTTCCCAGGCCCCCAGAAGGATGTTCAGGCAACACGCCGTGCGGGGGGGGGGGGGGGGGGAGCAACCTGAGTGGACTGAGACTTCAGTTCTGCCCCCCAAGAAGAATAGAAACTTGGGCTAGGAATGGTGTTCAGCAATTTAAGAAATCAGCAAAGCAGCATTTCTGGCAGACCCGGGAAGTTGCCTGAAAGTCTTAGCTACTCATAAAACCATGCTCACGGTCTCGCCATCAGGCACTGCCCTCCTCTCCATTTTACAATCAGCAAAAGGAGTTTCAGAAAGGAGCAGCCATTTGCCCAAGGCCACGAAGCTGGAGTAACTGTGGGGTTGGGGTTTGAAGCTGGGTGAGCTGTAGAATCGGGGTTTGAAGCTGTGGGGTTTGGGTTTGAAGCTGGGGTGAGCTGTGGGGTTGGGTTTGAAGCTGGGGTGAGCTGTGGGGTCTGGGCTTAAAGCTAGGGTGAGCTGTGGGGTCTGGGTTTGAAGCTGAGGTGAGCTGTAGGATTGGGGTTTGAAGTTGGGATGAGCTGTGGGGTCCGGGTTTGAAGCTGGAGTGAGGTGTGGGGTTCGGTTTGGAGCTGGGGTGAGCTGCGGGGTCTGGATTTGAAGCTGGGGTGAGCTGTGGGGTTGGGTTTGGAGCTGGGGTGAGCTGCGGGGTCTGGATTTGAAGCTGGGGTGAGCTGTGGGGTTGGGTTTGAAGCTGGGGTGAGCTGTGGGGTTGGGTTTGAAGCTGGGGTGAGCTGTGGGGTTGGGTTTGAAGCTGGGGTGAGCTGTGGGGTTGGGTTTGAAGCTGGGGTGAGCTGTGGGATTGGGGTTTGAAGCTGGGGTGAGCTGTGGGGTTGGGTTTGAAGCTGGGGTGAGCTGTCGGATCGGGGTTTGAAGCTGGGGTGAGCTGTCGGATCGGGGTTTGAAGCTGGGGTGAGCTGTCGGATCGGGGTTTGAAGCTGGGGTGAGCTGTGGGGTTGGGTTTGAAGCTGGGGTGAGCTGTGGGGTTGGGTTTGAAGCTGGGGTGAGCTGTGGGGTCTGGGTTTGAAGCTGGGGTGAGCTGTCGGATCGGGGTTTGAAGCTGGGGTGAGCTGTGGGGTTGGGTTTGAAGCTGGGGTGAGCTGTCGGATCGGGGTTTGAAGCTGGGGTGAGCCGGCTTCAAAGCCCACGCTATTACCAACCAAGGAAAGAGCGGAGGGAGCGAGGGAGAGGAGAGAAGGAAGTAGGAGGACACAGAGTAGCACCAGGAAGAAGAGTGGGTGATGGGGAGCCTTCCAAGTGTCCCCTCCCAGACCACTGCCCGAGGTGTGAGGAACGTGGCTCTGAGGGCCTTTGTCTTGGCTTAGAGGCCACCACGGACCAGGGTGGCCCAGCTCACAGGTGGACAGGTGGGGAAGGGGAATAGAGCCCCCTTGCTCCCAGCACCCTGGGCGCCCCCTTCCTGCGAGGCCAGGCTGGCCCTCTCCTTTGCTCCCCCTGCAGGTAAGGAGGCTGCTTCCTGGGCCCCCACAGACTGCCTGGGCAGCAGCGGCCCTTCAAGATGATGTCTGTTCTGTCCTCCCTTCTGCACTGGCTGGCCCCCAGCAGGGGGCGGGGGGTGGGGCGCTCTGGCGGGTGCTGGGAGCTAATTGACAGTCCAGGGCTCGCTTTCCCCGGGCTGGCATCTGCATGGTGCATTAATATTGGCGCCCATAGCTCCGGGCTGCTCTGGAGGATGCTCTGTCGATGAGCGCCCAGCCTAGTGTGCGGCACGGACTTCATGCGGTCAGTATGCTAAGAATCAAGGCCGAGGAGGAGGAGGCTGAGGCCCAGGAAGGCTGCAGAGGGAACCAGAGCTCCACACCTGGTTCCCACACTGCCGGCCCGGAATCTGCTGCCTACGCTATACCCTGTCTGAACTTGGGTCCCTCCAAGGACCCTGTCAGCGGCCGGCCCCCGCCCTTCCCCACCCGCCCTGTGACGGTGCCAGAGACGCAGAGAGAGCTAAGGGGGGCCTGGTGGTGCCCTCCAGTGGCTCGCCGTCCTGGGGGATAGAGTGGCGTGCAATCCCTTTGAAGACAGGGCTGGGCCTATGGCAAGCAGCTGCGAGGCCACACTGGCTCAGAAGGGACATCTGGTTCACCTGGGGGAGGAGGAGGGTAGGCAGGCAGGGTTTTTCAAGAGGAGGTGCTGGAGCCCGACCTGGAAAGACAATAGGAATTTGCCTCCAATGCCGCTGTACCCAGGAGCCTTTATTGGGAGGCCTCCTCGAACAGGCTCCAGAGCTGCAGTGTGCTCCACGCTCACCACGGTCCCAGTGGGCAGAGCAGTGCTTCGCTTGCCCCACGTATGGACTTCCCAAACCCTGGACGGATGGTAGAGAAAGCAGGTCCAGCCACCATGGGTGACTTGACTTGATAAATCCTATGACAGATGATTGAAGTGAGCGACCCAGCCATCCAGAAACAACCAGCGGTTCCTAGAGATCTCCAGGATGGAACCTTTCTGGATTCCGCACGCAACCGGTCCAGCATTTTACCGTGCCCAGAGCTCGGCTGCTACCATCTCACCAGAGTCTGCTAAGCTGAAGAGCATTTACTCTTAATACTCCAGGAAGCAGGGAAAGGAATGCCTTGCCCAAGAGCCCTTCCTGCAAGCTCCCAGAGCCACATGAAGAGGAGTGTCCTAAGCGAAGACCCCCTGAAACATTATATGGAGGAAACTGACTGGCTAGAGTGGGGGAGGGGGAAGGTGGCTAAGGGGTTGACCTGCAACCCAGGCACTGATTCTGAATGTACACATAATCTCAAAACCCCAGAGATTCTCCCAGAAAACAAGGTCTCTCTTAAAGTTATACTACTTAAGGCTAGAAAGGACTTTATATGCCACATAGCTGGGCCCCTCGTTTTACAGATGACCCAGGGAGGGAAAGAATAGTCCCATTCCCCTGCACCCTATCACCATGGGGGATTTTTAAGGAGGTGGGGCGCGGGGCCGGGACCTGAGAGCTGGTCAAGGACAGGGTCTATCCAACTTTGGATGCCCTAGAAGCCTCTGAACAAAGCAGATGACTATAGAGTGCTTTGAATGCCTGCTCTTTGCAGTTGAGGAGCAAGAACAGAAAGGTTAAGCAGCTCCAACAAGGTCACACAGCATTTCTCATGGCTTCCTTTCTGTTTCTATGGACGTGATTCTCACAACCCTGCAGAGCATGGTGTGTTGATCGCTGGGGGACCATGTGTCCTAGAGAAGCGAGGCCAGGCCCCTGGGCCATGGAGCCGTGCAGAACCCCAGTCCTACCACTTCCGGGCTGTGTCCCTTAATCTCCTTGCATATCCCCACCCCGGTGGGTGAAAGGGCCTAGCACGAGCACAAACAGTCATGATGAGGAATGGATTAGAAAACACTTGGGAAGTGCCAAGCGTAAGGAGAATACATTTCTGCTCTCAACATGCCAGCTGTGACCCAAAAGCAGTGGAGAGAAACTGCTGTCCCCCGCTCGCCGCTCCAACTCCCATCTGGGGAGGGGGGGAGACCATCTCATGGGGATACTGGTGAATGCCCCTCAAATCCTGGAGGCTCAGCTCTTTCTGACAGCTGCCTGGCTTACAGGTCTCAGTTCATGAAGCTGTCAGGTGGCACATGTGCCAGGGCCCACAAGGACGGCTGTGGGGTGATGGGGACCTGAGGGAGACCCCCGGCTGTCTGACTGTCCTGCTTGTGACCCAGGGGCTAAGTTCACTTTCTGAGGCTAGATGCTGTGCATTTTTTTGGGGCCTCCATGTAGCTTCCAGCAATTATAAGGGGGGGCACTTCCATCTGCATGCAACGTCTCCATCTGTTTCTCAAGCGGCCCACGGGAAAGGAGTGGGATTGATTGTTACCTTTATTATTTAAAAATTTTTAATTGATTTCTTTTAGAGAGAGTGGAAGGGAGAGGGATCGAGTGATAGAAACATCAATGAGAAAGAGAAACATTAATTCGCTGGCTCCTGCATGCCCCCTACTGGGCCTGTGCCCTGATTGAGAATCGAACCAATGACCTCTTGGTTCATGGGTTGACACTTAACCACTGAGTCACACTGGCCGGGCTGATGGTTGCCTTTAAACTCCAAAACCAAGCACTGTCCTGGGCACAGAATGCCTGCCCCCAGTAATGCCCGTTTTCCATAGAGTGCTTTGCTCAGAGCTGACATGGCTGGGTGTGCATGTGTGCTTGGGAGGGAGGAGGGCAGAGGATGAAGAGAGGGATGAAGAGAGGGATCAGTGAGATGGGGAGAGGGCCCGGGGCAGCTCTGGGGCCTCCACATGGCACTGAGAGACACAGGAAGGGTCAGCCCTGCCCTGGGGCTCTCCTGCACGGCTGGCTGGCCGTCAGCCCAGGGTGGCATCCCCCATGTCTGCCCTGGCCCTGCGTGTCAGCCACCAGACAGGCTCATCCCTCCTCTGCCCACAACAGTGCAGTCTCGACTTCTTGCAGCAGGGCTTCGCTTCCTCCAGGGGAACTCCTGCCTGTGGCTGGGTCAGCCAAACTCTGCCTCCCCCTTCCTGTAGCGCCACTGCTCCCCCCAACCCCCCAGGCTGCTCAATCACCACAAAGGGGCCCTGGGGTCAGCTCCCCGCCTGGCCGAACTCCTGCCCTCCGGCCTCCGGGGAAGCAGGGACATCTTTCCTCTCCAACACTAATGAAATCCTCCATCTGTTCCATGCCCCGCTGGACGCTGGGTCAGCATTTTACCCACTCAGCCCCAGCCCTGGGCTCAGGTCCAGTAATTACACCCCACACCTCATCACAGACAGGCCTGGCTCAGCTCACAGGGCCAGCTTCTCTGCACGATCACCTCCCGGAGGCTCAAATAGGGACTCCTGGTGGGACTGCTCCTCCTCCAGGTCCTGTGCCAGCCTGGCAGGTGCTCACCCTGTGGCCCCCCAACACACACACTCAGGACACCCTTCCCAGGCACCTGTTCTGTCTGTCTGAATCCCATTCCTTGCTCTTGGCTTCCTTGATTTTTTTAAAAAAATATATTTTTATTGATTTCAGAGAGGAAGGGAGAGGGAGAGAGAGATAAAAAATCAATGATGAGAATCATTGATCGGCTGCCTCCTGCATACCCCCTACTGGGGATTGAGTGGCAACCTGGGCATGTGCCCTGACCGGGAATCCAACCTTGGCCGCCTGGTTCATAGGTCAATGCTCAACCACTGAGCCACACCAGCCTGGTGAAGCCTTCCCAGATTTACTGCATCGCCTTCCTCTACATTCAGAGACCTCTGGTACTCACAGTGACTGCTTGCTTCTCTGGGGGTTAAGGTGAGGGGTTAGGGTTGGGTTAGGGCACTGGGCTTGGTTCCTCATAAGTGTGTGGATGGATGGATGAATGAGCATGCGCTCTATGTTTATCCTCTTTCTCTAACTCTTAACCATAAGTTATTTGCTTTTTGACAACTCAACTTAAAACTTGAGTTGCCATATTTACTCTTCCCGGAGTCTCCAGCCTGCTGACCTTCCCTACAAACTTCAGACTGGTCAGCCCCGGCAGTCACGTGAGCCAATTCCTTACAATAAAACAACCTCTCTGTCACCTGTCTGAGGCAGGCCATTGTATTCACCTTCTGGGCTTCTTAGGAGTTTTTTGGGACAAAGCCTGGCCCAGGGTCTGGCATATTCCAAGGGCTCTTAGGATAGTCTCTAGTCCTGACGATGCTGAGTCCAGAATAACGACATAGGGGACCTTGTCCAGTCAGTTTTCAGATAAGTTGGGGCCAGCCATGATCTGAGGCTGGGCCTGGGCCAAGGATGTGGGGCCAGGGGTAGGGCTCAGTTGTTCTAGTCTTGGGTTCCCCACTTTCTCTTTCTTCATGTGTCTTCCTCTGAACCTGTGTCCTCACTGGCCCGAGAGGTGGAGGGTGGATCCCCTGGAGACTCGGACCTGCTCCAGCTCCTTCACAGATTCCCAGAGGTGTGTCCCCAAATAGTCCCTGAAAATCCACATGACCCTGAAGGTGGGGTGTGAATGTGGGGGTGCTGTTGACCACAAGACTCAGCTCTCGGCTATCAGTCACCCTGGGTGCAGAGCTGTTATGGAGGAAGAGGTGGTGAGGGAGGGACAAAGCTACCAGCTGCAAGGAACATGGGGATCTATTCTAGGCCCAAGGTCAGAGGCCTCACCGTGGCTGGCAAGGGTGTGGCGACTCAGCTCTGACCCCCACAGGGTATGGCTGTAGATGGGGTTAGGGGTTACAAATGGAAGAAGATATGGAGGAGGAAGAAAGACAGAGAGTTGGAGCCAGAGAGATGGACAGAAGACGAGATTGAGAGGAGAGAGGAACCAGACACAGAGGTGGGGAAATGGAGGAGGCAGCGAGGTAGAGAGAGGAGCCCTACTGAGAGAAAGTTGAGAGAGGAGAAGGGGAGGAAAAGAGGGAGGAGAGAGAAGGGTGAGAAGAGACTCGGAGGAAGAGATATAAACAGGGAGAAACAGAATAGAGAGAGAGATGGAATGAAGAGAGGAGAGACAGAGAAAGGGGAAAGAAAATAAGAGAGAGGGGGAGAGAGGGAGAGGTGGGGGGGAGAGAGAGAGAAAGAGAGAGTGAGAGAGTGCTCTAGCCTTGGAGGGAGAGACCCAGCAGGAGCGAGACCTGTGACCGCCTGGTTCTTGCCATGGTAGAGGGTATACTGGCTGAGAGTCACCAGCCAAGGCTCACCGAGGGTCCGTGTGCCTGGTGGGCTTGTTCTCACTCTGTGATATATGACATGCTCTAAATCAGTGGTTCTCAACCTTTCTAATGCCGCAACCCTTTAATACAGTTCTCATGTTGTGGTGACCCCCAAGCATAAAATTATTTTCATTGCTACTTCATAACTATAATTTTGCTACTGTTATGAATTGTAATGTAAATATCTGTGTTTTCCAATGGTCTTAGGCCCTACAGCAGCAGTTTTCAACTAGCAGGGTCACCTAAGACCATCAGAAAACACAGATATTTACGATTCATAACAGTAGCAAAATTATAGTTATGAAGTAGCAACGACAATAATTTTATGGTTGGGGGTCACCACAACATGAGGAACTGGATTAAAGGGTCGCGGCATTAGAAAGGTTGAGAACTACTGCCCTAAATGATCTATTAAAGCAGAGTGAGTTCTACAAATGCAACTACCATCGCCAGCCCTGGGGAAACATTCTCTATTTGTGAAGTGACTCATCTTGCTGCCACAACCCATGGGCAGAATGCTAGGCTTGAGTTCCCCTTCTGAGGGTCACAGGGCCAGCAGGGCCGGGCCTAGAGGGGTAAGTGTTTGTGGAAGGAGGGATCTGAATGAGTGAGTTTGTCAATCCCATCTGGGTGGTGTTAATCTGAGAACCAGCGGGGCAGTGGAGTGATGGCTGGATATTCCTGGCAGGCGTGTGGATGGCTTGGAGTGAATGCTTCCTGCTGCCTCTGTTAGGCTACATCTTCCTGATGGACCAGAGGACTTCTCTAAGAACTTCCCGTGTCTCTTGGAAACAAAGTTGATGAGGTGGAATATGGCTGCTATTCCTTCCGGTCACACCTCAACTCCCTTTTCATGGTGTCTTAGTACCACCTGCCTCTATTTCACTGCATTGCCCAAAGGCATAAAATTATGTTTATAGGTGAGACATTCTCATTCGCATTACCATCTCCCATGCCCAATAGACCAACAGCTCCCTGAGAGCAAGGAGGGTGATGCGCTCGGCTCAGGGTCATGTCCTTGCATCACGGTAACTTCTCAAAACCATTTATGGAATGAATGAACACAAAGGTACCCATTTTGGAATTTTACAACGCTGAGATTTTATCCCAAGGAGGTATTATTTCAAATCCTTTGCAAATAAGGAAGGTGGAGCTCAGAAACATTTAGCAACTTTGAGGAACGAAGCTAGAAAGATAAGGAGAGGGGCTTTCACCCAAGACGGTATGACTCCTGAGTCATCCTAACCATCACCGTGAAACCTCGCAGCCTCGTGCAAGTCATCCGCCAGAGTTATATAGGCGTTTGTCCTCTCCACCTGCGTGGTGACTGCATAAAACAAGGGTCTGTGGCAGCTGGTTAACGCGGAGAGATTGGGTCAGCCCATTTTAAGGGGCTCATAAGCTTGCCTTTGCAGGTCAGAGCAATATCCAGGCAGATGCCCATAGGAGAGCATGACAGTTGCCTGGGGAGGGCATTCTGGCTTTCATCCTTTTAGTCAGAAGGCACCCAGCCTTGGGTCACACAACCCAGGCAGCTCCCACCCCACAGTTCCCGGTAATTTCCAGGCCTGGGCAAGTGTAGCTCCAAATGAACACCCATCTCAGCCTGCAGTGAGGGTTCCCACTGCTCCCACTGTCCAGATTGAGAAACAAGACCTACTTTGTACCCCATTCATCCTCAGAACAAAGCTGGAGTAGTAGACAACAGTGAGAAAAGGCGATTTCTCCCATCTGATATTTAAAATCTTGAATCCGGGCTTAAGGCTGTCAGGAGACAGATGGAGTCTAGTGGCGACCTATTTCAAATAATCTAAGACTAGATAAAACCTTTCAGGATAAAGGGACCAGGACAGCAGTGGCAAGATCCATCTCTTAACAAGTATCCCGGACAGACGGCTGTGATTGTCAGTCCCCAGGGCTGGAGGGAGGAGGGGCGACTAGGATTTGTAGAAGAGGGCTTTGGTAGTTATTATAATGTTGGAGTTCATAAATTTCCCTCCCTCACCTCCTTCTCCCCCTTCTCCCTCCACAGGCTTAGTGTTGGACATTGCTTGACTCCCATAGAATGTTAGATAGAATCTTTCATACTTCTGTCAGGACTGTGTCTTTAACATAGCACTGCCTGAGCCCCAGCAAAGACACATCGCATCGGTATCTTCTTGAGACTCTGACTTTTGGCAGGGGGCGTGGTTCCTCCAACACCAACACCAGCTATGCCATCATCCATCAACTGTGAGGCCTTGAGCCCTTACTTCAGCTAACTGATTCTCTGTTTCTTCAAAGGTAACATGAAGCAAATAACGAAGTAAATGTCATGAGACGGTTATGAAAATGTGATGATAGAATAGCTGTAGAACCTCACATTGGGCCTGGCACACAGTAGGAATTCTAAAATCGGCCGCTGTTGTAATTATTGTTGTTATTCCTCCTAACAATTATTGACGAAGCCCCGGCTAGAAGTCTACCCTTTTTTGAACCCAAGGGGAAGGACACGAACTTGACCTGAAATGTCCGGAACTATGGTAGGCAGGACAATATTGGGGGAAGAGTAACGGCATAACCCAGGAAGTGACTGACGCTATTTAAATGGTAGATCTTTTCCCAGAGTGGGTTCCAGGCAGACAGTGTCTTTTCCTGCCAACAACTCTTTTAAAAGCATCACTATCTCCTGCGTTCTCCACTGGCCCAATACAGCACTGCCAGAGGGAATGCCAATACCTCATGCTTGGCCGGAGACATAGATCGCAAAGCATCTGTAACCATAGCCAACACTCTGCTAACCACGTCAGAGGGAAGCCGGTGCTTTAGCCCCCGATAAAGGACCGGGGCTCCAAAACTCACTTGGAAGTAAGAGCTCAGCAACAGGACCTGGCAACCGCACTTCAGCTATGACCATGTGGACCATTCAGGAAAGGACCCCTCCCCCGCCCCCCACTACAGTGGATTAGGCCCTCTTTCCATGTAGAGTGCACCATTCATAGCTGCCATTGCAGGGTGGGGTGAGTCTCAACATTCCCTTCCGTCGTGGTAATAATTCCCAAACCAACAAGCTCCTTGAGATGGGGTTCAAGGTAAACCCTGACTTCTACAGTCTTCAATCAACTGACTACAGATTAGTGAGAAACAGCAAGTATTTATAGATATCATAAATAGAAAATAAAATAAAAGTGAGGCTAAACTGTTAAGTATGTTACAGAAAAAATATATTTAATTTTTTTTACATCAGAACAAGACATTCGAGCAACACTGAAATGAAGTTGGAAACACTAATGTGAATTCCTCAACTTAAAACAAGCATTTTCCCACGTCTGTCACTCTGCGGCCACAGCAGCAGCAGCAGCAGCCCTTATGAGCAAGCACCAGCTCTCACGTGTCCCTTCAATGCAGAAGAGACAGAAGTTCTTTGGAGCGTAGCCTGCGTAGGAGGAAAGTTCCCTCTGTGGTGAGAACGCTAGGATGCTCCCTGGAGTGTCACAGGGTAGACGCGGGAGGATCAAGGAGCTGGACTACAGAGGCCTCCACTGGTCAAGCTCTGACAATGTGAATATCAATGAGGTTAATAACCATAATTAATTAAAGCACAGGGAATCTGTGAAGGGCCATAAGTTCCTAATGAAGCGCCAAAGAGAAAAGTTGATAGAAATTGTGCAAAAATGGCAAACATGATAGAATTTCATTGCATTTTATATTCTTTTTAACAGCTGCCGAGTATTCTGCGTGGGGAATATGTCTTCTATTAAATGTATGTTGGCTTATTAAGCACAGGAAGGCACTTTTCTCTATCTTTGTTAGGAGGGGAAAGTGGATTTTAAATGCACCTGCTAGTTTTGGGGGAAATAGAAATTAGTCATCATGTACAATAACCCAGAGGAAACCAGCGATGTGGCAGGAGACACTGCGTTGGCCAAACGCCTCCATGAAGACAGCAAGCTACTGACTTTAGATTCTTGGTCTCCTAGGACCTAGGAGATGAAACACATCACTTTAGGAAACCCCTCTGGTCCCAGAGAGGAAGATCTAAGGAAAGGCATGGACTTGCAGCCTTAGCGAGGCCACGTCTATCTTAAGTACAATAATGTTGGAAGATGCTTTATTGGGGTCTCAAATAAGAATGAGCAACCCCCAAACTGGTGTGGCCTGAGATAATGTCTTTCTTTTGGTTCTGGTAGAAATCCTAAGAGAAATCATATCTTTTTTATTTTTCCCCCCTAATTCTAGGAAACTATCATATTTATTCTACAAAAGGAACTCTGGGAAAATATAAGAATAAGTAAAAAAAAAAAAATCAAAACTCTGATATATATCCATGATCTTTATACTTCTGAAACTAGTTTAAGGGCACGGTAAGTATTATTTTTCAATCATTGATGTTTTGTGTGCATTTTGGCTGACTTTTTAGGTATCTGAAGCATTTAGGAGAGTCTGACATTAAACTTATGGTTTTAATTAAAAGTTGTGGGAGGTGTGGTTAAATAACATTGTAACCAATGTTCATAAGTTTGAGCATTTCTAATTGGTTCAAATTTTAATAAGTTTTGATTCATCAATTATGCAAACAGTATTTGAATGTCAAGAGGAATGCTGCTTAATGAATTCAGAAAGCTGGGAAGTTGAATATTAAACAAAGCACAGATAGGCACGTGTGTTCTTTCCAGTGACAAGCATCCTGCAGGCATGAAAGGACCTATCACTGCAGCATAGCCCAAATTCCAGAGCCCTGAGAGGGCCAAAAAGGCAAGGTGGTACCCTTATGAAACTGGACCAAGAACAGTAGAAACTGACAATTGTTTGTGCCTTGGCATGTTCCATGCTATGCCTTTTAATATGGAGATTCTTGTCATTGATATACACTGAGTGGCCATATTATTATGATCTCTGAATGCATAATAATCTGGCCACTCGGTATATATCTTACCTAATAATAGACAAACATGTAAATTGACCATACCTCCGCTACACCCATAGCCAATCAGAGTAATTATGCAAATTAACCTAACAAAGATGGCAGTTAATTTGCATACATAAGTGCCCAGCGCCTGGGTCCCGGGAACATCCTGGCACCCAGGTCACTCTGAAGTAAGCCCCGCATGGGACCTGAGCAGCCTGGGAAGGGCCTGAGCCAGGGGGCTCCTGGGCAGGGCCAAGCCTACAATCAGAGCCGAGGGGGCAGGGGTGGAGCCAGTGATCGGAGGGAGCTGGGGGATCCCTATCCTCTGGCAGAGGCTTTCGGCCTGGGCAGGGCCCAGCCTGCAATTGGTGTGAACTACAGAGGAAACACCTTTTCTGACTGCTCATTGGCTAAGCTCCCTGTATGCCACTGGTAATATTCTTAGTAACTTGGGTAATAAGAATCCAAAAAGGTGATCTAGGGTTTTTTCACCACACTTCTGGAGAAAAAAACGAAGGTCCACTGCTGCAGGGCTAAGAAATGTCATATCCTGCCCTAGCCGGTTGGGCTCGGTGGATAATGCCTCGGCTGCCGACAGCAGGGTCTGGGTTCAATTATGATCAAGGGCATTTACCTAGGTTGCAGGCTCCTCCCTGGCCGGGGCCCAGGTCAGGGCTCATGCAGGAGGCAACCAATCAAAGTGTTCCTCTCACTTCGATGTTTCTCTCTGTCTTTCCCTTTCTCTTCCACATTCTCTAAAAGTCAATGGAAACATATCCTCAGGTGAAGATAAAAAAAAAGAAATAAAGGAAGAAATGTCATATCCTATGAAAGACACATCTTGAAAATGCCTAAAAAAGTTGTCATTTTTTTCATGGTGAAGGGACTGGAGTCCGTGTTGATGAAAACACCTTGGTGGCTGTAGTGACTGGCAGTGGCTGCAGCAGCAGGGTGATGGGGCTGGTGCCTTCCCCTGATCAGTCTGGTTGCCTCCCACAAAGGGAGGCCAGACTGCAGCTTAAGCCATCAGTAGGACATCCCCTGAGGGCTCCCAGTATGTGAAAGGGGGCAGGTTGGGCTGAGGGACCTCCTACCCCCAGTGCACGAATTTCGTGCACCGGGCCCTAGTCCTATATAATAAAAGGCTAAGCTGCAAATTGTCCCCTCAACCAGGAGTTCGACCAGCAGGCAGGCCAGCCAACTGCCCATGTCCCCTCCCCCTGGCCAGGCTGGCCGGACCCCACCCATGCACGAATTCATGCACCTGGGTCCTAATAATTATGTGGTTACCGATACTTTTTGATCTATGCCTCTGGCGAAGCATGAGGTATTGGCATTCCCTCTGGCAGAGCTGTGTTTAGGCCAGCTGAGAATGCAGGAGATAGTAATGCTTTTAAAAGAGTTGTTAGCAGGAAAAGACACTGTCTGCTTGGAACCCACTCTGGGAAAAGATCTACCAGGATATATATTAGAGGATATACACACACATACACTGAGTGTCCAGATTATTGTGTGTTCAGAGATCATAATAACCTGGCCACTCAGTGTATAAATATTGATTTCAGAGAGGAAGGGAGAGGGAGAGATAGAAACATCAATAATGAGAGAGAATCATTGATCAGCTGCCTCCTGCACGCCCCACACTGGGGATCGAGCCCACAACCCTGGCATGTGCCCTGACTGGGAATTGAATCATAACTTACTGGTTCATAGGTTGATGCTCGACCATGGAGCCATGCCAGCCAGGCTGGGATTCTTTGGAATGGAGGAATCCATATGTCCCACAGGAATTGACCAAAGGGAGCTTTTCCAGGTCCTAGGCTGAAGCTGAGAGGGGTTTTGAGGCAGGTGTCCTAACCTCTCCCCTAACCGCCTCTACCCCTAGACCTGAAATTCACGTCTTCTTCAGTACTCTGGGATTATTTTATTATTATTTTTCAGCCAGAAAAGCAGGATTTTATCATCTAGGAAACAAGCAGTAAGCTATTCATGTCCTGCTCAGTGCCTCCAACTGGTGACTTGAAAATGCCCCAGGTGACAAACCCCCAGTCCCTTAGCAACCAAGAAGAGGGGTCCCCTAGGAAGGGATAGGCCTGCGTCCTACATGGCAACCCCACACATTTGCTGGCTCCTCTGTTCTGATTGATGCCTCGTTGACAGATGACTGTCAACCCCACTTTTCAAAGTCCAAAGAAAACAGGATCTCCTCAGTGGGAGCAAAATGCCCTGAAAATACCGCCGGCCCCCCGTTTTCCTTCCCTTTTCATTAACTGCCTCTGGAGTCACGCCTGAAGCTCGGATCCATACCGCTGTTTCATTTGTAGAAAGTGTTCGGCTGTCTGTGTCATTTTTATTCACTCTGAGCACCTTGACAATCCCATGAGCGGTAATCTTGAAAGCATTACACCTTGCAAGAACCTTTTCTTTTTCACTTTTGAGCTTACAAGTGTGTCCTATTTAAAAGGAATCCAAGATACCAAAATTCTCACATAGAAACCTAGACATGCAGGCAGCTGTTCTGAAAATGGAAAACTGGGCTTGCTCGGGAGATGGCTCCCTGAGAAACAAGCTCTTGAAATTGACCTTGGAGGTGCAAGGTCTTGCAGTAAACCCTCAGGCCTGGGCTGAGGGTGGGGTCTCCATGATTGTCAGCTAACACACGTCCCTTGGGAAAGGCAGAGGGAGCACCCCACAGGCCTGAAGGAGCCACACCCTCACCGGGACTCTCATTAGTACCAGGTGTCCTCATGGGACTTAAAGGCCAAAGCCCACTATGAGGGCTGTGGGATCCACAGGCCATTGAGAGACTCAAATGAGAGGCCTGGGGTCTCTTTCTGGTCATCACACCACCAAAGCTCATGACAATTATGTAACAACTAAGCAAGGAACTCACAGAATATATCATACACTGAGTGGCCAGATTATTATGACCACCTGACGTTTGTAGGCAAATTAGCCGTACACTGCATCGTATGGGATATGGAAGCCGAAGGCCTGTTCGAACACCTTTGCTGTCTGCAGTCACCAAGATAAAACGTTTCCAATTTGCACAGGAACACAAGGATTGGGCAGTCGAGCATTGGAAAAAAGTCACGTGGTCCGATGAATCACGTTTCCAGTTGCATCATGCAGATGGCAGAGTGAGAATTTTGCGGAAACAGCATGAAAGCATGCACCCCGCATTCATGAATACAACCCTTCAAGCTGGCGGGGGGCTGTGTTATGGTTTGAGGCATGTTTTCCTGGCGTGATTTGGGCCCTTTAATTCGTGTGGAACAACGTCTGAATAGCACAACATACCTAAGTATCAATGTTGATCAAGTTCACCCTGTCATGTTGATGGCGTATCCCAACAGAGATGGCTTCTTCCAACAAGACAATGCGCCATGCCACGGTGCTCGTATTGTGCAGGAGTGGTTTCAAGAACATGAGGGAGACTTTACCTTGCTTAGGTGGCTCCCACAATCACCAGATCTCGACCCAATTGAGCATTTGAGGGACAAAGTTAAAAGAGCCATCAGGCAGCTGGTTCCACAACCATCCAATCTCACAGAACGGGACAGTGCTATTCATCAGGCATGGTGTCAGATTCCGCGCATCACCTTTCAGCATCTCGTGGAGTCAATGCCAAGAAGAATCGCCACAGTATTGAAGGCAAAAAGTGGCCCAACGAAGTAGTGATGGGGTAGTCACAATAATCTGGCCACTCAGTGTATATGACTACCATAAAGTCTATCTGAGTAAAGTCCCAATTGTTAGCTGGCCCATCAGGCTGGCCTTCCATCATCTCAGCCCTGAGGCCTTTCTGGCTACAGGTTGAGCAGCTCCCGTAATGTGCCCTCTGCATTGAAGGATGCAGGTAGGCATCTTGGATTCAACTTGCTGCTCCAGGCCTGTGGGAGGCAGGAAGAGCCCAGAGCCACCTCTGTGACCCTTCTTCTCTGAAGCCCTCCCTGATTGCTCCCCACCACAAGTGTGCCCATTTGTCACTGCGATGCAGATATTAATTTACACGTCTCTGAAGATGTGACTCTGAGGACAGGGCCGTGCAGGACTCATCTCTGTCTCCCCGGTGGCCTGCAGAAGGCCTGCACACAGCAGCCGGCAAACGCGTGTGTTCAACACACAACAGTGGCCGAAAGCCATGAATGACTCTCAACCAGGCTAGTAACTGAAGAGTTAAGAGGCAAGCCATGAAATAAACATCTTTTGAAGGCGCTTATATCTCAGACTTGTAAAAAGAAATATTTACTTTCTCATAGGCATAAAATCCAGCATGTATTTCCAGGCCCCCGGTAACATACAGGAAACTTCTTCGTCTCTGGGCCCAAGGGATCTAAAATAGTTTGCATTTCAAAACTGTCTTTGTGCTTGAGGATTTACGATGCACATTCCTCCCCGGACACCTTGAGAGTATTTCCATTTTTCCCGACTCTAAGGCATTTGAGACTCTTTGCTACGCCATAGTAGGGAGTGATGAGCTAGCTGGCGGAGTAACAATGCTTTGCCCTGAGAACTGAGCTTCAAAGCAGAAGTCAGCAGAATCAGGTTCTTTTATTTACCAAGACTGACTTTCGATCAGACCTTCGGCTCCTCACCACTTCAGTGAGTCGCATCCCTGCCCCAGGGCTGTTTAGACACAAGCCATGACCGGAAGGTCAAAGTTCAAGACAAATGACAAGGACAAGAAGCCCATTGTTTTAAACCTATCTTTACTCTCCATTCTGTTTATCCACAGTATGTTTACCTAATTAGCCACAATGGGGAGCCAAACCCAGACTGGAAGAGCCGGGAAGTTTGCCGTCTACTGCAGGGCAGGGAGGCAGTTAAGTGAGCGCCCAGAGCGGCGGAGGCTGCTGATGCCGTGGGACCTGAGCAGGTAGCTCGACGCTGGGATAGGCCTTCATCTGTCACTGTAATTAACCAGAGACGTGAGCGTCTATGCATTTGGAACTGCAAATTAGAAACAAGCCTAAACCAAAACCATCCCAGTGATCATGAAATCACCGCCTTGACCCCAGCAAGTACATGCCACTTCTAATTAGATCAGTCAGGATTTCGCTCTGAGCGGGGTGTAGCTGTTAGCAAGGAAGAGGGGAAAGGGAAGGGGGAGGGAATGGAGGTGGGGCAGGGAATCTGTCTGCCCAAGCACTCTTTCAGGGCCCTTGAAACAGCAGGTAAGACCCCCGTGCCCCCCGCCAACCCCCCCTTCACACACACACACAAGGTGCCCTAAGCCCAGCTGTGTTAGAAGTATCCAGAACAGAAAGATATTTAGAGACTCCTTCTAACTTTGTCTCTCTCTCCTTTTGCTTTATTATTTTTATCTCCACCATTTCCTTGTCTTACAGCAGTGAGAACCCTTAACTTAGAAAACCTAAGGAAAGCAGCCTGCGTGTGTCTGGGATAGCCAGTGGCCTAGGAGACTGCCTCGCCTCTCTGGGCTCAGGTGGCCACTGGAGGCTTATTCCGCAGAGACCCTCCTGTTCCCAGCCGAAGTGAGCAGACCGGCTCGTGACGATGTGTCCACACTTCAGCCAGTGCCTGGCACACAGTAGGTGGTCAACGTGAGGCTGTGCAGAGATGGGCATGGCACAGAGGGAAGCAGAGCAGTGGAGGAAAGGCTCTGAGGTCGGTCAGACCTGGTTGGACTGTCAGCATCGCTGCTACCAGGCTGTGAGACCTTGGGCAAGTCACTTCCACCCTCTGAGCCTCAGTTTCTTCCTCAACAAAATGGAGATAACACCACTGACACCCAAGTAGTTGGTGAGAATCAGAAATGACATTTGTAAAGCATACAAGAGGACAGAACTGGGCACTTAATAGGTGCTCAATAAATGAAAGCTGCCTTCTCTCCTTCCGGACCCATGTGCTGTAATTATTTTCAAAACTAATAAGCCATTTACTAGCCCTGTACCATCACCCTGTCTCCTCGCTCAGCCCCTGATGTGGGGCTCAGAGCACACAATCAGCAAAGATGCCTGGACCGTGTTGCCAACCCGGGATTTGTGAATGAAGTGGCAAGAGGGGAACGCGTGTCACCTGTAAGCAGCACAGGTGTGCCCACATGCACACTGAACTGGCAGGGACCCTGGGGCTCAGCTGCACCTCTGCCTTCTCCTCCACTTCAGGAGGAGGTCACCCGGATATAAAAATTCCTGCCCCTCCCTGATTTCTCCAAGGCACTGATCTCAGGTCCAAGAAGGCTGTCTTGGGTTGGCTAGAGTTCAAACCTGGCTCCACCATCAACTAGCTCTGTAACTTTGGACACGGTACTTTAGCCTTTCTATGCCTCGGTTTTCTCATCTGTGAAATAGGGATAATACTAGTATCAACCTCATAATGCTAGTAACAATTAGGGTTGTTGTCTGCACGCAAGGCCTTTGGCACAGGGCCTGGATATACTTGGTAAATGTCAGCTGTCACTGTGGCCAGGGGGACCTGCATTTTGACCCATTTCTTACCCAGGCGAGCTGACCCACTGGCCAGTGGGGGCAGATGCCACCACAGCCGGCTTTCACACCTACAGTGTTGCCCCCATCAGCCTGCTGGGGAGGCCTCTCATTCTGAGGTCTTGCTTCTGACTCTCACTATAGTTCTATCAGGTGTGGACTGAAACTATTCCCATTTTGCAGATGAGAAAACAGAGGCTCAGAGAGACTGTTTACCTCCCTGGACATCCGTTTGGCAGTTGTTGACAGAGGCAGGACCCAAGCTTCCTGACTCCACATTTGATGCTTTTTCCACCTCACCCCTTAGGGGAGGAAGAGTAAAGGATCAGGGCCGCCCTCCTGCCCACCCCTCTCCCACCTCAGCTCTCATGGAGCCCAGAAAGGGCTCTGACACTCCTCCCACCTGCTGCCAGGAGGCCACCAATGGAGAACTGAAAAATGAGCCAGTAAATGCATTATGACTTCTGAGGCTGTCTTAATAATTAAGGTTTATTAAAATAAACACCAAGACATTTTCTGATACAGCCTGCCTGGCGGAGCTCATCAAAGGTGATAAATGAGTGGGTCTTGGGGATAGCGATTGGAGAGGGAAGCAGGGCCAGAGGAGAGGTCTAGGGTGGAGCATGCAGGAGCCAGCAGGAGTGCTCAGGCCCCAACAGTGCAGGGCCTGGCCTGCTGCCTCCCTACTGCCCAGTCTGGGCATGGACTCAGCATGGCCTGGGGAGCAGAGTTCTTCATCGGAACGGACTGCAAATCCCAGCCAGGCCACTGCTAACCATGAGAACAGACTGCAAATCCCAGCCAGGCCACTGCCAACCATGAGAACAGACTGCAAATCCCAGCCAGGCCACTACTAACCATGAGAACAGACTGCAAATCCCAGCCAGGCCACTACCAACCATGGGAACAGACTGCAAATCCCAGCCAGGTCACTACCAACCATGGGAACAGACTGCAAATCCCTGACAGGCCATTATAAACCATGAGAACAGACTACAAATCCCAGCCAGGCCACTACCAACCATGAGAACAGACTGCAAATCCCAGCCAGGCCACTACCAACCATGGGAACAGACTGCAAATCCCAGCCAGGCCACTGCCAACCATGAGAACAGACTGCAAATCCCAGCCAGGTCACTGCCAACCATGAGAACAGACTGCAAATCCCAGCCAGGCCACTACCAACCATGGGAACAGAGTGCAAATCCCAGCCAGGCCACTACTAACCATGGGAACAGACTGCAAATCCCAGCCAGGCCACTACTAACCACGAGAACAGACTGCAAATCCCAGCCAGGCCACTACTAACCACGAGAACAGACTGCAAATCCCAGCCAGGCCACTACCAACCATGGGAACAGACTGCAAATCCCTGACAGGCCACTACTAACCATGAGAACAGACTGCAAATCCCTGAGCTGTAGAAGAACCATAGAAATAAATGATTCTTTCTTTAAATAGAGGTGGGCAGCCACCCAGGATGGGAAAGTTGGCCATCTCTTCCTCAGACATTGAACAAGGTACTCACCAAACGGTGGTTTCTTCTGGAAAAGGCACTGGCACTGGGATGGGGTTACTCAGAGCAATTCGGTTTTCCGGATCTTCTACGATAAGCATGTGTTGCATTTATACAGAGAACCAGGAACACCACCCCACATTCATTCTGCAGCGCCGGGCTAAGGGTCAGTGTGTGAACAAGGGTTATGGATTCAAAGACCTGCCTCTCATCTGTAGGGAAAGGGGGTGCATCTGAGTTCCCCCATAAGACTGTCAATTCTACCGCTTCCCTGCCTGGTAACTCTGCCCTCAATTAATGGCCCAGAGTAATGGCCTTCTGGTTGTCACCAGAAAATACAGTCCTGAGCCTCTGTGATCCCCATCTCTTACTAAGCAAGAAAGAAAACAGCTCTATGGAAGGGATTATTATTTATGGCAGGTTGAGTTGAGGCCATTCATTCCCTGGAAGAGTCTAGCTTATATCCTTGAATCAAGTCAGGCCATCAGGAAACTTGTACCCCAGGAAAGAGAGGTCAGTGGAACGGGATGGAAATGAAGCACGAGACAAATGGGAATTCGGGGTCAGACAGGGTGGCTTTGCAACTCAGAGAGGAAAGGGTGCCCAGCCTGGGACTGTTACGTGGGTTGACTAGGCATTTTGAATAAAACAAAGCTGGAGTTTCAGGCCTCACCCCCAAACACTGATCAAACGCTGACAGGTTTTAAACAAAGAAACTACCAAATATAGAAAGAAAACATGGATAATGTTTCTATAAGATCATTCTAAGGAGACCACCACTCTCAAAAGCTACAAAGGGAAAGATGGACCAATTTGAGTCCAAAAACATAAAAAAATTCTAGATGCTGAAAATAACTTGCAAACATCAAAAGGAAAATGATGGGAAGCCACTGAAGACTTTTAGGCAAAGAACTGAGGGGTAGAGAGTGGAGCGGGACCTGAGACGTCATCATTAAGTTTATATTTTGGAAAGAACACTCTCTAGCCATAGTGGGGGTTGTGGAGTGATGTGGAGAGCAAGGCGGTGTGGGGATCTGAGAGAAGGCTGTGGCATGGGGCCAGAGAAGAGAGGATGGCCACGCGGGGTCGGCCGGGGTCAGCCAGCAGCAGGAGCGGAAATCAACCAGGGCTCGGTGCTGCCTGGATGACGGGGCGTGGAGGAGAGGGAATTTCAAGGCCGACTCCCAGTTTCCAGACTGGCCTAGCTGGATGGTGGGGTGCTATCCACTGAGGCAGGAAGGAGAAGAAGAGAAGAGACTGGAGGGAGGTATATGTGGTTTTAGACGTCCCTGGTGCATGACCTCTGCAGTCACATGGGGACCTACACGTGGTTTAATGCTCCCCTGTCACCACCTTGAAACCCTTCATACATTTTTAACAAAAGGACTTGCATGTCCATTTTGCACTGGGACCAACACAGTGTGTGCTCGGCCCTGCCTCTGAGCGCCTGGACGCCGGCGCTGGTGAACGTGGAGCGGGCTTCTGGGCTGGGCATAGACGGCCATGTGGGTTATACAGGTGGGAACGGAAGCCCTGGGCAGGGAGGCGATCACTGCAGGACAGGCTTTAGGATGACAAGAGGACACCTAAGGGCCAAGTGCTGAGGTGCTGGCAGCTGTGTGGGGAGGGAGGGGGTGTGAGAACAGAAGGTGGAGCAGAAGGAGACCGTGGGAAGCCCAGCATGGGACGAGAAGCGGGGAGCAAAGCCGTGAATGCTCAGACCAGGATGCAGGAGAACTGAGGCCTCTCTGCAGGGTTGGGTGACACAGAAGGCCCCGGTGCCCTGGGTGAGTGCCGCGCTGTGCACCCAGGGATTTGGGGACGGGGACAGTGAGAGCTCCAGCTCCAGAGAGAAGTTTGGCCATGACTGGAGGAGAGGGGTGAGGCAATATCCTAAGGAAGGCTGCGAGGTGAAGGCGGCAGTTCTTACCTTTATGTTTATGAGGGTCACAAACATGTTCCTAAGATACATTGTTTAAGCAAGAAAGCGGAACAGGGTGGTAGCCAGAATAAACCTCTTTGTGGAAAAACAGTGGCGGGGGGGGGGGGGGGGAGGGGAGGGATAGGTGCGTGAGAAGGAAGGACACACAGAGACTGGCAGTGAGAGTTACCTGGGGGAATGGGCTGGGGTCTTCGCCTTGCCCCTTCTTCATTGGTTGAATTTTTAAAATCATATCCATATTTTTTAATAATAAAAAGCTATTAATTTGATGCCCTCAAGGGAAGCTCTTGGGCACTAAAAGTTTACACAAAGGTTTCCTTCATTTTTAAAATTAATATTCAATTTATTAAAGTTACAAATCCCTACAGAAGCAAATTCTTTCATGAACTTTAAAGTTCTGTTTACAAATCTTATTATTTATTTAGAAGCCTAGCAACTTTTAACAATCACTGTTAAGGTGCCTGTGAGAGATGTTTCTTCTCATTTACAAATGTGTTTAATTAAATTGCACTAAACATGGTCAAATGCATTTATAAATTTAATATATTTGAATCTCTTTGTTTAACAAACCTCGAGTATGGAAGTAACTATATAAATCTAATTCATTAAGCTTATAAAAAGGAAAAGCTGATATTTTTTATAGGTTCCAATACTTATTTAAATTCAGTAAGATTTCAACTTAAGTCTGAATTCTAACTCAATGGCTAAATTAAACATTACCCATTAAAATGGAAAAGTTAACTTATGGCTCTAAAAGGCCACATTTTCTTAAGCGTATAAACACAAGTTATTTCAAAGCACAACTATTTTAATGCAAAGGGTTTGATTCTTTTCTACATTTCTATACTTAATTCTAAATCTCCCCAGGGTTAAAAGAGGCTCACCCACTGTGGACTGAACTCCTAGATGACCACCAAACTTCTTCCACAGTGTAAATATGAACTACATTTCCCAGCCTCCCTTGCAGATAGGTATGACTGAGCTTTGCTATCAGGGTATTAAGTCTCTCTAGTATATTTTTCACTTGGTTATTCTGCTTTCAACTCCAGAATTTCTGTTTTGTTTTGTTGTATAAGAAACAATTTCTCAATCTTTGTTGATACTGTGTATTTGATGAGATATTGTCATCATACCTTTACTTCCTTATTCGTGGTCCCCTCCCCCCTTTTTTTAAACATATTTATAATGGCGACTTTGAAGGCTTTGTCTGTTGAGTGTGATTTCTGGGTCCTCTCAAAGGCCGTTTCAGTTTCCCGCTTTATGTTCCTGGGTAGGGGTCATACTTTTCTGTTTCTTGCAAATCCTACAATTTCTGTTGGAAACTGGACATTTTGGGGAATATATTGTAGCCACTCTGGATACTGGCCCCACCCCTGTGTCTTGCTGCTGTTTGTTTTGTGACTTGGCTGGATTACTTTAGCGAAGTCTATCTCCTCGCTGTGTGAAGTCTCTGATGTCACTCCCCGGAGGACTAAGCACTGGGTATATAGGGACACCGTCACCCACCCTGGGATGGTAGTGGTTTTAAGGGGTGCTACCCTCCCTCTCTGACTGTCTCTTCCCCTCATCTCTTTGTTAAACTGTTTGCCTTTATTGGTAAACTGTTAGGCTCCAGGAATTGCATATGGATTGCTCAATAATGGCCTGGGGCAGTGGTCGGCTTGCTGGAGCTGAGCCCTGGCTTGCCGCTCTATTGACTAATGAGTTTGCCGACCACTGGCCTGGGGCATAAATTTCTTCAGATTCTGATCCAATGAAACAGGCCCCTTGGTTCTAAGCTGTCCCTGTCCCTGGTTATCTCTGGCAAACTGAGCAGCCTGCAGTTTAGCTTGTTGCTTTGTTAAAGCTCCCAACTTCCTCGCCACTGCTCACCACCACGTCTCCATTGTTTCCGAGAGTGACTGAGCTTGAATTTGCCCCTGCTCTGTTCTCAACAACCAAGTTCCTCCGAACTGTGCTGGCAGCTCTGTCCCTCAGGCTGCTTCCCTCCCGGAGCAGACTCTCGAAGCTGCGACTGGGGAACTCGGGCCTGGGGTGGGGACAGCGCCTGCTTCCTTAGAGTGACACCTGTCTTATTAGCGGAGTGCTTTATGGGGGCGGAACATTGATGTGAGAGAGACACATTGATTGGTTGCCTCCTGCACATGCCCCAACCAGTGCTAGGGAACAAACGTGTAACCAAGGTATATGTCCTTGACTGGGAATCGAACCCGCGACCCTCCGTTCTAACCACGCAGCCACACCAGGGTGAGTTCCATGCTCTTGACCACACCACCTGGTGTGGAGCTTCCGCCATGCTCAGCAAGGGCAGGGAAGAGGGAGCGGGTCAGGTTCAAGGACTGGGGGGGTGTCTCACTTAGATTTAGATTTTTTCCTGAATAAGCGTTTCTTCATTTCCTGCATGCCCTTAAGACATTTTTTTCGAAAGACTTCAGTTTTTTAAAGAAATCATTCTCACCATTAATGATGGCTTTTCTGCCAGGGGTCTGCTCAGCACCTCACGGGGCCTGAGGTGGATCTGTGTGACAGCTAATGCTTCATAAGCACATGCGGCAGCTACTGTGCCAGCACTCTCCACGTCTTGCTTAACCGCCACACTCACCCTACGAAGAGGCTCTACTAGCATAATCACCGTGCTTAAAAATGAGCAAGCCAAGGCTCAGAGGACCGCAGAGGCTTGCCCGAGGTCCCACGGCCGGTACATGGCCGTGCTGAGAGAGATGAGGGTGGTGTGCCCTAAGGGGGAAAAGATGGGCCTGGCCTCCCAGGACCTGCCCTGGATGTGGTTCTCCTGGTGACACGGATGGAGCTCTGGCATGAGATCCGGACTAGAGGGGGTTGCAGAAGGTGCGGAGGGTGGCAGAGAGGAGCAGTTATTGGGCCTCATTTTCGCCAGGCACATGCTGGGCACGCCACAGACACGCATCTCAGGTCCCCACTGCAGCAACCCCACGGCAGGTGCTACCCACTTGCAGAAGTGAGGACACAGAGGCTCAGAGAAGTGAAATCATGTGCCCAAGGCCACACAGCTGACAGGAGGCTGGATCAACTCCCGTTGAAGTGAGTTCAAGAGATGGGGCCCAATTTCCTTCTAGATCCCGTGGAAAGCAAACAGGAACCAGGGATGTGGTTCCCTCCATACCCGGTGCCACCTGGGATGGTGCAGCGCCAGCGCAGACCTGCCCTGCCACGCCCCCCCCCCCCCCCCAAGCCCTAACCCCGCACATTGAAACTCGCAAACACAGCCCGTTACACGGGAATAGGGACCGCATCTCCTTCTGCGGTAACTTTCCTTTGAAATTAAATCAAGAAAGCAAGTGACTGGCGATACCCTTTCAATAGCTGCTGAGAGCAAATGAGCCCCCAGAAAAGACCATTTCTAACTTGATCGCGTTCAACTTGTCGCTTTGCAGGGTGCAAGCGGATGTGACCAGAAGACCAACATCACCGAGGAGTCTGAGACCAGCCAAGACGCCGACTGCACGGATATGTAATTTGAACTGCCAAAGTGCTACTGCATTTTTTACGCCAGATCTACTCAATCAGTAATAACCCTGTCCCTCAAGAAGGCTGCTAATTTGCTTTATTGCCTTTTTAGATTTGTTCCCTTTCATTTGCTGAAATATAATCATAGTTCAGTGATTCCGTCTGTGAGCGATCCAGCGGCGGATGCCGGGTGGTAATGGTGTACCACCGGCGAATAACAATTCTTTAATCACACTGTTTCCTCGACTGTCGCCTCATTTGAATTCATGGTTTTCAGAAAATTCAATCAGATTTGCAATTTCATCCAGAAATGACTCAGATAAATAACGGGCAGAGTTAACAGTTCACTTACGCGTCAGGAACAAAGCGGAAGGGAGAAGGGGCGACAAAAGACCAGTTTGATAAAAAGCACCATAAAGAAGTCCCGCGTCCTCCCGAGGCCACGGGGAAGGGTGACAATTTAAAGCTGCCGCTGCCAGCTCGGCTCAGCTGTGGGATGGGGCGGGAGCCCTACATGACCTTCCTTGTAGACCAGGCCTGGCCTAATGTCCCCTCCGGGGCGTCGCAGGCTCCTGCCGACATCGGTGACACCTGGGCCCTCATTCCAGGTAGAAATTTATGACGGGACATTAGTGACCCCATTGCCACATTTATCACCCGAGTTTCATATTGGATTTCTGCCTCCACCCACTCTGAGCGATTTCTGGTTGCTGACGAGAGGGCCCTACCTTGACCTTAATCTTGCCCATCTAGACTCTCTGGGTTTCTAGGGAGAAAATTAATCTTCACCCATGCGGCAGGCTAACCGAGATGATGCGATCCCCACAGTGCACGCTCCCATCTGCGCACAGAGACCAAATCTGTTCTGTTCTCAGCACCCCCCCCCCCCCCCCCCGCTGCCAACCAAGCCTCTCTCGGGGCGTCTCCTTGGGGAGCAGGACTGGGGGATGGAATTAAAGCCACAGGGGTGGCCACTGAGTGGCAGTGAGATCCCCAGGCCTGTTGGACGCTGGCCTTGCAGACAGGGAGCTATCCTGATCCCCCCCTCCCCGCCCCCAACTCAGGCCTACGCCGGGCAGCTCCTGGGGCAGACAGCGAGGCACCCCTGTCGAAGGCATAACCATCCGATGACAACACTGTTTTCTCCAGAGGGTGTGTCCTTCCTGTAGAGACAGACCCTTCGCAGACACCCCGGAGGCCGGCTCCCTTCCTCCTGCCTTCCGCGAGCCACTCTCTGGAAAGCAGTATCGTGTTCAAGGCTCTCTGCTTTGGCGAGAGTCCCTGTCAGAAATATATTTCTCACCATCAATGAGTTTGCAGGTATTTTTAACTTAAGATGCGTGTTTTCATATGAATTCAGGGTGCCTTTGAGTCAAAGGCCTCCAAGGACGCACTTTACGTGAGCAGACTTGGGCTTCTTGGCTCACGCAGCAGGGCCGCCCCGGGAGCAGGCAGGTGTCTGAGCAGGAGGGAGCTGGAGGGAGTTAGGAAAAGGGCGCAGGCTCGCGCTGAGTGAATTTAGGGAGGGCTCGGGGAAGTGGGCCCTTACTCTGCATTGGACACTGTTGGGCAGCCAGGGTAACTCGATCCTCGGGGGACTTTTATAAATCTCAGCTGTAAGGCGGAAGGAAGATACTGTCCTTGGAAATCAAAGAGCCAACCGTCACTCAGATTAGCCAGAAAAGGGGGACCCTGGTCATTTCCGGGGTTTGGATGATGTTCTGTTTTGGTCTGTGTGCAGACACGATTGCACGATGGTCTTATTGGTGTCGTGCTCCATCCTGGTTGGCGCAGCCTCACCTGATGTCCACGTTCTGCGAAATCGTTGATGTTCAACAGGCAACCGCCAGGCCCAGCCGTGAGTACCAGGCCGGCTCCCACCTGTCGGGCCGCTGGCCTCCTTCTCAGCGATGAGCCCCTTCCAGGGCGTGAACACGCGTTCTCAGGTCTATGTCCTCAGCATGTCACACATCTTCTGAGTATCATCGGGCACCTCCTGCACTGGTGCTTGGACCACAGACGTGGAGGAGTCAGCCAGGCTCAGATCTGCCTGCAGAGGCACAGCCATAGGGGTGGGGAGGGGACAGCTCGGGATTCACAGGGACATTATCAGCTACAAAACAGCAGGCACCCGGCATGGCCAGAGGACGCTTCCTGCAAGAGCTGAGCCTTAGAGGAGCCTTAGAAACAAATAGGAGTTGCCAGGGAAAGAGAAGGGAGAGTGTGCTTCCTGGGGAGAAGGGGGTGGGGGGGAGTTGGGAGGGGGAGGGGGGACCAGCTGGGCCAGGGCTTAGATCCATGAAAAGTTCCCAGTGGGAGAGACGGGGTCCATTTGTTCTACATGAGGAGACGCTCATAGAAGAAAGGAAGACAGGCATCGGTGGCCAAACTGGGCATCTAGATTCAGGAGAAGAGTGCCCAGACCCCTTCCCCCTGTGTCCTGTTATCAGAGCAGGGGAAGGACTGCCTGGGAGGTGGGCCAGCAGGGAGAGCTGAGAGACGTGACCCGTGACCCAGCACCTGGCACCCCTGCAGCCTCTAATACGGGTTGATGTCCGCGCGGCCATCATAAACCCCACTGACACTGTTCCAAGCCCGACCATTCATTATTTTATTTCATCCTCACAATGACCATTTGGTGAAGCCCACAGTTATCGGTGAGGAAACTGGAAGCACAGAGAGGTTAAGCAATTTGCTTGAGATCACCCAGCAGCTAATGGAGTGGCCGAGGTCAGCCTGAGCAGCGTGTCAGGGTCTGCATTAATTTCCTCTGGGCTCGGCCGAGCCCTCCAAGGGCCTGGCTCTGCTCTGAGCTCTTTGCGCACTGCGGCCTCACAGAACTGCAGACCAAGGGGGTGTGGAGCTCAGGTGGCAGAGTCGGGGCCCCAATGCAGCTGGGAAGGGCAGGCCACTTTAGGAGTGGGAGAATCGACTGGGAGCTCACCAATTACAGAGCAGCTTTTTATTTATTTACTAGAGGCCTGATGCACGAAATTCATGCAAGAGTAGGTCTTCACAGCCGCGGCTGCCTCGATCCCTCCCTCACAGCCAAGGCAGCTGCCTCAATCCCGCTGCTACAGCCCCGGCTTCATTCCGGAAGGACTTCCAGAAGGACATCTGGTCTAATTAGCATATTATGCTTTTATTATTATAGATTTTTTAACTTAGCAAGTATGCCAGCTTTGGGTCCAAAGAGTTCAGCATGGACCTTGCTAGTTGGCACTGGACATGTGAAATTGTTACGTATGAATGCATGTGAATCATTGTACATGGATGTATGCATAAATGAATGAAGAATAAAACACCTGACTGCCTAGCTTTGAAACAGATGGTAACAGAACATGGCAGAAGTCACACAGGAGAGAGGTGGAGGCTCCTTTCTGAGGACGGTGCCTCAGACACGCTGTGACAATGTGGACGGCACGGGGAGAATTCGCTTCCTTGAACCAAGCAGGAACCGAAATGCTGCCTCTGCACTTCCCAGCTGTGCAGCCCTGGACAGTCACTTAGACACTGTGGGCCTCGGTTTCCTTATCTGTAAAATGGGAGCAATAACGTTCACTTTGCCCAGTCGCTTCTAGGATTAGAAAGCACATCCAAGTGTCCCTTAGGGTGTGTGGCACACAATGGGCGCTGGGTAAAGGACAGTAAGTATCCCAAACAGTCCCTTTCCAGCAGTGATACCGCCCACTGAGAAGTGCGGCTTATTTCTCAGGGAGGGGACGGGAGGAGGAATGAGGAACAGACCAGCTCACGCACCATTATTTGTCTGAAATGTCTTTTCACTTGTGGCTTTATATCTGGCCCATTATCGAAATCTGTTAAATAAATGGGCGCTGCTTTAGTAATTGTTCGGCACTCAGTGTTCCTCAAGCAGCTCTCACCACTACAGAATCACTATGGCAACCTGACCACTTCAGAGGTCCGCGGCTGACCCATCCTCCAAGCGCCCGGGGCTTCTACGACTGGGCGGCGGAGAGAGAGTGGCAGCGAAGTGCTTCCACCTGCAGGATCTGCAATGCGGGCGTAAGAGGGCCCGGCCCGCAGCAGACACGTAAGGCATGCTGCTGGGAGCACCAGGCAACAGCACTCGGGGCTTCCGGAATAGGGAAACTGCCCCGAGTCCAAAAGCTGAGGATGCCCTAGGCTGCTAGGAAGTGATGGCGGGGCCGCCTCTGGGATTCTTCTGGCCTGGGATAGTGCCATGTGTTTACTAACTCTTCATTCATTCATTCAATGATATTAATAGGCCAGTCACTAGTATACAATAAAATAGATGCAGTTTCTAGTCTCATATAGCTCAGAGTAGTGGGCGTAGACACAGAAATAGACAGACACAATGCAGTTGTAGGTGCCATCAGGAGGAGCATGCAGGGTGTGAGTACGCATCACCCAGAATGTCAGGGGTGTGGATGACTGCTCCAGGTCCCAGAGATGACAGGTGCAAAGCCTTGGGGTGAGAAATGCAAGACCCTCTGTCTCCATCAGGGGGATTACTTATTTGTAAGCATCAAACCCTAAGCGAGGCTCAGCTAAGCAGAGAGGGGATTGCCTAAATGAAATTAGTTGGCTCCCTGAATTTGGAGAGTCACTAAAATCAACTTGGGGGCTATGAGCCAGGAGCAAGCCCTGAAATAACGTTAAAGCACTGGTCCTGTGAAGACACCCCACCCTGGCTACACTGATGCAGTGGCCAGCATCGCCGAGGCCGAATTTTGGATGTGCTAGCTCCCCTACCACCCCCACCTCAAACGTGTCTCGTGTGTTTCCTGATTCTTCAAGTCACAGCTTCCATTTCAAACCTTGGGGCAGGAGGGTTTGGTTGACTGAGCCTAGGACATTTGTGTGCACCATAGCTGCAAGGGAGTCTGGGACAGACAGTATTCGACATTCCCAGGTGCATGGTGGGAAGTGGGCTCTGCCTCATAGTTGGTGGTGGTGGTGGTGAGGTGTTCCAAACTAGTGTGCAGGGATAAGCAGTGGCAGTGAACTAACGTGGAAAGCATCCTCAGGGAAGCATCACTGGGCCCACAGACTGTGAGTAAGACATGATAATTGCCTTCAAGCTAATTAAAGTGACAGCTGTCTCCATAAATTAACAAGAGAATGGAGACGGTGTAGGGAGGGGAGCAGGGCTGAAGAAACAGAATGAGTCAACATCAAGGTTCCAAATTGGAATCTTGGGATTGTGATGTGGTAGGAACCACGTGGACACCCCACACGAGTGACGGTGACCGTGAGCCAATCTGCCCCCCAGGTCTGAGTCAGGGGGACTAGGAGAACATAATGGCCCCCCCCCAGAGATGAGACTGTCCTTCAAACACCTGGTTTCCCTTCACCAGCCCTCACTCTAACCCTTTCAGAAACACCTTCAGTTTCTTGTATGTAGTGACATGCTGGATACTTCAACCAGCGGGGTTGCAACGTCAGCCCCGAGTCCCCCCCCAAAACATCCCCTCAACTCTTCCAAGCTGTAGCCCTAATGGAAGCAGCATCCCTCCCGAGAAGTCCTGACAGACGGGGAAGGCCTTCAACCCTCTAAGGAGAGGAGGGAGTGCCGAATCGGGAAGCTGTCCCGGAGGCCCCACCTAGAGAACAAAGCATCTGGTTCCTCTCTCTTCGGACACGATTTCTGTTCTCCAGGACTGGACACACCTAATCGGACGCGTTGGCTTCCCCTTACCTTTCCCCTGTGAGATATAATTTGTGTTGTTATGTATGCATGTGATTCTGCTGGTCAGGAGGGAGATGTTGAGACAGTCCATGTTCACCTAGACCAGTGGTCGGCAAACTCATTTAGTCCACAGCGCCAAATATCAACAGGACAACGATTGAAATTTCTTTTGAGAGCCACATTTTTTAAACTTAAACTTCTCCTAATGCCACTTCTTCAAAATAGACTCGCCCAGGCCGTGGTATTTTGTGGAAGAGCCACACTCAAGGGGCCAAAGAGCCGCATGTGGCTCGCGAGCCGCAGTTTGCCGACCATGGACCTAGACCTCTCTCAGGGCTTCACTGTGGCCACAGTGGAATAATGGCCACCCTAAATCTACCCCTCTCCTAAGCCCGGGAGCCGCTGAATGGTTGTTACGAGGCAAGGAGAAGGTAAGGCTGCTGACCAGCGGGCTTTAGCAGAGGGGATTGTGCTGGATTACCTGGGGGGGCCTGATGTAGCCACCAGGTCCTTCAGATGTGGGAGAGAGAGCCAGACGATGAGACTCAAAAAGAGATGGGAGACCCTAGGCTGGCCTTGAAGCCAAGGAAGGCAGACAGTTTCTAGAAGATGGACAAGGCGGGAGAACAAGTCCCTTCTTAGAGCTTCCAGAGCGAGCCCAAGCCCACTGCCCCCTTCATCGGAGTCCCCGAAGGCCCATTGTGGACTTGTGACCCCCAAGACGCTGAGGTAACACATTTGTGCTGCTCTGAGCCACCGTGCGTGCTGGGGCAGCAGCGACAGGAAACCATACAGCTTGTTGTCCAGGCCTCACGATGGGGGAAGAAGTGAGGACCGAGACCCTTGAGAGCAGAGAGTTCTGAATAGGAAACAAATGCCCATTGGGCTGCCCCACTTGCCCGGACCTTGACCTCAGTCATCGTGCAGGGGTGAGCTCACCACACAAGCTGTTGCATCAGCAAGAAGCCCAGGAGGCCTGCAGAGGCTCCTGCCAGGGACCCCGGCTCTTTCCAGGGACGCAGGCCGGACGGGCTGCGAGGCTGGAGCGGAGAGGCCAGGCCGCCAACTGGAGGAAGAGAGACTGGCTGTCGCCACCGTGTGAAAAAGCAGCCCATTCAGGAAGGCAGAGCCAAGAAATGGAGAGAAGCTAGCCCTGCCCACGTCACCGGACCCCTGGATCCAGCAGCGCCTGAAGTCTTCTCCACCTTGCACTCGCTAATTACGTGAGCCAGGATCTCTGCGCTCCTCATGCCAATTGGACCGGGAGCCTTAGTCCCCGGAACAAAACAGAGTCCTCATGGAAACCGCCGCTGCCTGTCCTCTCAGCATCCTCATGTCCCCGAGACCTCCCGAGATCTCGCTGGGAGAGGTCCGAGAAGGCCTCGCCTGGAACCCGTCGGCTGTGGCTCCTCTCGGCCTCTGATCTGCTGTGTAACCTTGGGGGCCC
Organism: Corynorhinus townsendii; assembly: GCA_026230045.1. Taxonomy (NCBI): domain Eukaryota; kingdom Metazoa; phylum Chordata; class Mammalia; order Chiroptera; family Vespertilionidae; genus Corynorhinus; species Corynorhinus townsendii. The sequence continues at coordinate 165,752,480 of JAPDVU010000006.1, read as the reverse complement.
CTTTCCCCAGGGCCCCCCGCTGGCTGATCTGTGAAGAAAACAGCCCCTGTGCTGGGATCCGTGGCCCTGGGCTGCTGTTGCTAAGGCCTTGTTGTAATTTTCTGTGTAATTAGCTGAGCCCCTCGGTTGTATGAGGGAAGGGATGGAGGGACCCCTCCTCTGGGCTGAGTCCTCGCTGGTCTGCAGGCCTGTCTGCTCCCGGGAGCTCCTAGATGCCTGCCCCGGTGTCCGTGACCGGGCGCCGAGGTCGTAAAGCTGTTGCTAGAATTCCTAAGGGTCCTGCGGTCTCAGCCTGGGAACACTGAGGCAGACGCCCGCCCTCCCTTCCCCTCCCCCCCCCCCCCCCCCCCCCCCCCGTCCAGGCTAGCCCCGGAGGGCCCTGGAAGTGCACCCACCCCTGCTGCCCCAGCAAGCATCCAGCCTCCTGACTGAGAGGCAGCAGCAGTGACAGGGGACCGATGCCATGCGGAGCCCCTCCTCCTCCCATCAGCCAGCTCTCCTGACACATTGCAGGAAGGAGCTGCCATGGCAGGTGGTGAGGAGACCTTCTTGGAAGGCAGCCCGGGGCCCTGGCGCTCAGCCGCTCCCTCCTCACCTGGCCTGCCAGTTCCCCTGCTGAGCTTTATAAATGCTGCAATTTGTGGAATTAAAATTCCTCTCTTATTTGCATCTGGCAGCAGGGAGCAGAGGAGAGGGGAGGTGGGGGCTGAACGCTGTGGCTGGTTCCTGGGTCTATAGTGGAGATGCTGGATGCCATGGGCCCCTCCTGCCCCCCCCACCCCCCCCCCCCCCCCGACTACAGAGATGGAGCATCCGTGGGCCAGGAGGCTCTGCCAAGGGATGGAGGGAGGCAGGGGGTGGACGCAGGTGAGGGAGGGGGGCTGAGGAGCACAGGTGCAGAGGGAGAGGTGGCCGCGGAAGGAGGCCCAGCAAGACAGTCACACTACAGCTACTTCCTCATCGCCTCGCGGCTCGCTGCCTCCATCCATCCTGACATGCGGGCCGCAGGCAAGTTCAGCTGTGACACCCGCTCTGCCTTACGCCAGGTTTCCAGAAACAGACACTGCGATGAAGATTTCTGTGCCAGAGATTTATGGAGGAAGCGCGTCAGGGAGAAACCAGCAAAGAGTGGGGGAGAGGGGGAAAAGCAAGAGGAGGGCGAGACCCCCAGGGAGGCTGCCGCTCAGGCCTGACCCTGTGGAGCCCCAGGAGGGCTGCCTGTGCTCTGGGCAAGGGAGCTGGGCCTTTCCCCTCCCAGCAGCCAAGGTCCTGGGAGCAGAACGGGCGAGAGTTTTTTGGTCTTGCTGATCTGCCTCATGTCTATTTGTCAGACTCGCCAGGAGAACCTTGAGGGTAGAGGGAAGTTTGTCCCCCCCCCGCCACCCCCCCCCACACACACACACACCAGGAATGGCACAGAGCTCACAATGACCTCAGGTGAGCAGCCTAGGAACCCACTACTCTGGCTCCGAAGGCTGTGCGAAGGCCTGGAGGGGTTTGGATCATGTGGCTCTAAGAGGGGGCAGAGGGGAGGAGGAGCATGAGGGGCCTGCCTGCCTGCCCGCTGGGACCCTGTCCAGAGTGCTGCTCACAGCTCCCGCACAGCCCTGTGAGAGGAGGTTGGGTTCTGCTCATCACCCCACACCCTCTCTCCAGCTTGCTCGTGACTCTTGTTCTGTGCTAGGCTCGACCCTTGTTCTTAAATGCCCAGGTCACATCTCGGCGTAATTCACCTCTCTGGTCTTTCAGGCAGGGGGCAGGTTTGCTTAGAAGACAGTGGCTGGTGGACAGAAAGCACACGGGTGCATGTGTAAGTCAGCCCAGCACCAGCAGGGGTGGCCTGGGAAGGGTGTGTGGGTCCCAAGGAGCTGGGCTGGCAGTTGCTATTCCTGGCCTGGCTTGGCCTCCGTGGCAACACTGCAGAAAGCAGAACACACACACACACACACACATACACACACACACAGAAATGCAAATTCTCGGGCCCTACCCCAGACCTTCTGAATCAGAGGCTGTGGGCTGAGGCCCCGCCATCTGGGTCTCCATGAGACCTCCCAGGGGGGTTCCGATGGCCCCTCAAGATTGAGAGCCTCTAAGCAAGCCAGGTGGCCCTTCCAGGTTCTGGCCTCCAGCCTAGGGGCAGCTTCCTGTCACCCCACCTGAGGCCTGCACCCTCTGAGGCGTCTGCAGAGACCTTTCTGTTGGTCAGGCCGAGCAGGAACTGGCCCCCTGCGGAGCGACCTTCTGACTGGCTGATCTGCTGCTGCATTCTTTACCGGGACCACACTCTCCTGGAGAGGAATGGCCTTGGATGGCCGCATATTTGCATAATGGCTCTCCTGTCCCCTTCCCTCGCCTGAATGAATGGCTTTGGAATGTCATTTCCCAGGCTGGTGGCCGGGAGCAGTGGTGCTTTAATTCTGTGGTCTCAGAACCAGGGCTGCTGTGGAAATGCAGACGTCCGCCCGCCCCCTCCTGGTTCCCTGCAGCTGAGCGGGGGCTGCACGGGCACTGCACACCCGATGGAGACAAGCACGAGGGCCCTGGCCACAGAAGGGGTGTGACCACAGAGGAGGTATGACAGTGTGTGGTGGGGGCCGGGGTAGGAGCAGAGTGTTGGTCCCGTGGAGGTGGAGGCAGCACCCTATAAGCCACCTGCAGGTCCTGGGGGCAGCTGGGGGGGGGGGTGGCTGAGGTAGTGAGGGGCTCCCTGGGGATGGAAACAGGAAGATGATTGTGGGAAGGGAGAGAAATCGCTCAGGTACTGGGGGTCTCTGCAGGACACACGGGAAGACTAGCTTTGTCCTTTCCTTTGCCCTGTGTGGGGCGCTGAGCGCACGGGTTCTCCTTTCATTCTCCTGTATCCCACAGGTAGGGCGGGTGGGGATTTTCTCTCCGATGTCACCCAGGATTATGGGGAGCTCTGCCCTTCAGCCCCACGTACCTTGCCCTTCCTCCTCCTGGGAGAGAGTGTCAGGGACGGAGCTCAGCGCTGGGTGGGGAGGGGCACAGGGTGAATTGCAGAAATAGTCTAACAAAGACCCCTCCCGGCCCCACTTTACAGATGAGGAGCTGAGACTCCAGAGGAGTGAGCTGTGGACCCACAGACACTGGGACCCTCTGCTCTGAAACAGGAGTCCAAGCCTTGGCTCTGGTTTGCAGCGGAACTTCTAAGCAGGCTAAGGGAATCCAGGCAGACCGGAACTTTGGGGATTGAGATGAGGGAGGGAGGGCGCCCCCTGCCCATGAGGAGCATCTAGAACTCCTCCAGCCTGCAGGGAAGACCAGTGAGAGGCTGAACTTCGGGGTCAAGTCTCACTTGGAAAAGGCTGGGCTGGTAGGTAGAAACCAGCCAGCTTGTGGCCTGTGCTGCCCTCTGCTGGTCACTGGTGGTACTGGCAGCTGCTGGGCAGGGCACCAGGGGACCTGACTCTGGCCAGATCCACTCCAGCTCTGGCCCGGGAACTGAACACTCCCATCCTGTCCTCAGAGGAGGCATGACAGTCGTTTCAATGAACCCTCCTTGTCAATCCTGGTCCCTGGTGCTGCTCCTCCTGTCCACAGAGGCTGGCAAACGCAGCAGCTTCCTGCCTGAGCGTCCCTAGGGCACATCCTACCCGGGCCAGAATTCCTGTGTCCTCCTAAGATGGCCCGTCCTGGTCTTCTGGGGAGGGGCTTGATAGCAGCCTATCCGGATGCAGGGACAGCTGGGATGACGTTAACAGTACCAACCATTAACTGAACACTGACTACATCCGGGAGATAGATAGATAGATAGATAGATAGATAGATAGATAGATAGATATCTGAGTAGAACAAAAAGGCAGAGGAAGGGCAAACGTGCTGTTTGCTTGAGCGGAGACGCCCACATCTGCCCTGGGAGGTGGCGCTCCTGGCTCTTGGGTGGTCAGACTCCTCCTGGGACTCACACCGGTGGCCCTGATCCTTAGGCCTCGGACTTGGATGAACTACATCATGGATTTCCTGAGTCTCCAGCCTGCAGATGCCAGGTTGAGGGCCTTCTCGGCCTCCATAGGCATGTGAGCCAATTCCTAAAATAAATTTCATACATATCTGTCTACCTACCTACCTACCTACCTATCTACACACACACACACACACACACACACACAATCTCCTATTGGCTCTTTTTGTCTGAAACCCTGACCAATACCTAGGAGTAGTGGGAGCCTGGCTCTCTGTGAGTCAAGCCCAGCTTCAGCAGAGACTTGGCACCCCATGGACCCCAAATACCAGGGCTTGGCGGGGGGGGGGGGCTTGGACAGCGGGGGTCTGGGCTGTGAGACGGCCTATTGGATTGGAGCCCTTTCCAGTTTTCTCGGGTAGAGAAAGAGCAAGTACATAATCAGAAAAGAAATGGTACCGGGCCCAGAGTCTGATACTTGGGTTCAAGAACCAACAGCAAACAAGGGGTTGGATGTCCCTCCCACTACTGAACTCGGGGAGTACACGTCGTGCACGCGCCTCACTCGCTCTCCGAGCAGTCGTCCGGGGAAATGGGGTCACCTGCAGAGGCGACAGGCAGTGGCCCTGTGATGGCAGCGCCGCCTGGGAATTCGCGCGGCGAGGCCAGCTGGCTTCTGTCGAGCTTGTACACTTCACTGCTCTCTTCAATTCACAACCCAATTGCCTGTAAAATGAGGCCACTTCGGCAGGTCCCGTAATTGGAATTGGTTTCTCTAACTCAGAGGCGAGGACTGAACCTGCGTTGCCAGCATCTGTTGACGGGAGGAGACGGGAGACGGCCGTGCGGGGGGAGGAGAGGGACCTGGAGGGCCAGCCCCTTTCCTCTCCTCCCCCCCCCCCCCGGGGACGGGGTCCTGCCTGGATGTCCTCAGCTGTGTGAGGAAGACGGACAGGGAGCGCACCCTGGGGTGCAGGAGGCAGGCTGGCCCCTTCCCGTTGGGACCAGTGAAGATGCCAGTTAAAGGGAGGGCTGAGATCCAATAAGAACACACCAGTGGTAACGATAATTGCTACAGCGACCATTTTTGGGTCCTGTCTTCTAAACCAGAAACCGCGCATCATCTCACATCACCCCCACACCAGACAGCTCTTCCAGCTCAGTCCTTCCCCGGTTCCTGACAGGGAGCTGGGCTCCCAAGGTGAGGCTTTGGTTTAGGCAAGCATTACAGAGGGCTTGCTCCAGACACAGGCTGCAACGGTGCTTGCCTCGTAGGACTCTCCAGTCCTCAGGTGGAGATGAGGTTTTTGTAGTCACCAAACACCAAATAAGAGTGTTGCATTGCCATACAGGATATGATAGGAGCTAAGGAAGCAACACTGTAATCTCCTTCAGGTGGAAGAGTTGTCCTGGAGGGGACAAATGAATTGGGCTTTGAAGGGTGTGTAGGAGTGTGCCAACTGGAGAAGGTGGAAGAGAATGCTGGGCAAACAGAATGACTTGAACAACACACTTCAGGGAGGGAATAACAGACACCGCAATGTGCTATTACCTAGGGCAGTAGTCGGCAAACTCATTAGTCCACAGAGCGGCAAACTGCGGCTTGCGAGTTTTGCATGTGGCTCGCGAGCCGCAGTTTGCCGACCACTGACCTAGGGGATAAGAACATAGGCGTTAGGAGAAAGAGGGGGAGGAGAGAGCAGGCTGGAGTCGGACTGCAGTCCACAAAGTAGGGTTCCTACGCTATGGACACGGGGGACTCACCGAGGGTCTCAGCAGGGAGAGTGTCAGAGCCAGTCCGGCCCTGTGTTGAAACGTTCCCTCCAGTAGCAAGGGGGCTGCTGCAGGAAGACGCGTGCGGAGAGGCTGGAGCAAGAAGTCGCCAGGACGTCACCTTGGGCTCAGTGGGAGGGACTTCCTAACACTTCAAGCTGCACAGGATGGAGAGGGTCGTGTCCAGAAGTACCAGGTTCTCCGTCAGTGGAGGGACCCAAGCAGGGGGGAGGCCTCCTTCGCGTCCTTCGCATCCTGAGACTCCCTAACTGCGTGGCCTGAGGAGGTGCTGGGGCTGGGGTCCAGGAGAGGAGGCGGTCCATGCACACTGTCCCACCCCTGCCTTGTCACAGAGGATGGACAAGCCCCTGGGGCTGCCCTGCTACAGGCTGCTCACTCAACAGCACCCCCCCCCCCCCCTTAATGACAGAGTCCAGCTCTCGCGACAGAGAGGCCCAACCCCAGATACCGACCTCCCCAGCCTCCCAGCAGTTGGGCCTGGACTAAAAATCTGATCATGGGGAAGTTCAGAAGGGGAAACACTTTCCTCGCGTGTAAAGGTGGGAGGTGAGGGAGACCCACCTTCCTGCTGTCTCAATTTGGATGGCGCTGGTCGGTGTGGCTGTGATGAATGCAGCAGACACAGCCATCCCGTGACTACGGATGGGGCAGCACGCAGCGTCACAGATGCCACCCCAGCACGCGGGGTCGCAGACGCCACCCCAGAGGCTTGACATGATGAAGCTGCCAGATTAACTGCCCTAAAGGTGCCTACACCTGGACCCCTTGCTCCATAGACAGTAATATCAGGGCTTAGCCAACTCCAAGTCAGATGCTATGCTCCTTGCTGCAAAATTCAGTCCGTCAGGAACACTGTTTTCATGAAAAACAAGACAAAAGGAAGCGCACGTCCAGCTCTGAGAGCGCTGGTGAGGGACGCAGACTGGGGCTCGTTTCCCGCGGAGACTGGAGAGGGCGTTGCGTCCTCCATGCCGCACGTGAGAAACCCTTTCTATGTCTGCCCTTCCCTCCAGGTCCGCGGCTGCCGTGCCCCTTCCAGCCTCCTCCCGGTTCTAGATTTCCTTTCCATTCTCCTTTCTTCTGGGGAGCAGATTAGACCCTCTCAGCTTCCTCACCGAGGAAAACAGGGCTGGGGACTGAGTTCAGAGTTCAATTCTCCATTTCTGGAAGCCAGGCGAGGGTGAGCCCAGTCTGGAGGCAGGGGAAATGGCTGTGCCAAGCTCATTTATCTATTCCGTCCATATTCACCGGCACCTGCTATGTCAGAGACCATTCTAGGGCTGGGAAACGGCGGTGAAGAGCCCAGATGTCTCTCATGGCACTTACATTCTAGCGAAGCAGACAAGAACCAGCAAGCTCAGAAACAGAGGTGGGGAGGGTGCTGCCAAGTGAATGAACCAGAGCGAGGTAATGAAGGGTGTCTAGGGGAGGACAGCTGTCCATGGAGGGCACAGGGAGGCCTTCCTGGGGAGGGGAATTTGAGCGGAGGTCTGAATGACGGGTTGGAGTCTGCCATGAGATCTGCGGGGGGGGGGGGGGCGGGGAGGAGGGTTCCAGCATGTGCAAAGGTCCTGAGGCAGGTGTGAGCTTGAGGATCAGAAGAAAGTCAGGGTGTCCCTGACTTTATTGGGTCTCCCCGCAAAGGAGAGAGGCAGGGAAGAACAAGCAAATGCCGGCACAGGTCATAGGACACAGGCCATGAGTGAATGATGGACGGAAGTGGGCAGGCAGGGAGGCAGGGAGGCCAGACAGGTGAGAGATGACGAGGTTTGCCTGCTTCCCCGCGTCTTGCTCTAGCCTCCAGGGGTCGCCTCATTGCCACAAGGTCTGAGGCGTGTGGAGTTGGGAGAGCGATGCGTCTTTTCCCCTCAGACAGCCTGTGTGACGTGCTGAGGCTCAGACAGATCGGGGTTCACGTACAGGCCCTGCTACTTCCTATGGAACCTGGGGCAGGTGACTTCATTTCCAGAGGCCTCAGTGTCCCCCTCTATAAAAGAGGAACAGCAGCGCCACCTTGTGGTGAAGATGAAATAGGAGGCGAGCCCAATGGTACGCCCAACAGGCAACGCAGGCCCTAGACGCGTACATATTGGCTTCATGCCCGCCTTTCCTTCCCCATCACGCTCCTGCTGCCCAGCACGCGGGTAAAAAGGGGGGGAACCCAAGTGGCCTGTCTGAGAAGTCCCCTCGTGATGAAAATGTCAGCAGCAGGAGAAAAGGAGCCGAGTGTTGCTCTGTCAGCGGTGATGGCAATGAATGATTTATGTCCGGGGTAATGGCAACATAAGCAGCTGTTACATTTTAAAAGCATCATGCAAACAATATGAAACATTTATTTAAGTGGCTCTACACTATGGGGAATTTGATTTAATCAGCCTTTATTTCCGTTCTCATTAGAATGAAGTCTGGCAGCCCTCGTAGACAGCCCTACCTCCGTTCAGTAGCTCCCAGCTACTGAAAGCAAATATTTTTACTATTCCACAAGTAAACATTGATGCACACCCGGCTCCCCATCTGGCCTGTGGACGGGAGGGGTGGTGCCGTGATTTATGCTGTGGAAGTCTGGCACAGAATGAAGCAAGAAACACCCCCACGTCTAACAGAATTAGTAAGCCACACGCAGGGCCCACTGGCGAGCGGAAGAGTTCACCGAACCCCAACATTCCTCTGACTCCTTGGGAGCTGTAGGTAGGTTATCTGAGGACCCTCGAGGTGGGCTTTTCATCCTTGCTCTTCTGGGCCGAGTAGATAGTTTATCTTTGTTTTTAATTCTAAGACCATCACAACTTACAAACCTTGGGTGATGCTAAGAGCATACTCTTAAGATGATGGGGTTTATTGGAAATTCCATAGATTATGTTGCTAAATTTAGCATAGGGGTTCCTCTGGGGTGGGGGGGGGTGGGGGAAGGGGGGCAATGGGAAGGGGCATACCAGGGGGGGTTTACAGTCCTGGCAGTGCTTTATTTCTTAAGCCAGGTGGTGGCACCTGGATATCTTGTATAATTTTGTAGGTATTTTTGTATTTCTTAAATGGTGTATACTATGAATGGGAAAAGTAAAGAAATTTTGCTGGGTATTGGAGTAAAAAAAACCTGAAATTCCAATCTTAGCTATGCCACGTCTCTGTGAACCTCAGACTTTTCTGGGCCTAATTTCTCTATCTATCTATCATCTATCTAAAAGCAGAGTTGGACTACAGCAGCGTTTCTCAAACTGGGTCCCCTGGGACACTTCCCAAGCGATGTCCCTTTAAAATACAGGGTTCCATAGTTAAGTAAATCTGGGAAATTCTGCATACTCCTACCCTATGAAAATCATAGAATATGAAAAGTTCTGAAAGGTCCTATGGCTAAGAAGTCCGTTTTGGTCAATACCTATAACATCATGAGGTACCAGCATTCTGCAAAATAGCCTCTGAGAACTGTTATTCTGGATCTCTCCAAGGATTCTAGACTCCTTAAGTGAACAAGCTAGGCCGGCTTCCTGCCTCTGCACAGTACAAACTCCAAGCATCCCTGGAGCAGAGCAAGCAGACATCCCAGCCGCCACTACCCTCTGGGGGAGCCAGCCGAGCACCCTTCCTCCCTGCTCCTAGGCCTCCTCTTCCTGCCCCTGGGCTCCTGCCTCCCCCTTTCCCCATCCCCCCCCTCTTCTGAGCCAATCACTGGGACTCCTGGAGGCGACTTTTGACCTTTCCCTTCTCCTTGGCTCCCCGCCCGAGAGGTATAGATTGTTGGGGCTTTCCATTGTTTAGTAGGCGATGATAAAGCTGGGGACCCAGTGCCCAAGATGTTGAAGCCGTGAGTCCAGAACAAGCGAGGGAGCCACAGCTCAAGCCAGGGTTCCATCTGCCACAGGCCCTGCTCTCCCCTCTGCACGGGACTTGCCTGCCTGGGGCTGTCCATCAGCCTGCCGCCCTTTTCCCACCGGCTTTGGCCTCTCTTCTCTGACCAACAGAAATATAATTCCAGATATGCAGTTTAAACACTTGTAGTAACCACATTAAACAATAAACGGAAACAAGGGAAGCCGTTTTAATATGATGTTTAAGCCAATAGACCCCAAATGGTACTATTCAACATGTAATGGATAGAATACAGTTACTCATGAGATAGTGTAGGTTTCTTTCCTTGCTGTTCCGTCTTTGCAGTCGGTGGCTGTGGCTCCCTCGTTTGTTCTGGACTCGTGGCTTAAACGTTTGAGTGCTGGGTTCCCCCGCTTTATCATCTCCCACTGATGACGAAGACGTGGTCAGGCGGGATAACGAAGGTTGGATGACGAAGACATGGTCCCCCAGCCAGGGGGTGGCAGGCTGCAACTGGCACCAAGTTCCCATCTCTCTCCCCCCCTACCACCTCCTTTGCTTTAGACCCAGTGCACACTCCACCCCGAGCTGCAATTTCCGCGTGTCTACCCTTGCACACCCTCTTGGTGCTGTTCGTTTTCCTCGTTATCGTTTATTGAGGATAGTTTTGCGTGTCTCTGCCGAGAAGACTATGTCTCCTTGAAGGCAGAAGCCACGTCTCTGTCTGCACGAAACCCAGCAGGACCTCAAGCCCAGCGCCGAGCACCCTCTCAACCCTAAGGCCGCCAGGCCCGCCTGCCAGGCCGTCTCGGCTCCAGCACAGGCGCCTGCCTCGAGTGATGTGGCTACATCATCTCATCCGCACGAAGCGTGTTAAAAGTCCCCCTCAGCTGTGGGGTAATTCAGAAGTCTAGAATCACGTCGGCCCTCACGACAGATTCTCAATCAATGGTTCACTGTGGGGAAAACCTTGGTTAGCCAGAATCCTCAAATAGCCACACCCAACTTGAATGAGAAAGGGATAGCTGGGAAGAAACTAAGTTTTCACCAAGGTTTAAAAGACAAGCCCTGCACACCAGCACCACCCAGCAAAACTCGTGTGAGAGAGAGGAGACCTGCCTTCTTGAAAGATGGTTTTAAACATGCATTCAGACAAAACAAACAAACAAACAAACAAAAACAGCATCATTTTCTGCTGCGTCTTTATGTGATCAGGTTGAGGTTCACTAATAGCGTGACTCCAGTTTGCTCTGTGGGGACCAACTCAGCAACAAAAGCCCCTCCCAACAAGTTCTCCCTTTTGGGGAGCTAATTCCTACCAGGGGTCCTCAAACTACGGCCCGCGGGCCACATGCGCCCCGCCGAGGACATTTATCTGGCCCACCGGGTGCCGCTGCCTGTCCTCCTTAGCAGCCAACTCGTCCTGGGCCCGCAGTGCGCACAGGAATTTGTTCATAGTTGTTTTTTTTAAAACTATAGTCCAGCCCTCCAGCGGTCTGAGGGACAGTGAACTGGCCCCCTGTTTAAACAGTTTGAGGACCCCTGCCTGTCTGCGCGGTTTCCCTGGATGCAGTTTTATTGGCGGTGACTGTCCAAGGAACTTCCGTCCACTAGATGGCAGTGTGCCCGCGACCTGATCTCCCAGGGCCTGCCCCTCAGACTTGGCTGCCCTTGTCCCAAAGTAGGGCCTCGCCACACGTGGCTATTGAGCCCCTGAAGGTGGCTGGTCCAATCGGAGCCGTGCTGTAGGGGAAAAACGGCCACCGATTGCAAAGACGGAACAGCAAGGAAAGAAACCTACACTATCTCACGAGTAACTGTTTTCTATCCATTACATGTTAAATAGTACCATTTGGGGTCTATTGGCTTAAATATCATATTAAAACGGCTTCCCTTGTTTCCGTTTATTGTTTAATGTGATTACTAGAAGTGTTTAAATTGCATATCTGGAATTATATTTCTGTTGGTCAGAGAAGAGAGGCCAAAGCCGGTGGGAAAAGGGCGGCGGGCTGATGGACAGCCCCAGGCAGGCAAGTCCCGTGCAGAGGGGAGAGCAGGGCCTGTGGCAGATGGCCCCCTGGCCTGAGCTGTGGCTCCCTCGTTGGTTCTGGACTCACGGCTTCAACATCTTGGGCACTGGGTCCCCCGTCTGAAATGGGCACACACACGTTACCTTCTCATGTGGACGCCGGGAGGGCTCGCTATAGGATAGCCATACGCTGTGCTCACTCAGGCCTACATCCTGATGCGGTTATGAACAGCACCCCCTTCAGTCTCAGAACTGTCCCGGTTAGAGCAACAAATTCTACCGTCTCCCTGGTTCCGTGAGATCACGCATACTGTACTGAGCACTGGTATGTGCACAATGTCATATATGAAAAGATCACACGGCTCAGATATGTGAGATAGTGACGTCCCCTTCTAGAACATCCTGTCATTTCCCCCTCTGAGCTTGAAGCAGAAAAACCCAGTCATCTTCAGGCAAGTTCATCAGCTATTTCAGAATTCTATGCAAATCCATAGCTCTGTCTACCTGTCACCTTCCTCCTTCCAGGGGGAGCATCTAAGTTGGGGGTGGTCAGGCGGGTCGACGGCACTGGGCAGGGAGGGGCACTGCTATTTACATTATTTCCCCCCACCCCCCCGACTACGTTCCTCCGCCTTCCTGGGCACTGCCCCCATGGCTGACATGGGGTCCCGCCATGGTCCGCACTCGCCCTCCGCTGGGGAACCTCACACGTCTCTGGCCTCTGCCTCACAGCCTCCTGGGGCCTGGCCGTGGTTTGCCTTTGCAGAGGTCGGCACTGGAGGCTGGGTCTGCCGGGCCCCCTTCCTCCCAGTCACTCGGACCATGACCACTTTGGGCCACGCCGCGGAGCCGGAGCACCCATCCATTCACTGACCATGAGGACTTGGACCTGCCCTGGCCCGGACCTCCGGCTGAGCTCACGGGCACGGGGACACATCAGAAAGGCCACTGGGCTCAAGGGCAGCACAGCCTTAACCAACACCCCCCGCCCCCCAAATCTGGAGCGGAGAATGAGCCCTGCCAGGAAAGGCAGGCCAGGAAAGGCTATGGGATGGGGCCGGAGGAGCTGGTCCCTGTGGGATGGGAGCCAGGGAGGGGACCACGTGGGGATGAGATGATGCTGAACGTCCTGGGGGCGCACCTGGGGAGGTGGAGGGACCGCGATCCACAGGGGACCCAGCACGAGCAACGGCCTGGGGACAGGACGGCCTTCGTGTATAAAGACTCGTGGTCTAGGCCCAGAGTGGGTGTGGAGAGGAGGTTATACATGTGGGGGGAGGGAGGGGGCGGTGGTGAGAAATGAGCTGAGCGGCATTGTGGAAGGTGCTGGATGAGGGGGGGGGACTCTGGGCTCGGTCCCAGGGGCACTGGTTTTGGAGCAGGGAGCAGATGGCCTCAGGACTCTACTGCAAAGAAGTCACACGTAACACGGACTCGGGGGGGGGGGGGGGGGAGAGGGGGCGGGCTGATGGCGGGGGAGGGGAGAGGAGGCACTGGGTGAGGGAGGGGTTGGAGCGATGGTGGGAAGGGGGTGTTTGGAAGAGACATCGCTGGGGTTGATGTCGCAGGCTTTGCGCACCCATGGGGTGGGAAACGTGAAAGGAGGGGCAGAGAGAGATGACCGTGTGGTTGGGAGCTGGTTGGGGGGGGGGTGCCTGTGGGAAAGGAGGGGGAATAGAGGGTGGGAATAAACTCAGACATCCCGTCACGGGCAAGGGTAGTTTTATGAGTTTCCTGCTCGTCCAAACGAAGGTGTCCAGCAGGCAAGACCAGGTCTCGGGATACAAGGTCAAGTTGGGCAGGTCAGCTTGGGAATCGTTGTATTTTAGAGAATTCGGACTGAAGAAAATCGGGTGAACGTTATCTGTCAGATTCGCAGCCGGAAGCGGACGCCACGCGACTTCTGGGTGATGTGGGGGAGGCGGATTCACCATCAGGCTGATGGCGGTGCTGCCAGCGGGTGTCCGGAAAACACCAGCGAGGTCAGGGCTGGGGGCTGGGGGGGGGCGGGTGGGGGCAGGACTATCACTCTCCCTGCATTGGGACGGGGAGGTCACCAGAAGCCAGACAACAACAGCCAGACACCCTGACAGTGACCCCCTGCCCCGGGCGACCGGAGAGGGAGCCAGAGGAACGGACGCCCGGACCTCGCGCTCTCCCCATTGGCTGCGATGGGTTCCGGGAGAGGGAGGAAGGGCCTGGCTGAGCCGCCACAGCCCACTGACTCCTCGGGAGAGAATAATTTACGGCTGTTTATTCTTTTACTCAATAACTTTTATTGAGTTTCTTTCTTATTACAAATGCAGTACATGTTCATTGTCGGAAAATTGGAGACTCTAGACCAGCAAAAAGAAGCAATTGAAAATCATCAGGAATCCCACTGTTCGGAGGAAATCGCTGTTTACAAACAGGCAGCGGTCCTGGGCTTTTTCGTTAACGCGTACAGTGTGGGTGTCTTCCTAGGCTGGTGTTCTGAGCAGCTCGTTTTACCTGGAGGCACCGCATTTATGTAAATAACGCCTCTAAGTGGAGATGCGGGTTGTGTCCTACGTTCTAATCAAGACCTCATCTCTGTCGCTCCATATTTATACCCCCATGGGCTCAGTTCCTAGAAGTGGCACTGCTGAGGCAAAAAGGTATATTCATTTGAAAAGATGCTGTGGCTCACTCTGGCGTGAGTTCAAAAAAAAAAAAAATATATATATATATAATTTAAGGATTTCCATGTGGGCTTCTTGGCCAAACCTGGTTAAGAACCCTTAGTGCATCTGGATACATTACCTAACCTCTCTGGCTTCAGTTTCCTCATCTGTAAAATGGGGGCGATGGTGACAGTGCACTTCTCACCGGCTTACTGTGAGGATACGGGGAGTCCTTCAGCCTAAGGCCCTGGGAAAGCCACAGCCAATTAGCAGCACCTCCTCACTGGCCATTGTGCTCCCGAGGGCAGCCTGAAGCCAGTTTGGTTCCCCTCGGAACCACCAGTGCCCCTCGGGGTCTGGGGCACCGAAGATACTTAGTAAACGTTCACGGGGTGTGTGGCCACACACATTGGCCTTGAGAGGAAGTCTGGTCAATGTAATGATCTGTCAGCCCAGGAAAACAGCACTAAAAGTCCCCTCCGAGGGCATGCATGGGCGGGAGCAATGAAGGCCCAGCTCCGGAGTGGACACGCCTGGGTGTGGACACGCCTGGGTGTGGGTCCCGATTCTCAACCCTCCCAGGCACCCCTGCAGCGATGCCCAGCCAGCCTCGGCGTCCGTCCTACCGATTCACTGTGGTCCATTCGACGTCTGCGGAGTTCTGCCTTTCCCCCCTTATTCGTGTATTCTCCCAGCATAATTTAATCCTCTCCCTTCCTCCAAAACCAGAGCACTCTGCCCACAGAGACACGGGCCACAGTGTGCATTTATAGCATCCTTATTACCCCCGCCCTGACCTCCGCGCCCGGTGCTCAGTCTAGGGAAACAACGTTAGTTCCCTTTCCACGGGGCCCGTTAAAATACCGTTCTTTTCATTGGTCCAAAACAGAAGATGAGCTAAAAAAAAACAACCACCAAAAACCCACACCTGCCAGCCTTCCTCTTCCATTGGCGGGTGTAGGAAGGACACGCAGGCGGGCTGTGTTGTGTCTGCAATGCCCTGTGTGGAGCCAGGGACCTGCCCGGGGCATGCTGGCCAGGCAGGAGGCTGGCGGAGGCTCCCGGGCCCTCTGATGGCTTTTCCTGGCCTTCTGATGATTACGCTGGAGCTTAGAACAAAAATTGCAAAATTGGATCATGCTCTGGATTCAAATTTGGCCATCAGCCGAGCTGGCCTTGGAAAACGCTGGTCAGGTACTGTAGCTAACCTTTCAGGTCCTCACCCTGAGCTTCTGAGCACTGACTAGGCCTTAGGCACTGTTCTAGGTGCTTTTGGGTATTCACCCCTCAAACCCTTCCAACGATACGTATGAGAAATGCATCATTTCTTCCATTTTTCAGGTGGCAGTTCTGCCCAATTATCTAGGTGCAGGCAGCACAGGGCGTGGCTAATGCGTGAGGATCCTTATGGAACTGGCTATGACCCCTGTCTCTCTGGGTGGAGGCCCAGGGACCACGACTTGATGATGGGAGCACTGGGTGCCAGGAGCCCTGGTACAGGGCATCACCCACCCGCCCTCCATGATGGCCCTGGTGGCCAAGGTGGGACCTGAACCCAGACGGGCCTGGCTCTGGAGCCTGTGCAGCCCGCCTCTGCGGGGCTCACTCCTAGGCCTCTCTGTCCCCGAGTTCCTACTGGGACTGAGACCGAAGGTGGGGGGAGGGGGGATGTTGCTCAGTCTTGTTGGCTTGCTGAGAGCAAAGGGCCGGGCAAGTTCACGAACACACTGCGATCCCTGAGGGCAACCCTCCGGGGTCTTAAGACGTTGAAGGGAACATGGGGTGGGGGTGAGGGCAATCTAGTGTCCGTCTGAGCATGAGACCAACCTTGGAGCTGCCTATCGTGCGGGGTTTCCATGCAGGTCACTTGGAATCGAAGGGGAAAAAAAAATCGCGGAAGGAGAGATTCCATATACAAATAGTGGATTTGCCAGATATTGGGATTACAAATGATTTAAAAATATATATTCATTTCAAAAACGTGAGACTAGGATTAAGCTATGCACAATGAAAAAAAAATCAATGCACACTTTACCAAGTGGAAACCGGAGCTGAATGTTCCTCTCTGGAGAGCGCGCATTCACACCTCTCTGGCCTGTTTGTGTTTCGAGTGGGGACCTCATCATCCATCCCCTGCCTCCGGCAGGTGCAGGAGGAGACTTCGGGGGTGTCCTCCGTGGCAGAACCAGGACGGTGGGCTCCTGTGGGCTGTCCCAGGCCCTGTCCTCTGCAGTGAGAGGCCTGGGACAGCTCTCTGGTGTTTCAGAGCCGCGCGAAGCTCCTCTCTCTGAATCCCTCTGGCATGCCGTCCTGCACGCCAGCACCCTCTGCCGCCCCACTGCGGGAGGAGAGCTCCGGTCGCAGAGCCAGCACAGCAGGCAGGAGGAGCCAAAGGCCGGGACCCAAACTACAGCTCTGCCCGTCCTGGTTCCTGCCTCTGCTTCTTGGCACCGGCTGTGTGCCAGGGCCTGAGCCAGGCCTGGCACCCAGAGGTGAACTGGCCACCATCTCCAGCCTCGGGGAGCGCCTGGCCTGTGGATGGACCTACACACTCGAAGCCAGTGTCTTCCAAAGTGAAGGTGACCACATAAAACCAGGACACTGTGGGGGAGGGAGGGGGCTGACTGGAGTGAGTGCGCACAGCTGTTTTGGGCTAAGGGGGCCTGTGGTCACCCCACCACAGCGCAGTCTTTCTGCATAGAGTTGTGGTCACAAAGTGCAGTTTAAATGAAAGGAATTTAAGCAACTTAAAAAGATAGTCACCACTTTCCTTCAAACACATGAAAGTGGACAACGTTCATAATTCAGTCACGCTACTACTTTTCCTCTGGTCCTGGATGTTTCCTGGCTGTGGCTACTCCCAAACCCCTCACATGTCAAAATGGAAATGCCGCCTGGGATGCCTGACTCACTTGGAGTTTTGGTCACCTGCTCCCTCTCCAGCTCTTAGCTCTGTGCTACCTCTGCCCCTGCCTCTGTGACACCAGCTCTCGCTCCTCGATCTCTAGAGGGACAGTGGGACCAAGGGAAGGAGAATCTGAGCGTCTAGGACAAAGGACGAAGTATTTGGGGGTAGGGAAGGCACTTGTACATAAATCTCATCAACCTTGTTCCTGACCCACACAAGGATAGATAACACCTGGGGAGCTAAGTTCCATGACAGAACATGCCCACATGAAGGAGGGGCACTTAATCCAGCTGACCCTTAATACAGAGTTATTGAATTATGATTTAAATGCTCTGAGACTTCAGTCAAATCACTTAAGTCTTCTGAGCTTCAAATACCTCTTTCTGAAAAATAAGTAAATGAAAGAGTCAAATGTATGAGTGAGGAATAAATAAATGAATGATACTGTGACAGTCATGACCTGCTGACCAACCAAGTTTGATGCCTCTTAGAGCCCAGAGTGCTGTATTCAGGCTGAGAAGCGGCTGCTTATCCAGGACTACATTTCCCAGGATCCCTTGCAGCTGGGCGGGATCATGTGACCGGTCCTCACAAATGAAACTTGAGACTAAGTCATGCATTGTCACTTCCAGGCCAAGTGGTTGAGTATCAGGCATTTGATCATCCACATTGTCTCTCTGCACTCACTTCTTCCCGGTAGTCTATGGGCTGGCTAATGCCAGGGTGACCTCAGGGCCATAAGACAGAGGAGCCACAACATGAAAGGAGCCCGATTCCCCTAGAGACCATCCACCCAAAAGCACACACACTGGACTTTCCAAGAGCGAGAACCGCACTGTTATTGAGTAAAGCCATTAAAATCTTGAGGTTGCTGCAACAGTTAAACCATCTGGGCCAATTCACCTCCTTCTTGGGATTATTACGACGATTAAATGAAATGAGTGTAGTAGCTTGGATGGTTGCACTGCTTCCCCTACTCCCCCCCCCCGTCTATGCCCGTGCCCGAATTCCAGGAACCTATGCATGTGGCCTTGTGTGGACAAAGGACTTCCGCAGATGTAAGTAAGTTCAGGATCTTGTGATCACCCTGGGTGGAGCCTAAGTCCAATGATAACTGTCTTTATGAGACAGTTGGCTGCTACATCGCTGGAAGCAGAAGAGGAGAAGGATGTGAAGGAGGAGGAAGAGGTTGGAGTGTAGTAGCCACCATCCAAGGAACACCTGGGGACACCAAAGCTGGGAAAGACCAGGAGGGATGCTCCTCTGGAGCCTCTGTAGGGACATCACCCTGCTGAACCCCTGGTTTTGGACTTCTGGCCTCCAGGACTGGGAGAGAATACATTTTTGTGGCTCTAAGCCGCCCAGTTCATAGCGATTTGTCACAGCAGCCCTAGAGCCTAACGCAGTGAGGAATGCACAGGGACGAGCACCATTCCTGGCATGAAGAAAACTCCCCATAAATGGTGATTTTTTTAAAAATCAGCTCTTGAATGCCTCCACGGCTCCCTCCTAGAGACAGGGTCTCCTGGGAGAGGATGTCCTCCGAGACCAGGCACAGTTCAAACCTGTACTGTGAACGCCCAGACAACATTCTAGCGAAGCTTGCAACAGTGTTCGCACTGAGAGTAAATGCAGGCCCTGAGCTTTGTGGGAGCGATCTTATCATTTATGGATGACAGACAGCATTTTCACTGATGTGTGACAAGAGGGATTAAAAACACCTCTCTCGGTAGCACCTCTTTTTAAGCATCTGTAGGAAGTAGCTGCTGGGACTGCCCGCCCAGGGCAGCCCAATACCAGCCTTAGGTGCAAGGGATGGCTTCCCTCTGGGGTCCTGGTCCGAGTGTGTCACGAGCTGGGGCTTGGCCAGGAGCTTCAGGAAGGCCACTTGGAGTCCGTCCCCAGGCGGAGGGGCAGAGGGTGCTGGGAGAGTCTCCCAGGACCTGCTTGAGACCAGCTGTGAGGTAGCAAACAGGAAGGCAGTGCCAGGCAGTGGGGTGGCCAGCAACTCACGGCTCTGGAGATGTCTGTTCAATAAGGTAGCCACCAGTCACACGTGACTACTTACATTTAAATTAATTAAAATTAGATAAAAATTAAAAATTTAGTTCTCCATTCACTCTAGTCACCTTTCAAGGGCTCAATAGTCATATGCTGTTCGTGGTTACTGTACTGAATGACTCAAGTTTGTAGAACTGCACACAGTTGCTTTCCCTCATCCCTCAGCCCCACGTGGCCAGCCCACGGGGTACACTATTCCCTGTGCTTCCCACCCCTTCCCTGTCCACACCTCTGTCAGTGGTTTCTAAAACCTCTTTGAATTCCAATTTCTGTGTGTCTTCCTAACTCCTGTGCTGGAAAAGCGGCTCTCCAGGAAAATGCCTGATATGCAGTGTGTGTAGATTTGCCCAGTAGAAATACTCCCGCCATGGCCGCTTCCAGCTCCCAGTGGCTCATCAACTAACGGGCTGCAGGCTCTCAGGGAGCCGGAATGAGCCAGCCCCAGTGCACCCCGCCCTACCTCTCCCGCGGGACCCTGACTGGGACAGGGTGTCGGGCTGCCTCCGCTGGCTGCAGCTGCGTGAGGTGATGATGCAGACTCCCCTTCTCGGGAGCCACTGCCCAGGGCCACGGCATCGCTATGAGCCCTCAGTTCTCATCACCCCAGAGCCAGGTTAAGCGGAAGTGGGAGAACCACTTTGTCAACTGGGCCCCAAGGTGGCACAGCTTATCTTCCGAGTCCCACAAGCTACCCCGTGAAGGAGTTCTGTGTCTGTGTCTCTCTCTTTCCAAGGATCAAATCGGGCCTGGTAAAGGCAAAAAACAACAACAAAAACCTGCTAACGTCTTCCAATTCTATGGTCTTCTCCTCTCTATGTACGGGATCTGGTCCCCAGAGTGCATCCTTACAGACCCACTCTCCCTCCTACCTGTCAGCTCATGAAAAGTGACAGTGGGTGCAAGTGACGGTGAGGGTGGAACAGACCCGCTGACCAGCACAGGGGGACTGAGTCCCACTAAACAAGCACCATTGCTAAGCAGCCAACAACACAGCTTCCATGGAATGGATCACGGTTTACCCAGATGATGGGGCACTGCACCGCCCTGGCGAAGATGCTTCGTGGTATGGGAAAAGGGTTGCGGTATTCTGTCACATTCAAAAGCGAGAGATTTCTTTCCGGTCGTACGTCTCGCAGCATCGATGAGTCTTGGGGACGTTATGCCAAGTGCAATAAGCCAGACACGAGAGGGCAAATACCGCTGGATTCCCTTTCTACGAGGCATCTAACTAGACGCGCAGAAACGGGAAACACCATGGTGGTTGCCCGGGCTGGGAGGAGGGAGGAAGGGGGCGCTGTGCAGTGGGTAGAGAGCTGCAGTTTTGCTGTTTGAAAAGTTCTAGAGCGCTGCTGAGCCGCAGCGTGAATCCAGTTAACACTGCCGAGCTGTCCACTCAGAAATGGAAACAAAAATTCTGATTTCCGCCCCCTCCCCCCCGCCCAAACCAACAAGAGACGACTGTAAAACCCAAGACCCTCTGTTTCTTCTTTCAGGGCTAGCGATGCGACACTGAACCGTTCTTGCCCCAGGTCTTGGGCAGCTCCCGCTCCAGTGGGGAGCCCGGTTAACGCAGAAGGCACGCGAATCCAGAGGAACTGCTGGGAAGCAGCGCGCACTGTGCTCTGAGCGTGTTACATCCAGGCACTGACCTGGCCCAGAAGGCAGGGAGAGTGGCCGAGGGGACAGGAGGTGAGGCGAGGCCCCAGGACGGAGTCCCTCGGAGGGGAGAGCTCCCCAGCAGGTGGAGGGAGAGACACTTGCATCCTTTTGTGAGTGTGGGAAGGGCACGTGCCCTCTCGTTCTGTTCCCAGCGGTTCCCCCCGAGTGACGGGCTTATCTCTGTGCCTTGCCGCTATCGCCAGTCTCCACGGCGAGCTTGGAGCTCGGATGGGGCTCGCAGGAGGACAGCGCATGCAGCATCGACCGTACTGCGCAGATGGACAGCAGTGCTCTATTTATTTATGTGCCTCCTTGTTTCAAGGAGAATTTCAAGCTGCTTACAGTGATGTTAGTTAGCAATGTAGCGGGCTAAAACGCCTTGTCACTAGGTCCGAAAGATGAGGTGAGGGGAAATATAGCTCAGGGTAGCAGGAGCAAGGAACAAGGTGTCCCTTTATTCACAGGGAGCAACCTTGCCGCGTTCCTCATCAAGTCCCGTCTGGCCTTTAATCCGTATATTGACATTTAATAGTCCCGTTCTTAAACTCTGTCTTCCCAGATCTGTGAACAATCTGTCCTTGTGATTTCCTCTGCCCTTTATTACTCTCCCTCCCTTAAGTATATCCTTTTTTTTTTTCCATTCTGTCTTTTATTGCAGTTTAAAAAGATCCATCTCTCCCCACCCCCTAGGAAAGGGGCCAGGCCTGGCCCACTTCAGCACAGTGACGCCTCCAGAGCCTCGCACAGTAGGTCCTCATGTGTTTGAGACTGAGGGCCTCGCACAGTAGGTCCTCACGCGTTTGTGACTGACTGAGGGCCTCGCACAGTAGGTCCTCACGTGTTTGTGACTGACTGAGGGCCACTCGCGCCTGCTTCTGTGACACTCAGCCAGTGACACCCTCTGCAGGGCTCAGGACAGTTGCCAAGTTGATTTATGGGACTTATTATCCCGCGTGGCGGCAGAGAAGAGATATTGATTCAAAAGGGTTTAAATAAATAAGTGGATGCACAAGCCAGGAGAGGGCTGTGGACCGAGGAGAGGAGCTTGTCAAGCAGCTGAAGCAGATGTCATAAGGAACACGGGTCCTCGGGAACCGAGGGAGGGGACTCAGGGGCAACACAGGGATGGGCGGTGGAGGCAGCAAGCACAGGTTCACAGCCAGGCTCCGTCACCTCCCATGCCGGGGGAGTGAACTTGGACAGAGAACGGAAACAAGACCACCTCCTGTGAGGATGGCAAAAAGAATGACCGTGCATGATGTCCATTCTAGAGGTGGGCAAAGCGAGGCTCAGAGAGGCAAAGTCACCTGCCTTGGGCAATTCAGTTAACGTCTCTGAGCCTCAGTTACCCACTCTATAAAGTGGGTAGGCAAAGCTCTTCCTGAACGGATGACTGTGATCGAATGGGGTTGTTGGAAGATTGAAGGCAGGGAAGGCATTTTGTGAGCTCGAACACCCCGTGTCAGTGCAAAGCTCCAATCGTCATTGTGGTAGCATCACTGGTTCCTTGCCCTCCACCGACAACCACCTGTCACACACAACCCCGAAGCCAGCCAGGGACCCGGGTTTCCATCCAAAGCAAGGCTCGTCGAGGCATTTGGCTCGGGCTCGCTTCTTTGCAGCAAGGAGCTCGCCTCCCCCGCCCCCCTTCCCTGCCTGTCCCCATCTTCTGCGAGGAAAAGTTCCCTGGGAAGAATGCTAATGTTGGTTTATAAATTCCAAACGTGTAACCCTCGAGAACTCGTTTAGTTGACTACATGCAAGCAGCCCTTTGGTCAGTCTTCAAAAGGGCCTGCTGCTGCCCTGCGCCTCTCTCCCAGGGAGCGGGAGGAAGACTGGCATTAGTGCATCAGTTCACGGGCCCAGGAGGATTCTTCCGGCTCCTGAGTGGACCAAGAACCATCCCTGGAAACCGCTCCTCTGGGGATTCATTCCAGGCCCCGTGTCCCTCATGCCAATCCACCTGTGAGGTCTAAGGCCTGAAGAGACCTCCTTTGCTGAGATGTCCATGAAACAGACAATTTACTCTCTTGTTAATATGATTCAATTAGTAAAGGGGGAAAGGGGCTTACTGCTGGAGTGTCATTCCACGGCCCGCTGGGCTGGCTGCCTGGCGGTGGCCGAGGTGGAGTGAGGGGGGGTGGCAGACTCATTCAGCAGGCATGCTGGGCCGCACCGCCCTCCCTGGGGACCGGGTCAGGTGGCAGGTGACTGTACAATGCAGGTGAGCGTTCATGCCTTAGCACAGGACCAGGCTCAGCAGGAGCTTGGCTTTGCAAGCTGGACGGGTTGACTTCAAATCTGGCTCTGGCCCTTAGAGCAGGGTCACCGTGGACCCGGTACGTAAGTCCCCGAGGCTCAGCTTCGACTTCTTTACCTCACTGTTGGGTAAAGCGAGGGCTAGAGATATGCCTGACAGTCAGGAGGGGCCCAAAGCATTGGGCTCATTTTTCCCTGATTTTTAATCCTTACAACAACCACTTCACAGACGAGGAGACTGGGAGGAATCTGGGAACGCGTGTTGCCTGCAAACGCTGATGCCCTCTTGCCTTGTGAGGGGAACGAATGTCTGGCATGACCCCAACCACATGTAGTCTCTGGGAGGCCACCTGACACAGCAGGCTGTCCCCGCCCATGGCTGGCGAGAGGCAGCGGGAGCTGTGATGGTCCCTGCTTCGGCCTGGCTGGTCTTTAAAATGTAAGTTCTGACCTGACCGGTTTGGCTCAGTGGATAGAGCATGTGGACTGAAGGGTCCCGGGTTCGATTCCAGTCAAGGGCATGTACCTGGGTTGCAGGCACATCCCCAGGAGGGGGCGTGCAGGAGGCAGCTGATCCATGTTTCTAACTCTATCCCTCTCCCTTCTTTTCTGTAAAAAATCAATAAAAACATAAAAAATAAAACAAAATGTAAGTTCCTTTTCTCTGCCATAGAGGTCCACCATCTCTAGTCCTCATCACTACCCTGAACAAAGTGAGTTTAAAAAACCCCAACAGCACAGAGGAGAAACGGGCGCAGAGAGGTGCCAGGACTTGCCCAGGGCCACACAGCACGCACATGCCAAAGAAAGGAGGGCTTGGCTGGTCCAGCCGGCTATGCCAGCCCCTCAGTGGCTGACAAGCCCCGCCCCACTCCAGCTTCAATGCCTCCTCCCTCCCCCACGTCAACTAAAGGAAAACCATGTCCCATTCGGGGCTTGTCAGGCACTCCACCAGCTCAGAGAGACCGAGGGAAGGAGTGTTTTCCAAACACACCCAGTCTTTCCCGGCTTGCTCTGTGCTGTTGTTAATACCCGTTTCCCAGGGGACTCTGGGAAATGCAGGTGTGGGGGGCCTGGGTAGCAGCGGCCACCCTCTGTCCTCCTCCGGGCTGGTACCTGCTCTGAGTGTGTGTCCCGGGCTGTGCGCTCAGACTTGACCATGTTTGGGCATGGAGGCGAATCCCAGATGGGGACCAAAGGCCGCTTCCCTGGAAACAGAGACGGCTGGCAGCCCCAGCTTCCTGCTGGAGCTCAGGCGGCCGCTTTTTGGGGTGGAGGCTGGGGCCGGGCAGAAAGAAAGTGCCTGCCTGCTGAAGACTCAGGGGCGCCGGGGAGACTGTGAGTACTGCGTGCCTGGAGCACTTGGGGCGAGTTTCTCCAAAGCGCAGGCTGGAGGGGCCGGGAGAGCTTCGGAGGGAGCAGCAGTGGGAACGCCCTTCTTCAGGGGCTGTGTACCGGGGTTCGGGGTTCAGAGGGGCTGACGTTGGTGTCACTGGGGACCAGAACTACTGGCATCTGAACGGCAGCTGGGAGGTGGGGAGCAGAGCCCTGTGGCCCTCACGTCCCAGCTGCCAGTGCAGCCAGAGGGCTGCAGCCCAGGGAAACGTACTCCCTGTGACACTGTAATGTCTCTGTTAGAATGTAGGGGAGCCCCACTTCTCAGTGCCCCAAATGAGGGAGGAAAACTTGCCATTGGGTGTCATCCCTGCCAGTCATCTTGGAGGCAGTGACAAGGTTATACCCTTGGCGCCGGATCCCAGGATCTTCTCTTTAGGACAGTGCGGGAGGAGTGGGGCGGGGGGTGGGGAGAAGGGATACTTGAAACAGTCAATACTGAGGAGGGAAGCCTAAGTGGAAAATAAAGTGCCTTGCTGAAAATCCCTTTGGACCAATGTCTCTCTCCTGGACACTCACTAATTTGTTTAAAAAAAAATAATAATAACCTGTTTATTCCTTTAGGGACCTGGCAGGGAAAATACAGTTCTTCCTGATAACTGCCTAAAATTTTCCCCAAAGCAGGGGATTACAGAGAGAGGGCCCCATGGCCCTGGTATCTTTGGTAGAAACGAACTATGGTTGCCCTAAACAAACAAAACAACAAAGAAATGGACCCAAAGGCTAATGGGGCAACTCACAGGACAGATGGGAACCCCATAAGGGACAGAAGCCGGCAGCTGTCAGGCGCCAGGTGACTTACAGGTGACGAGTCACACCCCTGGAGAGTGTTCAGTGGCTTGGGGCGGGAGGGGGGGCGGTGGCGGCTCTCTGCTTGCACCAGGTGAGGCAGATGCCCAGAAGGAAAGTGAGGAGGAAAAGAGGAAAAGTACCAGCTACTCCCCACATTCTGCTTCCGCCCCGGTGGCTCACGCCCCCAGAGGAGAGAGCAGTTGCTGCGGCCACCGAAGGCCTCTCCCTCGCTTGAAGCGGGAGGTGGCCCTCACCAGACCCTGACTGGGGAAACCTCAGGCCACCCCAGTGCCTGTGGCCCCTGCTGGGTCCTGATCCTGCTGCCCCCGGCTGGGCCCTGCTGTGGGGCAGGCGGGCAGAACTGTGGAATGTCCCGGGTTTCTCGGAGACAGTGTCCTGGGATGTTCCGCCTCCGCTGCTCGAGGAATCAGTGTATTTCCCGTGTCAGTTTCCTATTGCCGCCTCCACAAATGACCACGGCGACAGAAATCTACTTGCACCAAGTTCTGGAGGCCAGAAGCCCCAAATTGGCAAGACGCTGGCAAGGCTGTGATCATGGCGTCACCAGCGCTGCACGCCCTCCAGAGGTGGGAGGGGATGGCCCGGGGGGGGAGGGGGGGCGCTGCCCGCAGTCCCGGGCATGTGAGGCATCACTCCAGTCTCTGCCTCCCTGGTCATATGACCTTCTCCTCTTCTGTGCCTGGTCTCTGCCTGCCTCCTCCTGTAAGGATGTTAGGGTCTACATGGATAACCGGTGTAGATTACCTCAAGCTCCTTAAAGTCTTTGCCATGCTAAGTAGCAGTCACAGACTCCAGGGCTGAGAACATGGGCATCTCGGGGTCACTAATGAGCCTATCACACACTGTGACCCTGGGCAGGTCACTTCACCTCTCCGAGCCACAGGTCGTTCATCTGTAGAAGGGGGTTAATAACACTCGCCTCTGAGAACTGGTGGCGGGCTTACTGGGGTCCAGAAAAGCCCTCTGAAGTTGCAAAGCTCCACATAAAAAGAGGGGCAATGTTAACATTGGAGCCCCCTTCCCTCTCACCTGTCTTCCCTCGCGTGGATTAATTGTCACCTGTGCTGCTCTCATGTCCATGTGTCTCTGTGGCCTTAGCAATGACTGCTGTCCCCAGTGGACATGGGGAAGAAGCTGGTGATGGCCCAGAAGCGGGGAGAGACTCGAGCCCTTTGCCTGGGTGTGGCCATGGTGGTGTGCGCTGTCATCGCCTACTATATCCTGGGCACGACCATGCTGCCCCTCTACCAGAAAAGGTATGCACCCCCTGGCCTGTCCCCATCCTCCAGCCTCTCCCCTAAGGTCTGGTCTGTGAGGAACCCCAGACTTCTTCCTACCCGTCCCCTTGACCCTCATGCCAGGCAGGAATCCTCATTCTTAGGGTCAAGGATTCAAATGCAGGGAGGGTGGAGGGAAGGCCGGACTGGTCCCTGCTGGTCTGGAATCCTGGGACTTGGAGGTAACACACAGGAGGCCTTTCCAAAAGAAACGTCAAAGGGTCAGAATAAATGCTCCAGTGAGTTTCATCCCAGGAGGTAGCAGTCACAGAATCGTGTACCCCATCTGCACAGAGTGACCCCCGCTCTGAAACCTCCCAGTCAGTGGAATATCTAGCCTCCTGTGGAATATCTAGCCTCCTGTGGAATATCTCAAGTGACAGGGAGCTCACTACCTCGCCATGCATACCTACTTTTCTGATAAGTAGGACCTGTCTACGTTGACCCAAAATCCGCTTCCCTGGAGCTCTGCTCTGGAATCTCAGAGAATGTTCCATGCCCTTGCTCCCTGACATGTCAACCACTTGAGCTTTTGAAGGGAGAGCTGTGAAGTTCCTGATCCAGCTCTATCTGGAACAAACACACTCAGCTCTCCCGGCCTGGTCTTAGGCCAAGTCTCAGGCCCTCGCCTCGGGAACAGGCCAGTCCAGCTCCTGCCAGCCCCTCGCCTGATGAATGGGGGACGAGTCACAATTGATTTGCTGCTGATGTGTTGATGAGCCTGTTAGCCTCTCCGGGGTCTGCTCCTTTCTCCCTTTTTACACCTGGAGATGTTCCAGGCTGGAACCTGACCGCTCAGAGCAGCCGTGCACCTCCGACACGGCACCTCCAGGTTAAGCTCGATCCCCACCACCCTCCCCACCTGGCACAGATCAACCCTCCTTCATCTGCACTTTTTCGGGGAAAGGGCACAGATTCTGAAGCCACCCAGCCCCGACTTCAGGTCCTTGCGGCCTCAGAAAAGTCACTTGACCCTTCTGAGCTTCTCTTCCGTCTCTGAGGATGAAGATGACGTGGCTGCCTTTTTAACAACAGCCAGGGCCTGGGCCTCATCCACCTGTTCTGGGGTGTGGCTTGGATGTGGGAACCTTCATACAAGTTCCCCCGGGTTTTGAGGACCATTATGTGGGTGATGTCCAAGAGGCCATCGGCACTGACATGTGGATTCTGTTTCCTCTCCTGGGCCCAGGGACCCTGGGTCACGCTCCTTCAGTGCTGAATGCTCATGGGATGATGCAAGTCCCGGCCCTGGGCCTCTCCGAGGGGTTCAAACAGGGTGCCCTGTGCCACACAGGTTCTGAAATGTGTACGTGTGTGTGATCTCTCCAGCGTGTGGACCCAGGAATCCACCTGCCACCTGATTGAGACCAACATCAGGGACCAGGAGGAGCTGGAGGGCAAGAAAGTGGCCCAGTACCCGTGCCTGTGGGTCAACGTGTCCGCCGTGGGCCACTGGGCCGTGCTATATCACACGGAGGACACTTGGGACCAGAACCAGCAGGTACTAACTGGGGGGGTGGGTACCTGTCCCTGTACCCCTGGCAGGTGTGAGGGCCTGTCCCTCACTGGCTCCCTAGCTCCCCTCTGGACAGTGGGGGCTGAGAAAGATGACACCCTTGGCCAGGAACCATAGCTGGCATGAGGTCCAGCCAGACCTTGCTCTTCTGGGTTAGAGTCACACGGACCTCGGTGTGAATCCCTGCTATGCCACTAACTGGCTGTGTGACCTGGGGCAGCTGACTTAGCCCCTCTGTGCCTCAGTTCCCACCTTTGCTCAATTGCTCTTGTGTAAAGAGCACTGGATATGATGTGCCAATCTCCATGTTGGACGCCTAGCATGCACTCATAAAGAAGTGGCCGCTGGTGTTAGTACCTCATTCTGTAAGTCAAACGAAAGGCCAGGCCCAGAGCTGATCCCCGGAGGGAGCCCCTATGCATCCTCCACCCTAGGAAGCTGGGCCAGGGCTGGAGCAAAGCAACACTTGGGATATTTCCTCATCACTGCCTCCCAACATCCCTCCCACCCCCAAATCCACATGGTAGCCCTCCCTAAAGGAAATACAAGTCGGCCCATATTCATTTGCTCATTTGCTCCCTCTTTCATTCAACGGTCATTGCTCACACCCTGTGTGAGGGGCTTAGGACTCAAGAGGAGAAGGCTCAGGCAGGAAAGAATACCTAGTGGGGAGGGAGCCGTGCTGTAGAGAGGAAGGGAGAACATTGTGGGATTAAAGGAGGGGGGGATGCTTTCCAGCCACCAGTGAGGCAGGTGAGGGTGCCAGGCATTTGGGTTAGGCATTGACATATCAGGCAGGCACGAGGGCCACAGAAACATGGAGGGCACACAGGTCAAGGGCAGGATACAGGAGAAGGCTGGAAGGGTGGGCAGCAAAACCAGGCTCCCACTCCTGACCAACGGATGCAGCGTCTGGGCTCTCCAGGTGGTTCAAAGGTAGAGAATTCCTGTTGTGAGCAACCTGGAGTCTTTACAAGGCTTTACAAGGCTTGGGGTCCAGGGAGCATGATCAGAGAGTCAGAGAGAAGCAGAGGAGTGTGCCGGTCAGTGACTGGGCAGAGGGGCGGGGCCACAGCAAACACCCGGGAGGAAGAGTGGTCCTGAAGTAGGGTGGATGCTGACAGTCAGACTTTGGTGGCTGATAGGATGGGAAGGGGCAGAGTGTCTGGGGGGACAGTGGGATTACTAATAGTGCTGGGGGTTGGGGGTCATGGGGAAGTGGGTGTGGACAGTGCAAGGTGGCCTGGCTGTTTTGCCATCACTACAGTGCACCACCCAGCCCCATTAGACGGAGGAAGAGCCCCCAAAGGCCCCGAATCAGCTCTCACTGGGACACTGCCTCTCCTGGCATTCAGCGGCCCCTGACTTATCCCAAGGAGCAAGCAGCACAGTTTCAAAGGCAGGCAGACATGATCATGGTGTGACAGGGATTGGGCGCAGGCTGGCTTGCAGGTCACCTCCCTGATGCTACGGTTGTCAGCTCAGAGGGACAGGAGGCCAGACTGTCCCCTGAGATGAGCTGCCAGCGGCATGTCTGGCCCTGGAAGGCAGCCACTGGCTGTTCTGTCTTCTCTTCCATTGTACCCCGGCATGACCAGGAGCAGTTCTAATGGCAGGCTGCTAGCATGTGGGGCAGGGGAAGTACCTTCATGTTTTTGCCACTCAGCTGGGTCAAAGGGCCAGCTGCCCCTCTACCTCATTCAGCTCTGGGGTGCAGGGGGCTGGTGCAGCAGGCCAGCTGGGTGCTGTGTGAAAGGCCCCCCTCTAAGAAGGGAAAGCAGGAGCTATCTTTGCAATATCATAGTTAAGTCCCAATATCATCATCCTATATAATAAAGAGGTAATAGGCAAATGGTCATCACGCAGTGACGGGTAACGACCGGTCAGCAGGAGGGCGGGCAGCGAGCTACAAGCAGCAGAGAGCTACAGGAGGGCGGGGCAGCGAGCGACGTGCGATGGAGAACCACCAGTGGCAGTGGGCAGGGCGGCCAGCTGAGGCAAGTGGCAGTGAGCTACTCGCTCACGGATTCGTGCGCAGGGCCACTAGTTAATAAGAACAGCATCTCCCATTTATTGAGCACTTACTATGTGCTCAGCTTTGTGTGAAGTGTTTATATGCATCCTCTCTTCCAATCCCCACAAGTCAACTAGGCAGGTGCCCTCACAAACCCATTTTACAAGGCTCAGAGAAGTTATGGCACTTGCCGAGGTCACGCAATTTGGAATTGGTAGTTGAACCCAAGCCTGACTAGCTCCATAGTCACATGTCACTCAGTGCGTTAGGTTACCCAACGTCACAGTCAGAGGCATTGGGGAGACTTGAGCTAGGCCCTCTCAGCTCAGGATTTTGAATCCATCTGTTACTGGGATCCTGAAGTGCCCAACAATTCTGCATGCCAGATTCCCCAGGAGCCAGCTTCTCCCCAGCCTCAGCTACTCCCTGGCTGGCTGGCTGGCTGGTGACCTACTTCTGGATGCAGCTCCCCCACTTCCCAGGCTCTGCCGGAACTCTGATGCAACCATCCTTCGTTCTACTGGACTGAGCACTGTCAGGGCCAGCAGCTTTGAGGTTGGGGCTTCATTCAAATCCAGGGAGTAACTGAGGCTGGGGAGAAGCTGTCTCAATAGTTTATACATTTTTGATCTTGGACACAATTCCTCTAGTCCAGTATCTCTCACACTTTTGAATATGAAGGAATCATTTGATTCCTGGGCCCCACCCTTGGTGATCCAGAGGGCCAGCCCTCCAGGTGGTCTGCTGGAGGGGCTGGGGTTGGCAGGGGGCACCCTTACTTGCAGAACATCTCCCACAGGCGTCCATAAACAATACTCAGACCTCCCGGCACAGAGCAGAGCTAGAACCAGGGTCCTCGCCTTGCACCTCCTCTGCAGAGCTTTCCAGCTGCACCTCATCTGAGCAGGCCAGAGGCCCCTCAGAACAACAGTCAGTGTCAGAATTGAGTGTGTGCCACGCTCCATGTGCACAACGCTCCCCTGGATGCACCCACCCTCCCCTTTGCATCCCAGCGTCTAATACTGGCTGGCCAGCACCTTCTGTTTGGCTCACACAGGGTGAGACCACAGAGGGTTTTCAATGTGAACTTTTGCCAATATTTGTAGGATGTGAGAGTTCCCATTCAACTCTGGTTTTCTGGCTTCTCGTGAAGTGTCAGAGGCCTGGCTACAATAGGTCTTCTGGATCCCATGGTGACCCCTGTCCAGATGGAGTGATGACTGCCAGTCTGGGTGCATCTGGCTGTCTCCTGTCACCAGGCCCCACCACTCCCTGACAGTTCTCTATGGCACGAAGGCAAACTGGCACCTGCCTTCTTATTCTCTCACCTGCGTCACTCGTGGGCATTCCCTGCGTGAGCTTTGCAGGTACCTGAGCACGTGACCTCTGGCCTGAATCCAAATGCAGAGCCCACTGGGCCAGTGTCACTCACTGCCTCTCATGGTCTCCTTAGTGAAGCCTGAAGTTCTTCTTTGGTAACATCATTGGAAAAGATATTGCTTTTAACCCGTTTAAGAGTAAGAGATGAAGCTATCAAGGCTCAGAAAGGGTGAGTGATTTGTCTAAAGCTCTACAGCAATGGAAGCAGAGCCAGGACTCCAGCTGGGCCCCGAGCAGCCGCAGGGCCACCGTGCTCACAGATGACACTGTGAGGGCACCCTGTAGCCTTAGATAGTTCTGGCTTCCCTACCCCCCCTCCCTGTCCGCCCCCCCCCCCCCCCCCCCCCCGTCTCCTTCCACCCAGATCAATGCCTGACTCCAAAGCTGGCATTGATCTGTACTCCTGGCCAGCCACTCATCTCTAGGTGCTACGAGATGGGGACTCCCAGCCCAAGGGAACTCCTGCTTCTCCCCACAGTGTTCCTACATCCCAGGCAGCCTGGACAACTACCAGCTGGCCCGGGCCGACGTGGAGAAAGTCAGAGACAATTTCCACGAGCACCGGGTTTTCTACTGCTTCTCAACCACGCGGGAGAATGAGACCAGGGTCCTGTACCGGCGCCTCTATGGGCCCCAGACCCTCCTGTTCTCTCTCTTCTGGCCCACCTTCCTGCTGACCGGAGGCCTCCTCATCATCGTCATGGTGAAGATCAACCAGTCCCTCTCCATCCTGGCGGCTCAGAAGTAGACCTGTGCACATCACCACACGGCTCAGGTCGCAGGAGGCAGGGGGGACCCTGGGCTGTACTCTGTTTGCATATCCATGCCTCTTCCCTCTGCCTTCCCACTCACCCTCCCAGTCCACCCCCTCCGTCTTCCACAGCAAGCGTGGCCTCAGTTAAGTCCTTTCCTGCTCAAGAATGGACAATGGCTCCCCAGTGCCACGGGGAGCACAGGCTAGCCACTCACAGCTCACCATTACCTATTCCCCCTCCACGGACTCCAACTCATTCCTGGCTGAGCCGCCCGCCACCCCACAGATGACAATGGTTCTGAGCTCTGCGCCGTGTTCTCGCCGCTGACTCAAAGGCCTGTCGGCGCTGTCCAAATGCTGTCCTCAGCAAACCCCGGCTCCCTGGTGAATTTCATAATGAAAACAGCGGCGCGTGCAGAGAGCACAGTTAGGACACTAAGTGCCTTACACATTTTTACTCTAATGTTAACAAGTAACAAGTATAACAAGTATAACAAGTATACAAGTATACTTAACAAGTATACAAAAAAGAATGGGACCACAAGGAAATATACGAAAATGCATCACAACGCTAACCGGGAGGTGGCGGTTAATGTTACCTTTCTTCCTTTATCCCTCTTTTTTATTTTTGGAACTTTTCTAAGTTTTCAGCAATAGGAAGGTTTGCTTTTGTTGTTTACGAGTTTTTAACCAGAAAAGCAACAGTGCGTTTACTTGGGGGCAAGTTTGAGCCCCCAACACCAAGCGGGTGAAGTGGGCCGAGGAGGCTTTCGAGAACAGGTGAGCATAAGGACCCTCTACAGAGGGGAGGTACCTGCCCAGATGGGGGTTTACCCTGCGGGGAAAGCAAGGGCACGGGCCCTGCTGGGGAAACCCTTCTCGGTTACAAAGGGCTACATTGGAGGCAGCCACCATCTCCACCATTACTCCTGCATCAGGCTTTCCACGCGAGGGCAGTGGGCCTCGAAGTCAGCCCCCGGACCATGGTGCCAACATTCTGGGCAGACTCACGAGAAATGCACAGCCTCAGCGCCCCATCCTGTCAGAACCCC
The DNA here is from genome assembly GCA_026230045.1 of Corynorhinus townsendii. Classification (NCBI taxonomy): domain Eukaryota; kingdom Metazoa; phylum Chordata; class Mammalia; order Chiroptera; family Vespertilionidae; genus Corynorhinus; species Corynorhinus townsendii. Next base: position 165,719,195 of record JAPDVU010000006.1, on the reverse strand, counting down.
CAAGGGGGTGTGGTGTGCTGGCATCCGTGGGGTCAGAGCAGGGGCTGCTGGGATTTCTGACATGTGCTCATGGGTGGGGACCAGGCCCCCATCCCTGTGCTATTGGGAATGGGTAAATGAGTCCTGGGCAGGGCAAGTCCTGAGTTGAGTGCAAGGTCAGGCCTTCGGTGCCCTTGAAGTTGCTCCTGGAGCTGTGAGTCCAGACGCAGCCTCGGGTGAGTCATGTCTCTGCCAGGCTTCACCTCTCCGATGCTCGGCTGCTCTGTCTATAACAGACAGACTCCTCCCTCGGGGAAACTGAGAGGGCTGAGTAAGGGTCTGGCACATAGTAGGGGGCCAGGAAGGAGGCTATTGCTAATAACAATAAGTGACAAATACTCAGAAACTTCCAGAAGAAGTTATACCAACAACAATGATAACTAGCATTTTGGGTGCTTCTTTATGACATGCCAGGCACCGTGCCAAGCAGTGTGCCTTGTAGGAATTCAGCGAGGTGCTGCTGAACCCATCAGAGAGGAGGAGAAATACGGGACAGTGGTTATGTACGAGGACCTACTAAGTGAAGGCCTGTGTTCAAATGCCCACCCTGCCGTTCGCTAGCTGGGTGACTCGGGGCAAATAACTTTGCTTCTCTGTACCTCCACTTTCTCATTTGCAAAATGGGAACTAATAATAAAATCTCCTTTTAGGACTGTTGGTATTAAATGACTTATTATATGGTGTTCCTAGCGGAGTGACTGACATACGGTGAGTGCTATATAAGATATTATGCAAAACGAAGGCTCTAGGAGGTCACTGGCCACGTAGCAAGTGTAGCCATCCATACAGCAAGCGGGGACCTGGAAATTAAGCCCCGAGCTCGCTGATTCCAGCCCATGGTCTCTCTCCTGAAGGGCTCAGGGAGGCAGCCCCCGCAGCCTCCACGCCCAGGTCTGGCACAGCGTGCAACTCTGCAACCCAGCGGGCCCTCCTGCGGGTCAGGGATCTGAGAGGTGGGCCTCCAGAATCTGCACCAACACCTGCCACTTCCAGGCAGGGGGCCCTGACCCATCTCCAGGGTCTTATCCGCAGACACCCTCCCAAGGGGGGCAGCACCCCATTTCCACGCTCTTCCATCGGGCTCAGGGCAGTCTCAAGCTCCTCCCACTGTTTTAACGAAGTCCGGGTTGTGCTGCTGTATTCGCTTTCTGCACGATGTGGCTATCGGGGAAATTCGGTAAAGAGTACATAGCGTCTCTTGGTGTTATTTCTTACAGCCCCACGTGAACCTGCAATTACCTCAGAAATGTAAGTTTAATTTTAACAAAGAAACAAGCAAACCAAGTCCCCATACATGAGTCTCACATATAGGGGCTCTTTTGCAGGTGAGTTCCCTGCACCTGCGTGTGGGGCTACAATACACAGAAACTCAGGATATCCCAGCAGCCCCTGCAGGGGAAAGGCCACACCCTCTAGAAAATGTAGTACCTGCGGGTGCCCAGGCCCCCTGCCCCTGCACTATGAACCGTAACCACCATTCCCTCGAGACAAATGCCCTGTCAACAGCGACTGGCCCGCTGCCATCAAATCCACACCTGCCGGCTGCTCGCGGAACAGCACGAGCAGGACCAGCGTGAGATAACGGGCACTTGAGCGGGATGGAGTTACGCACCGAGGAGAACGTTTGCGGGGATAACGGCTGCCTGGGAGCAGAGAGCGCTCATTGGTTCTTAATAAATCACCCTGCTAATGAGGATCTCCTGCTTGCGCTGTTTTTGCATTTCCTCTGGTGGGCCAGTGTCTCACACCTGGAGAGGTGTACCATGTCCCTCCCCTGGAACTCAGGCACCTGCTGGGGGTCAGAGGCCAGGGGAAGGGGAGGGGCAGAGAGAACAGAGTCACGGCCTGTCTTCAGGGAGCATTCCATCTTCCTGCCTCTCTCCCTCCCTCCCGTTCTTAAGGTCTCCCTTCCTCACAGTGAAGAGCCTACTCCATGCAAATTCATATCCATAAAACCTTCATTCTTGTGACTTACTGAAGTGATGCCCTCCTCACCCCAAATCCACTTTCTAATCTGGTGCCTGAACCCTCCCTACGACATTCCCCTGTAGTGACAACCTGTATTAACATCCCTTTAGAAGAGATGAATGGCTCCCTGTGCTGGGAGGTAGCCACTTCCATTTGGGGATGTGTTTAGCGAATCGCTCCCTGTACAAGCATCAGTCATCTCTAATAGTAACGAGAGTTAACGTTTTCTTGGCCCCTGTAGGCCAGAGTCTGGGCTACGCTTTGACTCAGGCAGCATATCTTTTGGGTTGCTATTACTATCTCCCCTTTACAGATGAGGCAAGGGGCACAGGAGGGATTTAACTTGTGGCAGGGATTTAATTTGCCCCTTCCTGGAAGCCAGTAAATAGCAGGATCCATACCTGGATAGCATAGGCTTCAGACTCTACTCTCTAACCACTGTGCTTCCCGCCCTTGTCTCTGCCCCACATCAAACATGGAAGATGCCAAGCGGGGCGAGGTTAGTGCTGAGAGCCCATTGCATGCCTCCCTGTACCTTCCCACGGGGCCCAGGCTCCCAGGTGAAGCCCAAACATACGTGTCCGCAAAAGCCCTGTAAAGGTTCTAATCTGGGCACTGTCAAGGCAGACAGGGACACACGCCAGCTCCGTGTGCCTGACTCCATGATCACTCAGCCCACAGCCACGGAACACTGGCAGGAACTCAGGCACGCCACGCCACAGACACGGCACGAAATGGTCCTTATTAAAAAGCAGACCCAGAACAGAGGCTGGTCTGACGTGACTTTTCTCAGGGGCCCTGGCTTGCTTCTCTAGAACTTGTCCAGGAGTTGACGGCAAGCTCCTTTATACGCAGCTTTGGGGTGTTCTCTGTCGTTAATAAAAACTGGGCCACGTGACACCTTCTTGGTCTCTAATTTTTCTGTGACTCTGTTGACCGCACAAGTCGTATTTCTGACAACACCTGTATACATGTGTCTTTAACCACCCTTCTGCAGGCCCTCGGTTGTTTCTTTCCAAGCCCTGGGGTTGAAATTCCCTGAGGCCAAAGCTCATCCATCGGGAGCAGCCAGAGCTCCTTGAGGAGCCCCCGACCCCCTCGAGCCTCTCAGCCATGCTGGGCCAGCCCAGTTCTCAGCTCCCACTGCTGCGTGCGCCCACGCAGAAACCCCCAGAAGCGGGATGTGGTTGTCCCACCATCAGACCATTTGCCCCACGCTGACCCAGCCACCCGTGACTGTCATTCCCAGGACATGTGTTAGATGCTTTTTTCTTGTTCTTGCGTGTTTGGGGAGGTAGATTTCAGCTGAGTATGACCTTATGCTTAAGACCCTAAACTCTATGTTTGTATTTCCTTCGGACAGGGCACCTGCAGAGAGGAACGCTCAGAAAAGCAAGAGGTGGAGTCCGGCCTGTCGATGACCTGGGCCAGTCAGTTCATGTCTCCGGGTCTCAGTTTCCTCACTTGGCAAATGGCTGCAACATCCTTGTTTCATAGGGCACTTGAGATGAGTCGATGCTCTAAGGCCGCGGTCGGCAAACTCATCAGTCAACAGAGCCAAATATCAACGGTACAACGATTGACATTTCTTTGGAGAGCCAAATTTTTTAAACTTAAACTTCTTCTAACGCCACTTCTTCAAAATAGACTCGCCCAGGCCGTGGCCTTTTGTGGAAGAGCCACACTCAAGGGGCCAAAGAGCCGCATGTGGCTCGCGAGCCGCAGTTTGCTGACCACTGCTATAAAGGCATGTGAAGCACGCAGCTCAGTGTCTGGTCCTTAAAGACGCACGCACCACGAACGTTCGTTCTTCCTGAGCAAACGCGTCGCCTTCCTCGGATCATCCCGATTCTTCCCTGTTTGGGCTCAGACAACGCCCTACCGCCCCTTTTTCTTTCCAGCAACTTCCCGCTTCTCTTCCTTGTGAGCCTCACTGACCATCTGGCCCCTCTCCCTCTCAATCCATTTTTAGCTGGATTCCCTCTCAGACAATTCCTGCCGCAGACAGACTGTTAGACTTCGGTGTGAACTTTCTCGAATCTACTTGGGTAAACTTAGTTGCTGAGGGAAAGCAGGAGCTGCCACAGAGGTCACATCCCCAACTGGCTGAACCAGCCAAGGGTCCAAGGACCAGTTTCCTTCAGAGTGCCCTTCCTAGGAGAACCATCATCAGGGACAATAGGCCTGGTCGGAATGACCCTCCCAGCGTGAGGCAGGCAGGTCCCTTGGCCCAGGAATCAGGCTTGATTGGGAGTCAAATTGCATGTCAATGCCAACGGCAGGATGCCTATATCCACCGCTCATTCATCAAGGTGATGCCTCATCTCAGGAAGCCCGTGGAATAGAGTGGCTGCGTCAGCAAAATTATCAGCTTGTATCTGATGAGAACTTACTTTTTATTTTTAATCCTCACCCACGGATATTGTTCCATTGATTTTTAGAGAGTGGAGGAGAGAGGGAAAGACAGAGAGAAACACCCATGTGAGAGAAACACATCGATTGGTTGCCGCCTGCACAAGCCCCGGCCAGGGCCCAGGCCGGGGAGGAGCCTCTAACCGAGGTACGTGCCCTTGAACAGAATCAAATCTGGGACCCTTCGGTTTGCAGGCTGACGCTCTATCCACTGAGCCAAACTGGCTAGGGCTGATGAGAACTTCCTTTAAAGCTCCACTTGAACCCTTTAAGTTTCTCATTTTGGGTTTTGTGTGCTTACTGGTTGCCTTCTCTGTGCCAGGCCCTGGAGACATGGACACGGGTGGGACCCGGCACTGCACTCTGGCTGCTCCCAGGCCAGTGGCAGAGAGAGAATAAGTGAGCAAAAGCTCCCCATGTCACAGCACTCTACTTGGTCATCCAGGGCTGAGTAGCTTAGGGGGTGGAGCCTAGTATAAGTAACTTCATGGCTAAGAATTGGATTTTCCTGTTTCACACTAACTATGTTGAGAGAGCACAGTGATCATAGGTGTGCTAGACTCTTCACCAAGCCCTTCACACACATTCATTTCACCCTCCAGACAGCTGCAGGGCAGAAATACATTATGATTTTCTTTATCCCATTTTATTGATGAAAAAACTGAGACCAAGAAGGTAAGCAATTTGTCCAGGGTCATTAGTGCCCAATTCATAGGCTGTAGAACTGGCATTTGAACTAAGGTCATTTCATAGCACAGCCTATACCTGTGCATGTGTGCATGTGCAGGTGTGCATACATGAGTGCATATGTGTGTGTGCATGTGTGCACGTGCATATGTTTCTGAACCATTGGAGGGTTAGGTTCAGGGACTCCAAACACGAGGCTGGATTAGAAGCCACGTGGACACCAGTTTGGCTGGTGGAGAGTGTGCACGCAGGTGGGGGAGACAGGCAGGACCTGGGCTGGGACTGTGGGTTGCAGGCGGCAAGAACCAGGCCTAGCAGTCCGGGTGTGCACTGACACGGAAAGGACAGGCTGTGATAGAGCCACAGGGAAAGCACAGCTTTTACTGACGGCATTGAGAGGAATTAAAAACACTGACGCTGCGAATTCAGTGAATGACGAACTATACATGGTTAGTGCAGTCCATGCCGACAATACAGGTAAGTGTCAAGAACTTTAAAAAAATAACCCTTAACCTCAACTAAAACCATGCTAATGTTTCAGTTTATTTCCTTTCTAGTTTGCTTTTCTATGCACACACCTACTCACAGGCGGGAACCTCATTGTTACCAACACCCGTTTCCTGCTTTGCCACCTACTGTTCTGTCAATGGCATTTCTGCATGCCATTAAGCTGTCCTCAGAATCATTTTTTAAAAGCTTTAATACTATTCCTCGGATAGGTGAACCAAAGTTTATTCATCTGCTATGTTCCCACTGACATTTAGAGACAGTCTCCAGTTTTTCATTATTGTAACGAAAGTCCATGATGGACACCCATGAGTAAAAGTCTGTGCATGCTGGTGATCTGCTTAGATTTCTGCGGGGGTGGATTACTTTCCTAGGGCTGCCATGACAAAATACCCCAGACCGGTGACTTAAACAACATACATTTTATTTTCTCATGATTGCGAGGGCTGTAAGTCCAAGGTCAAGGTGCTGGCAGAGTCAGTTTCTGGTCAGGCCTCTCTCTTCTTGCCGTGTCCCCACATGGCCTTTTCTCCGTGTGTGTGTGCTCTCCTGGTGTCCCTTCCTCTTCTTTTTTGTTAATTCTCACTTGAGGATATTTTCCCATTGATTTTAAGAGAGTGAAAGGGAGGGAGAGAGACACATCGATTGGTTGCCTCTCACATGCACCCTGACTGGGCTGGGGATTGAACCTGCAACCGAGGTACATGCCCTTGACCTTGACCAGAATCAAACCTGAGGCTCTTCAGTCCAAGGGCTGGCGCTCTATCCTTTGAGCCAAACTGACCAAGGCCCTTCCTCTTCTTGTAAGGACACTGGTCCCATGGGATCAGTGCCCTACTCTATGACCTCACTTAACCTTAATTACCTCTTTAAGGTCTTATCTCCAAATACAGTCACATCAGGGGTGAGCTGGGGGACAGGGGACAGAATTCAGTCCATAACAGAGGTTGATGGTCCTGTGGGATTTGACTGTGAGAATGTTCCTTGACTTTGTGACCTCGGGCTAGTCATTCAACCTCTCCTGGCCTCAGGGTGGGAATCGTAAGAGTAGGCTGCTCACAGGGCTAGGGCTGGATTGCAGGTAGGGATCCTTGCAAAGCCCCAGCAAAATCAATAGCCCTCCATGAATATTGGCAACTATTATTTGTCCTATGGTTCCTGTGCATTATGGAACAGCAGGCCGCGTTTCTGGACTGGCGCGGCACGGGAAGGTTAGTCAGCACCAGGATGCCAGGAGCGTTCTGCAGTCCAACATGCCTCGTCGCTTAGGAGCGTCCCACCTCCAAGTGACAGCAGGCTCCCAGCTGACGTTTGCAGATAGCGAGCAGCAAGCCTGGGCTTGGCTCTGCCTGCCAAGTGCAGATGGTTTCAAAAACGCCACCCAAACTGGCCCGGGGTTAATCAAAAGATTACGGACAGAAAATTGGGGTAGGCTAACCTCAGCCTCTCAGATACGGTCTCTAATTCACATCTTCCTCCCTGATTCCTGCCCAGTCCTAGCAAGAAGTGAGAATCGGCCAGACTGACATCACACTGGGCACGCTGCCAGTGCGTCTTTTCCTTCCCTCCTGCAGTCTTGGCTGGCGGGCCAGTTCTCCATATGTTTTGTTTGACTGGAAAGGGTGACCGGTGGAGAATGGATTGGGGCGTAGACTTGGGAGGCGGCGGGAGGGGGGACGGAGAGGGGTTCAAGTCTCAGGGGAATTCTCCAGAATTGTGCTGCTTTACACAGAACGGAGACCTTAAAACCTGGATTTCTGAAACCAGCATGTCGCCTTTTAACCAAAAGGGGAAAGAATCCGTTGGTCTTCATGGCTTATTATCCTGGATCTGAGTTTCAGAAATGGAGAGAGTAATGGGGAGGGTAAAGATGGAACTTGGAGACTGACAGCCTGGCTCCCAGTTCTGGTCTGTCCCTTGCTGGCTGTGTGGCTCGGGGTCGGGCCCATCCCTTTCGGGGGCTCAGGTCTTCCCACCTGTCAATGGGGTTAACGAGAGCTCTCCGCCTTCCAGGGTCCCTGTGCGCATTCAGTGACCCGCAGGGACAGAGTGCTTGGAGCAATGAGCGGAGCCATGAGCTGGGGCCATGGGTAGTGTTACAATTATTGTTACTGCATGTTATGATCCCGATGCTGGAAGGGAACTCTGAAATCAGCAACTCCCTCATTTTAGAGATGAAGAAACTGAGGCCCAGAGAAGAAAGCCACTTGCTCCGTGAGCAAATGTGAGGACTCAGATTTCGCTGCTGCTTGTGTAGCATGTAGAACATGAAATGGAAAAGTGATGGCTCCACCCAGACAGGACCAGGCCTGGCTTTGTGCTCATGGCCCTGCCACCTTCACCCCAATGGAAAGAAAGCCTTTTGCTGCCTCCAGGCTGGGGATCTGTGAGGAGGGGGGTGGTCACTGGTGGTGGTGAACCCCTTCCCTCGCGTCTTTTCCTGGAGTCCTGGCTCCCCTTTCTAGCCAGCTGACCCAGGAAGCCTGTGCAATTACTCGTCTCTGCTTTCTCTCCCCAAAAGATCCTCTCCCCAGCTCTCTGTCCTTCTGGGGGGACCCAGAGCCTGCATCCTCCCCTGTCCTTCTGGCTGGGGTGTAGATGGCCACTGGCCACTACAGTGGATGGGCAGGTGGGCCTGCTGCCCATGGAGTGCAAGAGGAACAAGCCCTTGTTTTATTTTGTTGTTGTTGTTTTTTAATTAAATCATACATATTGATTTTAAAGGAAGGGAGAAAGAGAGAAACATTGATCGGTTGCATTCCATACACTTCCAACGGGTCATCAAACCCGCAACCTAAGTATGTGCCCTGACAGATCATTGGACCACAGCCTTTTTGGTGTACAGGACAGCGCTCAACCAACTGAGCTGCCCTTGGTCTTGTTTGCACTGATCCCCCGCCTCATCAAGGTCATTCCGGCTGGTTGCTGCTGTCCAACTCCAGCACAGAACGTCAGAACAGGAAAATGGGGAGTGGGAGGCCTCCGAACTAGCCTGGCAAAGACCAGGCATCAAAAAGGGATTCCAGTCACGTGACCAGATGGTGCTGGGCAGGCAGAGCCTTCAGTCATCATTTATTCCACATCCATTGGGTGCTTGAGGCACCCAAACCAAGCCCCACACAACGAGTGCTTATGCAGAGCTCACGTTCTCCTGGGGGTCGGAGGATGGCCAATAAACACCTAAACCACTAAACAGAAAGGGTGGTCCCCGCAGTGGACAAGGCCCCAGTTTCAGGACTTGTAGCCGAGAGTGGCTGAGGTGGGGAAACTGGAGGAAGAGGGCTTCCAGAGAAGGGCTGGGAGGGGGCTTGACCCAGAGCCTGCTTCCTCAGCTCTGCCTGCTTCCTCCTGGCGACCAGCCTGAGGTTCAGTCATGTGAGAAGACGAGAAGGGTGGGAACCTGATTTCGATGGGCAGTTGGTATGTGTGGGGCACTGTGAGTGTCACAGGCACCGTCTCCCTCAGTCTGCTGGTGGCCCTGTGTGGTGGGAATTACTGGCCCCATTTTCCAGAAGGGGACACAGACACAAGGTGGGACATGGCTTGTCCCAGGTGATCCTGCCGGCATGTGGCAGGATTTGAACCCAGGGCTGTCTGGCTCCCTGTGTGTTTATCTGCTGCCTTCCCTGCCTACTTCACACAACCACCTCCACACTCAGGAATCAACAGCTCTCAGGGATGCGGGACCTGGTAAGCGGGGTGACCTAGGCAAGGTTCTGTCACTCTTAGGATTCTGAGGGTCACACTGGCATGGTCAGGCACCTCCGGGCCTCTGAAGGCTGCCTAAGACCTGGCGTGATCCACTCCACCCCGTGTCTCGGTGCCACAGTCCACGGTGCCCTCCCTCCTGCCAGAGGAGCCCATTTCCAGCCTTTTAATTTGGGACACACTCGCCGCTCCCCTGTGGTCCAGAAGTTAATAGGATGTCTGCGCAGCGCTGCCGGATAAGCAGCCCTGAACAAATTATTCCTGCCTGGTATCGGGGTCATCTGGAGGAGAGGCCCAGTGGCCCCAGGAGGACAGCCTGGGCAGGTGGGGGAGCTCTCACCTTCCTCCGTCCTCTTGGCCATGGGACTACGGGGGCCCTAGAGAGCTGGGGTGCAGATGGAATGGGTGAGGGAGTGATGGGCCTGCTACAGAGGCCCCAGGATGAGAGAGAGACCTCTAGGCCGGAATCAGGGCTGCTCGGCACTGAGAGCCAAGCAAGCACATTTGGATGCAGAGGCAGGCGTGGACCCGGCCGCGGTGATCGAGATTTCTGCCTAGGATAAGGCAGGAGCACGCAGACGTCCTGGCAGCCACCAGGCAGTGGGGCTGTCCTAACACGACCCCGGGGCTCGCCTGCACTGCCAGGACAGTGAGCCAGCCGTGACCTGCGATGGTGGAGACTCTCGCCTCTCCCTCCAGAGGAAAGTGCACCCTTCTCCTGGGATGGGTGGCATCCTCCTAAGGTGGGGGGGGGGCACTCTCCCAGCTCACAGGTCCCCGGGTCCTCAGTGACAGGGCCGTTGCTTTCCCAGAGAATTCTAATAAACAGTCCATTCACACCCAGGCTTCCTGGCACCCAGAACCTTGTGTATTTGTTTCCCGACTGACAAAACCCCTTCTCACACTTTCCCTATTAGAAGGGGGTGGGAGGAGAGGGTCCCTCGTGGGTGCAGAACACACTCAGCATCTGGCCGGTGCCCAGCCCGGCGCACCTATATGAGCTGGAAGAGCAAGCACGTGGCTGTCTTGCTGACCCTGGCCTGTGGCATGGCCCCTTTCCCCATAAAGTTTATTCCTTTCCCCAGGCCACACCACAGTATGGAATTTGCCCCAGTCCCTCGCAAGACAGGTGGCTGCCCTGAAGTGACTCAGCTGATGCAACGGCTCTTGACAAACCCACCTACAAAGTGAGGAGAAACTGGAGCAGTCTCTGCTGGTGCCGAGGTGGGGAGCAGCGCCTGCAGGGCCATCTCCACAGCCCCGTGGAGTGGAGAGGCGTGCACCTGGTCTCAGCCACGGCAGGATCTGCTGGGTCCCCTGGCTTAACTAAAGCTCAGCTCCCTCCTCTGTTAATACCGTGATTACGATGCCTACTTCCAGGGTCAGGCCTGGGGTGAGAGGAGAGAGGTGATGAGGGCACAGTGTTTAAGGAGGGCCTCACCCTCAGCTCCTTGCAAGTGCAAGGTCACCAGATAGCTGCCAGCCTGTTCCCTGTATTATCCTCACTAAAGAAAAAACAACCCGGTGCAGTTGATAATATTATTATCTCCAATGAAAAGCGAGGAACCCTGGCTTGAGGAGGTTGTGTAACTTCCCCAAGCTCACCCAGCTGGGAGACACCAGGCAGAGTTGGGACTCAGCCCAGCCTGCCTAAAGGCAGAGCCCGTCCCCAAGTTCCAAGTTCAAAGTCAGTTTCTCGAGGATCCTGAATAGCAGTTGAGGAGGAAGCAATGGGTCTGAAGCCGAGGTCCTGACTCATGCAGAGAGAAACACCCTGGGCCTGGGTGGGAGGGGAGAGTGGGGCTCCAGGGCATTGTCCTGGAGATAGGTCTCATAAGGCTGGCTCCCACCCCACCTCCCCACGCTGCAGCCACGTGGGTGGTCAGGATGATGCTTACAAGCTCTCTTGGACTGGATTCCTCCTTCCTTGTTTTGGCTCCGCCAACTCTGCCTGGGGTGACGGATGGGTTCCCAAAATGCAGAAGGATACGGGCAGGAACCTGCCTGGCCAGAATGCAGGCTGCGCACCCCGCAGCCCTGGGGGCTCTGTGAGGGGGCGGCGAGCTGGTTGCACTGGAAGAGGCACCTTTCCCAGACCTCAGTTTAACTGAGCATCCAAGTCAGGAGCTGGGCTTTGGCTACGCTGGGGGTGGGGTGGGGGAACCAGGTGTGGGGAATGGTGCAAATGTCACCTCAGCACTGGGTAGGGCCTTAGGAAAGCAAGTGCAGGAGAGGGGAAGCAGGGGATGTTCTAGAAACTAGAGACGTCTCTCGGAGTCGGTGCCCAGTGCTGGAAAAAACAGCAGTGCGTGAGGAATCAGGCCTACGGCGCTCACAGCCCTGAGAGGATCAGCTATTACCTGCAGCACCAAAGGACGTCTGTCGGGCACTGGCCATGCAGGGAGCCGCGTTAACCCTGCAAGGAGGGCGTTGTGATTCCATGTGAAGTGCGGAGAGGCGAGGGGCCCAGCACGAGGCGTCCCAGCCAGTGTGCCGAGGACCCAGATGTCCCAGGCCGGCACCAATTGTCCTTGGCCCTGCATTGCTGGTTTGCAACTTTTTTTTTTTTTAATGCAAGAGAAACTCCTTCTTTAAATTTGGAGACATCCGGCATGTAAGACAAATCAACGGAGAGCTGAAGGGGCAGAGTGGGGGTGCCAGGAAGCACACTCAGGCACACTTCTGAATGAATGGTCTGGCGGAGGCTCACCCTCTGCCTGCACGTGGCCAGATTCAGGGCACATGTGCTGAGCTGCTGGGACAGGGGCCTCCATGGAGTGTCCTAGAAAGCTCCGACTTCCAGCTCATCTCAGGGCCCTGGCTGGCATCTGTGCCAGGCGGTGCTGCTCTGTTCATTCTACATGGCTGGTGAAGCGCCCACTCTGGGCTGGGCACTAGACAGGAATTCTGGCTACAGTGGTGTGCAAAGCGCATGCAGTGCTAAGTCCCATGAGGAAGACGGCCTTTCCCAACCATGTTCCTAAAGGAAAAGGTCAAGGTCAAGGGCGGGGGTGTGAGCAGAAGAGCCTGATCAGTTCATCTTTGAAAAGAGCACCGATGAGGATTCTGGGCCACAGAGCAGCTTGGACCAACAGTGGGGGAAGCCAATTTCAGGGACAGGAAGGACAGGGGAGGGATTTTGGGCTCCCCTTGCTCCCCAGGTGTTCCCAAGGCAGCTAAGAAAAAATACGTGGTCCCAAGACCAGCAGGAGACACCTGGTCCTATAGTACCTTTATGCTCCTCAATCCTGAGAGGGACAAAGAAACTTGTTCTAAGGACTGGATTACTGCAATTGTAGGACTCAGTGCAATGAATAATGAATAAGCAAAAACACAATTAAACCCCCAAGTTATTAAGCAAATGTAATCTGCCCACACAGAGCCTAACCTAAATCCACCGAGGGCTGGTCTATACATTAGACAGATCTTTTCCCCCTTACCTGCTCCAGGCCTGGCCCTGCTCCCACAGCCATTTATTTAGCAAATATTTAGCAAACACCTGGGTTGGGCAGTACACCAGCTTCCCAGGGCATGCCTGGCACAGAGCCAGGCTGTGTAAACACTTGGTGCTCTGTGTGGGGCTATGAGACACCATCCTGTCCTGGCACCTGCTGTGGGCCACTTCCCCGAGCCTCAGCCACAGAAAACTCAGGACTGAGGCAGGTCGGGGAAAGGCCAGGTCCCCAGTGCGGGTTCCCATGGAGCACTTTCCATACGACATGGATCTTAGTGTCTGGGATTCTGAGAGGAGAGAGGGGCTGTCCTGACCTGATGGCTGGTTTCTCTGCTGAGGCCGACAGTCCTTCCATCTGCCCAGCTCTGCCCCCTGCTCATCTCAGCTCTGCCCCAGGCTGCTCTTCCCTGGCCCCGTGGCCCCCATGCCTCCCTCCATCAGCATCATGTCCAGGCGGTATCTGTGTCCTCTGTCAGTGCCCCCACCTGAATACCCATTTCTTGATGGAAGGCTTGCATCCTTTTTGTGTGTTTGTTAATCCTCTTCTGAAGATATTTTTAGAGAGAGTGGAAGGAAGGGGAGAGATAGAGAAACATCTATATGAGAGACTGGCTGCCTCCCACACAGGGCTGGGACTTGACCCTGCAACGGAGGTACGTGCCCTTGACTGGAATTGCACCCGATTTCCTTCAGTCTGTGGGCTGATGCTCTAGCCACTGAGACAACCGACTAGGGCAGGGGCTTGCATCTTATCCATCCATAGTAATGAGTAATGGGCGTGCAACAGAGTAGGTAATAAATAAACATCGAGCCAACGATGGTAGGCAGAAGATAGCATCTTCATGCTCTTGAATTCAGATAGCCATCCATCCTCTCTTCATCTCTGGTCCTCTCTTTCTCAGACACACACTCAACACACACACACACACACACACACACACACACATGCACACACATGCACACACATGCACACACACGCACACACACGCACACACACGCACACACGCACACACACGCCCCTTTGCAAGCACTCTCTGATGGACTCACTTTCTCACACTCACCCCTCCTGCTGCAGAACGTCCCTCTGTGATCTCTCCGCCTCTGCCGCTGCCTGGAGTGTGCAGACCCACCTGCAGCTAAATTAAGGAGCTTCTGACCTTGGCCCTGTGGGGGGGATGGCATGGGGCACCCTCCCCAGACCCAGGCCCATCTCAATCCCTGACCACACCCTCATATGTGGTCACTGCAACACACTCTGTAAAGGAATCCCCGTCTCATCTTCGTGGATCCTCAAGACAGTGCTGGGAGTAGACAGGCCGAAGGTAATGACACATCTTACACACCAGGAAGCAGGCTCACAGAGGCTGGGGCTTGCCCAGGGAGCAAAGTCAGCGTTGAGACCTAGGTTTCTCAACTCCGACCCAACCTCTTTCTGCTGCACTTCTGGGAAGCGAAGACTGGCATAAGATGTGCCCGTCACCCCACACTCCTGAGATCCTGGTACCAGAGATGCGGGGCAGGGGGGTGGACCCTCAGTTTGTCTCAGAGGATTGATTGGTGGGACTTTGTGCAATCTCCCAAGCCCTCTGCACTCTCCTCCTCACTTCAGTCCATCCCACTCCGGCCTCCCAATAGTTCCACCAGGCAGCAGAACCTCAGCCTGGGGAGTGCAGTCCACCTGGGCCCCTGGAGGAGTGCAGTGGGGACAGAACAGGAGCGATGAAAGGGCCTGAGAAAGTAGATAGCAAAATCTCCCCACCTCTCCCTACCACACACACACACCAGCCTCTCAATTTGCAGCAGGGCAGACGCACGAGGCAGCTGGGGACCTGAGCCATGTCATTATTAGAGCTGCCACACACGGACTGTTTTAAAATCTTCAAGTTTTAAAATCCTGATCAAGTTTTAAAATCCCTGAATCTCCCGCCTGCTGCTTCCAATGCATCTCCCCCAAAACCTCATCTCCTGAATCAGGTGTGAATATTTAAAGACACTTTTTTTTTCAGCCAGCAAAGCCACATCATGCTGCTGCTGTCCCTTTAAATATTCTCTCCAGAAAGTTTGCCAGAGTATCCCCGAGTGCCTCACCCTCCCTGGTCAGGGTGTCAGATGGGGCTCCAGAGGCAGGGACGGCCCCTGAGAAGACAGCCTCCCCTCTGCCTCGGGGGCTGAGTCACAGACACACAGTCCTGGCTTTAGTCCCCGACTGCCCTTTCTGGGCTGCCACCCCAGTTCTTAGAGAAGCAGAGAGGACAGACAGCCACACAGGCGGTGATGCGGAGGGACAGGGGTCCAAGAAGGCAGACGGATGACCAAAGCCCCCCGAAACGCAGCACTCTGGAACCCCGTGTGAGAAAGCTCGGTACATCAAGCCCAGTGGATGGATCCCTCCCACCAGGGCACGGGGGACGGTGCCCAGTGCTGCCTCCTGCTGGCCCTCCAGCATCTCCGTTCGCAGTTACTCACAGCCCACCGCACCAAGTCTCTCTTATCAACAAGACACAACACTCTGCGGATAACTTCTTGAAACTCTAGTCACGCTAAGCGGCTTCCAGGGCTCCGGGAAGGGCTCCCTCCCTCTGCCCGACTGTAACCAATCAGCCACACACCACCAAACCTACTTCCAAAGTTCCAGACAATTAGAGCCAGCTGAGCTCCCTGGCCGGGTGCCGGCCAGGACCCAGGCTGTCAGCAACCCCAAATCCCAGCCAACGGTTCCTCTCAGCCTCCTCGGGACCCAAGCACAGCAGAACGGCCACACCGGCCACACCGAGGCACCCCAACCAGCCAGATCCCATCAAGACGGAAAAGGAAGGTCCAGGCCAGGCCTCCTACCTTTGCTGAGGGTCCCGGTGATGAGCTTCAAGATGGTCTGGGCAAATTTCACGAACCCAAGCTTGCATCTTTTGGAGCAGCCGCTCATGGTGACAGCAGGAAGGCAGGCTCTGCTGTCAATGCCCAGAAGGGAAGGCTTCTGCTCTGCGTGCCCCTGGCACCTGGAGCCTGCCCGGGCGAGCCCTGAGAGCGGGAGGCACCCCGGGAGCTCCTCGAACAGCACAGCTGCCTCTGCAGGGAGCCCGGCTTCTGCATCCAGAGAGCCTGCAGGGCACGCCGTCTGCTCCCTTCCGCTGTCCTTCCCTCCACTCAAGTCCTACCCACAGGAGGACCTGGGGATGCCAGGGCTGGGCCAGCGCTGCCAGGGCACAGGGCGCTCCCAGGGAACTGAGGAGGAGCGTGCAATGGAGCGGAGCTGGGAGGAGAGCTGGAGCTCTCCCAGGCGTTGCTGGCTGTCTTTCTTACAGGCAGTGGCAATGTAGCAATTAATACTCCAGTCAGAAGGGAGGGGACTGCTACTTCAAAACACGCAGTTCTGCAGCTTCCCGGCTGGCTCTCCTGCCTTCTCCTTCCTGCTTAATCTAACAGATCAATTTTTTGTGTGCCTTGATCGGGAGCTGGGGGAACTGCCCACAGGAGCAGGAAGCCGCTGCTGGGCACCGAGGGGAGAGTTTGCAGGCAGCCTCTCAGTGACCTGGCGCATCACGGACAAGTCGGGCGGAGTTGGCAGCGCGCGCGCACGCGGCCAGGCTTTCTCCTGCCTCTGGCTGCCTCCTGCTCCAGGTGCCCCCACTGGAGTCAGCTGCTCCATATCAGCTTCCACCCTGCAGAGCAGGTGAGAGCCTGTGTGCTCCGATCAGGATAGGGGAGGAGTGTGATGAGTGCCCTGCTTCATGAAGAAAGTAGTCCTCAGAGATGCCATAAAGGAATGGCCACAGTCCACACAATTTGACCGCAGTACCTCTTAGAAGCAAAACTGCAAGGCAGTATGCACACGCGACGTCCAACTGTCGCTTGATAAGAAGTCCTGCTGCTGTTCTGTGTCACAGGCGGTGAGCTGCCAGGAGTCTGCGGGGACCTTTCACCCCACCCTGCACACAGGGCACGACTTTCCCTGGGGTTTCAGGAAGTCTGCCTGGGCTATCCCCCTGGGCACCGTGGCCAGTGCACTGTGGCTCCATGTGAAGGGCAGGTAAGAAGTCCACCTGCAGCTGAGCTGAGCCAGGCCCTGGGAAGGTCTTTTTCTGCCTCCCCATCAGCTGTCTCCCTGGTACCTGTCCGTTTAGAGGAAGAGAATGAAGACTAGCAGCCAAGAAAATGCCAGATGAGCTGCAACTCACGCTCTACGTGTGGTTTCTTTGTAGGCTGGGGGGGTGGGGGGGGGGGTCTGCGTTTGAACTCCAGCTCAGGAATCTGGAATCCCAACATCTGAACGGCCTCCTGGGGGAAAAGAAACAGTGGCACCTGTTGTTCGAAGGGCCTGGCAAATGCTGGTTAAGAGCACGGGCCTCGGCCCCAGGTGCTTAGCCGCTCACGTGTTCAGACTGCACCTGTGAAGTATGTATAAACATGCCATCGCCTTGGCCTCTGCTCCAGGCGCCGAGTGTACGGTGGTGGACAAAGCCACGTCCCGGGGTCATGGCGGTCAGATTCGCGTGGTGGAAGGACAGGTATGTCAGCACCTGTGTCTACATACAGGATTGTGCTTTGAAGAAAAAGACAGCCAAGTTGGATAGAGAGTGACAGGAGCTCCTATTTCACAGGGTCATCGAGGAAGGCTTCTCTCTATAAAAATGACATTTAAGCAGAGAGCCCCCAAACCGGCCATACAGCTCTCTGGGGTGATCCCTGTTAGGGCCCAGAGAACCACAAGTGCAAAGGCCAAAGACAGACCTGGGATTCTAAGGTCTGCTACTTAGCAGCTATTGATCGAGCCGGTGAGCCTCCGTTTTTCCTTCTGGAAAATGGGGATAATGATCTTACCTCACAGGATTTGGGGTTCTGCTGGAACAAGCCATTTTGTCAGTGGCAAAGGTCGTGACTGCTGCTCCTCCTGCTGCCACTGCTGGTGGCGTGGCCACTCCTGCCTCTGGGCCCTAAAACAGTTCTACAGGGGAGTAGAGGCCGTGCAGATAAAGCTTGGTGATCACTGCAAATCATGACGCCAAGCTCCAGATTATAACCTCCCTTAGTAGTAACTCAAACACTGCAGCATTTCAGAGTCTCCTCTGATTCTAGCGAGGCATCAAGTATCAGAACTCAGTCTTAGATAAACAGCTCAGGCCCAGAGAGGGTCAGCAGCATCCACAGCATCACACAGCAAAAATCCCCGGAAATGTGGGCAAGGTGTTGAGTGTGCCAAGAACATTCTCAGCAAAGGAAGGCAAGCTGTGCCCGAGTGAAATTCACAATAGGAGAGAACTGTTTTCTGCTCAAGGAACATGTGACTGCAGATCAAGAGAGGCCACGTGCTCCTGGAATATTCAGGTGGCACCAGGGAAATCAGACCATTAGCAGGGTTGTAATTGGCCTCCCTGACACAGATGTGCATCAGCCATTGGGACTTGGGAAGGCCGAGTTATCTCTCCACCTGGAACCAGCTATAGGCATCTACCGGCCATGCCAGTTCCCGAGGGAAAGAGAGGCAGGTGGGGGCTCCAGGTGGCATCTGGGCCAGTAGAGTGTGCCCACCTCCCTAGTACAAGGCTCAGAGAGGACAGGCATGCTCAGCAGGTTGAGAGGCCAACCTCACAATGATAACAGTGCCAGCAGAAGCCAGGGAGTGCCTTCCAGGTGCCGGTGATTGGTCTAAGTACCTACTTTCCCCATTTCTAATCCTTACTGTAAGCCTGAAAGAGCAGGTACTGTTATGTTACCCATTCCACAGATGAGGAAACAGGCCCAGAGAGGGAAAGTCACTTGTAGGTGGGGCCACATGGCTGAGGATGAATTTGAATCCAAGACCATTTGATACTGGAAACTTATTTCATATCTCGGAGGGTTTGAAATTCAAGTGACTGGCAGCGTGAGAGGGAGAGTTTTCCTTAATAGTGCAAGAAACAAGCAGATGTCTGTTTTGATCCTAAACCCTTGTCTCCTGAAGCATCGTGGAGAGAGAATGGAGACATCCATCCTCGAAGGAGTGCCCTCTGTGGCCATCGCTGTGGGCTGGGAGGCAGGGTGGAGAGGGGCGTGGCCAGGCACAGGTTCAGTCACAGTGTCACCGTGCAGCCGGGAGACGCAGCGCATGGCCATTTAACAGTGAGAATCCTATATAATAAACAGCTAATATGCAAATTGTCCCCTCCACCGGGAATTCAGCCTGGGTTCGACCAGCGGGCGGGGCCAGCCCACCAACTGCCTGAGGCCCCTCCCCCTGGCTGGCCTGGCCCCATTGCCCTGATTGGGGCAGGCTGGCCAGACCCCACTGGTGCACAAATTCATGCACCAGGCCTCTAGTTACATATAAAGACTTGTCCAACAGGTATTGGAAGATCAAAAAGGCTAAAAGGGGGCACTGAGGACTTATGGCGGTGACTGCAGGAGCAGCTCCAGTGCTTGGGGATTGGGGGAGAGACAAAGGAAAGAGCTGGGATCCTCAGAACCTTCAATCCTGCAGCGGGGAGCCTAGAGACTAAGACCCAGACTCTGAGGAGCGGGTATCTGCTGGCTCGTGCTGGTATCTCTCAGAGGCAGCCATGATGCTGATTCTGGGCGTTCAAAAAATACATATCAGAAACTGGCAGGAACTGCCAAGAGGGAACCTACAGCCAGGGGCAGAAGCAGAAGCTGCCTGGAACAAGCACCCCTCCCCAGCCTGTAGCCTCCCTCTCTCCTGCTGGCAACGTAGGAAGGTGGCTTGCAGAGTCCCAGCCCAACACACCGAAGAGGGCAGAGCAGGGCACCTCTGAAGCTGGGGGTCAGGAGCCTAATTACCAGCCCAGTATAGGTGTCTTCCTTTCTGAAATTCTAGAATGCCCCTACGAGCCAGGCACTGGGGGTATGCCAATAAAATAAGACAAAATCCCGTTCCTTGTGGAAAATTGCATTTTAGAGGTAGATTGGAGGAGGGGTGCTCAGACCATAAACAAGCAAACACATTCATAAGGTAGAGAATTTCAGAGCATGACAACCAGTCAGTGTTTTCTAATCAGCAGGATAGAGCCCCCTCAGAGCTCACTGAGCAGCTCATAATAGAACCACCACTAAGAGGAAAAGGGCAGATTCCATGGGGGGCAGGGGGGAGGGTCATGATCGCTATAAAAATAATCACCACGATCTGTTACTCTGTTACCAGATGCTGTGCTGGGGGCTGTATGTGGATTATCCTGGTCTTATAACAAACTCATGGGTTGGTATTATTATACCCATTTTACAGAAGAGGAAGGGAGGCTCAGTCAGATGTGGTGATTCCCCCCAGGGGAGGAGGTTGAATTAAAGGGACTGGGGACTGATCTGAGGAGAGTCTGAGACCTGGGAGTCAAAAGCCAGCAGCAGTCCTAGAAACAGAACAGGACAGAGAGTCGAAGGTGGGGAGGGAGACGGTTACAGATGCCCTATGTCTTGGGGAGAGAAACATCCAGCTGGTAGATGAAAATGAAAGTGAGGCATTCAGGAGCGAGGGCAGGAGCTGGAATTCTCATAAATAAATGATTTTTGTGGCTGCGCAGGAAGAAAATAAATGTGGCGTCCCAGCAGGCCAAACATATTAGCATTTAAATACAGGCTTACACAGGTGGGTAAAAAGGCAATTTCCTAAAAATTAAATCAGATTTTATCTTTCCTCTACGTCTTGGAAAAAATGGTGCTGCTCTAGTGTAGTCCTCAAGGGAGGCTTCGCCTTGGGGCTCCGGCATGGGGCTCTGAGCTCTTTCTCAGTGGGGCTCCCTGTCTTCTTCCCACTATAATCACGAGAAAATGATGCCCAAGAGGCAAAAGACATTCATCAGCACTGTTGGCTGGAGGTGCTCAGACTCATCTGTGTGGAGGGCAGGGCACCTGATGTTGGGCTCTCGATGGCCTCTGCACACAACTGTGCCGGCGGGTCTGCGGTGTCGGCTGGGGGCTGGAAGGACCAGTTCCATAGCTGGTTTTGCTACAGAACTGGTGGGTGGGTTGGGGGTGCACCTGCAGGTGCTTCCAGAGAAAACATGGCAAGAGATCAAGTTGGTCCTTGAAGCTACCTCTTCTCCATCATCCCTCCCCCCAGATGTGTCCTGCCCCATGCTATCTTCTCCTGCCCCATTGCACAGCATGCTCAGAACGGGACTCAGTTCTGGAGCCCACAGGGCCCCCTTTATTGTGTAATCATGGAACAAGAAGAACCAGTTTAAACTGGACACCAAAGGCCATAGGTAGGCTGCTGGCTGGCCAACAGAGAGCCCTGTAAGACAGACTAGTTTATGTCTCATGGCTGCTTCCCCCTCTTCCTCCCAGAGTCACTGAAAGCAGAACACAACCCTGCAAAGGACAGAGATTAGGGCTGAAGTCCTGATTCCTAGATTCAATTGACTCTGGATGCCTTTTTGTTTTCTTCCTCGTTACTTGCCCATCAAAATATAACTGACCTGGACCCTGGGTCCTGGGTCCTGGGTCCTGGGTCCTCAGGGCCCTGCTCTCTACAAATGGCCCAGCTGGCTTCTTCCACGTTCTCTAGCTCAACAAACCACATCATAAGCCTCCCAGGACACCCTGGTCACAACACTGGGAGTGTTCCTTCCTCATCCTCTTCCCCTCTGTATTAGTTTCCTGTGGCTGCGGTAACAAATTCCCTCAAACCAGGTAGCTTAAAGATCAAAACGTCAGTCTCTCACAGTTTGTAGACCAGCAGTCTGAGATCAAAGTATTGATAGAGTTGGGTCCTCCCAGAGGCTCTGGGGACAGTGTGTCCCACATTTCTCTCCTAGCCTCCCATGGTTGCCTGCATCCCTTGGCTTGCAGACACATTGGCCCAACCTCTGCCTGAATCGTCATGTGGTCTTCTTCCTGAGTCCGTGTCTCTGCCTTCTCTTCGTATAAGGACAACAGTGTTTGGAATAGGCCCACTCTAATCCAGCATGACCTCAGCTCAATTTTATCTAATTACTTATGCAATGACCCTATTCCCAAATAAGGTCACATTCTGGTGGTCTTGGTGGACATGAATTTTGGGGAGCAACTATTCACCCAAGTTTCCCCTCTATCCAAGTGATTCCAGTGCCTGTCACTTCTACTTCCTTACTAGTTCCCAGATCAACACATTTCTCTCAGTAAACCTGCCTGTCACCCCCTCAAAATAACCCCCAAGCTGCGTGGCAGAGCTTCTGAGGCCCTTTGTGACACCACCCCAGTCTCTCTCTCCCAGCTCATCTCATGTAGGATACACAATTGTATTGTTTCGCACATAAATGGAGACTCCTTTGTGTGTCTGTTCAATGTTGCCTCTCCCCCAGGATAGAAGGTACCTGAGAGAGCAGAACTGGGAGAGCTTATCTTTTGTCCCTCTTCTACCCCCCAGGCCTGGCATGTGCGGAACAGTGAATGAACTCCCTCTCCCTCAGGTCCCAGCACAGTGCTGGCTCTGCTGGTTGAGAACCTTGATGATGGGACTAAACGCCTCTGACCCTGGAGGGATGCTGAAACACAGGGGAAGGGAGACCAAGGTTTTGGAGCCCATGGACTTGAACCACTCATTAGGTGTGGGCACATAAGCCAGTTATTCCAAGTCCCCGGAGCCTCTATTTCCTTATCTCTAAAGTGAGAATAAGACCATCCTGCTATCACAACCAATGCCGGCATTCAGCAGGCAGGTGACCAACTGTCCCGGTTTCCCAGGCTTGGGGGCATTCCAGAACACTCTCAGTGCTAACATCAGAGCAACACCCGGTCACTCCCTGGGGACAGCACAGACAGAGCCAGCCCCTCATGGACCAGCTGCCTTGCCAACAATGATGATGAGAGTGGAAAGCCTGCATTTTTAACCTACATTCTACACTCCCTTCAGATTCTGGGTCACTTGCATTTAATATTTTACTATGTATACTTTCACAAATGACCCCCAATCCTTTGTGGCACCAGGCGGGTGTCAGAAATAGTAAAGGAGTCATTAGTCATGGGATTAGTCCCTTTTGCTTACGTGGTTCCTTCTCCCTCTCCCACCAGCCAGGGTCTTGCCCCCCAACATCTGGTCATGTCCACAGCCAGGCTAGACTGACCCGTCCCCTCTATCTTTAAGGCCACCCACCAAGAAAAGGGGGAGAATGGTCACATGACCAAGGGCAAACCACAGGCAGCTCTGGGTCTGAGTCAGGACAATTGTTCTCGAAATCCAGCCAAAGACAGTGATGGAGGGAACTTGGAGAGGAAGCGTTTACCAGTTAAATAAGAGTCCCTTTAAATATTTATCCTCATGCTGGTGATTACATCAGTGCCCAAGGAAGGGGTAGAATCTGGGGCAGGCGGGAGACAGTGGGGTGTTTGCATCGGGTCCGTAGTGGGGTGCTGAACAGGGGCTGTTTCCCACACTCTGGTGAAATGCTCACTGCAGATCCAAGAAAAGGGCCCTTGTCACTGTGCCCAGCGCTTTCGATGGTGAAACCAGTTCACTCTTAGGGAAAATTCAAGCCCAGTGCCAAGCTGGCTTATTCCAGGAAGAATAAGAGAGGCAATAGGCATGCCAGAGGGGACCCTGTGGCTTTTGGGGTAGGTTGTGCCATTTTTCTCCATCTAAGCTTGCTTATGACAGGAATGGCATATACACCCCCTGCCCTCTCCCCTCCCCAGGGGATCTTTCTGCTCCAGGGTGGCAATACCTTTTACTTCTGCGTCACCCTAATATCCCCATCACCTGTCTAAGCTTCGGTTTCCTCGTCTGTGATATGGTTGTAAAATAGCTTCCAGGTGAGGCATACCCATGTGAGGCTTAAATGAAATAATACATGAGAACTTGAATCCTAAATTGCAAATGGCATGCTTGCGCTGGGTGGTCCATGGGTTAAGAGGCAGTGCCATGTGGTGGCTGAAAGCCCGGTTCCTATACCTCCTAGCGATGTGACTTTAGACAAAGCAAACCTCCTGAGCCTCAGTTTCCCCATTTATAAAATGAGGGTCATGATAGCACATACATCATACGGTCATTATATTCAGTGAAAAATGCATGTAAGGGCCTGGCATAGAACAAGGGCTCAACTAATGGCAGCTATTATTATTTACATGGCTATTGTTGTGATTATATTGTGTTGACCACAGAGCTCATTATACAGAAGAAGAACCCAAGACCCAGGACTGGCCCCTCCAGGATGTTCTGATCCCTCATAGAATTATCTAGAGCCTGGGATTACTGGGAGTCTCGCCTCCTTACCCACAAGCTCCATTTGTATCTCTGGTCTCTGTCTCTGGCCAAAAGTCTGGGAGCTGGATGTCCTTGGACTTCAGAGGTTCCAGGGCCCCCTTGCTTCCGTGGCTTCAGCTTAGGTTGGAAAGGGTATGTGTCTTGTGTCCCAAAAGTATCCATGAACTATGTCATCACAGGACAACCTTCATTGAGACCCTGCCATGTGGGTGGGAAAATGCTTGAGTTTGATCCCATGACTTCTGGTTGGGGAGCTAAGATACCTCCAAAAATAGCTATGTGGAGAACCATGAGAGGCACTGGACCCCCTCTCTGCTGCCTTCCACATCGTCCCCTACAGCCACATCCCTTCAGCCCTCATTCTTTCTATCTCTTCCCATGTCAACGGGGAGTCTATAGATATGTAAAAGTGTAGTGGGAGAAGGAAGCTCTTCTCCCATGAGCTGACACCTAAGTCCCTCTTAGGGAAGGGACTGTCTTGGTTGGGGTATGGGTCCTGAATGCCACCTTGATAGCCGTGGTTGACAGAAGACACAGAAAGAACCATCTAAACTTCTCCATTGTAGGAACAAGCAGGAATTTGGGATTGGAGACTGCCGATGAGGGCTTAGGAAGGAGAGAGAGGCTGGCCTCGAGGTATCACAAAGAGGCTAAGGACTTAGGAAGATGCATGCCTAATATTCACGTGGGTTGTCTGTGTGGCTGTGAAGTAAAATCCTGTCCCTCTAATCTCCCATAAAGATGGCTACACATAAGAGACTTGTCAGATTTAAACAAATGAACATTAAAAGAAGGGATTGAATTACAAATTAAAATGGTTTTAATGAGAATAGGACCAGGGCACACAGGAAACCAAGCAGGTCCCTACACAAGGCCTAAGTCAGTACAAGCAGGTGCTCAGAGATCAGGTGACGGGGCAAAACCCCACTTTCCCTACACCCCTCCCCACAACATCTACGTGACAGCAGAGAGACTGAGGGAGGAAGGGCCACTCCACTACTTGGTGGGGGACATTCTGGCAAAATGCCTTCAAAGGATGAGGCCTCTCGGCTGGCTTCTGGGTTTCAAACACAATGAAAAGACTGTACAGCATGTGCACTCTGCTTTCCAAAGTGCTTCCCACCGTTTGTCTCTTTTAACCTCAGCATTCTGTTTCAATTTTCAGTCAAGGAGACTGCAGCCCTGAGAGGTCATTAGATTGGTTCTGAGTGACACCCGCCAGGGTCTGCTCCCCGGTGCTGTCTGGACGTCTGCTGACTCAGCAGAGCTCAGGCATCTGGTTGCAATAGGATGTTAAGTGGCCCCAAAAATACGATGGAATTTTCCCATTCCCCAACCTGCTCTCCCATCTCAGCCAGTCACACCAAGTACAGAGTCCCAGGAACACGGGCACAGGGACAGGAGATGGGAGAGGCCCGCCTGCGTCCTTGACAGTAAGACCCATCATCTGTCAAGGAGGCAGCGGTCAGACCTTTGGGCTCCAGAGGCAGACGACTTGGTTTCCAAATCTCCCCCGAGCAGACCTGATCGCCAGGAGCCCAGGAATCTCGTCTGTCTTGTGCACCACAAAACCCCCACTGCCCAGAATAGCGCCTGGCACCAGCGAGCAGTCGATATTTTATGAGAAAACCAGTGGCTCCAACCTTACTGCCTCTTTAACCTTGCGCCAGGTCCTTCCCGAGTCTCGGGTCCCTCTTCTGGAAACAAATGGGACAAGAGCTTCCTCACCAGACAGGACGGTGGTGAGGACCCAGTGAGGAAGCAGGGATGGCGCTCAGCGCTGTGCGTGGTGGAGAGATGTCCTTCAACTCCCTAGCAGCTCCCTAGCAGCTCCTGGCCGGGCACTCTGAGAGGTACTCTGTGCCCCCGCGCATGCGTATGTTTGCGTACGTGCGCGTGGGCGAGTGCGCGTGGGCGAGTGCGCGTGGGCGAGTGCGCGCCTGCGTGCGCATGTACTCTCACATGCATATGTATGAGTGTGTGCGCGCGCACGTGCTCACACATCATCTCAAGTTATCCTCCCGGGACGAAGCTCCCTTGTCTTCATTTTACGGTTGGGGACACTGAGGCACAGAGGGGCGCTGCAGTGCACCCAGAGTGTTTCGCTAGTAAGCGGCGGCAGAACCAGACTTTTAAGCTCCGACAGACTCTGCCGCTTTGCTCCTAAAGCTCAGAAATTGCTTGCTCACAGAGTCCCTCTGCCAACAACAATGTGCTGTCCTGGGTCGTTTGGTGCAGAGGACAAGGCAAGTGTCCGGGACTCCTTTCCTGCGTCTGATTCTCACTTGCAGAGCCCATGCCCCCGGGCACCCGAGTGGTGATGAACTGAGTCGCCCAGGGATGCAGTGATCCATCCCCGAGAGAGGGCCCTGGGGCCAGCCTTGTGTCTTGCTGCCCGAGGAAACGGGATGGGCCCCAGGAGTTCCCAGCCCACCTCAATCTTCTGTCCCTCAGGATCCTCCAGACCCCTAGCCTGCAGGTGACAGCGCCCGCCCCAACGGCAGATGCGGGTTCCGTAGGTCTGCGGTGAGGCTTTGGCACCCGTACCTTTGACCCTGGGTAATTATGTGCAAGTGTTCTTTCTACTTTTGGAAATTTGTGGAAGAAAAAAAAATAAGATCTACCAAATAGTTATGGTCCCTAGGGTTATCTGTTCATCAGGAGGGGAGGGGAAAGCAGGCTGTTTGGGTTTTCAAGAAAGAGGGAAATGCCAAAGAGTTGTCAGTCTCAGGGTAAGTCCCCGCACCCACCCACTGCCAGGTCCTCGCCCCCAGCGCCCCTCCACCGCCATCCTGGGGCACACCCACCAAGCAAGTGCTGAGTCGCTCTGAGGCAGCCACCCAAGCCTGTGGGGCCCAGAACATAAAGGGGAGGAGTCAGGAATCTGAGCTCCCCCCTGTGTCCAGCTACGCCACCCCCTTTGCTTCCACTGGAAAAGAGACAATTGCCAACTAATTGCTCCTTGACAACCCCTGCTGGTCCTAGCCATTTCTTTCTTGCTGAGATTATAATTAGGGAATCAGTACATCTTAATAGAAAAGCTGTGAGCAGCACAGAGCCATCATTTTTCAAACACTGTTTCGTGCACCCTGCCAGTGCCTCCCCATTCGGTTGGAGCAGAGGTGGCAGGTGAGGCCCCAGGACAGGTGGGGACGGGACTCCTGGCTCTGCTGTGCAGGCGCCCAATGCAGCGGCAGCGTGGATGAGTGTTTGCTGTGCCC
Organism: Corynorhinus townsendii; assembly: GCA_026230045.1. Classification (NCBI taxonomy): domain Eukaryota; kingdom Metazoa; phylum Chordata; class Mammalia; order Chiroptera; family Vespertilionidae; genus Corynorhinus; species Corynorhinus townsendii. The sequence goes on along the minus strand of JAPDVU010000006.1, from coordinate 165,692,035 downwards.
TGGACGCAGGGTCAGGAGCTTTCTAAGTCTTATTCCATCCACGTTGGTTTTATTCCCATTTTATAGACAGAGAAATGAAGACTTGGGGGGGGGGGGCACAGGGAGGCACGGGGAGACACACTGGCTTGCCCAAGGTCACACTATCAATGACAGGAAAGGGGTTGAAAGCCCCATGAGCTGAGCCCTCAACCTATGCACTTTATCCTGACAGTTGACTGCTCTCCCAGTGGAGTGGGGACCCAGGTCTGAGAAAATTCCAGGTCGTATGGTCCCTCTTCTTCCCCCACCAAGGTTAGGACGCCAGATAGCCAGGCCTGCCCGGGCCTGTCTTCTCTCCACAGGTCAAGGTTCGGCTCCAGCTGGGGCTGGGAGAGAGGAGGAAAAGGCTGGCATCCCGTGAGCTGTGGCTTCTCTCTGGGCTAATGATATTGCCTCCCCTCCCTGCATCCTCGCAACAGCCTCCTGTCAGGCAGGAGGACCCAGAGTATCACCTCTGTCTCCCTCAGAGACAAGGAATTAGAAGCCCCAGAGAGATAAGATGGCTTTGCCCAAGATGCTTCAGCCAGCTCTTGGCACATGGCGTTGGGACTCGGGTGCCTCCCATCTCCTGGCTGGGGCCGGGCTGTTCCCCCGGTCTCTGTCGCTCTGCGGGGCTGGGTTCCTCCTACAGGGAATGGGCCCATCCAAGCCAAATATCAACACGCGGGCAGTGCGGGAAGAGAGGAAATTCATGTTTCTTGGTCATCATCTGTGGTCTGTTGGCTGCTAACAGGAAAGGACTTTGGGGCCACCCTCTCAGCAGTGATTTCAGCTTTGCCTTCCTAAGGTCATCTACAAAAAAGTGTGGGTGCTGGTGACCCTCACCTGGTACAGGTGATAAGAGGACCAACTGGGATCAGGGATGTGAAACACGGGCCAGGGCAGTGTTCAATATGTGTCAGCTATGAGTAGCAACCATGATTTGTTTGCCTATTTAATAGTATCCTAATGTCATTAATAATGCTTATAATAATCCTGTGAGATTGTGATGCCTCCGTTGTCCAGGTGGGAAGACTGAGGCTCTGCGAGATTAGGAATCTTGGTTCAAACATACATTTCATTAAGCAGGAGATCCTGGTTTCTGGCTGGGGGCTGTATGGCCCTGGGCCCAGACTCCCCACCCCCCACCCCCAGCATGCCATCTCCAGCTCGGGGGCAGCGGGAGGACAGATCTCCAGGGGCCAGGGGGACATGAGGCATCCCAGACAGATCAACCCATGCCCTGGGACTCCAGCACAAGCGTCAGTGTTTGGGCTACAGGACCCCCCAGTGACCCCGCGCCAAAGACACATGCAGAAGATACAAGATGTCTTTCGGGTCAGGAACGAAGGCCGGGCCCTCGCTGCTTAGCTGGCCCTGGTTCTCACAGAGCCTTCCCTGGTGGCCAGCCACCTGCTGCAGGGGCCTTTCACTTAGCAGTAAATAAGGGAAAAAAACGCCTCAAAAATTGCAGTGAAAAAAATCTTAAGCCCTCCCTTCCAACCTTGTTTGTGATTTTGCGAAATAGTTGAGAACTGTCCCACTTTCTCCTTTCCCTTTATTGTTAAGGTTTTTAGTCTCTCTCCTCTCTTGTCTCTCTGTGTCTTGTTCTGCCTCCCTCTTTCCCGCTGTGATTCTGCCTCTGTTTCTTAGCTTGGGAGCTAGTGCGTAGGTAAATCCCAGAAGTCAGGAGGAACCTTAGACCCCCTCCTTCCCTACACTCCCCCCAGAGCCCCTTCCTTCAGAGCTGCAGGCCGTCTGGGCCCGGCACCAGCCGGGAGAGGGCAGCGCTTTTATGTATCACTGTACTGTCCCGGCCTCAGAAACTCACGGCTAAGCCTCTCCCCAAGGGTGCCTAAATGTAAGTAAACATCACCCCCAGCTGGTAAGGGCAGGGTCACAAATTGGCTGTGTTTCTGCAAAAACAAAACTTTTTAACCAGAAAGAGGTGCACACGTCATCTTCCGCCTAGAGTGGGGAGAGAGATGAAAGGGGCCAGAGGACAGGGAGAGCAGGAGGGAAAGATCAAGAACAAGCTGAAGGCGGGGCAGAGGGAGAGGCGGCGGAAAGGCCCACAGTGTCACACCCCTCTTTCCTGCTATAGGCAACGAGTTTGAAGTTAGGTTTTCCATTTTACTGACAGGTAAACTGAGGCTGCAGGAAACTCAAGGGCGATAGGCGAGGGCTGCTTCCTCCATAGTTAACACAGTGCAGCAAGGGCACGGAGAGAGGCTTCGGAGCTCCCCGAGTCCCAGGAACTGGAAAACCACATCCCGCCTCATCTTTCTGCCCCAGACAGAACTGACCTGGCCTCCGTGCGGACCTGCAGTTCTGCGGATGTAGCTTCGTGCGGCAGTGCTGGGGCGGCCGCAGGATCCCGGGAAGGCAGCCCCTCTCCTGAGATGTAGACACCATGGCTTGGTCCTGGTCCTTTTCAGTTTTGGGGTCCGCCCCATGAACAACCCCTGCACCCTGCGTTGCTCATGGAGGAAAGGGTGTGCCGGGTTGCAGTGATCTCAGCAGGGAACGGGGGTGCTTCTTACAGGGTTTAGGAGAAGCTCCGACCCCTTCGCCAGCCTCACCATGTAAGGGGTGGGGGGGACGGGGGTGAAGGGGACTCAGGCCCATGCACACTGCATGCATCTCCTGGCACAACCCGCAGCGCAGGTGCTCCGAGTGGTAACATCAGGACCTTCTCCAACACCTGGGCTGCCCAGGGCTCAGGAGCGAGCCGGCTCCCAGCTCCGCCTCCCCCGGAGAAAAGCCCCAGTATCGCTGAGGAGCATCTGCTGGAGCCTGGACCTGGAGCAGAAAGGGAGAGGAGAGAGAGCGATGCTGCTGCCCTCTACCGGGCAAACAGTCAAATCTCAGTTGCCAAGGGCGGGAGCAGACCTCTGCTTCCTGGGCTCGGGTTACCTGAGCAGAAGCCCTGGTTGGCGCCAGGCCTTGGGAGTGGGGGGAGCTTTCTGAGGTGGAGCCTGGCGGGTAGAGCTGGGAAGCCAGTGACCAGGACTGGAGTCAGAATGGCCCGGAAGTGTGCCCACCCAGGAGGCATGCCCTAGATGTGTCCTTTTTTGTTGTTGTTACTCCTCATCAGAGGGTACTTTTCCCATTGCTTTTCAGAGATCATGGGAGGGAGGAAGGGACACTGATGGGAGAGAGACACATCAGCTGGTTGCCTCCCAACCAGCAAACCTGCAAGTCAGCACATGCCCTTCACCAGGAATTAACCCTGTGACCCTTCTGTGCGTGGGCTGACGCTGAACCACACTGGCCGGGGCAGATGTGTCCTTTTCTGAGAGTATCTGGTGTCATATTCCCTTTTCTCCTAAAAGGCAGGTGGAGGTAGGCATCTGCCTCAGCCCTGGGGTCAGTGAAATGCCTTCTGTTTGCTGATTGATCCATCACTAGAGTTTCTCCTGGCTTGGGTGGCCTGTGTCATTCTTGGGTGACCTGTTAGTTGGGATTGATACTCGTCCACGTACCCATCCTGGGTGTGTGGCCGATAGAAGCACTCTGTGTCTGAGATGGGTGCCGGGCCCCTTGGGGTGTTGGGCAGGCCCCTCTGGACATCAGAATGGCCCTGTAGAGGCCTCCACATGCCCAGGAAAGAAGTTGGCCCCATGGCCGAGCTCACAGTGTGAGCTGTAGCTGCTGTAGAGCCATTGGCTTTGCTTGGTGTGTCTCTCTCCTCCCTGTCCCTCTCTCCCCTCAGCCTGCAGGCAGGTCACAAGGACAGGCCAGCATCGTTTCCACTGCGCAAGGAGAGAGTGGGGGATGCCTGACCCCAGCCTTTCTGGAGACTCCTCTTCCCCATCCTCCCAGGAGCCTTGGGAACACCCCTCGAGGATCCTGGGGAGCCCCCGCCCAGCAGGTCCCTCCCTGCTACCCTGATGCTCCATGGACAGAGGACCTCTCCCCTGCCTCTCCACTTAGTCTGAGCTGATTCAAGGGAAAAGGACAACATGTGGGAGCAACCGGCCTCACCACCATCCCCCAGGGACCTAGAGGGCTAGGCAGAGGGGATGGCAGCAGCGCTGGGGACATGCGTAGAGCTCTCCTTTGTTTTCTCCCCAACTCAGAAGCTCGGGGAAGAAGGTTGAAAGTGCCAGTCACCAGCTGTGGTGCCAAATATGAATGGCCTCAGTTTCCCTTCCCATCCTTCCCTCACTTGTGAGTACACACACACACACACACACTTCCCTCCCCACCCGCTCTGCAACCCTGGGTAGACTGCTCTGAGGAACCCACACAATTCGTGTGAGCCCTTTCTTTCCTGCGTCCCCCCCCCCTCCCTGGCCCCCCATGCCACAGGGCACCAGCCCCACCGGGAACATGGGCTTTACAGGAACAAGGGCCTCTGGGCCCGTCCATGCTGACTGTGCTCTTCCCCAGCCACAGGGCAGACGTGGGACTTTCCCTTGAGGCCAAGCCCACATCTCCTTCTCTGCAACCCCCTTAGGTTCCAAGAGCGAGAGGGAGCTCTTACACCCCAAAATAAAACAGGCTTGCCTGTGACTCATACTGGGCCCTGCAAGTTAGGAAATCTACTTCCTGGGGGTGGGGGTGCGGGTGGAGTTCGGAACTGGGGCCAGGGGATGTGTGTGTGCATGATTGCAGTGTGTGCCCATGCAAAAGTGTGTGTGTGTGTGTGTGTGTGTGTGTGTGTGTGTGTGTGTTCCTAGTTAGCCTCCTAGGAACACAGTACCTTTCTGAGCTGAGTTTTCCCAGGACCAGACGCTTTCAGAAAATCTACTCCCAAACCATCAATCCCCCTACCCTTGGGGTGTCTGTGCGTGGGCTGACACTGAACCACACTGCCTTCGCGGATTGTCCCAGAGTCTGTAAGGACATTCTTTAAAGGAGAAGGAGAAAATAAGTAAATGACAACCAGAAATAAGAGAGCTAGTAAGACCCAATTATCCGCTCCCACTGGGAGCTGGGAGAGGAAAGGGGATGAGCGAGGCCTGTCAAGGGGCCCTGGGGAGCTGTCTACCGCCATTGCCCCACTTCGCAGCCCTCCACTCCTGGTTTCCAACGCCTTGGCGAGGCCACGGCGCCTGCGCCAGCATTTGCTTCCATGCAGTTCTGTCAGGGGTTAGGAGTGGGGTTGTCAGCGGATCTCAACGAAACCGGAAGTGCATCAGTTTCGATTTTTGTTTGGCATTTTTTTGTGTTACTGTCACAAAGGGGACATGTCAACTTGGGTCTAAACAAAAAGGGGAACCGAGACTACCACAGGATTTTTGCCCTTTTCTCACTTGGGTAGAACAGGAGCCGAGGGCAAGCTGCTTTCTCATGGTACGACTTAACTTCTAGGCAAGAAGGTCACTGTTCATTTAATGCGAGAAAAGGAGCACAAGTAAGGTCTGTGGAAACTTACTATGTCACCAGTCTGTCTTATTCAGTCTTTCCCCAAAACTTAACGACATTGGTACTTGTGTCCACATGACATGGTGGGGACACTGAGGTGCAGGGACTTGTCCGAGGTCATACATGTAGAGATGAATGCTAGAGAAAGGATTCAAAATCTGACCTGGTGCCAAGCGCCTGGGTTTTCCAAGTTCTCACACTGCCCCCGTCCTCTCACCCTCACCCTCACCCCTCTCTATGACCTCGCTCTTCACCCAGGATCCCTGAGGCCCTGCGAGAGCATTGGTCCTGGGCCAGGAGGGAAGGGCTAGCCCTGGACTGTTTCCAGGCCAGTCTGCTGTCTTTCCCTTTACCCTGATTCTGAGGCAGGGACTGGGGCCAAGGTGGTCACCTCGGTTTGTCCACTAACAATGCACTGGAAGCTCAGAATAAAAGTCGTCTTCCCTGATGCCAGGTGGTCAGAGGAGAGGACCAGGTAAAGCGGTGCTGAGGGCTCAATGCCGAGACATGCCACAGGCAAACTAAATTCACAGCAGCGCACACATGTCATGTCTATGCGTTCACTAGACAACTACTCATGCCTGTAATTCACTTCAAATGCTATCCAGACTCCTTCCCATGGCCTCCGGGAGGCTGCCTACTCCCATCTGTGGGCCTCCCCACCCTCACCAGCCAGCTTACTCTGATTGTCTCTGTTTCTTAAACACACAAAGCCCATTCCCACACCAGGAGCTTTTACTCCTCTGTGTTTGGCTGTTCCTTTCTTACCGTGTGGTCTCGTCACAAATGCCACCTTCTTAAAAAGGTGACCTGACCATTCCTTCTAAAACGCACCCTGTGACATCACTCTGGTTAATTTACTTTTCACTCACCTAGCTTGCTTATTTGCTTCTTTTATTTCTATTTTTAATTCTCCCCCTCCCCACCCCAGAATGTAGCATTAGTGAGAACAGGGCCCTCACCTGTCTTACTCTTCTCTGTCTCCACAGAACCTAGAAAAATGGCTGGCACACTGAGGACATTCGAAAATGTACATTGGATGGAGGACTGGATAGATGGGTGGATGGATGGATGGGTGGTGGATGGGTGGGTGGATGGATGGATTGGATGGATGGGTGGATGGACAGGTGGGTGGACAGATGCACAGATGGATGGATGCACAATGGATGGATGGATGGATGGATGGATGGATGGATAGTAGATGGTATCGGCTATGTATCAGGTCTCAATTGGAGATACAGAGATGAATAAAAAGCTGTCTCGTTGCTCAAAGAGTTCGCTGTGAAGTAAGGGAGATCTCATAGTCAGGTAGAGTATATGTTCTGGGAGAAGAAAGACACACATCTGGGGTAGGTAAGAGGAAGGGATCCATTTTTGCTGGTGGCTATAATCTGGAAATGTTCTGCAAGGAGGTGACACTTTGAGCCACGAAGGATAAATGGTGAATATTCAGGTGATCAATGAATTTAAGAGCCTTCCCTGGAGCCCAGGAAAATACAAAGAGGCCGAACACAGTCTTACATAGTCTGGCAACTGCAAGCTGTTGGGTGTGGTGGGACATGGGTCTGAAAGTTCTTGCGTTGTTTGCTGCGATAGCTCCACCAGTGTTTTGCATCTAGTTACCCTCTCACCTGCACTGAGTAGTAGCGCTCAAGAATTGCTTGTTTAGGGAAGAAACAAGAGGAGAGCAGGGTGAGAAGTGAGCCTGGCAAGGCTGACCAGAGTTGGGCAAGGCTAGGCCAGTGGTCGGCAAACTCATTAGTCAGCGGAGCCAAATATCCACAGGACAACGATTGACATTTCTTTTGAGAGTTCAAATTTTTCAAACTTAAACTTCTTGTAACGCCACTTCTTCAAAATAGACTCGCCCAGGCCGTGGTATTTTGTGGAAGAGCCACACTCAAGGGGCCAAAGAGCGGCATGTGGCTCGCGAGCCGCAGTTTGCTGACCACTGTGCTAGGCTAAGGAATTTGGACCTTCGCCAGAGGACAATGGGAAGGCGTGGAAGGTGGTGCTTCTCCTAGTCCCCTGCTGCAGCACAGAAAACGTGTCGGGGAAAGTCCAGGCTGAAGCAGGAAGGGGGGACTGGCAGAGGTTCAGACGGGAGATGTTGAGGGCCTGAGCCACGTGAAGATGGTTGATAGGAGAGACCCCAGAGGTGTGAGGAAAAGATGCCAGAAGGCATCCTTGATTCCCTATGGATGAGCAAGGGAAGGAGGGAATGGAAGGAGAGGAAGGCTCTCAGGCCTCCAGCTAGAGCTCCTAGATGCTCGTCACTGAAATGCACAATGTATAGGTAGGGGTGGAAGTGGGGTTCACCAGGAAGCTAATGCAGTTTATGTCCCAGGACCCATCACTTTTGTGGGCCACTTTTAAGATGCTAAACCTGATTTTGGATTCACTGTTTTATTTTTGTTAAAGAGCCCCTTTCTGCCTAATTATAGAAGCTCCAGGCTCCACCACGCCTGGATCCTCTTCTGGTAATATAGGGGAACACTGGGGGGGGGGGGGAGGGTGTTGTAAGTTTCATTTGGGGTGTGTTAAGTTGGAGGTGGATGAAGAGCCTCCAGGTGCAGATGTTCTGCAAGGAGCATGGTGTGGCGATTAGAGCGGGGTCAAGGTTTGAATCCTGGCCTCAAGCTGTGTGAACTTGGGCATGATGTCTGATCTCTCTGCACTCAGTAAAATGGGGTGATAATAATAGTGCCACTTCCTTAGGGTTGTTGTAAAGAGCAGATGAGACGATGTATATAAAGTGCTCAAACGGTGCCTAATGCTTAGTAGGTCCTCAAAACAAGTTACATGTCAGCTCTTGGTGTTATGTGGGAAAGCGTAGATCTGGGAGTCTTCCGAGTGATGAATGCCTGGGGAGGAGTTGGATCATGCAGGAAGTGTGTGTCAGGGCATGATAAGAAAGTCAAGGACAGAGCTCTGATATTTGTTGGGGTGACCAGAGAAAGAGGAACCAGCGAGGGAGACCGACAAGGATCAGCTAAATGGGGGAGGAGAGGCTCCTGGAAGCCAGAGGAGGAGACAATGTCCAACAGGCACGTGGTCATGGGTGTCACCTGCTGCTGAAAGTCCAAGCTACTGCTGCGGACCTTGGGGAAATCCCCAGTGAGATCGTCAGAGGGCTTCACGCAGCGTGGGGCACTGAGGAATGGCTGAGCATGCAGAGGGCAAGGGTAGGGTGCCCTCCAGGGAACTCTGGCCACGGGAAGAAGAGGACAGAGGCACAGAGAAAGGACTTGGTGGCAGCTGGTTTGGTTTGCTTCCGGAGGATGCCGTTCATGGCTGAAAGATGAAATTCACGTGCTTTGGTGGCTGTGAAGAAGAATTAGTGGAGAAAATCTGAAGATTGGGGGAAGCAAGGAAGTAGTTGATAAAAAAACATGAATGTCTTGGAAGAATTAGGAAGGGGAGAAGGAAAGGCAGGATGAGGAGTCAACCCTAAATTGGCAGCTGAGTCTGGAAGGAAGGGGTGAGGGTGGGAAGGTTATTAATAAGTTTGTAGGTAGGAGGACAGGAAGTGAGGGGGTTATGCCCCTGCCAACCTCAGCTGTTTTTTTCAGTGAAGGAGGATAGTCGGTCGTATGTAGAAATATGTAAATATACGGCATCTCTCCTACGGTGGGGCATTTAGGAGAAACTGTGATCAGATTAAGAAACTTAAAATCTCAAGGGGGAAACCAGCGTGGCAGGAACCATAGTTGATGGTGAAGTCATTAATATCCTTATACATTATGTTATAGCGACAGTCACCATTTCAACGTCACCCACCCACCTCTGCAACCACTATTCTAGTCTCTTTTTATAAGTAGGATTTTTTAGATTCAACATACAAGTGAGATAATATACTATTTATCGTTCTGTGTCTGATTTATCCAGTTAGCATACTGCCCTCAAGGGCCATCCATGTTGTCACAAATGGCAAGGTTTTCTTCTTTTTTGCAGCTGAATAATATTCCACTGCGTATATATGCTACATCTTCTTTATCTACTCACCCATAGAGAGACGGTTACAGGTGTGTCCATATCTTGTCTATTGTGAACATGATGATTTTCTTATGGTTAGACAGGGGCCATAGGATTTTGGGAGAAAGACCACAGAGGTAAATGCCATTCATGTCACATCACTTGAGGGACACTGTCAACGTCGTCTATGGATGTTAGTCTCCATCGCCTGGCTGAGGTGTGCTTGTCAGGTTTCTCCTCTGTAAGGTTACTCTCTTTTTTTCCCTTTCTGCATGGGCTCATCGAAAGGAAACCCCTTTGCTCAGCCCTCATGGGAAGAATGGGAGTTAACTTCACCTCCTTGAGGACATGCTTCACCCGGAAACACACTTTTGCCCATGCCCTTAGGTTACCACCAGCCAGAACTCTTGATGTCCTGACTCATGGGCTTCTCAGAATGTCCCCCTGTATAATCAGATAAACCTCAACTTGCCCCTATCACTGGCTCATTAGCCAGTGGGCCAGAGGAGCCTATCTCTCTCACCCAGACTTGGTTCGGCTGAGACTTGCAGATAAAGGATAGATAAATAGCAACCGGAAGCTTAGTGATCATCCATCTCAACCAAAGAGTTGGTACCAAGAAGACCATCCCCTTGGGTTGACACACTGGGGACCAGACTGTGGCCTGAGAATCTTCCCCAGGTCCTCCCCTCTGTGCTGGAGTTTTTGTCTTAAGATTAACAGCAGTTACTTCTATTGATTTGCTATTTTATTTCAATTGAATTATTTTTTTCCCTCTTTCTGAGCAGTATCACATGGATTTCATGCATTAGATGAGCCAATTGTGTTTTTCTAACACAGAGCAGTATGTGTGTGTGTGTGCACGCATGCACAATACTTATATTCTTAAAAAGTGTGCATCCGTCTGTGTTCTGACTCAGTTTTGCCACACTTGGTGAAAGGCTATGTAATGCCGAGCTGCCATTCTGTGTGGACCTGGACTTGGCCATGTTAAATGCACACCACAGAAAATACTGGTGTGCGGGCCTCAGTGGGGAAACTAAACCAAAGATTACACACTGGTTTTAGGTACCAGAGCTACAGATCCAAGCCCAGACAGGTATTTCTTCATACATGAATTCTCTCTCAGAGGGGAGCTTTTGCTTAAGAATTCTAACCCAGAGCTCTCCTTCTTTACCTGAAAACTGGGGTTACTAATTCCTAGAGGTCAGATTAGATTCTTGGTTATAAGCAGCAGAAACTGACTCTGTGTTAAACAGCAAATGGCATGAATCGAACAGCTCCGGGGGCTCAGAGGGTGGATGGAGATGCGAACAGGCTTGGGAGATGGACAGGCTTGGAACGTGGCCGCAGCCCCAGGATCTCCGAGGGCCAGGCTGCAGGCCCCACACAGCAGGCCCCGCATCTTTCCTGGCATCACATGCTCAAACGGCTACAGATTGTCTGATGGGCCACGTCAACGGGGGAAAGCGAGAGAGGGAAATCAACCACGTAGGGTCTCCACTATAACACCCACTCCTTCCACGGTGACTGTGCCGAGGGGAGCGCCCCCCAAGGGAAGGAGGGGGTGACGCAGGACAGCCAACAGGGGCAACCGGCCGCTACATGGACCTTTTCATCAGTTTTGAGAATTTGAAAGAATTTGTACAAAGTGCCCGATAGAGAGCCTGGTGCCCAAATAATTAATTCTGTCACCTGAATTAATTGTCAGAGAGAGGGGCCCTTTAAGGAGAGGGGAAACTAGGAAGTCTACCTTACAATAAAATAAAATGAAGTGACTTACCCTCCAGGGAGCACTGGAAGGCGCCGACCTGGAGCTCCACACGAAGCGCTCCCTCCGGTCCAGACCAAGCTGCCAGCCACGGCTTCTAACACCTGGCTTCTGTGCACGGAGCCACTGCCAAGGGCAAGCTAAGTGGGATACAGCACCCGGAACAACCGTGACCTCGGGAGGAAGTGGAGCTTGGGCCGCGCTGCCCGGCCAACACCCGAACCAGAAAGCCCTCTTTGCGGGCCCTGAGAGGTGGGCCTAGGATGGCAGGGAAAATAGAACATCACGGGTTTAAACGAAGTGTTAACCTTGTCAAGCCCCAAGACCATGTTCCCTCTGGGTAGCGTGGAAATGTTACTTCGGTTAGTGTTTTGAACAGAATGGGGGGAAACTGACATATTTTTTCCTGGAAATCCCCAAATATCCAGTGTACGGTTACCTTCTGGCTTTTCCAAAGCTAGTTTGCAGTCTGGGGCCAGCCAGCTAGGAGAATTACCTGGGAGTTTGCTGATGGGACAGGCCCCTAGTGAGGAGGCAAACCCCTATTTTATAAAAACTACTGTTTGGAATTCTCTGCTGTTTTTTTTTAGACAGACTCTTATTCTAAGAAAACTTACTTTGCTTTCTAACATGCTTTAGCCTGCTTGAATAATGAGGAAGATAAACCTAACTGTCTGACCTTGTAGGCCGCAGACTAGATATGCCCATACTCTCAATGCCATGCCAGGTGCATTTTTTAATTGGATAGAACTGTGTTGTTTTCAAAGCCAGCAGCAAGATAACCACTAAGTGCACAAAGGGCTGGCTCTTTAATAAAAAGGGAAGTTCTGCTTGTAGCCGGGGCTTAGAATTTGAATTCATTTTCTCTAAGCCACCGCGGTAAATAAAGTGTTTCTCCAAACTCTCGGGCACCCGCTGTTACCCCTGCGTTTTATGCGCCTGAGTACATTTGACCCCCAATAAGCCCCCTCGGGATGTGATATTATGACTCCATTTCACAGCTGACAAAACTGAGGCTCAGCAAGGACCTGCCAAGTCGAGGGCAGGATTCAAACTCAAGTCTTTGTGACCCCGGAGTGCGTCACCTCCGTGCTGTGTTTGATAGGACCGCCGTCGCCTTTCTCAAACCCTTTCTTGTTCCAAGTGTGCACCCCGATGCTCTCACTGGCATAAGCCACATTGATTGAGCTGTGTCTGGCGCTTGCCCAAGTAGGTTTTGGAGCCACCTGCACGGCCCGCCATCCACCACCCCAGGGAAAACAGGTTATGTGAACACCAAGGACAGCCTTGGCAGGACGATTGCCACGGAATGACAGTGCCCACCCTTGTGCCCTGCTGGCAGGAGCCACAGCTAAGGCTCTCTTAGTTGAGGGCAGTGGGATGAGATGTAGCAAAGTTACTAAAGTTCATATCCTTGACCTAGCAAGTCTACAGCTTAGCATGCAGCAGCAGTTTAGCTCTAAAAACAACAATAAAACAAAAACAAAAAAGCTCATTTCTGAGTTGTTCATAACAGCGAAATCTGGAGCCAAGAATCCAAACATAGGGACTTCTTGAAATAAATTCTAGAAACTTCGCATCACAGGATACTCACTGTCATTTTTTAAAACTGCTTCAGGATAGCATTCAACCACGTGGAAAGCTGTTCACAACAGGTTGCCTATAAAACAAAAAGAAGTTTTAAAGAATTGCATGAAGAGTGTGACCCCATTTTGACAGTGATAAAGACTTTTTTTTAAAAAAGAAGAAATGAATTTTTAAGTGTTTAATTTTTTATTGTCTTGTATTTGTTTCTTGCTTATATTTGATTAATGCTCCCACAATGACTGTATTTTACCTTTATGGATAGAAAAAAATCATAGCTTTGTTCAAACAAGACAATATAGGAGGGGAACAGACAACCTGAAAGGAATGGGTGTGTGTGTGTGTCTGTGTGTGTGTGTGTGTGTGTGTGTGTGTGTGTGTGTGTGTGTGTGTATGCGTGCGCGCGCATGCAGGAAGCCGCCATCCGGCTGCCCTCACATCCCTGCCCTCTGACTGGCTCAGCGCCCTGCACAGTGCCAGGGATTCACCACCTTCTAAGCAGGGGCTCTTGGAATTGTCCACAGCGATTCACAGACCCTCATATGCTGTTTTGGTTACATCATAGGCCATCTGGTCTCCCTGCTCACAATCAGAGGGTGCTCTTGACACATGTGCATCGGGCCCTCCAGCCCCAGCTGAGCTAACAGATCCCCAGAAGTGCTTTTTAGGAGAAACCAGAGGGGAAGCTGAAGGACTCCCATACGCTAGACAGACATGGAAATGAGCGCATGCTGTTTTCCAGGGCTCAGACAGCAGGGCTGCAGGAGCCTTGAACTTGGGCCAGTAGGGCTCCTGAGGGTCATTCATTCCTCCGTGCCAGGCACCCTGTCACTCCTGCCCTCAAGGAGACCCCTTCTGGTGGGAGAGATGAGAGGTCAGGTGGCCACTCCTGGTTGATGCTACATGGGAGGTAGGCACAGCACCCCAGGATGCATTTGGGAAGGACCCCAACCCCCATTTGGAGGTGCAGGAAGGTGATGCTCAGCTCTGATGGGAAGAGAGTGGGGAGGGGCTGTCCACATTCTCAGAGCAGAGACAGGATAATGTCCTCAGTCTGCATTAGGGCCCTGTGAAGGGATTCTGCAGTCACTTTCCAGGTAAGAGGGCCTGGGGCTCTGTGTCTGGTCGCAGGGTCCTAGGGCCCTTGTTAGGTGACCAGGCAAGAGCTGAGAAGAGCTAGGAGGGGTCGGTTCCTAAGCCCAGGGTCGGGCAAGGCCACCAAAGTCAATGCCAGGCATTGGGTCTGACCAAGTATCCTGTCGGAGGGGGCTGGGCAGAGGGGGAGAGAGGAGGTATGTGTGCAGCTGTGGACAGAGACGGGGAACATGCCGAGTGGGGAACCAGCTGCCCCAGAGAAGTGGAGGGGGAGAGGGGTGCTGCTGAAAGACAGCTGTTCCAGCTGCTGCTACCTCCCCTGTGCTTGTGGCTTTAGGTTCCTCAGCCTGTGGTGTGGTAGGAGAAAAACCTCTAGGGGCCCAACCAGGCACAATGAGAAAAAAAGGAACAAGAATAAGGACAGGGATGAGATAGGAGCTGTTTGACATTAAACCTAACAGGGGAGATGGGATATTACCACTTAATAAACAAGGGCGGGTGACGAGGACCTGAGATGCCTGCACCACCCTAGGACTTCCCCAAGGATGCACCTCCCCACCCTCCTGACAGCCGGCCTCAGTCCCCAGACTGGACTCGCACCTCCCAGGGAGTGTTTCCTTCCAGCTGTACTTGACTTCTACAGCGCAAAGCAACCTCCAACCACCCACTGGAGAAGACCACCCGCCCCTGCACTCCCTCGCTGGCTGGGTCCCCTTGTGTCCACAGCAGGTAACCCCACTGCAGAGGCCTTGGGGCATTCACTCTCCTTTATTGTCTTCTCTCCTGCTGCTCTCTAAGAGCAGGATGTGGTCTGTCTTGCTCATCTTGTTCACCTAGTACTTAGAACCGTGTCTGGTACATAGTATGACTTTGATTAAAAATAAAAATTACTGAATGGATGAACAAATGATGAATGAATGAATGAATGAATGAATGGTGATTATGTCTGGAGGAAGAAACAAGCTCCAGAATCAGACCCAGGGAGACCTTAGGATTGAGCCCAACTCCATCACTTACCCCTGGGGTAACCTTTGAGCCCAGTGCCCTGATTTGTAAAATGGGTTCTGCAAGGATTGCCGATGTGCAAAGTGCCTAATATAGAATATGCTCTAAGATGTAGCTTTAAATATTATTATGATAAAGAATATGGAGGAGACTGTAATGACTAAGAGTCTGTAGGCGAGCTGGAGAAACACCCTACCTCCCTCATCCCCTCCGACCTGGATCAGCGAGGGGAGGAGGGAAAGGGGCGACAGGAAGGGGGCTCTCTGTTCACAAGAGCAGATGGAGTGAGGTCCTTCAGGGCAGTCCCTGCAGGTAGCAGAGCAAACTGCATGACCCCCAGCGTTGCTCAGTAACATGCATGTTTGGGAGAGGATGCTTCGCTCACTTCCTCGCCCCCCCAGCCCGGGCAGCACCTTTGTGCCTCACTGCGTAGACTGCCCTCTTAGAGAAACCAGGCTGGGCATCGTGGCTTCCTGTTCCATTTCTTTCACATGGTGCAGAGGACACTCCGGATATTGCAGTTGAGCTGGGCCTGCAGAAAAAGGGAGAGCTCAGCCAAACAGAAGAGTGCATTCTGGAGAAAATGGGGAAGAGAGTCAAGAAGCGGCTGGGTGCAGGGAAAAGCGATGGGTGAACACCAGGAGCTCCGGGAAGGCAGGAGACACTTCCATGAGGTGGTGGGGAGCACAGGACCGTGGTCGGGAGGCCGAGGCTCTTGAACAGGCTCTGCCACTCGTTGCTGTGTGGCTTTAGGCCAATGACTTCTGGGCTTCAGTGTTCTCAAGTATCAGCTGTTCTTCTTCCTTCTCTATATCATTCACTCATTGATTCAAAAATAGTTCTCAGGCCTCTGGTTTGTGCTGGGGATTCAGGACTCAGTGCTTGTTCACTGGACTCAGTGCACCTTCATGGCCATTACCACCATCATTCTGAGGCTCCATGGGACGGGGCGCTTTATCTGTTGTTCACTGGTGAATCCCCATGACCTGTAACATTCTTGGCACGTAGCAGGTACTCAGTATCTGGTTGTTGGATGAATGAACAAGCAAGGAGAGTTGAATGTGGGACTTGGATAAGGCTCAGTTGTCACAAACTCAAACTCTTTCGGGGGCTTGGCTTACATATACATGAGCGGAGGCGGTGGTGTAAGATAATAGGAAGGAACAGGCACCGTGGCGAGCTGAAGAGAACACACCTGAGGTAAGGGCTCTCAGTCACTTCCTGGAGGTGAGGTTGGTGGACAGGAGCATTGTGGTCCACACAGCACAGCCACAGCTCATGGACACCACGAGCGGCCCCTTTGGGGGACTTGATCACCCCATAGTTTCCAGTTGCTGGTTCCAGTTCCCAAGCGTTCAACCCTCAACCTGCACCGTCTCAATAGTCCTTACTGTGCCAACTGCTGCAGGACCAGGACTCCGAAAACCAGGCCAGCGACGCTGCTGAATGAAGATGTGTCCGTTCATGTTCGCACTCCTGGCAGGTCTCTCTGGGAGAACAGGACAGAGCCTCAGAAATTACATGCACACGCACACACGCACACGCACATGCACACACACACACACACACACGAAATAAACAGAAACCAAAGAAAGAAAGTGTGACTAGCTTGAGAAACAGGAACATCCGTCTGGGAAGTGGCCAGCCAAGTCAACTGCCGTGACAGAGAAAGGGCTGAGCACGATGCCTTACATCTACAAGGAAGTTTGTTCCTGCACGGGGTTTGCGTTCTGAAGACAGCACCTGCAGTTGGCCTTCCTGAGCTCACCCGGGCATCCTTTTTTGTTTGTTTTTTTCATTAGAACAGTAGGCAAAATGGTCCCCACCTCTTAAATTTCTGTACCTTTCTCTCCTCCTGGCCCTGTATGGTGTGTTTCTATAAGGCATAAGTGCTTATAATGGGAATGTCACCCTGACAGAGATCTACCCAACATTAGCTCACCTGCATTTGCCTTCTGCCGATGCTCAGACAGTGGCGTGAGTCCTGTTCTCGGAATCGGAGTGCCTGGTGTGAGTCACACCTATGCGATTGTGGTCACCTCCCAGACACTGATTAGGCCATGGAAATCCTTCCAACTTAAAAAATCCTGTCATTCAGTGATTCTACATCGGAAGTGGCTCATAGGTACTCCCCACAGCCAACATGTGGTTTGTTCAGCTCACCTGGCGTTTTGTAAAACTTAGTCAATACCTTTGTTTTCTGTTGCTACTGTAACACATTACCATGAACTAGTGATGCAAAACAGCACAGATTCATCCTCTTATACTTCTAGAGGCCGAAAACCTGACCCAGGTCTCACGAAGCTAAATTAGAGGCTGCGTTCCTTCCTGAAGGGTCCATGGGAGAATCTGGGTCCCCGCCTTTCCCAGCTGCCGGAGGCCACTCACATTCCTTGGCTTGTGGCCTCCTTCTTCAAACCAGCAACGGTGCGCCTCCCTGGGCCTTTCTTCCATATCCACGTCTCCTACTGACTCTCTGCCTCCCTCTCCCATGGAGAAGGACCCTGGCGGTTCTATGGGGCTCACTCGGCATTGCAGGATAATCTCCCCGTTTTAAGGCCAGCATGATAGGAACCCCAGTTCTCCTTTGCCATGTAACCAAACATATTCACAGATTTTGGTTACAACATTGATGGCATTTCCTGTGGGGTGCGTGTGTGTGTGTGTGTTTTAACATAAAATCTAGCTTTTTAGCTACTTATAAGCAAAGATCTGGCACCACTGGGCCCCTTTCTTGCACTAGCAGGCCTCATTATAATATGGCAACAGTCAGCTGGAGCTGCTCCCTGTTTGCCCCAGTCATGAGTTGCCATCTGTCATCATCCTAGATTGTTTTTCCTACCAGGCTTGCTTTACTCACTTGCATTTGCCCCTGGCTTATGAGCCTGTGAGGTCACAGCACCTCTTCTTAATTCTTAGGGAGGCTCAGCTCTACCACTTTTCTGTATGTCTACATGAGAAACGTTACAGAGTGGTGTAGGCAATTGATTCCCTACCACATGTGATACGGAAAAGGGGAGCTTGGTGTTATATGCCACCCAGGGAGCCCACAGCAATGAAGAACTAACTTCATTGCTCATCTGGGCTAGTCCCTGGGGAAGCATGAACAAGGCAGGTATGTTCATAAGAGTGAAAAACGCCAGAAAGGATCCCTTTCTATGGTGTGGCTCCGTGCTTGCAATTTTATTTCATGGAAGCCTCACAGCTGCTCAATGAGGTGGATGCCATTTAACCTGCCTCACCCGCCTCTGGAAACTGTGACACAGGGAAGTCAACCAAGCTGCCCGAGGTCACATAACGGAAGTGTAACCGAGTTGGGATTGGAACATGTGATTCTGACTCCAGAGTCTGAGACTCCACTCCTATAGGTTCTATTTTTAGAAAGAGAGAGTTGTCTGTGGTTTGGAGCTTCTGAGGAGTTGCACTTGGGAAGAGAAGCTGGACCAGAAGGAACATTCCAGCAGGTCTCCAGAATGACCCCGAGTCTCTCTGAGTTCCCAGGTTCACACAGGAGGCCACTGACACGTGAACAAAGGGCCTGTGGCCAAGGATGCTGCAGCTCAGGGGATTGCTGGTCTTGGAGTCAGCCACATGAGAGGTCCTAAGTCATCACCCTGGCAATTGGGGGTGTAGATGCTTACAAGAAGGCCTGAAACTCAATAACAGACAGCAAGGAACAAGGGTGGAGGTGAGGAGGAGGGAGAGAGGCTGGTTGTGGGAATCTGGCATTTCTCTTGGCTTTTTAAATATGTATATATATATGTTTTTATTGATTTTGAAGAGAGGAAGAGAGGTAGAAACATTAATAATGAGAGAACAATATTGATCAGCTGCCTTCTGCATGCCTGCCACTGGGGATCGAGCCCACAACCCGGGCATGTGCCCTGACCTGGAATTGAACAGTGACCTCCTGGTTCATGGGTTGACGCTCAACCACTGAGCCACACCGGCTGGGCCTCTTGGCTTTTCACACATTAAATTTAGAGCTGTGAACCTGTGAGCCTCTCTGGTTCAAGGAAAAGCAGCCCTCCAGTTCCAGTAAGGGCCGGATATGGCACTGCTCAGGGGAAACCCATCACATAGCTGGGAATCAGCAGCCACTGGGCTGGTGTCTATGTGGTCAAATGTGCCCCCTCCTGAGTTACATTTGGGGCTTCTGCCTCCGGCAAATGGGATTCTGATTTTTCGGTAAATGCAAATAGAATCGCCATGTGCCAGGATGGGTGAGGATGGGGAATTCTGCATCAGTGGGCACATGAGACCTCGCAGGGGGAAACTGGCACAGCCCCAGGATAATTCTGGTGAGAACTGTGTGATTCGGGTGCCTGTATGTCCCCATTTGCCAGGGATGGCCCCAGACTATGCCTGCTGACCTGGCACATCATTAATAGGGCACCTTCCACTTTCACAAAGTCCCAGCTTGGCGGGTAACATAAACAATCACCAGAACACGACCATGCTGGCAGCCTGATCTTGGGCTTCCAGCTTCCAGAACTGGGAGAAATAAATGTCTGCTGTTTATCAGCTGCCTGGCCTGTGGTATGTTGTTATAGCAGCCTGAACAGACTCAGACAGGTTGCAAGTGACAGAACCTAACTCTGCCAACCGAGTCATAAGGTCACTTATTAGAAGGATACAGGGGTATTCCCACACCACAGAGATGGTTTTAATTAGCCAGACAACTCTAGGGGTCTCCACAGCAGAGCAAACAGGCTTCCTTAGGGACCCAGACTGGAAGGAATGAGGGCTGGCCTTTCTCCCCCCCTCGTATGACTCTCCTCCCCCAACCTGTCCTCCCATCCCTACTCAGCCTGACCCAGCTGAGCCATCCCCCAGCGTGGGTGGCTCCCTACTTGCAGTGTACATTTGAGGGTTTCAACTCAATGAGCCTGCACCACTAATCCTGCACTAGAATTGCTACACTGGCTTTTTAAAAGATATTTTTTAAAAATATCCTATCTAATAAAGAGGGAATATGCTAATTGACCATCATGCCTTCACAAAGATGGCGGCACCCACAGCCAATAAGGAGAGAATATGCTAATTGACTGCCACACCCTCAAAGATGGCGGCACCCACAGCCACAAGATGGTGGTGCCCAGTCCCCTCAGCCCCGTCGGGGCAGCAGGTGCGGGGCATGGCCGGGCCTGCCCCCAGGTGGGTCCAGCCTCTCTGTGCACCTACCTCTGGAGTCCCCAAGTCCTCTCAGCCCTCCAGCAACCTAGGGCTGGCCTGAGGCACAGGCAAGTCTTGGATGTCAGCTGCCCAGCTGCCTAGGACCAGCCCGAGGCTCAGGTAACTAGGGCTGGCCAAGGCTTGTGCTGCCAGCAGTGGCAGCAGCAGAGGTGTGATGGGGGCATCACCTTCCCCTGATCACTGGGTTGCCTCTTGCCCCTGAGGGCTCCTGAACTGTGAAGGGAGCAGGCCAGGCTGAGGGACCCCCTTCTCCAGTGCATGAATTTTCATGCACCGAGCCTCTAGTATATATATATTTTTTATTACTTTCAGAGAGAAAAGGAGAGATAGAGAGAGATAGAAACACCAGTGATGAGAGAGAATCATTGATTGGCTGTCTCCTGCACACCCTCTACTGGAGATCGAGCCAGCAACCTGGGCATGTGTCCTTAACCAGAATTGAACCTGGGACTCTTCAGTCCACAGGTCAACACTCTATCCACTGAGCCAAACCAGTTAGGGCATAAAAGCTCTTTTTAAATGTGCTTTTCAAATTGATTTTAGAGAGAGAAACATTGATTGGTTGCCTCCCCCATGCACCCAGACTGGGGATCCAGCCCTCAACCTGGGCATGGGCCCTGACCGGGAGTCAAAGCAGAGACCTTTCAGTGCCTGGGACGGCACTCAGCTGAGAGCCACACAGGCCAGGACCTGTTTTTATTTTTAATTTTTAATTAGAGAAAAAACAAGAATCGTTATTTTACGAAAACTCAAAGGCAAAATATCCCTTCTTTTACAGCCTGGCCTGTTCTAGGTAAATACTGGGTAGACACTGAGTGAAATTTCCTCCTTGGAAACCGCCTCTCTCAGTGGAAAGCATCTCAGCGTCAGACAGGTCTGGTTTCACACCGTGCATTCCGCCCCTGATCTGTGGGCCCTTGGACGAGCGTTTTTTCCTCCCAAGCTTCTCTCTGTGATCTGTGACATGGGGATGCATGCTTCCACCTCCCCTTCACAGAGCACTCAGAAGGATTACAGGTTGTAACGGGTATGAGAATCTAGCATTCATTTTCCCCAAACCCTTGAGGCCTCCTGGAAGGGTTGGGTAGACAAATGACGTGTTTTCTAGATGCATCCTCTTCTCCCCAAACCCCTAGCCCACTCCTTCTAGGGGACTCACTGTCTTTGTCCCCCATTCCCTCCACAGTGCCAGCAACACCCTCACGGGAAAGCCCTGACGCTCACCGACTGTGAGGCCTAAGGAGCTGGTGAGCCCAGCAAGGGCCCCTCCTGGGACAGTGTACTGGGACATGCACTCTGTCCGGGTCAAAAGTCCACAAGGTCAGACGAACACTGGTGGGCAGGGCACGGGTATTCTCAAGGCAGGGAACGCAGCCCACAGCAGGAGCTCCACAGCCACAGGTGCCCGGCCACAGCACCAGGCCACAGGTGAGGCAGGAAAGTCTAGACCCAAAGTCATCCGCTCAGTGACAAGCCAAGAGGAAGGGACAAGTCATACAAGTAGAACAGATGGAAAGCCCCCGGTCATGAGTGGCATCCTGCCCTGCACCTCTGAGCTGCGGGAACTCGGGCAAGTGAATTACGTCTTGGCATCTGTAAGCCTGGAGCACTGCTGTCTACACGCAGGCCCACATGCAGGGCTTTGGTGAGGATCAATCATCTAAGGGGCAGGAAGAGCTGGACCCACGCTGGGCTGCTGGGCTTGTTGGTCAAATCTCAGCCTCATCTTAGGGGTGCACACGCGCTTTGGGGCCCACTTGGAGGTGCAACCAGAGGAGGCCACAGTCGCCTCTCTGGGCTGCAGGTAACATTGTTTTTGCTTTGCTTGCATCCACCCTCCCCTACCATCCCGCTGCCCTCTCCAGCTTGCCCGGAGGAGGAGGGGACAAGCTTTTTCCTCTTCTATCAACTGAGAAGTCTGTCTCCCCCTCCGCTGCCCCCTGCCTACACCCCACCCACCCTCTTGGGCCTGGGGCTTTCCCTGGGAGCAGAGTTCTCTGAGGATTGGCTGCCCAAGTCAAAAATAGGGCAGGCGAGGGAGGGAGGCTTGGCAGGAAGTCCAAATAAGCACTTCCTCCCACCCACCCTGAGCTTCGGAGGTGCCTCAGCTCAAATAGAAAAGAGAGAGAGGATGAAAAACATATGTTTTTTGAAAAGATTGAAATTATGAATTCTGAGGAAGTGGAAAATATTGCTCTTCGAAGTCTGGCCTGTGGCAACTGGTTCATCCTCTGTCATGCTTAACCCAGGACGGGGGAGGGGAGGGGAGGACTGTCCAGTCTGGGAGGGAGGAGGGTCTTGGTGGCTGACAGAAGACAGGGCAGTGTGGCTGGCACGAGGCCCTCCCTCACCTGCCACCCCACAGCCTCCAGGCGCGCTGGTGAGGACAGGGATGCCGCACGGCAGGCCCATCCCTCAGGGCACACCGACCTCTCCGAGGCCGACACCCAATTCTGTGCCTTCGTGTGTGGCCGCTGGTGTGTGGAGCTGCCCTGCCAGGGCGCAGCTGAGACCCCTTTTTCCCTGATGGGTGCAGCTTTGCCATCCAGAGGATTCCACCGGGTAGATGTTGCTTCCATTGCCAGTCTCAGAGAATGGGGGGGGGGGGACAGTCCCCTCTCTGTGAAGGTGACCGTCATCGTCCCCTCTGCATGCAAACCCACACAGGCCCAGAGAAAGTTCCAACAGCAACAGGAGAGGCTGGGGTGAGCCCACGGGGGTGCGTTCTCTGTGGTCCCCCACATCGGCTCCTCCATGGGCCACGTGCCGCTGCCTTCTCCTCTGTCCTCCAGCCAACACCCTCTTTCAAACCAAATGCAAAGTAGCACATCCTCCCACCTACCTCCTAGCTTCATAGGTACCTCTCCCAAGAAGGTCAACACATGGACCCCTCCAAGGTCCTTTCCATTCTTTCCTGGTCCCTGAGTGATACTCCAACCCCCCCTCCCCCACCACCACCACCACCACCACACACAGAGGCGGAGGCTCCCAGGTCTATTTTAATGAACTGTTCTTTCTCTCACCTTTAAAATTAGCTGAAGAAGGCAGTTATCCCCCACCCTGCTACGCATTCTGCTGTGGGTTAATGGGGGCCAGAGGGACCCTCAAGTCTGGGCAGGGTGGGGTGGGGCAGGGAGGATATTGGGGTGATCCCCCTCTGGGTTGCAGTGTGCTGCACCTACATCTATTTTTGACCCTAATATTGAAATCTCCAACTTATCACACCCTGCAAGTATTGCGTTTTTGTCCACAGGCCCTGATGCACTTCTAAGATGCCTGTCCCATGCACCCCGTCCCTATGACCTCGCACGACCCTGCTGTTACTGTGCTCAGGGTCTATTGGACCCTGTGCTAACCCTGAGATGCAGAGTCCAAAGCCTAAGAAGGCCTCTCCTAACCTATCAGTTTGCTTCTTTATGAGTCTGGGGCTTCTTTACCTGGCTGGGAGAGAGAGGGATAGGGGAGGGCCCCCCACCCCACCCCAGGCCACAGCTGCTCCCTGCTCTGCTCTGCTTCATGTTTGAGGCCAAGACTGATGCTCTTAGGAGGATGGGTATGAGTTGGCCCGGCCTTCCTGCTGCAGCATCCCATCTGCTGCGGGCTGTATGCAGAGGCTGCAATTGTTCCTGCCCATTTTACAGATGTGAAGCCTGAGCCTGGGCCAACGAGCCAGCCTGCACAGGGTCACATGGTCCTCCTGAGCCTCTTCCCCCCCATCCCCTTCTGCCCCTGGGCTTTCTGGAACCCTCTGGCCAGAGACAGGAGATGTGAAACTTGTGAGCATTGGGAAATCCCCGAGGAGAGGGAAGAGGAGAGGCTCCAGGCCGGAAGCAAGCAGCTTCCCCTGTGTCACCTGCTCCCGCCGGCCCCGCTGCCCTTTCTGAGAGGTGGGCCTGGGGCCCTATGGGGAGGGGTACTAGAGGCCTGCCTCGTGGAGGGGGCTGTGTCCTCTCTGAGCTTGTCACTATGGACAACCTACATTGCTCTCCATGGAGTCAGATGGTAGGGTGGAAACCATGCAGGCTCCTGAGACAGAGTTGGGTTTGGATCCCTCCTCCAGCTTGGACAGTTTATGTAACATCCCGGAGCCTACGTCGCACGGAGGTGAAGGAAGGTGGACTCAGAGGGCTTGGTGGCAAGTAGCTTTAGCTCTCAGAGCCTTGGTTTCCCTTCTGCAAAGGAGCATAATCGCGCCAACAATTCGATAAGAGAATCAGTGCAAAGTCCTCAGCCCTCCCGGCACCTCGGAGGGGCTCCTGGTGATTCTTAGTGCCATCACCACTGTCACCAGCTTTCCTGATTGCTGTGTCCCTCTTCTGCATGGGCTCCTTGGATTGTCCATCTTGGCCACATTCATTGGACAATTCTTCCCCCGAAGCCTAATATTTAGCTATATCTTCTATCTAACGTTTGCAGATTTTTATTCTCCTGAGTGGGGGGGTGAACATCATTAAAAATAGTGCTTCTGCTTTTAAGGATGATCTTGAATGTTCCTTTCCCCAGGTATGGAGTGTTTTATTTGCTCATGAAGTATACCTCAACACACACACACACACACACACACACACTGCCCTCCCTCTCTTCCACCTTCCAAGGCCCTTCGTAAATTGCAGCTCATTCCACGGCATCTTCTTTGATCACTCTACTTGGAAGTGATCTCTCTCTCTCTCTCTCTCTCTCTCTCTCTCTCTCTCTCTCTCTCTCCCCCCCCCCCCACCCCCCCTTTTCAAATGGCTGCTCTTCCGGGGATTTGAAAAGCGAGGCGACCTCTCCCACTGTGGCTTTTGCAGAGCACAGCCAGTGACTGCAAGCTCTCAGGTGCAGCCCCTGTGAGGAGCGCTTGGCCTGGGCTGCCTCGATGGATGCCCCGGCTCCCTGTGAGGCGAGGATGATGCCAGCTCAGGTGTGTGGGCCACTTACATTAAGGTGCCAGGCCTGGGAGGAAATGCAGATGTCACCAAAGCTCAACGTGACCTGGGAGGCTGGTGCATCACAGGGAGGGTGGGGCCCTTGGACTCTGTATGGGATGGAAACAGTGCATGGCCGCAGCTCCCCCTGGAAAAGCTGGGGGAAGGCATCGCCTCCGGGACAGTGTGGTGTCACTTGGGAAGTGCAACAGAGCCGGTTCTCTCCTCATCAGAGCTGATGGCCGTGTGTGTGTGTGTGTGTGTGTGTGTGTGTGTGTGTGTGTGTGTAGAGAGAGTAGTTGAAGCCATAAACTTGTGTTTAGAGGCTGCGATGTAGCATAAATACATTTGCCAACAAAGCTCTCGGACTGTGGGAAATGCACAGAGTCTGAAAACATCTACAGAAACAGCAGATTCCCCTCCCTGTCTCGAGGCCACTCTAGGGGATGTGTCCTTTGGATGGAATATATGGAGGAAGAAATAGTGAATAGAATATATGGCAGCATCAATACCAATCTTTTTTTTTTTCTTTTAATTTTTTTTCCTTTAAGTGAGTCTAGTTACATGCATGTAAGTTTCATGTGTTCGTGAAGCAGTGACTCTGTTTTCCTGTTTTACAGACATGGACACTGAGATTCCAAGATCTTAAGTCCTCACCCACGTTGCACGGCATGGAAACTATCACACGAGAAATCAGGCTTAGTCTGCCCCGTGCAGCCCCTTTCTCGGTGCTGGGCCCTGACTCGCCCACTCACTCACAGAGAACCCTCTGGCAGTAAGGGGGCAGCTGAAGAAATCTCAGCTTTATCCTTGAGGGGTGGGGAACCTTTCTGCCGAGGGCCATTTGGATATTTATACCATCATTCATGAGCCATACCAGATTATCACCTTAAAGACTAGCCTGCTAATTTGGTCAAACATTTATTTTTACTTTTATTTTTTAAAAAATATATTTTTATTTATTTTTTTACAGAGAGGAAGGGAGAGAGATAGAGAGTTAGAAACATCGATCAGCTGCCTCCTGCACGCCCCCTACTGGGGATGTGCCCGCAACCAAGGTACAAGCCCTTGACTGGAATCGAACCTGGGACCTTTCAGTCTGCAGGGTGACGCTCTATCCACTGAGCCAAACCGGTTTTGGCAATTAATTAGCTCACCCCTAATGCCTTGGCAGGATCAGACCAAATGATTTCTCCGGCCTTATATGGCCCGCAGGCCGGACGTTCCCCACCCCTGCTAGAGAGACTGAGGAGGGGTGGTTGGAAAACACGAAAAGGCCCTGCTGCTTCCCCTGGCAGTTCACTGATGTGGGAGATTGTCTATATTTTAGGTCAACTGTCAAAGTAGATTTTCATCTGCAAAGACCCAGGCAGGCAGGAATGTGGTGTAGACAGATGAGCCAGGAGTTTTAACAGAAACGTACTTGGACTCACACTGGGGTCCAAGTCCCCTTCATGCCACTCCCACAGGACTGGGTGGCCGGCCGTGGGGAATTACCACCCGTGGCTCGCTGGGCCTCTCCAGCGGGGAGCTGGCTTCCTTGTTTACTTATTTAGTGCCCAGCAGAGGAAGTGGTAAAGGAAACTTGCTGAGTCGTTTTCTGAGAAGAGACCATATTTGTTCGCGGAGGAAGCGTTGCTTTCTGGGATCTGGCTACGGCAGAAAAGACGTTGGCTCCGACAAGGCTGCTCCAGAGGGTAACTGGGCGTGGGAAGAGCCAAGGACACCCCCACGCTCTGGACTGAGGTTCTCTGTCCATGGGTGCTACACCCATGCTCAGCTTGTGAGGATCCTCTCCGGAGAGCAGCCATGGCCTTGAGAAACGTGCCCTTCCGCTCTGAGGTCCTGGCCTGGGACCCTGACAGCCTCGCAGACTATTTCAGGAAGGTGAGCCTTGCTCTTTGGTGGTCCAGGTGGTGGTGGTGGTGGGGGGAGCTGGCAGTGCCCTCGGTGGGTGGGGGGTGGGGGAGAGCTGGACAGAGGCTTGAAGGTGGAGTCCAGGCAGAATGCAAAAGGCATGAAAGATAGCCGCAAACTTCCAGCCTCGCAGTCACCTCACCAGTTGAGCAAGTACCATTAGATATGCCTACACCACCGAGTGTTCCCGCAATAAGATCTGGGGAGAAGGGAGGTCCTCCAATGAATGTGTACGTACTATGTGCCAGGGCTTGAGTTTGTGCTCTCCAGGCACTGTCTCATTTCACACTCTGCAGGACTGCTTAACAGGGTCTGTCCCCTGGCTCAGCTGCAAAGTTAGCTCAGGGAGGTTAAATGGCCCAAAGCCCCAGGGACTACATGTGACAGAGGAAAGATGTCGGTGTGTTGCCTGTCTGGTTTCAAAGTCCACGCTCTGAGATACAGAACTGCTCTGACCCCTACTGAGATCAAGGCTCCTTATTAGAAAGGGAGAAGTGGTGCCCTGGGCTGGGGGAGGAGAAGGCCGTGATGAGCAATGCCCGAGGTGGCAGCCCTTGTTCATCGCCCTGAAGGAGGGCTCCTCGAGCCCTTACGTGAGATGGCATCTCCTTGGAGCTTTATGAGAGTCTTGACAGGCAGGTTAGAAAACTGATATGAGCCCAGGTTACAGCTAGGGAAACTGAGGCTCCTGCAGATGAAGAGGCTCAGCCAGAAGGGTCAGAAGTGAGCTATGGCAGAGCTGAGACCAGAACGTTGTTGTCCTGCTTTAGCATTGGAGATGCTCGAAGATCCCCATGTCTTCGTCATCTGCTGGTGGGACCACAGGTCACATAGAGGCTTGGGAAGATCCCAAGCCATGAGACTCAGTTAGGGACATTCTCTCCCTGTCCAAGGGATACGGTGTCTTGTGAGGGACACTTGACCTTTTGGCACCTGCACCTGAGGAGGCTGGCCTCACATTCAGTTGACACTCCAGACCGTCATGCAGATGAGACACTTTAAAGCCGAGGCCTTAGAGATCATCTAAGTCCCCCTCTGTTTTTCCTGGGGCAGCATGAGCTCCCGAGGTCACACAGCCAAACTGGGGTCTGTGTGGTCCCAAGGTGTTTACTGTCGCTGTTCTTCCCCGACCTCAGGGAGCACGGTCTGAAAATGTTGAGTCAGGTTGGCATGATGGAGACACAGCCCCTGAGCCCTGCTGTTGCTGCTTTTTGTGCACCTCCTTTCTGTTCTTTTTCCCCCCACAAGGTCATCTCACCTCAGGTTTCAGCATTGTGGGTGCAAAGGCGGTTGGGAAAACTGACTTCTGAAGGCTATTTCTAAATATTTTTTCTTAAACGTAGACCAAATGAAACAGGGCACCCGGTGAAATGTGCCAAGATTTCTATCAAGCAGTGTGTTGGCTCAGTAACGAAAGGAGAGAAGGACTGAGAATTAGGGAGGGAAACCAGGGCAGGCTGGGAGGCACAGATACACTCCATCTCCAATGTGAGAAGAAGAATGCACAACCCGGTCCAGCCACAGAGGAATCAGTGGTCCAGTCCCCCTGGCACAGGGAGATGGACCCCAGGCCAGGGTGATTCAGGCAGAGGTCTCTGCTTGAGCTGGGGAGAGGGAGAGCTTTCTTCTTGGAAATCCCACACCCCGGGTCAAGTCCACAGCACCAGCACAAAAGGGCCAAAGCGGGGAATGAGGAGACTGCGGGGCCTGGAAGTCCCCCCAGAGACACAGATAAACACCCTTCAGATCCTGAGCACTTCAGTTCCCCCCGAGAGAAAATACCAAGTGGGGATGGATCTTAACCACCGAATCTTCTATTTAAAACCCTGACTGGCAGGCACAATTTCTAATGAAGCAGTGATATCAGGCCCCCCTTAGAGACACATCCCCAGCCAGCTCTGGAGTCAGACATGCCTCGGTGTGAAGCCTGATTGTGCCACTTGCTAGCTGGGTGACCTTGCCTTCGTTACTTGACCTCTCTGCGCCTCAGTTTCCTCATCAGTATAATAGAGATTCTAACAGTAACTAACCTCGTGGGATTGTTGGGAGAATTAAAGGAAGTAAGGTATGTGAGGCATTCAGCAGAGAGAAGGCAATTGATGATCGAGCTTCCATTTTTCCTGCTCTAGTTGCTGGCCCCTCGCTGGGTTCCCAGGCCCAGGCAGACTGGCAGGTTCTTGTGTCTTACTGTCCCAGGTACAAAGTAGCTCATCCTCTGTCTGGAATGCAAGCCCCCAAGGAGGACTTGGGCCATGGTTTGTACTTCTTTAACCCCTCCAGCTCCTTTTGGCTTGGGCCATGCAGCAGAGAAGGCACTGGCTCAGAGCCTTGAGTGCCAGTCCCAGCTGTGTCCCCAGCTCACTGTGTGATGTTAGGCCCCAGACTCAGGCCTTTCTGGGCCTCGGTTGTCCCATCTGCCGCACCAGGTACCTGCTCTAGCCCAGTGCCGACTAACACTGGGTGCTCATAAAAGCCATCTACGTATTTGCTAAAAATATAGATTCTAGCCCCCAAGCCCAGGTTTTTTTAGATCAGAATCAAACTCCCAGGCAGGCCCCAGTCCGCAAGGCTGTCTGTCTATCTAGAGGTGAGGTCAGCATTTTGCAAAATCAGAGGTTCATCTGACAACGATGACAGTGAAAATGATGAGTTAAAAGCAGCTGACTTTTCTAAGAATCACTTACAGCTCGGAGCACGTAAATAAGAGGGATGCTCAGGGCTCCTCAGATGCTGCGTGCTATTTTTTTACTTTTTAGCTGACCTCTAAATCAGCTTTTTTCTGAGCTTTCTAACATTCATCCTACCCTTGCAAGCCAAGCGGTTACAACAAGTGTGCTTACTTCTTAGTCTTGTTGGCCACAAGAAAAGGTCACAATGTTCAACCTGTGCCCAAAGAAGGCTGCCACAAACTGTGACACACTTGTAAGGAGAACCGAAGATTCTCAAGGACAAACGTTTCACCTTAAATACTCCATCCCTACACATCAGATTAGAGATATTCCCAATGCAAATTCACATGCTATTGCAGACAAGGGAACAGAGACACCTGATAGGATTGCTGATGGATGTGACTCTTTAGGAAAGCAACCGAGACTCTCAAAATGATCATCTCCTGTTAATCCTGTAACTCTATTCTGAGAATCTAACTTAAACAGTTTCTCTTAACACGTTGCGCACCAGTAGTTTTATTACCAGCTTTACCCAGTGGCCAGATAACTTCCTATTGAACAAGTGCAAAAAAATATTTTACAAAATACCATACTTTAAAAAGTTATTAGCTTGTAAGAAATGTAATCAGTAACTTCAAAATGCAATGGGTGTTTAATTTTAAGGCGTGCCTTTAACATTTATGTAAAACACACTGTGTAATATGAAAACACGAGAATGCTCGTGATCCGCCCGCAATGCGTTAAGTAGAAGAAAACGAAAATGGATGCTAAAGAATGGCCGTGATGGCCTCTGATATGATCATTAAATGACTGAGATTGGTTTAAATACTAAACAATGCCTGCCGTAGAGCAAGCGCTGGGTGCTTTTCAGCAGTTCCTCTTATCATTATTGGAGCAGCAGTTTGGTAAACAATCTAAATGTTTAGCAACAAGAGATCAATGAAACTAATGTTTAAAATAAATTTGCAATAACATGAGGCAGTGCTTATATCGCCTGAGGGTAATTTTGAGAAACAGTCAGGCTCACATGGTTGCACATAAATTATAACCTCGGTTATGTTTAGAAGCATGCTCGGAGTGAAAGCGTGGGAGGAAACACGGCCATGTCCACCAAGCTTGTCTTTGGGTGGCGAGACAATGAGCGCTAGTTATTTCCTTCTTCCTGATCCTCTCCACTCGCCTGAGGAGCAGAGTAGCCTTGAAGGCACTCTCTTCCTTAGGGGTTAGCCCCAGAGCTTTAGACCGAGGCAAGTTCTCCATTTCACAGAGTCCCACGGGATTAGTGAAAGCAGGGGTGAGGTGGGGACGGGCCCTCTGTTAGACAGGGGAGGGAGCGGGGAGTCTGGCTAGCCACAAGTACCACAAATTGCTGAGCTTCTGGGCCAGGCAAGGGAGGGGAACCAGTGGCATGAGCCTGCCACTGACAGCACCTTCCTCTCCTCTTCGCAGCTGAACTACAGGGACTGTGAAAAGGCCGTGAAGAAGTATCACATCGATGGGCCACGGTTTTTGGTAAGTGCTGCTGGTCCGACACATGGAGACCGGAGCTGTTCTGTGCTTTAACTGATGGCTGCAGGGTCAACTGGTCTACCTGTCCTTGAGGGTGCCCAGGATCAATGCCTGTCTGCAGGATCCCCATACAACCTTTTGCCTTCTTCAGAGGTTTTGTACGAACCCTTCTCTCATCACCACTCAGGATCCTCCTATGTAGGGTACCTCCCATATTTTTCACTGATACCAAGGTACATTCCAAAGTCAAAGTATAAAGAAGAAACCCAGTATAGTTAAAACCACCCCCCACCACACACAACACACACACACACACACCTACCTTGAAAATCTATTCAAATACCACCCATACTTTGAGAAATCCAAGTCCAAGGGAGAAAAGGCCATTGTGGGAGAACAGAAGGAGTCTTTTTCCCCATCTCTCATTCTGGGGTACATGCTCATGGAGTGGGATAAAGAGTGGGATCACCTGCATTATTTCAATTACATCTCTATTTCTTGCTACTAAATTCACAGTCTTGTGCCAATTAAACACATGGGATATGGCTCTCTCCACTCCATTATGTTGCATGCCCACTTCAAGTGGAGACTAAGATGCATCTGTACATTAAGGACTAAGCCTTTGAATGGAAGGGGTGCAGATCTAATGGCGGGGACAGAGGCATTGGATGCTGGTTGGGGATGTGGTCTGAGCATTTCCCCTGAAATGACACCTTTGCCAATGGGTGAGAGAGACCCTGACTACACAAATGCATCCCCAATCTTCTTGAATCCCTTCAGTGATGGTGAGCTCACTGCCACCTATAGTCATTGGCCCCTTTCTGGGCAGCATTGAAGTCTCATGCTGAGACCGGACCTCTGTCCCTATGGGTCTGAGTTTTGCTTTTGGTGTCATGTGGGACGTGTTTATTCACTGTCCCACATACATCATTTCATTCATTGACCAACCCATTCATCTGACAAGTATTTCCCTGAGTTCTTTTTACACACCAGACCATTCCATGTGCTGGGAATACAGGGATGGTTAAGATGCGACTTCTGCCTTCCAAGGGCTAGTTTTAGCGCCGAAAGGGACCTTGAGGGGGGCTCCCACCACCTCGTTTGCAATTGAGGAGTAATGCACAGGGGTGTGATGGGATTTGTGTGAATGCACACACTTAGCAATTGGACTCAAGTGCACATTTTAATGCAGCCTAATACTGCATGAGTTTTTAACAATGCTGTTTCTCCATACTGCGCTTTCCCCCAATAGAACTCCTGGAGTTTTGTTGTTATTGTTGTTCTTGCAAATTACTGCTAAACCCAAATGTTCCCTTCTGACACCTTCAGCACTGAGAACAGAGACCTTTTGGGGCTGAGTGGGAAAGGGGTGAGACAGCGGTGAGGATAGTCCTGACGGCCAGGCTCACCTTGAATAAACACTTGCCTGCTGAGCGTGCCCTAGCTCCCTCCTCTGTTAACGAGCACGTTGGACCGGTAATGGTCCTTCCAGCCTGCGGGTCTCCCAACACTCCCCGTAGGAGTTTCAGGCCTGTTAGGACCGGTTGTTTCCTGGGTCGAGAAGTGGTATCTGAGCCACTTTGTCACCTCCGCTCCAATATGTGGGACCCTCAGACCCGCTGCATATTCTGATCATTCTATAAATAGCAAAGGGGAAAGAGGGTGCTCAGAGCCAGGAGAGCAGGGAGCAGAACCCAGTGGCTGCTGCCCCAGCAGCTGGGGTACTGAAAGGCAGCTTCTGCTTAAATCCGCCCTCCACCCCAGGTGCTCTGGATACAATGTGGGTTCTGATCTGAGCTCTAATCTCTTGTCTATCACTCCTGCCAGCTTTAGAGTATCCAGGACCATTCTCCATTGAAGGCAGAGTGAAAGGCCCATGTGTTTTTCCCTTCCTCCCTGCCTCCCTGCCTCCCTCCCTCCCTCCTCTCCATCCTTCCTTCCTTTATTCTTCTGCAGCATAGGAGCTACCGTGTTTCTCAGGTCTGTTCTGCTACCATTTTGTTTCCTTGTGAGAAGGGTGAGACCTTGTCTTTCCTCCCAGTTCCTGGCCCTGTTCTGAAGGCCTCCCTCGTCCCTAACAGTTGCTGCTCTGTCTCTAGCCACGCTCACCTCCACCTTCTCCTTCCAGAAGGTTGAAGAAAAGGAAGACCTGTGTTTAGGGAGGTGTGTGGCTGCATGTGACAGGAACATAATCACAGTGGCTCAGACACATCAGGGTTTCTCTTTCTCACGTGGTAAGACGTTCAGAGGTGGGCACTCGTGGCTGGTGAGCTGCCCAGGAAGTCATTGAGAACTCAGGCCCCATCCCGCTTATGGGAAAAGCCTATGGCTTCTGTCCTAATGGCAGCAAGATGGCTACTCCGTCTCCAGGCATCACATCTGCATTCCAGGCAGGAGGAAGGGGGGAGGGGCAAAGAGTAAAAAGGTGCAAAAGTGCATGGGGAATGCATCCTCCTTGTCTGCAGGAAAGCAGTAACTTCTAGAAGCTCCACCCAGTAGACCTCAATTATCTCTCCGGCCATACTGAGTCCTGTGACCTCAGCCATCTGCAAGAGTGTCTAGGGTATTACGTATCTTGAACGGGACACCTTTGTTGCCCTGAACAAAATGCAGGTCCTGTCAGTAAGGAAGAGAGAATGGACATGGGGCAGATAAGCATCAGTGACACTGGGGCCATGTCGTCCCTCCATGTGGGGCCATTCTGCAGCTTTCCTCTCTCTCCTGCCCCTCTTGAGGATACACTCAGCATAGAGTCATATTGCCCGAAGCCACAAGTCTAACTCTGAGTCATCGTACAAGTAGCCCAGAGTTTGCCCGAGGTGTTTGGAGGAGGTGGGGGAGGGGATTACATCACATAGCAAAACTGCCCAGTAAACCCCTCTCATCTTTCCTCCCAGCTCCCGGCCCTGTTCTGAAGGGCTCGCTCTTCCCTAACATCTGCTGCTCTGTCTCCAGCCACGCTCACCTCCACCTCCTCCTTCACTCTCTTCCCGGAGTTCCCTCAGCATCCGACCCCGGCTTAGCAAACCCGAAGGCGGTGGCCAGCCGCCTGGTACTCGGCCCCCAGGAGGCCCTCCCCTCTTCATACCACACTCTGGACATGAGGCCTAGTACATCCCTGGGAGGGGTGGGGTTTGGCAGAGGAGACACCACTGCTCAGTGATATTGACGAAGATGAAGGTGAAGAAGAGACGCTAAGAAGCTTAGTAGAAAGCCTGATTTTTCTCAAGAATCTTGGCAGATGCCTGCTCCCAGCCCTGATGCAGGTCTGAGGAGGGGCCCGCCTGACCCCAGAGCTCCCGCCCAGGCTCTGGCCTCAGTTGTCACGCCAGTGGGGCCCCTTTGGCTCAGCGTTGGTTCTACAGAAAGTGTGCCCACCCTCTTCTTTTCTGTTCCCAATATTGCACCCCTGCCTCTCCTCTGCCCTTTCGGCCACCTTCTCTCTCCCTCCTCCCCTCCAGCATAGGCTCCCGGACCCTCAAAGGGCTCTGATGTGGGAGGAGGGAAGCTGAAAGGAAGAACATTGACTACAGATGCCGTATCACCCACAAGCTGAAATTCCCTTACCCCCCCAAGCCTCAGTTCCTCATCTACAAAATGGGGACACTGGCGGTTCCTACAATACAGGGTGGATGTCAAGGTTAATCAAGGTGCTATAAGGCAGAGGTCTGGTTCATCACAAATATGGTTTCTTCCTTCTTTTTCTTCTCAGTCCCCTCAGGAAGGCCTCGTTGTCGCATCCTCACATCTAGAAAATTTTATCAATAAGCCTGGTGAAAGAGGCTTTTGGGGTGTAATGGTGGCATGAGGCCCAGATTCCTTCTCCGAGTCGGCTTCTCACAGCTGCTCAGCTCATACAGAGATTGGGGGGGGGGGGGGGGCCTGAAGTCTGGGGTAAGGGCCTCACACGGGAAGAGGTCACAGCATGACAGATTCTGTTTGGTCCACAAATCAGCTTTCATTGCGCTTGTTTAAGTCCAGATTATTTGTCAAGAGAACTGGGGAAATGGCGTTCCCTTTGAAAATGGTCGATCCAGCAACACCAGGCCCACAGGCCTTTATGCAAGCTCTAGAAGCTGCCCACTTTGCGTGGGTGGGTGGTGTACCCTTCAGTGTGCTGCAGTCCCCACCACTCGCTAATGTCTCACACCTGACTCTACTCGCCTGGCCCAGAGCCCTGCCAGTGGGTTGTAACCTGCCTGTATCTTCATTTTACAGAACTTGACAGAAAATGACATTCAGAAGTTCCCTAAGCTCCGGGTGCCGTAAGTATCCCCCTGATTCGTTGGTTGGTTTGGGGAACAGAGGGTGGGATGGTGAGTAATTCAGGGGGAGCTGAGTCAGTGATCTCTCGCTGTTGATTTGAAACAAGAAAGGGAGTGAAGGCAAGGGCAGGGTGTGGGGAGGAGAAGTCACACGGCGTGTTGGGAAAAGGAAGTAGCAGGCGCAGCCCAGCTGGCATGCTGTCTGCTGTTGCCAAAGACAAACCCACCCTGTGCCATGTCTTCATTTCCTCTCTTCCCAACGGGCGGCTTGGGCCTGTGGATATACTGCCAGTCAAGTGATCCGAGGTTTCACTGTGGCGTCATCACAGACTCCGTGATTGCTTAAGTTTTTTGGGCCTTGGTTTTGGGCTCAGCACAAGGAGAGAATGGGCTCAGCACAAGTAGAGAATGAGCTCAGCATGAAGAATGGCAAAGAGCATCCTTTTGTCCGTCAGTGCTGACTGCTTGGGAACGGTGGCAGGAAGGGGCACGGTGTTGAGAAGAATCCTCGGGGAAGGGCGACGGGATCCATTACTGAGGTCTGACATGGGTGCTGAAATGAGAAGCCCAGCATGCCTAGTGCGCCGTGTGTGCGTTCCGTCCCTCTAGTAAAGGTCCCACAGCCTCCAATGCTCCCAGGAGCCAGGCAGCTGATATAAATGTGTAAAATGACCAGGTTGAAAAATGCAAAGCCCTATCGATTTTTTTTTTCATTTTACCACCTTTGTGTGTCTGTTTTTAATATTGATTTCAGAGAGGAAGGGAGAG
Source organism: Corynorhinus townsendii (assembly GCA_026230045.1). Classification (NCBI taxonomy): domain Eukaryota; kingdom Metazoa; phylum Chordata; class Mammalia; order Chiroptera; family Vespertilionidae; genus Corynorhinus; species Corynorhinus townsendii. Next base: position 165,655,983 of record JAPDVU010000006.1, on the reverse strand, counting down.
GGGGAGAGAGAGAGAAATATCCATGATGAGAGAGAATCATTGATCAGCTAGCTGCCTCCTATATGCCCCCCACTGGGGATCGAGCCCAAAACCCAGCCATGTGCCCTGACCAGGAATCCAACCATGACCTCCTGGTTCATAGGTCTATGTTCAACCACTGAGCCATGCCAGCCGGGATCATTTTACCACCTATGAATAAGACATGGGTATGGAGACATATTTCTTCTCTATAAGAAAAATAATAGCACAATTATGATGATAAATGAGGTAATCAACACAAAGCCTCATTGGTGGTGAACAGTAGGGAGTGGTGGAGATTGTGGCAAATCAGAATTATATTCTCCAGAGAGCAGCAGCTACTCAGCTCCAGTCAATGTGGACCCAAGAATGCTCAATCTCTGAATTTACCAAAAGTAGCTAGATAGCTTGGCTTTATTTGATTTATCTCAATTTTTAAATATTGGCTCAGATATTGTTAAATATTGTGAAAGTCTAAGTAAACATATCTATGAGCTAGATTTCATCTGGGGGACACAAGTTTGAGACGACTATTCTTGACATTCTCTGAGGTCCTTTCTTTTGTTCCAAGGGTCTCAGAGCTCATACTAATAAAAGGGAAGTAGGGCAATGGAGTGGGAGGCCGGGAGGTCTCTAGTAAGTACGACTGCTAGAGAAGGTGAATTAAAGGAAACAGGACCCTCAGGTTTCCCTCATCGGAAAGGGTGAAGGAAAAAAGGGATAAGGATTTGCTTTCGGTGCTATCTCCACAGGCAAGTGTTGTTGAAGAATGCTTATTCTTCCCAAGGGTTTTCTCTAACTACATATAGCTGCTCTATAAATGTAAATGAAATGGAAAATTCAGTTCCTCAGATACTAGCCACATTTTGGTGGCTGATAGCCACATGGAACAGGTGACTACTGTATTGGAGGGTGCAGACAGAATATTTCTATGCTTATGGAAATATAATGCTGTAGAAAAAATACCAGGGTTCGATATAAAGAAGAGAATTTAACACACAGGGGTCAGAATTGGTGGCTAGTCAGCCAGAGCCAGCCTGCAGGCAAGGTAGGTTTGATCTACACGGTGTTTTAAAATCAAAGTATGTCTCATAAAAATCTGGCTTCTTTAGAAACAGACAGAAGCTTCGGTAACCCTGGGCTCATGTTATAATGTGGGAGCAGTCAGCTGGATCTGAGTGTCTACTGCCCTGTTTAGATAGAGGGCGTGTTCCCCAGTTCACTGCGGTCCCCACCACCCCCTAAGGTGCTCTAGTCATTTCTAGCGTATGAATGGAAACTTTCGTTTTCTGACCAACAAGAAGCGATGAGACCAGATTTACACTCCCACCTGAAGTAACCAAATAACTAGACAAAATATACCAAACAGCAGCGTTTCAGTCAGGGGATATCAGACAATGAGAGAGGGAAAGCGAATGTGGTGGTGGTGGCTGCTCCCTGCATTGAGGGAGTCCCCAGGCCATGGCAGGGGACACCGGTGGAGTCTGCTGAACTCCTTGAGTTGAGGGGACAGGGCTGAGGGTCCAGAGGCGAGAGTTCACTGAATGCGGATCAGAGAAGAGAGCTGCCCAGAGGAAATGCCCTGGAGGACTGCAGGGGTCCCTCTGCAGCAGAGCTCCCATTGGAGCGGGCACGTATGGAGACGTCCTGAAAAGGACCACCCAACTTTAGAGGGAATAGCGTCCAGCCATGGGGCTGGACATGGTGCCTGTGTCTACCGGCCAGACTGGAGAAACCTCCGATTCATAGTCACCGGGGAGAGTGCATAGAAGGCCTCGCCTCAGTCGTGGGGGATGATTAGCCGTAGTCTAAAAAACGTCTGTCCCTACCTAGTGATTCCTAACAGCAAGACTGGAAAAGCAAAACAAAACAAAACACACACACAAAGCTCAGAAATACTTATCACAATACAAAAACAATCCATCACCCAACAGAGTACAGTTCACAATGTCAAGCATCAAATCAGAGATGAATGGGTACACAAATCAGCAGAAAAGTCTGACCTATAATGAGGAGAAAAACGATGCATCACGACTGACCCATAACTGACACGGATAGTAGACTTAGCAGACAAGGGCAATATAACTGTGGCCCATATGCTCAGAAAGTTAAGTTGAGGCTTGAGAAATACAAAAGGACCCAAAGAGAACCTTCTAGAGATAAAAATGATCATGTCTGGGATGAGACATGCATTGCTTGGGATTAACAGCAGATTAGACACTGCAGAAGAAATATTAGTAAACATGAAGAATCAGCAATGGAAACTACCCAAAATGAAACACATTGCTCTATTAAAATAAAACAATAAAGAATACCAAGGAACTGTAGGAAACTTCCAGTAGCCTAATAGATGTGGAATTAAAGTCCAAAGGAGAGGAAAGTGTAGAGAGAACCTACCTCAAAGGGTCAGTAGGAACGTTAGAGGAAATAATGGGGAGATAATAAAATGCATGGAAGAAGGGTTGGCTGTTCTTATTATTCTATGTGAAATCCCCATGAGCAGGATATCAGTTTCACTAATTAGCCTATCCTGGTAAGGGGGTGGGTGTGTGTGAAGGAATAGAAAGGCGTGGACTTCGGAGCCAGGGAGAGCCAGGTTCGAAAGCCGGCTCTGCCTCCTCCAAGCTCTGGCAGTCACTTTAGCACTCTGGCCTCGGCTTCCTCATCTACAGAGGGGGAAGGAGCCAACCCTCCGGAGCAGGGGGTTTTCAGGGTGACAGCCCACATAAGGGGCCTTGACATATATCGATAGTCACCCCTTACTCATTCCCATCCCTTGCCCGTAGGTCCATTTGCCCTGATCATTACCCGAAAGGTCTGTGAAGGAGAATTTGTTTATGTGCAACAGACCAAAACCCTATTGCACTCCTCTGAATCTACTTCCTTCCCCCCGATTAAAAAGTCAGTATTATGCAGGGTTTTGTCAGAACACGCATGCTGGTGAGAAGGACTTTCTCTGTCTGCAGATGTCGTCGGTCTCTCAGAACACAGTGTCTCCCAGAGACACCCCAAATTCTGTAATGGGGGACAGGTTTCAAATAGGAAAATGGAGCTTCCTTAGAGAGGGCCTAGTCCAAAATCAACACACAGCTGAGCAGGAGTTGGGTAAGCCGGTAGAGTGCATGATAAAGTCTGCTGATGCCTATTGGGAGGTTATTTTAAAACCCATATTCTAAGTTTTATATTTAAATCCACAGGGAGGGCCAACGCCTTGCCTGAGGTCACAGGGTGGGCTCTGGCCATGGACAGGATGCCGCAGTCAGACTCTGGGTCTAATGTGACGAGGAGATGCCAGACTGGCCCTTGTCACACAGCGAGCAGGGGTGCAACTGGGTTGGAACAGGTCATGGCAGGGTGTTACCTGTTGCAATGGCCTAGCTTCTTATTGGAAGGTTCAGCCCCTCTTCCTCAGCCAGTGAACCCCTAAAAATGAGACAAAGAAGAGAACTATGTTTACCAGCTGCCCAGCCCCCTCTGCCTCGCTCCCTGGCTCTGAGTGAGGCGTGAGGTTTGTGGGAAGGAGGGGGAATGAGTCACCTCCGGCCACTCACTGTCACTTGGCCCTCTAGGGGTGTGGGAGTGGAGGACAACTTACAAAGTTTGCACACAGAGGAAGCCACTGCCTTCCTGCCCTGTCCCCCCACTCCCCAGCATGGTCCCTGCTGGCTAGGAAGGTGTCCTCTGAGGCCTACCAAAGGAGGAGGACCCCAAGAGGCCAGGTTTTGCTGCAAACCAGAAGGGCAGGCCCTGCTCCGCTCTCTCAGCTCCTCGCTTCTCTTCTGCTGGGGCCTGTGGTTTGGCATTTCCTTCCTTAGCTTTCAGCCTGGCTGCTGAAGATACTGGTGAGAAGTGACACCTCCACCTCGCAGAGCAGGAGGTCCTTCTAGGATCAAAGCAGCCCTGTGAGTCAGAGCCCAGCCAGGCTCTGCAGGACCAGAGGTCAGGCGGTGAGGTGGGCCGCCCACCTTCCTCAGGTCACTGCTGAAATGTCATCTCAGCAGGAGGCCTGCTCCTTCTCAACTGCACTGCACCCTCCCCTGCACCCTGTCCCCGCCCCATCCCACCATGGCATGTGTGTATACACAGGTCTCACCTAGTGTTTCACTTCCCCTTAAATGTTCATTGTGCATTGTCCTCTCTCTCAATTAGTATGGAACCTCCTTGATGGCAGGGAGCTTTGTTTTGTGCACTGAGGTGCCTTGAGCCAGTTCCTGGCACATTGTTGGAGGTGGGGGGACCTCCATCCTGGCCACAGGCCGGACTCCACCAGGCCTCCCTGCCAGGATTCCCTCTGTGGAATCCTTCCATCCCCCAAGTCAGAGGGAGGAGAGGGGGCCCTTAGCCTCTCAAAACAATCACTTAAAGGAAACAAAGGAACCATGCCCCAGGTGACACATGTCCCAGGTGATAGACAGAAGGCCACTGGGAAGCCCCGTTTCAGAGTTCTTCCCCTCTGAGCAGTCAGTGAAGTGTGAAATCCCAACAGGGACATTGTGGCCCAGGATTAAGCACTGCCCTCCCCTTCTGTCCTCTGAAGTCCCCATTGCCTTGATCACGATTAGTTTAGCTATCAATCTAATGAGGGAGGATGGTTTGGGCAGTAGCCCTGGGAGCCTGGAGAAGCGTGGGTCTGGAGTCTGGAGGGGGCTGGTCAGGAGGGAAGCAGGAAGTGGAGGGTGCTGAGCACTGCCTTTCTAACATAGTTATTTTGTTCTGGGCCATGCTTGTTACCTGGAGACAGTCACTTCGCAGAAGGCTCGTAGCTCCTGGGTCATTCTCAGATGGGCACGGCTCATAGTGCTCACCGCTGACGGGCGTGGACACAGGAAGTGGTGTGTGGGGTGTGCTGGCCTGGAAACTGGGGAGTCCGGCTTCTGCGTTGTGGGGGGAGGGGTGGCCTTTGTCACTCACCCACGGGTGGCCTGTCCCTACCTTTGTCTGGGCTGTCTGTAAAATGGCATTAAACCAAATCATCTCCCAGGCTCCTCCCAGCTGCCCCGAGTCCCTAGAAAACTCTGAGCCTTTTCACTTCCGTGTTCTCAGCAGTGGGTATGAAGGGAGGCTGGAGTCCCTTGTCCTAAGGGTTTGCTAAAGCCCAGGGAATGGACGCCTATGGCCAGGGCCTGCTTGTGTGCATTCCCGCCGGAGAAGGCCCTCCCTGTCTTGGTGTTTGGGGATTTTCTGGTTCACAGCCCCCAGGATCTAGGAGTATCTCCAAGGGTCCTGGCCACGGTTAGCTTCAGGGCATGGGTGATGGAGGGCATCTTCCACTCCCACTCCCACTCCCGCTCTACAGGCTGTTCCTTGACTGGGAATACTTCTCCGAGATTAGAACCCACGTCACTGAGGGGGGAGGCAGGCAGAGGAGAATGAAGGAGATCTAGACTAATGAACAGCCCCTGTCAAGCGCTATACCATCATCTCCGAGATGATTCAGGCTTCCTAGAAGCCGGACATCACCGCAAGGCACCAGGAGTCAGAGCACCTCAGCCAGGAAGGCTCACACGATAGCATCCACTACACGGCGATCATCTCCATGTCATATGGCTGAGGACTCCAGAGAAGGGGCCAGGTGTGAGCTGACCCGCCTTCACGGAGGGCTCAGGGCTAGACTGAGGAGGCTGAGCCACACACAGAGGGCTTCCTGGGCAGGAGAAGGGCTGGCAGGGCATGCGGGCGACCAGCTGTGGGGGGAAGTGAGGAGAGGAGCCTCCTAGGGGCCTGGCTGGAGGCAGAGGAGGAGGCTGAGGGAAGCTGGTCCAGGCGTGAGGGCGGACGGGTCGAGGAGCATCAGGTCTCAGTGGGAAGGCTGGGGGCAGATGGTTTTGTCACCTTATCTGTCCCTTTATCTTATAGGATTCTCAGTAAGTTAAGTCAAGAAATCAACAAGAATGAGGAGAGGAGGAGCATCTTCGCACCACGCAAGTGAGTGGGCCCAGTGTGCTGGAGGGAGGGCAAGGATTTTCATACCCAAGTTGGGCCTTAAATGGGAGGCGCAGAACTGGTTCGGCCCAGTGTTTGATCGGTGTCCCTTCAGTCCTGGGGTCTTGAAGCTGGTTCCTGGGAGGGGTGGGGGTGTTCCCGCTCCCTACTCTGCACCCTGGGTCTGGGATGTCAGCAGAACTTCTCCGAGACAGGCAGGCAGTCACGAGCTGCCCGTGGCCCCACCCATGTGGCTTTGGTGGTTTCTAGAAATTGGGGCAGTCCGGCTCTGGTTGCCAAGCGACAAGGACATCAGTCCTGGGTGGTGAGACATACTCTCCACTGGGGGATCCTCCTGCAGGGCCAGAGAGAGGAAAGGGGGAGCCTCCTGAAGTCAGTAAGGCCATTAACACAACGCTGTTTGCCTTTGCAGACCCCAAGTCCATCGGTTTCCTGAGGAAATAGGTAAAGGTCCTCGGGGTGAGAGAGATGGCTTTAGGGGGTGGTGGGGGGTGGGGGCGAGGGAGACAGGCGCTTCAATCTGTCTGCTGGTTCCTAGGGCTCCTGGGTGGCATGCCGGTGACCTTGTTCATTTGCCTGTCAGCCAGTTCTGACCCAGAAAAGGGTTTGGGTCCCGATTGAGGGCAGGAGAGATGTCACTATACAAGGCACTTGGCTTGTGGCCCTGCTCAGCGGGGACCCTCTGCAGAGACACAGTGAGGAACGTGGGGCCCGGGGCAGGGGTGCGGGAGAACACAGGCTTTGGCTGGGCACCTGCGTGGAGCCAGCCCCATGCTTCTGAGCCTCCAACGCAGTCTCCCAGCGGTTACGTCGGCGACTTGAAAGCGGTCTCGGTGGCTGACACACGGGAGGTTGAGAGCCCGCTGCCCTCTGGGAGAATGAGCCCCTCAGGCGGACGGGCTAGCACTCAGGGGGGTGTCAGGTGGGACGGAGGCCGGGGATGGGGCACTGATGGGGGAGGCACCCGAAGGGAGAGCTGCTTTCACTTTCTTTCTAGCACCTTCTTTGGCACTAACGTAGCCTTGTCTCCTTCCACAGAAAGCCACGAGGAGGAGAACGGGGGCTGGTCGTCCTTTGTGAGTATGGCTGGCTGCTCTCCCAGCAGTTGCCCCCAGAGCGTCTTTGTAGTGAGGAGCGGGCCTCTCACCGATGCCAGTGTACCCGCCACGGTCAGGGGACGTGCGAAGGCCAGAGAGTAACTCTTCTTGGCATTGCCATCCACGTGGCAGCACACCCGCTCCGCTTACAAACCCAGACGCTGGGCCGAACTTGGCCCGTGCAGTGCAGCAGTGCAGCCCACACTGTCACCCACCATTCCCACCCACGGCAGGGCCGCCCCCAACCCCTCCCCTGCTTTAGAGCAGCTTGGATGTAGCTTTTCTCGTGCATATAAGTCCCCCCTGGTGAAGCAATAGGAAGGGGATTTCAGAATCAACCTGTAGCCCGGAGATGACCTCAGGGAAGGTTCTAGCCAGTTGGTTTTATAGTTGAGGAATCACAGTGATCCCTTTGAGGTTCTAATGAGCTCTGCACACCCCCTCACCCCTAATATTCAATATACACTGAGTGGCCAGATTATTATGATCTCTGAATGCATAATAATCTGGCCACTCAGTGTGTGTGTGTGTTAGAGGCCTGGTGCATGAATTCGTGCACGGGTGGTGGGGTCCGGCCAGCCTGGCCAGGGGGAGGGAACATGGGCAGTTGGCTGGCCTGCCTGCTGGTCGAACTCCTGGTCGAGGGGACAATTTGCATATTAGCCTTTTATTATATAGGATATACACTGAGTGGCCAGATTATTATGCTTTCAGAGATCATAATGATCTGGCCATTCAGTGTATAGTCCCTGTGCATGAGGCTAGGCCCAGGCAAAGGCTCCACGGGGATCGGAGCCCATCTGTGGATTTTACAGATGAAGCTGCTGAGCCCAGTGGGAGCCTGACTTCTTAGAGCCACTCAGCTAGTCAGAGGCCCGCCCAGGACCAGACGGCCTGCCCCTGGGCCATGGGTCTTCTGGTAGGTGCTGCCTCCAGTGCAGTGGCTCCCAACCTTTTTGGCCTTGCCCCACCCAAGCATCTCTAAAACCCGGATGCCCCCCTGTGACATAGAATTCTTATTATTCGAAAAGTGAACTCCTGTTCACAGGGGGGAAGCCTAAAAGACCATTCACTGGGTCTAAACAAGCTTCCAAAGAACGTGGCATCCGGGAAAGAGAAAAATAAAAGAACGAAAGGACAGTTGAAGTCCCGAGGAAGAAGTCACTAAGAAATTGTTAAAAAAATAATATGAAGTGATATGAAAAAATAGCAAATAGTTTCAAAACATATAATAGAGAATAAAATGCATAAACATGTCACAATATATATTTACATACTGTATATGAGGCCCTAGAACCGTAAGAAATGCGAAAAATTCACTGTTAATAACTCATTCTCGAATTGCCCCCCTTAAAAATCAAATTGCCTCCCCTGTGGGGGGTGTGCCCCACGCTGGGAAGCACTGATCTAGTGCCTTTGGGAACAGGCCCTACACATTCCTTGTCCCATTCACTGGGATTCAGGCAGAAGGGAGCGCTGAATTTGAAAAAGATGCCAGATAAGTCTGTGCTTGGTGCCTGAACACGAAGGAACAGGATGGATTTATCTTGTATGAAGGGAAGACAGACCAGAGCGTCCCCAAAGGTTTACCTATCGGCACAGAAGCAACATCCTTGCAGGTGCTGGCATGCAATGCCTTCTGTGCAGGGCTCAGCCCGAGAAGGGCCTGCCTCCCCACTCCCGTCTATAAACAGAGGGTTTCCATTCGCTGCCCACTACACCACTCAGGGCTTTCACGCACCGCACAGGCACGAGGGGGCGGGGTGGGGATAAAGAACCCGAATGTGTGAGCATTTCGCAGTGCAGGGCATGCACAGGGATAACACGCACGCACGGGGCAGAGTATGATCAGGAACAAACACACACACACAAATCACTGGGAGACATAATCATCCCAGAGGCGGAGAGGAAGAGTCTACCACTGCACAGGCCTGTCGGGGAGGCCTGTGGGAAGTCAGGAGCAATGGGCCTGGGAGGGCAGGCTGAGAGAACTGAGGGTCGCCCCATGAGGCCAGGGCACAGTCAGCCTGGGCCGGAGAGGGCTGACACCATCGTTCTGGAGTCCTGATTGTCACAGGTTTATCTCTCTTCCCCCCGCCCCCTACTTGGCTCTTAAGATAAAGAAACACTAATGACAGGACAGGCCTTTTTTGGAGTTCAGGAAGCCACTCGGTCCTCACTTGGCCTTCCAACATACATTTTTAAATGCTCCTCAAGTCAAAAATTAACACAACAATCTTTCAGTTGGACGATTTGGTCTTCCTCACGCCACCCAGCAAAGCAGTTCAGGGTTTCTAGATTTTCCCGCCGTAGCTTTCCTCACCGAGCGGCAACCTCCCGTTGCTTCTTTGCCCTGAACTCGAGAGAAATGCCCTGGGCGCGCCGACTGCCCTTGACTTTGGCAGGAGAGTGACCAACCACTCCGCTGGGCGGCTGATGGTGGCCCCTCTTCTTGGGACGTCATTCCTGTGACTGTCCAGGTCCAGGGATTGCTTCACAGGCAACCACCCCCGCCCCCCAGGGCTGACTTTCCTGACACACACAAAGAAGCGCACGTGAAACGCAATACAATACAAAACGTAAAGCTCAGGGTCTTTCCAATAGAGCGGCTTCCAACTTGGTGTCATGCGTCATGCGTCATGACCTGTCTCTATATGTGCAGTCCTCAGCCAACATGAATAGCGCAGGGTGACTGTCCCCTAAACGTTTTCAGACTCAGCGCAACCTGCTTTCGGACTCGCAGGCGTGGCTCTCTGCCTTCCCATTAGCGTGGCCTTCAGCGCTGCACTGGGTTGTAATGAGAACACGTGTTTTGAGCACAGCACCCACCAGCGTTGAACAGAATTGACAATGAACTTGGGGCATCACAAACGCTCCAGGCATCTAGTCTTCCTCTCGGTGATGCCTGGAGTAAAAACTGTTTACTCAAAACAGAGCCAGGTCTCCGGCCCCTCCATTCCAGAGTCCTCCTCATTCCCTCCGCGTGTCTCGGTTGGGCAAAACGGTGCAGGGGGAAATGCACTGCCCTCCTGGCCTGAAGACCTTGACGGAGGTCCCAAGGCCACGACTTGCTGGCCCTGTCAGACTGTCCTCCCCACCCTCAGTGCTCTCATCTGTGAAATGGGAGTAACCGTCCTGGCGCTGCCTCCCCGCGCGAGTACCACTGTGAGGCTTGGCAGAGAGAGTAGACACGGGCGTGTTGAGTGCCGAGGAGCCTCTAAGCCTGTGCTGTCCCCGTCACTGTGGGCAGGAAGATGACTACGAGAGTCCCAATGACGAGCAGGATGTGGAGGACGATGGCGACTACGAGTCCCCCAACGAGGAGGACCAGGCGCCCGTGGAAGACGATGCCGACTACGAGCCGCCACCCTCCAATGACGAGGAAGCCCTGCAAAACTCCATCCTGCCTGCCAAGCCGTTCTCCAACTCCAACTCCATGTACATCGGTAAGGGCCCTGCAGTCCGCCCCCGGCCCCTGGCTCCCGGCCCCCACCGATGCACGGGAGGTGGGTGCCCACGCGGCAGAAAGCTGTATGTGCGGATGCCAGCTCTGGGCCTCGGTTTCCTCAACTGTGAGACAGGACAATAACCACACATCCACGTAGGTTTGCTGTGAGGACTGTTAATACTGCAGAGCAATCATTGCCCACGATGGCTGACACCAGCACTGAGCTGCCACTTGCGGGCACGTGGCAGGAATAACTCGTTGTGTCCTGTTTCTCCATATTTTTTGACCAGCTCATGGTTATGTGACACAACTAGCCACGGGCTGTCAGAATAAACACAACCTTATTGAGTGGGGTTTGAGCATAACTTCACATTTTTAAGGTTTTCACTGTCTATTTCTGTCAGCCCATTTCTCATTCATTCATTCACGCATTCTTCAATAAAAATCACTGACCTCTTCCTATGATCCAGGCACCATTCTCAATGCTGAACGTCAGCATTATCAGGGAAGAAGACAGAGATAGCCCTTGCCTCACAGGGATATGTTGGAGAAGAGATGGTGACAGAATATAAGCACGTAGAATAGAATCTCAAGGAGTAAGCCAGAAAGTTGATGGTCAGAATCACTAAAAATTCATACCACCAAGTCTTTAGCTATATCACACTTGGCAATTTTAAAGCCCTTTCATCAACTCGATGTCAACATCTTACTTTGTCTTTTTAAGCACTCTTTGTGATAAGGGCAACAATTATCGACCTTTCTTTATGTGTAGGGAAACAGGCCCAGCGAAGAAACAGATAACTAACGTGTTGAGTACCTCGTATGTGTCAGTTATGACGATACAGCGTGAACAAGACAGTCCTCACCCGAAAGAATTCATAGTCCAGTGGCTGAGGCAACATCAAATGAATGAGTCACAAAATGGTTTAATTAAAACATGATATATACTCAGAAGACAAGTGTGGGAGATGAGGTTGGTGTATATGCCTAGTCTGGGTTTGATTCCCTGAGGATGTGATAGTTAAGCTGGAAGTTAAAGGATGAGTAGGGGTGAGGCTAAGTGAGGGTAGTTGTGGGAAAGGAAGAGCATGCTAAGCAGTAGAAATGGCTGTGCAAAGGTCCTGGGGTTAGTAGGAGCGTGGCATCTCAGAGGAGCTGAGAGATGGCCAGTGTGGGTGGAGTGGCATGAGCTCAGACCTGGCTTGCCTACTTTCTAAGCCCCATTCTCCATGGACAGGTAATGCCTCTCAAGGGCAGGGGCGAGGGTGAGACAAGAGAGGCACTCGGGGCCCAAAGTGTAAGGAGGCCGGCACTGGCAGTCCTGGCCTGGCCTTTCCCTGGTGAAGGGGTGGGGACGTTGTCAGCCTGCAAGGCTGGCTCAGGGATACTTCTGTAGTGACCAGAAAGATGTGAGTTGCTCTCCAGGGCAAGTCCTGACCAGTTAAGAATCTGTGATTGGGTAACAGGAGTTGAAGACCAGCTCCTCCCTTTAAGGGAAGAGATAAGCCAAAGGGGGAAGTAGGAGGGGACCGAAGAGCCCAGAGCATTTGTGAGGGGAAGGAAGGGAACCCAGACAGGATCTCCATGAGCCATGAGTGCAAATTTAACCCTGCCCAGGCAGCTGGGTGTGCCTCTGTGTGTACTCGTATGTGTGTCAGATTTCCCCCTGCTTGTGACCCAGGTATGGACACATCCCTGCCACGGCCTGCGCTGGCAGAAGTGTGTGGGACCTAGGGCTCCCGCAGCCCCGAGATGCGCAGGACTGGGTGCAGGATCTGTTTCTGGGAACCCCTGAGCGTGGCCCACACTCACTTGCTTTAGCCTTTCTCCTTTCATTTTACTGTGCTTGTGTTTCCCAGACCGGCCCCTCTCCGGGAAATCCCCACAGCAGCCGCCCGTGCCGCCCCAGAGACCGATGGCTGTCCTTCCTCCCCCACCAGCCGGCCGGAGCCACCCGGTAGGCCTCCTCGCTCTTCCCTGGCACTTTCTGTCCCTTCCAAAGATCTCTTCTGCCAGAGAGAAAAGAAGTCGATAAACATCTTCATCTACTTCTCACCAGTAAGACAGGATTATATCTAGGCTGGGAAAATGCATACCCACGGACTCACAGCGTTGTGTATATGTGTGTTTTTTGGGGGGGAGTGAAATATTAGTGATTTTTATTCATGGTATAATGCTTATTGGTCTTTTATTTTTATCATAAACAATTTAAACTAATTGTATAATAAAAAGTCTCTCACTTTTGAAATAAGTGAAAACTGTGAAATACACTCTATGTCAATGACAATTACTGGTATTCCAAGAGTCCCAGGTCCCCTTTCCTTTCTGCAAAAACGATGTGCGCCACCTGCTGGCCAATGCCGGAAATTCCACGGGCAAATGCCTAGAGACTACAAGGTTTATGATGTAGTGAACCAGATGGAAAGAGAGAGAGAGGCAGCAGCTCCCTTTCCTCTTTCTCCAAACTTACAGTCTCAGGTCCTGGGGGCCTATATGAGTTCCCAGAGGGTCCCCGAGAGACCCCGAGAAGTTCAGGATAATGAGCCAATATCTAGAAATGTGTTCTCTGCATGAGGGATCTGAGCACTCTAACAGCTATGGCAAGTGCCAAAGTGTGAGGGCTAGAGGGAGGGAGAGGACATATTGGCCCCAAAGCTCAAAACGAAGAGCACACCACAGTCAGGACCTCCCATCTAAGGATGGTCGGCTCCCTCCCGCTTGTGCAGCTTTCTTGCAAACAGGGCTCACAGACTGGAATTGATCTACAAATGCATTTTACTTTGGAAATCTGAAGGCTGTGAACTCCCCTATTGGGATGCAGAATTCCCTCACTCAATCAACAGCTATTTATTGAGCAGCTACTGTGTGCCCAGCAGCGTTCTAGCTGCTGGGAAGAGAGTGAGCATGAATAAGACAAATAAGGTCCCTGCTTTTGTGAAGTTTTGATTTGGTCAGGGGGCGGGGATACAAATAATAAAAAAGTAAATAGATGTATAAACAAGACAATTGGAGTAGTTGGAGGTGACATTGAGCTGGATCCACTTGCAGGCTTATCAGGGAGCAACTCATTCACGCCGCTGCCATGCAGGAATCGCTTTGAGGGAGAGAGAAGGCAGAACAGGGGGCTCCCATAGCAGGCTACTGTTCAGTCAGGGATCAGAGATTAAGATTGAGGGTGGAACTTGGAAATGGGGAAAAGTGAACAGATTCGGACATATTTGGGGAGATAAAGCCACCAGGAACTGCTAATGTGTTGCAAATACTTCCTAACATTTGTGTGTGTTTTTTCCCCCCAAACAGCCACTCCCCACACCCCAGCCCAACCACGAAGAGCCTAGCAGAAGTAGAACCCCCAAAACAGCAAAGAGTGAGTACCACTCTCTCTGGCCCGCCATACTCCACCCCCAGCCAACCATTCTTTTTGTAATTGACTTCCTTCTTTTCCCTTCCAGTCCCGGCTCCTTCGATAGACAGAAGCACCAAGCCGACCCTGGATCGTTCGTTAGCTCCATTTGATAGAGAGCCCCTCACACTAGGTCGGTATCATTCGTATTGGTTGCATCATAATGATGGCCAGCCTTCATAGAGTGCTTAGTGCATGCCTTTCACACACACCAACTCATTTAACTAACACCACAACACTATGATGTGGGGGCTATTAGAAACATCCTCGTTTTACAGATGAGGAAACCGAGGCACAAAGAGGTAACTTCCAAAGATCACTCAGCTACCAACTAGAGACCCAACCCAGATCAGCCTGAAGCAGAGCTCCTGCCCTTTGCCCTGTGCTGGGCCTGCTTCTCCCCGGGGCCATCTGTGTACACTCATCTCATTGTCCTCCCCAAGGCGGTGCAGGGGGCACTGTGGTGCAGAGGGAGGAACTGGGCTGAGAGACCTGTCATCAGCCACCTTGGGTGCTATTTAGCAGCTCCCTGGCCACAGGGACCTAACCTTTTCATAGTGACCTCCTTCTTTGTAAGGTGTGTGTTCTATTCGGAGAACATGCTTCATAAAACTCTAACGTGCTATTTAAATGGCAGGGTTACTTTTTTTGTTGTTTGTGTGCAGTTGACCAATGAAAGAGGGATAAAACCCGAAAGACATTCGATCCTTTTTCACGTGTTACCTAAAATAAACTGTGGAAGAGACGCACAGAACCCAGAATACTGTTTGTATGTCCTCAAAGCTGTGTGACCCTGGGCAAGTCACTTAATTTCTCTGAGCCTGTAAAATCAGGTCTAAGGTCTATGGTTCTTCACGGCTGGACCCCAAGCAGCTCCTCCCCTCCCTCCCCCACCAAACCCCCTCCCCCCCCACCAGGACTCAGTTCAATTTCATCAAACTATGTTTCAATGCCTGATGCTTAGCTGGTAAAGGCCAGAACTCAAGGCCCGTCTGCTCTTTGTCATTTACAGGAAAGAAACCAGTGTTTTCTGACAAGGTGAGCTGTTTTCCTGTTTGGTTGTGTTTGTTTTCCTTTTCATCGTGTCTTGTACCTTGTCTTTATTCTTTGAAAAGTGCTGAGGCCACTCACGCATCTTCCCTCCTGTCTTGCAGCCCTCGACCCCAGCAGGAAGGTGAGTGCCCTGTTGTGTCTGCGGGAGGGAACTGGTCTACCTGGGGACTCTGGTTTGTGTCTCACACATCCTTTCTCTCAACTCTGCAGGCCTCTCGGGGACCATTTACCCAAGATACCGAAGCCTCCTTTACCACCGACCACAGAAAGACATGACAGGAGTAGCCCCCTGCCCGGGAAGAAGCCACCGGTGCCCAGGTAACTGTCCTCTGTTGCTTGAGCTTGTCATTCCCTGCAGATGCCCCCGCCCCCTGCCTAGTGGTAGTTTTACTGGGCACCCGCATCCTGTTTGCCGCTATGGCTGAGGGAATGCTAGGGCTGCTTAGGCTGCATGCAAAGTCCCAGGGTCCCTCTGAAGAATATGGCAGTCCAGCCAAGAAAGGGGTGGAGAGATGCTTAATCGGGGGTGTGGGTATGACTGCTGTTTATGGAGTCCTTGTCCTCAACCAGTCACGTGTGGCTGCATTTTGCTTCCACCA
This sequence comes from Corynorhinus townsendii, assembly GCA_026230045.1. Classification (NCBI taxonomy): domain Eukaryota; kingdom Metazoa; phylum Chordata; class Mammalia; order Chiroptera; family Vespertilionidae; genus Corynorhinus; species Corynorhinus townsendii. The sequence continues at coordinate 165,640,422 of JAPDVU010000006.1, read as the reverse complement.
CAGGGCATGGGAACTGGATCTGCCTGGCGTTGCAGTTTTCTGTACAGACAGCAAGAGGAGATAATGGGGGTGGGGAAGGGGTGTCGGCCACTGAAAGTGTCTTCCTTGTTCTATAACAGCAGAATCCTGAGGTCTGGTCTAATGTTGCTCACTTTTCTAGAAAGTTCTGGGGACCTATTTACCAAAGGGTCAGGCCCAACCTCACCACTTACTAAGGACAAAGCCAAGGCTTCCCTTTATCTGAATAATAGCTGTAACTCTGACCGTGGCTCGGCCAGTGTGAGGATTCAGTCAGACCCAGGGCTGGGGGACACCCCCAAACCTCAGTGATCAAGTGAACATTTTAATGGAATATTTAAAAAAATTCAAAATGAATGGGAAAAAATATCATAATGCACAAAATAGCGGCATTTTAAACACACACAGGGGGACGTGGCAGGTCAAGCTTCCAGCCCGCACATTGAACGCCTACTATGTGCAGTGCCACCCCCTCCCCCCGCATCCCTCTGGAGGGAGAGCGGATGCTGACGGGGATGCGGGCCCAGGCACACAGCTGCCTGCCACCGCTCCACCGCAGCTGCCACCAAGCCTGCTGGTCTAGCTGTGCATCTGGGCAAAGCCCCAGAGCAGCAGCGTTTTCCAACTGTCTTCCCTTCCCTTCCCCTCCCCCCCCCCCCCAAGCCCCACACACACACAGACACCGGATGGCCGTTTACCACCATCAGCAAAGGGGAATATGAGCTCCAAGGGCTCTCATTTGCTTGGTAAAACATCTATTCAATGAAATTTAATAGCTACTAAAGAGTTAGTTTGCTGGCTAAATGCTTTTTTCATTTGTAATTATTTGCTGCAGGAGCTGAATGGAATAAAGGATTGCCTAGCTCAGCTGGCAACATGACAGAGCTCAGTCACCAGACCTCCCCCCAGAGCTTCTCCCTTTCTGCTGGGTGTTGGGAGTTCGTTGCTTCCTATTTTGTCACGGCTCAATGGGCTAGGTTTCTCATTATTACATCAAGTGAAACGATTTATTTTCTGAGGCCGGGTCTTTGAAACTTCATGCTCAGTTCTTTTTCTTTGCCCCAATTCATTTCAGGCACGCCTGGGCACCAGACCGAAGAGAGAATGTAAGTACACAATGTCATTCGGTGAACGCCTGGCACTGGGGAAACTAGTGCGGGCTCCGTGGGGGTGGGGGTCCCTCTGTCCCTGCCTTCACTGAAGCCCATCCCAGCCACAAGCCTACACACTGTGGGTGCCAGAGTCCTGTGCCTGTGGGGGCCTCCACCTGTCCCGCCTGCCCCCGTGCCGCCAGGCTGCACTGCAGTAGCTCAGGCCCCTCTGAGAGCTGCCAGGGTGGCTGGGTGAATAGCAGCCCCAACCCTGGTGGCAAATAGCAAGGGGAAGGGCAGTGGGTGGAAGGGAGAATGAAGGGAGGGATGGCCGAGAGGCTGGGCCTTGCAGCAGTTTCTAAGTCCTCTCTTTTCCTTTTAATACCTGCACAACCTGCAGAAGAGGGGAAACAGCATTTATTGAATGCCTACTGTGTGCATGTTAGCAAGCTAGCTACATTTGGTGGACCAGCTGGGTGCCCGGTACTTGTCCAGATTTAGCAAGGCAAGTCTCATGTCCCAGGAATTCCATCAGTTCCAGGCAAGCTGGGAAAGTTGGTCACCCAGTTTAACACATGCTTTGCATTTACTGACCCCGTGAGGAATCACGGTTTCTCTTAGAAGAGGAAACTGAAGCTCAGAGGGGGTGACACGCTCATTGCAAGTTGTACAGCGAATAAGTAGGCAGGATCTGGGTCCTCTGGTCTATAAGCGCACTGCAGGCTATCATACACCTGTCCCTATTCAGGGCTCAGCCGACAGATACCTGCTGTTTTGAAGCTCTGTGCTAGATGGTGTGCTTGTTCAGATGAAGTGGTGAGACGTGACGGAGGCAGGCAAACCCACAGCCAACATGCTAAGTAGTGTATGGTCATGGAATGAGCTATAGAGGTGAAGGGAAGAAAGTGACCCATGGGGGCCGAGGAGCCAGGGGTGACTTCTTAGAGGTGACATTTGTGATGGCCATGGAATGCTGGGGAGGGCACAGAATAAAGTCACCCTAAGAGAAATGGGTTTGCAGCCCAGCCTCAGGAACGTCCTGAGCAAAGGCAGGCGGGTGGCAGTGCCCATGGAGCCCAGGAGCTAGCGAGAATGGCGCTTGGCTGCCGAGCCAGAGGGACAAGCGGAGGGAAGGTTGAAAGTGAGGGTAACATCACGCTCCTGAGGTTCACGGTCTCTGGAAGGGTAGATGCTCATGTCATGAGGACCTGGGACTGGATATGGTGGCAGCCGTGTTGAAGAGAGCTTTCCTTGTGGGGATTCGCTGAGCCCATGTGCGTTCGCTCTGCAGCCTTGTGTGGGGACTCCCAGTTGGCCACGTGGGGATGAGTGATTCTGGCTATGATCCTTCTTGCCTCAGCTCAGTGGTAGACTAGTGACGGCTAACTTTCACTGAGCACTCCACATATACGAGGCACAAGTAATAGCTAATGTAATTCTCACAACGCTTCCAAACAAAACAAGTCCAAGTTGCCCGTTTCGGTCCAGTCAGTGGCAACATGGCTGTTGCCTCTCCCATCATTTCTCATCTGAGGGGTAGAGCAACTCGTCTCCCCCTTGCTCGTTTCACAAGGCTGCCCTGCAGATCCACGTGCTGAGCGATGTGGACGCACCTGGTAAGCCACATCATAAATAAGATGCAGTTGCTCTTCACGGGAGTGACCACTGCACAGTCAAGCCCAAAAGAAGGCTGAGCTTTGGGTTAGACACAGGCAGGGTTGAATCCAGTCCTGTAAACAATTCCTTGGCAAGTTAGGAGGCCCGCCGGAGCGGCTGGTTTCCGTTTGTAAATGGGGATGTTAAATCCTTGATGGGTCGCTAAGGAAGTTGGATGAAAGATCACGTATGAATCATTGCGGGTATGTAGTAGATAGTGTCATTACTGTATCTTAGGGCCCTTTTAGGCACCTCAGGGCCTAGTTGATGCTAAGTATATAGGGAGAGACTCCGGGTGGAGTGTCCTTCGATGCCAGTTTGTATTAAGGAAGCATAAACCACTTAACTAGTTCTGTTCCCTACAATATATTCATTACAGAGTCGCACACTGCTAATGTGAAATAGAGCCATTTATGTGATCGAGGAATCGTCTTGATGATAGACTAATATATATTTTTTCTTCCCTTTACCAGGATGAAGATGATGGTATGTTCATCTTACAACTTATAACTCATCCCTTCATTTTTCTGCTCAGCCATTCAAATGAAATTATTTAGTACAGAAACACCATCAAGTCAATTGCATTTGTTAAATTAGTATTAAATGGACATATGTCATGTGGTACACTGCATGGCTATAACAAAATGGAATAGTTCGGATGGATTACCAAAGAGAACTATTAAGTTCGTGCGTATCGGTGCAAATTACTTAACAGTACAGCGAGTGAGAAATGGCATGTATGGTTTGATGGAAACATTTCTGTCGTGCCCTCGCATGCATATGGATAAAGGATCACCAACTGCAGAAGGATAAGACAGCATGAAATTTGGCTTTCAAAAAGCAAAACAAAGCTTGTGAATCATTCCTAAAATGCATATGGTTTCCGATTGATAATTTTCTGCCAACTTAGCATTTCAAAAAAGAAAAATGTATATTACATTTACAGAATGGCAGCATTTTCAAATGCATGCTAAGGTGAAAAGTCTCTAAGAAAGTCCTTGGGAGGTGGGGTTCCATCCTACCCACCACTTCCTAATTACATTTCATCTTTCTTGGATTTTTGTATCTCTTTGGACTAGTTGTTTCTAATGGGGGCGCAGTTCTGGAATGTTCTATGACTCTTGGATCCCGATAATCAGCTTTACTTTTTTCTTCTTTCCCACAGTGCATCAAAGACCTTTGCCCCAGCCAACTCTGCTCCCCATGAGCTCCCACACTTTCCCTTCAAGATCCAACAAGCCATCGCCCAAGCCCTCCCTCCCATCAGCACACACGTTCGGAGCATTCTCAGAGAGGTTTGTGCAATGTCCTTAAGATCTAACTTAACATCCGGGTCCACTGAGACCGAGCTAATGTGAGGTAAGTTGAATGAGCCAGTGTATAGTAGGGTCAGAACATTTTGGGTCTCAAGAACCAAAACCAAGCTAATCACAAAGAGCCACACATCTTAACCCACTGGTGTCCTCTGAGTCTGTGCTCAGGGTCAGAGCGGTACAGAATAGAATGCCTTACGGTCATCGCAAAGAATGGACTCTTCGGCAGGAAATGGGGCATATTTTCACTTTGTGAGTTAAAACACACACACGGTCGTATTTTAACTCAAGAAACCCAGTTATCTGAGTACCTGGAGTTCCCCCTGCACCTTGAATGGGAGATGGAGAAAGCCTACCATGTTCTTGGCAGGTGCGGAGAGTTCACTGTGCAGGCCCTTCCCCGCAGGTCCTCTCTCTCAACAGCAGTGGCACATCTCAGGGCGCACAACAAGGCCGGCCACGGGCACCAACAGGAAGAAGACTCGGGTTGTTTCTCCCTCAGCAAGCCCACAGGATGCCTCTTGGTGTCCCCCAAGACCTCTGGCCCTTGGGGCTCACTCTCTCCTTTAATATCCAAAGGGAGAGGCCCAGTCCCACTCTAAATACGGAAGAAAAGTCAACCATCAGCACGCACCCCCCCTCACCCCCCCGCCAAATATCTGGAAGGATTCTCATTTTTTTAAATCTTCCTTGGGTGCCTCTTGCTCCGATTTGCTGCTGCTTCTCCCCCTTCCAGCTATGCCTCTTCCTCTGCCACGCCTGCCATTTTCCACACCGTCCGCCCCACACCGGGCCCCTGCCCCAGCCTTCATTCTTACAAAATACCACTCCCAGGAGCTTGCTGAGCAGAGCAGACTTGGACAGAAGGTTTGGGCTAATGGGAGGGGGCGGGCCCCGGCCGTCCAGCATGGACAGATGGCATTTAGGGTCCCCAGAATCCCTTTCCGGCTACTGCAGCGCCGCCTGGTCTCTGTTCCTCACCCGCCCACCCTCTCACTGTCCACTGATAGGCCCTGGGGGTCCCCTGCTCCCCAACTCCATGCCCATTTCTGTATTTTCCTACCCATGACAGGCCCTCTCCCCAGAGGACTCTGCCATTCCCCAAACTCAAAAGCCCCAAACTGCAGCCACTTGTAAATATGGAGCCACTTGTAAATATAGAGCCACTTGTAAATGCCCTCACTTACAGTTTCTTGGTTTTGTTCGGCGGCTTGTGAAGCTTGCTAGACTTTGGACAGTGGTGAGATGCGTGCGCCCCGTTCCTTCTCGGCCCGGCTCCCGCGGTTTCAGGGCTGGGTGGGAGGTAATCACAAAGGAAGGAGCGTATCAGGCCTGTCTGCCTCGTGCAGACTCAGGCTGGCTCCTTCTCCCCCAGCTGAGAGTGTGTTCTTTTCTCCGCAGCAGCAGCAGCTTCCAGCAGAGTGCCTCCCTGCCGCCATACTTCTCTCAAGGTTTGTGGTCTGGGACCCAGGGGCCTACTCCGGGCAACGCGCCTTCATGACAGGGTTGCCAACCCGTGCCAAAGCCTCTTGGTTTTGTTGGTTCCTAAAGGCATCTGACTTCCTCAGCCAGCACTGAAGTCGGTGTCTGCAGTGTGCCAAGGGCTGCTGGACACACACACCTCCTCCGGAAGGCGGCCTTGGCCTTGAACCTTCCCAAGTAGACCTCCCAGGCCTGCTGTTTCCATCCCGGGCTCGGCATAGTACTTGGCTTTCTCTGTAGTTTGTTTCCACAATGAATCTACACTTGACTTATAAATTGAGAAACATGTTTAAAAACACAGATTAAGAGAACCCAATCCCCAAATTCCATTTCGGTAAGTCTGGGTGAAGCTGTGCCCTTTTTTTTTCCTTTTAATATATTTTTATTGATTCAGAGAGAAAGGGAGAGGGAGAGAGAGATAGAAACATCAATGATCAGAATCACATATCGGCTGCCTCCTGCATGCCCCCTACTGCAACCGGGCATGTGCCCTTGACTGGAATTGAACCCGGAATCCTTTGGTCTGCAGGCTGACACTCTAGCCATGGAGCCAAACCAGCTAGGGCGAGGCTGTGCCTTTTAAGTAATACCTCCTCCAGGTATTCAAAGAGAGTGAGCAGCAAGGGGGCAAACCCTGGTTCTAAAAGCTAACAGTATTCTCAGGGTAACTTCACCTTGTCTTGGGCAACTGACATTTCTCTTTGTGAACATGTGAGAACATAACTATCTTCATTCCTGCCTTGTCACCACCTGGTGGTCGGGAATCCATTCTGGGCAGGGGGGCTGGGGGGGGGGGCGTGGTGGCGGCTGGCGAGTCCATGCAAGATCTGCCTCTTGAATATTCTTTCTGGTGATCACATTGGGATGACTGCGACTTTTTCACCAATGGAGCTAGTCACTTCACTTCACGTTACGTAACACACACATTTAAGAAGTCACGAGAATCTGTGGTACTCTGAGATGCCAGTGCCCCGGCTACAGAATAATGCAAGCAGCCCTTGTGGTTTTGAGCAGGTGGAAATTATTGTTGAACTAGGCTTCCTGAAATGTTAGTTGCTGGAAACAACTGCAAGAGCATTTGGGGGGAGGGGTGTTATGACAGAAGTGAAAAGGGGTTTGCAGTAAATTAACTTCCAAATGCTGTACTTTTGAAGGTCCTGGCAACAGACCGCCGCTCAGGTCAGAAGGCAGGAACTTTTCCTTGCCAGTTCCAACCAAACCCCGGCCACCGTCCCCTGGGGAAGAAGAGGTAAAGACACACGTATGGTTTCATTGCATTTTCATTTTCCCCCAGCAAATGAATCACCATAAACTCCCACTGAATATTCTTTTGTACTTTTATCTTCTTGACCTTAATTTTATGTGTGTGTGTGTGTGTGTGTGTGTGTGTGTATAAAATTGATTTCAGAGAGGAAGGGAGAGGGAAGAGAGATGGAAATATCAATGATGAGAGAGAATCATTGATCGGCTGCCTTCTGCATGCCCCACACTGGGGATCGAGCTTGCAACCCAGACATGTGCCCTGACCAGCCATCGAACCCGGACTTTCTAGTTCATAGGTCCATGCTTAACCACTGAGCCATGCCACGGCTGGGCATGGCCTTAATTTGTTTTTAAGTGAAAATAATTAAAAGGGAGGATCCAGGTGAAAAATATATTCCTTTTTCTTGGTGTTCTTAAAGACTTTTCCAATGGCAAATGTGTTCTGCACTTAACAATGAGTACCATAATCCTATTTTTCATCTGTTTCCTAGTTTATGACCTTGAATAAGTCGCTTAAATGCTTGTTAATTCAGTTCTTTTCATTAAGTCTATTATTCTATTAAACTGAAGAAATTATTACATCTATATTTTTCCTGATTAGAGATTCCATTATATAAGGAATACTAATTTGCAGATACCTTTGAAACTAGCATCATGATAAAAAGCAGTTTGCAGGAAATACCTTCCGTTTAGCCTTACCTGACTGATTCTATATTAAATTAAGAAAACAAACCTCACGGAATGGAGGTGGTGATTTATGAAAATTATTACTTGGAGGCCTTTCTTTTTACTTACTTATGTAACTGTACAATTTATTCTGTATTTTAAAAATTTACATTTTCAGAATTCCTTAAGTGAAGAGTGGTACGTTTCTTATATTACCCGACCGGAGGCAGAAGCTGCTCTTAGAAGGATAAACCAGGTACTGTGCTAAAGTTTATTTTTAAGTATAACTATTAATGGCAGGAGAAGAAGGCTTTTACTGAGTACCACTTATGGGCTAGGGATTCTGCTAGGTCCATGCTGTTGCACCGAGGGGACCTGTTAGTGCTGGTTTCACACCTCCCAGCAGCCGTCCCAGTGATTCCTAGGGCCCCGGGAAAAATCTCAATGAAGGCTGCACTGGGCTGGCAGAATCACAGATGTTATCATCAAAAAGGCCCAACTTGTCATAGGAATCATACAGTGTCCAAAGAAGACTCTCCCCCACAGTTCCGACATCTTACTGGTTCAGGCTTCCTCTTCATACTCGGTAGCCATTCCCAGGGACGGGAAGAGGTCATATCCAGGCGGACAGCGGGTCACAGCCAGGCCCTCTCCTCTGGAAGTGTCTAGCTGCCCTTTAATGTTGTCAGGTCTTAACCAGATGTCTTGTCATCCGGTGCTGAACTTAACCTTAAATCTACACGAATCAGAGGAGAAAGCGAAGACCCTGCATCTTTCACATCTTGAGTCCACAACAAGGGTTCTCAACCTTACCTGCACCTGCGAATCGCCTGGGGGAACTTTTTAAAATCCTGCTTCCTGGGTCTCACCTGGAGAGGCTCTGACTGAATTAGTCACGGGCGGGCGCTGTGACTAATTACTCTCAGGCTAATTCTAAAGTGAAGTCAAACCTCTAAATCACTGATCCAAGGCTACATTTTTTCAACGGAGATGTTCTGACTGAAATTTACTCATTAACTTGGAATGAAAAGCACGAGGGAAAGTCATTAATGCAGATCAATGGCTCTATAAAGCCATCCTGATTCAATACACGAAGAGAAAGTAGCTTAAGTGCGTTCTTACTAATGAATTCTAATTTAATATCATTATCTTTACAGTATTCAGGTTAGATAGCAATAGTTTATGGAATAAAAATTTAAAGTACAGGATGAATCACACCACTATTTTAGGAAATATCAGAAAAAAATATAAGCACAAAGACAGTCCACATACAGTTTTGTTCAGGGACCAAACACTCCCCCTGCAGGTCAGGAGGTTTAAAAAAGTGCGTGAATTTCAAGGCGTTTGGGTGTTTTCTGACTTTGGCTGAGAGAAGATGGGCAAAAAAATTAGCTCCCAGGAGTAGGAAGCTATATCCTTAGTTGACCAATCAAGTCCATATCTCACCTGGCCCTGGAGCCACTCAGCCACCTATTGTTTTATTCCCGAGAGGGCATTCCTTTCCATCAGAGACTGCAGAGGTTGAGTCTTAGACCTTTCTCTGCTGTCCTTCCCCATAACCATTCCTGGGATTTTAGCAGTTTGGGACCTGAATGTTCACCGGCTTGGCTTGGCCCACTGTTGACTTACTGTTCCCATCCCCACACGAATGTTTCCTTTTAGGATGGCACTTTTCTGGTTAGAGACAGCTCAAAGAAAACAGCAAGCAATCCGTACGTCCTCATGGTGTTATACAAAGATAAGGTCTACAACGTCCAGATTCGTTACGTGGAGGAAAGCCACGTTTACATGCTGGGAACTGGGCTCCGAGGGAAGGAGGTAAGGATCTCGGTTGCCAAATGTACCCCAATTCTCTTGTTATGCCTCCCTGCATACCTACCGAATGGAACTTCACTGTAACATTCTTTGCAGGTCCATGCTGTATGGCAGCTTTAGTTAAATCGTGTTCGTGAAGTCCTTCATTTACTGAAAGGAAATAAAACAAAATATTAACAGTAGCCACACCTCTACCACAGGAATCTTTCTTTTACCTTTTATTCCAAACTAGAGGCCTGGTGCACGAAATTTGTGCATGGCGGGGGAGGGGAGGAATGTCCCTCAGCCCAGCCTGCACCCTCTCCAATATGGGACCCCTTGAGGGATGTCCGACTGCCTGTTTAGGGATTGGGCCTAAACGGGCAGTCAGACATCCCTCTCAAAATCCAGGACTGCTGGCTCCCAACTGCTCGCCTGCCTGCCTTTCTGATTGCCCCTAACCACTTCAGCCTGCCAGCCTGATCACCCCCTAACCACTCCCCTGACAGCCTGATTGATGCCTAACTGCTTCCCTGCCAGTCTGATTGCCGCTAACTGCCCTCCCTTGCAGGCCTGGTCCCTCCCAACTGCCCTCCCCTTCTGGCCATCTTGTGGTGGCCATCTTGTATCCACATGGGGGCAGGATCTTTGACCCCATAGGGGCAGCCATCTTGTGTGTTGGAGTGATGGTCAATTTGCATGTTACTCTTTTATTAGATAGGATAATCTAAAGTCACATGTGCAACTTTTGAAATCAGAAAATATATGTAAACATTTAAATTTTTCAAAAGAGATCCAGTTGGATAGTGTCAAAGGCAATCCTTTCTCAATCATCTTTTGCCACCTAATTTCCATGTATGATTGCAGGGTATTTATAAGGCTGTGTTTTAAATCAACAAATGGAAAAGGGAAAAATAGAATTTTTGTTGTGATTATTTAGATACTTGGTCATTTCCTAATAAAACTGGAGGTTTGGCCAATGAAGGTGGCCAAATTGCCAAAGACATCTTCCTCTGTTCAGCCAAGGTTTATACCAGTCACTTTTTGGGTGGTAATCAAGTTATATGAGGAAAACCTTTCAGGGCTGCTTTTTGCAAAGGAAACTAACAGCTAAATGTACTGCTCCAAACATGTTCTTTAAGTTCAAAGTTCCAGGAGGGAGGATCAGCCAAACCAAACATTCCCAGACTGAGAAATAGCCCACCATAACTTCCATTTCACTCCAAATATGTTTAAGTTACAATCATGTAAATGAGTAGGAATAAAACCCCACATGATTCTGGTCAAGTGTTTGAATCACAGCTGCCCCGAGGGAGGTGCCTAGCAGAGTGGTCTTAGAGGAAGTGCATGGTCCTGTTGGGATACCTAGGTGACTTCTGACCCACCTAGAAGGATGGATGGGGTTTTCCCAGCCTGGCCATCGGGGATAGGGTGACCCAGGCACTGAATGCAAAGACTCGGCCTCAGAGCCCTGGTGAGTGCGGGGGTGACAGTGGGCAGGCAGCAGAGAGATTGTGAAGGAACTATTATGCCATGTTGCCGATGTCCCTCCAGACACCAGGGACAGTGGCCTCCTGATTCTACACCTCCTCACATATTAATGATTGAGATATGGGACTCAGAAACCAAAATCAAAAACACCAAGAGAAGCCAAGGCAAAGGCATCATAATTAGACCTCTCTATATATGATCACCTGTATGAAGTTAAAAAAATTAGTCATATATATACATATATGTATATATACACTGAGTGGCCAGATTATTATGATCTCTGAATGCATAATAATCTGGCCACTCAATATATATATATATATTAGAGGCCCGGTGCATGAATTCGTGCATGGGTGGGGTCCGGCCAGCCTGGCCAGGGGGAGGGGACATGGGCAGTTGGCCAGCCTGCCTGCTGGTTGAACTCTGGGTTGGGGGACAATTTGCATATTAGCCTTTTATTATATAGGATATACACTGAGTGGCCAGATTATTATGTGTTCAGAGATCATAATAATCTGGCCACTCAGTGTATATATAGTCTTTTATCCATAGTATATTGGATGTTGGTGAGGAATCATTTTTTCAAAGTCCTACCACAGAAAACATTGTCAAATTTTACATTAAGAAAATAAAAATCTTCCTAACTTCAAGAGGTAGGATATTCTGCAGATTAAAAAACTGAGGGTGAAATTCATGCTACCTGCTCCAGTGTTGATTTATCTCCCTGTTTCAAATCTTTCAGGATTTTTTGTCTGTGTCAGATATTATCGACTACTTCCGGAAAATGCCACTCCTGCTCATCGATGGGAAAAACCGAGGTTCCCGATACCAGTGCACATTAACCCATTCGGCGGGTTGCCCGTAGCACGTGAGCCGAGCAGGCGAACCTTCCCTGACTGTTGCCAGTGCGGACGATCCGCCAGCCTTGGTGGCTGGACAAACGCTTAGGACTGAATCGAACCCCTCAGCATGGACACGAGGGTTTGGTCCTTTCACTTAACAGAGTGTTTGAAATGAAGACTGTCACGTGTCCCATAATTTATTTATTCTTCTTCAGTGTTTGTGAAGTGCCATCAGTGATAATGTGCACACTTGCACTGTAGACGTGCACTGTAATGATTTGTATAAATAATGTGCATTTTTGATACCTGTTTCAAAGTACAGTAGTTTCCACAGCTACAAAAATAACTTGGAGCAAGTTTCAAAACATTTAAACAATAGCTTTTGTTATCACATAAAACTGATATTTTGATAGCCAAACCTTGTCAGTCAGTGGCAACCATGAGTTTTTATATGTATACTAGTAATTTGAAAATTACTAAAATTAACTTTCTTAGCAGCAATAATTTAAAAGGCTTCAAAAATATTTCATCCTTTCTTATTTGGTGTTTCTTTTTGTTGGGGGGATTTTTGTATACTTTTTTATGAAAAGATAAATGCATGTTGGAATAACTTCCTGGGATTAAAATTAATTTGCCTTTTGCTTTACTTTTGGGTTCCTAAAACAACTTTATTGACGTTACTGTTTGGTCTGTACTATTACATTTTTGTTTTAAAGCAAACTTAAGCTACAAATACAAAAAGAAAACATTTTAAATCAAATACACTTGGATTTAAGTGTAAAGAAGCATGTATTGGGTCATGTGACTTGGAAGTCCATGGTAGGAGTAGACGTCAAGGATTTGGTTGTAGATTTTACCAAAGTCTTCCTGGGGAGATGAAAAAGCAATGAACATACACAGAAAAATTTCTGGCCAGATAACCTTTCTTCCACCTCTTTTATCCCCCTGACAACTGTCAGAAAGACCTTTTCCTCATCCTTCCCATTTGAGCTTTATAAATCCTGCAAAGCAATGCAGCGCTTTCCTTTGCCAACATATCTCACTTAACAAGCAGGAGGCATTTTGCAAAACAAAAACCTTGGCATTCAGTGATTCTTCAGGTTTTCCCTTTTGGATCCTTGGTCATTCTTCCACAACTAGTAAAAGTTTTAGGAAAACTGTTTGCTTCTCTGCGTAATCTACATGTTTTCTGAGTGGCAAAGAATACCTTGCAACTTCATTTCATGAGCTAATAGGACATGGAAGGGATTAAGAGTGTCACCGGGTTAAAACTGACAATTTGCTATGATGAGTGTGTGGTCACTTTTAACCAATGATGATAAAAATGATGTTTCACAAAACATCATCCTTACAAGCCAAAGTTCTCAATTTAGGTTCCAGAACTAGGGAGTTCTGAAGCTGAAAAACCTGCACTTATTTACATGTTTATTCAATAGGATATTCAACAAGCATTTATTCAGTGCCTGTTCTGTGTTAAATACTGAGCTTGGTGCTGGGTAGTGAGTCTAGCAACCATTGTAAGTTCTATTATGGAGTGAGCTGACTTTGTGTCTTGCTTCATAGTATTCTATCCTTTATATTAAAAAACTAGAGGCCTGGTGCATGAATTCATGCATGGGTGGGGTGGGGTGGGGTGGGGTTGAGGGGGCCAATTGGCAGCAGGGCTGGCTGGGAGGAGTTATTATTGTCAAAGACCTTTGCAGGGCGTATACACGTTTGCTTTTGGCTTTCGGATGAGTTGAAATTTCAAAGGCACTTTAGTGTCAGGGACACTTACAGCTTCTGTTTCTAAGCCTCACCCTAGACAGGTAATGCGGTCCCCGCTGACAAACCCTCTGAAGAGAGGCCATGGTGTGATGTGGCTGCCCTCTTTAGTAGTAAGCAGTGGAGAGAGAATGCAGGAAGATGGTAGTTGTGCTGGGCACCTCTCCTGGACACCTGTCTGATGGTCCAGACTATGAGCAGTTTTCCTCCCGATCACTCATCATTCAGGTTCCTGGTCTATGAAGGCTGGAGAGCATTTACTTACTTAGCATTACTGAAGGTCACACTTCAGTGATCAGGTTGGGGGGGCCCATTGGGAGTGGGGCCAGCAGGGGGAGAGGCTGTGGGTGGTTGGCTGGCTGGCCCCGCCCCTGATTGGGCCAGTTGGCTGCCACAGTGCACGTCATAGCCACCGGTCATTCTGGTCATTCGCCATTTGGCTTTTATATATATATATATATATGTATGTATATATATATATATATATATATATATATGTATATAGATAGATAGATAGATAGATGGATGTAGATATAGATATATAGATACAGATATATAATATATAAAAGCCAAGTGACCAGAATGCCAGAAAGACTGGAATGACCAGAACGACAGGTCACTATGATGTGTATTGTGGCGGCCAACTGCCCCAATTGGGGCCTGATTGGCACCCCCCAACCTCCCATGGCATCTCCCCACAGCTGGCCCCGCCCCCAATCGGCCCCCCCAATCCCAATCGGGGGCGGGGCCAGCCAGCCAACTGCCTACAGCCCCTCCCCTCCAGCCAGCCCCACCCCCAATCAACCCCCCTATTTGGGGCGGGGTCGGCCGACCTCCTGCGTCCCCTCCCCCACCTCTCTATCCCCGTCCGGCCCCTATCAGCCCCCATCAGGGGAGGCTGGCTGGACCCCACAAGTGCACAAATTCGTGCACCAGGCCTCTAGTCTAAAATGAAGGACATGGTAGATTTTAAAGCAACTGTTTGGTAGTGAATCATGTTTACATGATAAACCAAAACCTATTATTTAAAACTTCTTTGGTGGAAAGGGACAAAAATAAGGAAGTTTAGGGTAAAGATATTGTAAAACTAAAAGCTATCCCATGGCCATGACTGAAATCAGTGTTGAGTACCTGATGTTTTCATGACTAGCATTCTTCGTCCCCTTCTTCAGGCAACGGCAACTCCATCGTTCTGGTAGTACCTCTCCTCCTTTGGCCACAGACCCAGCATATGACCCAGCCTCACCAATCATAGTTGCTTAGGACCCTGCTCAGGAATAAGAATCTTAACCAAAGCTGGCATCCTTCCCTGGAATACTATACACAAGGGCTGAATTAGAGGGTCTCTCTCCTCCAGGGATCTGCACACCTGCAGTGGTCTGCACACCTGGAGTTGTCTGCTGCCATGCCTCTATCCTCCTTTGTCTTGTGGAGGAAACCAGTCCATAACAGGAGAGGATGAGACCAATGCACAGAAAGAGAACCAGGACAGAGTCATCTGGTCAATCAGCAGAGTCCTTGACATCTACTCCCACCATGGATTTCCAAGTCAGGTGATCCAACACATGCTTCAGTTAGCTTGAGTTGTTTTGGGCACCTGTTACCAGGAGATATCTTATTAACATAAACTCATACCATCCATTTATAATTTAGTGACTCTCCTTCAGCCTGAGCCAAAATCAAGCATAAGGTAAATGATAAACAGTGTCACATGGCCAATTTCCTATGTCATACCCTTGCCATTAGTGAAACAGATTAGCCATTCTTTGAAATATTAAAACAATAATACAACAGCCTTCAGGAACATAAAATGATTATTCATAACTCAGTTTATTTTATTATATTAAATATATTAGTAAACTCAGTTCTCCAAGATACTTGTTAATTCAACAATACATACAGTTATAAATTCACAACAGATAATTAAGAAATTAGGAAGAAAAACGGTTAGAAGCAAGGGATACATCTGAGAGTTCAAATTCTTCAAAGAGGGGCTTGTTGCTTTCTGTTTCCTTGGAGTCATCTGTCTTCACAGGGTGATTAAAATGTAGAGTAAGGTCACAAAGCAGTAACTGGGAGTGCTCTGTGTAAAACAATAACAGAAGGGATCATATTGTAGCACACATGTCCTAGACAACTATTGTTGCTTTCAGTAGCTATTGCCTAATTCTTGATTTATAAGTGATTATTGATCAAACCACAATTTAGGTGTGCTTATTGTAACTTCAAGTCAAATTTATGTACTATAAAATAAGCATGATAAAAATTTACTAGAAGGGTTCTTTAGCCCAACTTGTCAGCTATCTTACTAAACTGCAACTTGATTTATGCAAATTTTATTTACACTTTTTAAACATCACTTTTGTGTGTTCTACATGCACATAGTATAAAGAATCAAATGGGTCTATGAGGCATGTTACAAAACTAGCAGTTTTACCTCCCAAAAGCAACCACTTCTAACTTTTGGAGCTCATTTTGTTTTTGTTGCTTTTGTTGTTTTGTGTCTGTGGAGTTTTTATCTTCTTTTTTTTTCTTTTGAGGTGGGGGCTGGAATTACCTCCATGTTTCTAAATAACAAGCATATTTTTTAAAAATTCAAGTATTACCTATCTGCTTCTGATTACAGACGATTAAGATATAACGCTTTTTACTCATGCCCATCCCCAATATACTTGAGTACAATTTTTGCTAGCTCAGTATTTAATGCTTAAAATTTTTCAGTATATAAGTATTCTTCACAGCTGAGTCTAATGACATTTCCCTTCCTTTAAGCTACCACCCAGCCACAATTAATTTCTTTTTTCATTGCTTAATCACATGAACAGATCTCAAATGCCCTCCAGTTGGGTAAATCTCCTCTCCTAATATAGTCAAACGTTTACCTATTCTACAGTTGAAAGTGTCTCCTCTCCAGAGCCTTCTGACCTGCTCTAGACTGGACCGAGGCCCTCCAGGACCCTCCAGGGCCACTGCACAGCTCGCATCCTGGGAGCTCCTTCACCATTATCCTACGGACTCCCTTCACCCTCCCTGGTGTGGAGCATCCTTTTCCCAGAATCTCACATCTTTCTCTTTTTGCTCTGCATCCTTGTTGGGCAACCTTAGTAACTTCCTGAGGGTAAAACTATATGTCTGAGAAGTTCTCTCTCTACACCAATGCTTAATGGATTCACTGAATATAGAAATCTAGGTTGGAAATCATGTTTCTTCAGATGTCCAAGGGTGCTGCTGCATTTTCTTTCAGCTCCCGGGGTCGTTATTGAGAATTTTCAAGCTTCTCTTGTTTCTCTTTAGAAGCTTCGAGGATCTTTTGTTCTCTCAGTGTTCTGAAGTCTCACAGTACTGTATTTTGGTGTGCATTGATTTTCATCCATTGTGTTGGGCTGTTTCACTGTAAAAAACTCATACCCTTCAACTCTGGAAGAGTTCCTCAGACATCTCTTTAATGAATTTCTCCTCGTCTATGGTCTATGTTCTAACACTCATATTTACTGGATATTGGACTTCATTTTGCCTGGTTTGTCATTTCCCCCCTAAAACTATTTTTTTTTTTTTTTGCTTTATACTGTAGGGTATTTTCTTCATTTTTATCTTTAACCCTCTACAGAGTCTATGTCTATTATCACATTTTTAATTTCCAAGAGCTCCCTCTGTTCTCCAAATATTTTTTTGTAGTTTCATGTTCCTTTTCATAAACATAGCATCTCCTCTGTGGATATTATAGTTTCTTGGAGTTCTCATTTCCCTTCATAATTTGTTTTTCTTCCTCCTTCATTGAATCTATTTATTGTCTCTGCTTTTCATAGTAGATGCTTTCCTCAAATGTCTGTGCCACAGCTGTTTTCTCTTATGTGAGGCCGTGGCACTATAAAGATAAGAGAAGCTCTATGCCATGGTAGGCAGTATTATAGGCTGGTCTGACTGGGTGGCTCGTGGGGAAACCTGTGTTATCAGTCTTTTTAGGTCTTTTCTCTTAGGCTGGTCATATTCCTGAAAGAAAAATCTGCTTGAGGGTATAAATCAGGCTTCTGGTGTTTTACAGGCAAGTGGGAAGAGAAAGCTAGAGGTCCATTTGGTCTTAATACCCTCATTTTTAGTACCGTGCTCTCCCCCTCTGCTTGTGACCAATGGCTGCAGGCCAGGGATCCCTGGTTTTACCCTCTCATGGAATAAACCTCGCGTCTCTGTCACAGAGAAACAGCTGCCCAGTTCTGTACAGGACAAAGAGACCTTAGGGGCCTATAACTTCTTAAACATTTAACCAGTCCTACTGTTCTTAGCTCCACCTGCCCCACTACTTCCAGAGGATTCTGGTACAACCGTGTGAGTCTTTGGGGCTATTTCTTTGCTTTACCCAGCCAGTTCACAGTTTAGATTTTTGGACTTTAGGGTTTAAACTTCTCTGTTTGTTCCCATTTGCTTTCTGTTCTGTAGTTAACACTTTTTGAGAGCTCTTTGTCTATGAATTTTTGTCTGTTTGACATCACTTTAACTCTCAGGTCTACCAATGATTAGATATCTGTCCTCGGGAAAGTTAGTTAACATCTCCATGTCTATTTCTGTACCTATAAATGCCAATGGTAATATTTCCTATCACATAGGGTTGTTATGACAACCAAGTCCACTTATATAAAGCTTTTAGAAGGATATCTGGATTATGATAAATGTTATGATTATTTATTGACATTATTATTTTGGGGGAGAGTGGGGTAAACAGAGTGTTCATTTAATCTTCGATGTTTACCAGAAGTCTACCGTCCTACACGTCTACAAAAGCCCCTCGTATCCTAGCTGCCTGACTTACCCCACAACTTTTCAGGACATGTATATCATATTTATTATTTCTAATTTACTTCATGAACGAATTATCTAGAACAGTTAGATAATCAAGTTTGGGAGGAATTTTTTAAAAGTACAAGCATCCAGAACCAATTATTCATTAAGTAAACATTTTCCAAGAACCCATTACATCAAGGCACTGTTAACTGCTAGGAATACCTTTAAAAAGCTTCCAGTTGAGCAGGGACAGGGAAAGACAGTAAACATGCAATTACAACACAGTGTGATAGATGGTATGAAAAGGCAGAAGAGGTAACACGCTGGCTTAAAGGAAGTTTTCCAACCTACCTAGCCTTGACTTAACACAGTATAGTAAGTAGCAGCTAACCTGGTGGGGTGGAGGTGGGGGTGCAGCAGTGGGCATTTCAGAAGGAGATGCATGTGTTAAAACACAGATTTAAAAAAAAAAAAAGCAACCGAGTAGAGATGCACACAGTTCAGCATGGTAGGAACACAGCACATGCAGGGGGGAAATAATGAGACGAGAGACTGGATGGGCTGGGGCCTGGTCTCAAGAGTCCATTCAAGGAGGACAACAGTGAACGAATGGGAGTTTTCAGCATATTTACATGTTAGAAGATAATCCTCGCTGTAAATTGAGATTGGTTTTAGAATGAATTAAGCAAAGCTAACCAGATTTCTTTACATCGGACTCCTCAGTGCCTTTGCTAATGTGTACTGTAAATCTGTGAGAGGAATACAGAGCACCATGCGCTTGCCAAACTTAAGTCCCAGAAGAATGTGGAATCCACTGTTACTGCACCCATCTGTTAACATCTCTTAGGACAGCAGGGTTCCCAGAGCAAAGTCTGGGAAATGGAGCTCTGGGAGGAACAGGTGGAAATAGCGTAACAGCACTCACTATCGGGTCCTAACTAACAGCCACCTTCCTCTTCTTCTTGGTGGCACACTCTGCCTCCATGTGTGATGACCTCTCCTCCTCAGCCTCAGCAGTAAGTTCTGACTGGTCCACACTGGTCTTGGCAGTCCCCTTCCCCTTGGCAGCAGCTGCTGCCGACAGTTGCCTTTGATGCATATCTGGTCAATGACAGGAAAGGGGAAATGTGCTGGAGGAATCTGGGAAAGGCTTATGTAAAGAGAAGAGGTAGAGGTAGTGTCTGGCCAAGTTTGCAGGTAATGACCAGGAGGAGTGATAACAGAGTGGATATAACAGAAAAAACAGAGAAAGAACCCAGTAGCCGACGAAGTTTCTAAAACTCTGAATCCACTGTAGGCTGCCCCACCTTGGATCTTCTTGCTCTTTTCCTTACTTATACGCATGATAAGTTGGTATTTTTTTACATGTAGCTGAAGGCCTCATAACTGACACAAGGGCTTTCCAAGAATTGTCAAAAGAACTACATAATCTATGTAGTTTCATGGTTAGAAGTAGGACCAGCAGGTGAAAGGAATGGGGAACAGACTGCAGCTAGTCTGTAAGGAGCAGCAATCTTAAAATGGAACAGGGTGACTGGTGGGATAGGGAGTTCCCCAACACAGGGAAAGTTTGGTCCGGGATAGATTACCCCTAGAAATGTTCAGTCATGGAAATTTCACATGCCTGGGGTACAGCAGAATATGTCTGTGAGGTGAGTGCCCAAACATCGTGCCCTATGAGGTCTAATCCAACTCTATGAGTCTGTTTAAAATGAAGAGCCCTTAACTCACAGACTCAAACAAACTTCTAATTTTTAATTTGTAAGGAACCTGAGGGGCTTAGTAAGGATTAACGGATAAAGACACTGAATTTGGTAGACTGTGACATTGTCACGTACTAGTTTGTTGAAAGGAAGAAAGGGCAGTCATTTAGAGAGGTTAGACAATATCATAAGCTTGTTAGTGTAAAGGATGGGAATTCAAGCCGGCTAACTCCTAGATCAATGCTTAAACATAATTCATCTTTAGAGATCTAGTTCACACTATAATGTAAGCATTTCTCAAGAAACAGAAAAGTTCTAAATAGTGGGCAAAATTCACTAACACCCCAGCAGAAGCAAAAATGGCTCTACTATTTATTTTATAACAATGACATGCAAACATTTTATTTTAGTTTAGTGATTCCATACTTACCTTTTATCTTCTTCAACTCCAAAGAAATTGTATTAATGTTTTTAATTATGGCTTCCACATTTAGCCTATGGTCAGAAACATCACTGTTCAACATCTGATTTTAAAAGAGAAACAAAAACAGTGTAAAATCAGAAGCATTTATGTGTTATTAAAATACTTAAAATTTCAATACTTCTAAAAGGAAAACCTATTATTTCAGAACGAATATTGTGAAATAGTAGTTTTTATAAATAGTTAGAATTCTAAAATAAAAAGATATCAACTTATTATGTTAATATTAGAGGCCCAGTGCATGAAATTTGTGCAGGGGAGGGGGGGGGTCCCTCAGCCCGGCCTGCACCCTCTTGCAATCAGGGACCCCTAGGGGGATGTCCATCTGCCGGTTTAGGCTCAATCCTGCACAGTTACCTGCGATCTGGAACCGATGGCTCCTAACCGCTTGCCTGCCTGCCTGCCTGATGACCCCTAATCCCTCTGCCTGCCTGCCTGCCTGATCGCCCCTAACTGCCTCTGCCTCAGCCCCCCACCGCTGCGGTTTCATCTGGAAGGACATCCGGAATGACGCCCATTAGGTCGTTTGACTTCTGGTCTAATTAGCATATTATGCTTTTATTGTTATAGATTTTCTCAACTCAGAACACCTCCAACTGGAAATCTTAGGACGAAGTTTCTTCTTTAATCAAACCATATTCACAAGATGGGGCCCTTAAAGGGGAGATGCAATTGTTTACATGGAAATCACTGTCTTTTTCTAACTTATTCTTGAGTGACAGGGTCCCTGTAAAAATTTTTTTAAAGAGAGAGTAAAATTCAAAATAAGATTCAATTATAATTCATTGACTAAGAGGATAGCAAAATGATCACTTCTATTTTCGCGAAGGAAATTGGGGCAACCCAATTCCTCCTCTGAATTTTGGCTGAGAGAAACCCGTAAATCAACATGTTACTCTGTTACGTGTACAGCACATATATTTAAACAACTGCGTCAGAAACAAAAACGTAGGCGGATCACTGGAAACCAAACTAACCTGAGCCATTCAGATCTCTCAAAACACTTGAAAAATAAGCCGCAGTCAGCAGTCAGCAGTCAGCACAGCCCACTCCAGCAATGTGCAAGGTGGGCGGTTCCAGGCCGTTCAGGGGCTTGTCCAAAATAATGAAAACAATTACTTCCTTGCTTCCGCCTTTCGCTGAGTCAGAGGGATTTATCCGATTCCTCAAGCTCACTGCAGAGCCACTGCAAAGAAAGTAACATTTTCGTTTTCAGGACAATGAATAAAACACGCTTGGCATCCACCCACAAGCCCCTGGGCGCCACCGCGGGAATGGCAAACCGAAGGATTCAGGAACGAGGGGGAAAGGAGAGATTATACAAAAATATAGGGGGCGGGTGGGGATGGGGATAGTGAAATTAACTTTAAAAATGAGCAATGAGTGTAAATTTAAAAAAAAAAAAGGAAAGAGAACAAGGAGGAAGTAGATTTCACTAAATGGACAAGAAAGTTGACCCTCCCACTCAGGGTCTGGTTGCCGAGGGCACTTAAGCACCCATAGGGGTGGGGGTGGGCGGGGGGCGGTCAGCGGGCAGAACTGCGACAAGACCCCACTTCACTGGACACAGGCGGGGCTGCCTCAGCCTCCCCAGTGAGCTTGGTCAAGCCATTCCTCAGTCAGGAGTCTTCCCAGGAGATGGGAGGTGGAGACCAAGCTCAGGGCGGAGGGAAGTGTGGGGTGAGGCCAGGCACCGACATGCAGGCACCAACCCTGTAGCCGGAGGCAGACACACCCAGGCCCGCACTGGCGTTCTAACTGCCACCCCCTCCTCCTCGGCCCAACTGACACCCGCGAGGAGCCCCGGGCTTTTGGGGGCCCGTCCAACCCTCCTGGGGGGTCTGAAAGCGAGCCCTAGGCAAACCGATGGGGACAAGAGGGACCACGTGAACCGCCTTCATGGGACCCTGCAATCTCTGGCCCTGCTGGACTGGCCTGCCAACCACCCCACCCCACGCAACCACCCTCCAGGGGTTCCGGCCGCGATGCCCACTAGTTCCGGCACTAAAGATGGACCCTAGGGTAGCTTGGACATTTCAACAGTCTCCACTGTCCCGTCCCCCGGCCCCAAACCGGACTAGGATGACCTAAAACCCAGAAACCCTGGCCGGCCCACAACCTGGCGCACCTCACAACCCACCAGGCCCAGGGTCACTGCAGCTCTGACCCCTAGAGGGGTGGGGCGAGCAGCCGTAAAAGGGAGAGGGCCTCCTGATTGGCCAGCTTCTCTGCCTGATGCATTCTGGGAGTTGTAGTCCCGGGCAAGAAGAATTAACGTTTTCGGTTGCCTTCAGGTCCGAGGGGGAAAGGAGAGAATATACAAAAATATAGGGGCGGGTGGGGATAGTGAGATTAAGTTTTAAAATGAGGAATGAGTGTAAATAAAAGAAAAAAGAAGTCTGGGCCTCACCCCACGCTTCCCTCCGCCGGAGCCTGGTCACCTCCCCTCTCCTGGGAGACTCCCCTGTCTGAGGAATGGCCTGACCATGGAGCAAGTTCTAGATGCCAGGCTGAAAGTGGCCGGCGCTGTGGTGCGCACAGAAAAGGCGGGCAGGAAGGTGCTGACATCCCCTCCCTTCTATGTGCCCTGCACTGTGCTAGGTGCTTTACAGGCCTCATCTGCATTTAATATTCACAGCATAGGAGGGTGGTTAAGGCCAGACTCTGGACAGAAAGTGCTGGGGTTTGAATCCTACTCCATCACTTGTTTAGCTGTAAAGAGGCTGGGAAACACTTCAATCATTCAGGGTCCAAATGTCCTCATCTGTCATATGCAGATAATAACTGCCTTCTAGTGGTCTTTTGAGGGTTAAGAGAGATAATGCATCAATGGGGCTTGGCAGATGATGTGCCCAATAAATGTGCGCTATCATCATTCCTATAAATCTTCATGGATGAGGTAAGAGCACAGATGAGCTGAGAGATGTTCACTGGTTTTTTGCCAAATAGAGACATTGGGATTCCGGCCATCTTTGCTGGATTCCAAGAGGAGTCTCCGCCACCACCACCTTTGGAGCTGACTCTGAGACTTTGCTTGGTGCCCCCAGGACATGCCTTCGACTGGATGAGCTCAGACCTGCAGTATCGGCTTCTGTATATGTCTTTGTCTTCTCTAAGCCTCGCTATCACACACACCAGCCTCACTAACCAGTCCTTTCCTCATAACCCACAGCACACAGTCTGTTGTTTAATTTGTATCCCGTTGCCTTCGATTGCACACATAATTTGTTGTCTGATAGGTGAGCAGGGGTACAAGAGAACTGAGCTTCGGTCTCAGGTCAGCCAGCTCTGTAATCTTGGAAAGGAGGACCTTCGTTTCTCTGAGCCCCAGTTTCCTCATCTGCTTTCTTTAGAAAGGGATGTGCTAGATCAGTGTTTCCTAAACGTCACTAGTTATAGGGCCGCTATGTCCCAGCTATTTCATTATTACCTTCATGTTTTAAATTTGCTTCCTTTTAAAATTTAAGTCTACTTGAAAAGCTTGATGTCGCCGATGTAAATGGAAGAAAATATAAATAGAAGGTAATAGGAAAAATAAAGACAATGAGAAGGAAACATTATTTTTAATCATCTAGCTATTCTCGCCTCCTGATGGCTATGTTCCTGCAGCCTGACGTTCTTTGTTAAAATAGGTTCGTATTGCGTGTTATGGAAGTCTTAAAGGTAGTCTGGCACAAACAGAGACTTGCTTCTTAATGTTTCAGGATGAAAGACTTGGATGGGGAATCACTCTCCTTGCGTAGTTACATGATTTTTGGTGCCTGTGCATCTCTTAGATCCCTGGTGGGCTAGGTCCCACACTCTGCAGGACCTGAGATCAGATGCTCTTCAGAATCCCATCCCTTCCAAGGACTCCTTCATTCTCCATGTGCTATGGATGCCTTTCAAAAAGCTTACCTTAGTCCTGGAGGGAGTCTTCTGGAACCAACCCTACCCAGTTCTGCAGTTTCAAGCCAGGCTCTCTGCCAGTGCTTCCCTCACTTAACATTCCACCTGTGGACACGTGCTAGTGTCAGACCCTTGCATTTTCTTATTTCTGGCATGCACGCGGAGCACTTTTCATCTAATCTTCAGGTGCTAAGTAAGGGAGAAAAAAGAGGCACAGGAGGCCAGAAAGCACGCGTTGTTTGAGCACTCCCTGTGTATCCTGCATTAGGCTGGAAGCTTTCATCTTCTGACAGCTCTCTGAGGTAGCTCTTATCACCCCAGTTACCTGGAAAAGGAAGCTGAAGCTCAGAGAGCTTAGTGCCTGCCCAGGGGCACAAGAATCAGATCCTGTCTGTGCGACTCCAAAGCCTTCTTTTCTCTGCGCCAGGTTGTCTCCCCGAACCGGATACAGTCTCCTGAGACAGTCAACCACTACATCATGGCTCCACAGTGTTTGGGGCCTCACTGATCACTGGACTTGAACACACAGGTACTGATGTGCACTCAACACACAAACACGGAGTGACCAACCTAGGGGGAGCAACATTTACTTTCTGAACTAGAGACATTAACGAAACAAACGTAACTGCCATCACTCTTTCCTAAAAGCAGGGATAATTTAGCATCAAGAAGGAAGGAAGAAGGAAAAGGAAGGAAGGTCATAATAATTTCGAAATAAGACAAGTTTAACAGAAATCTTATTGGATGTGTCATTTTTTAATTCCCCTTATACTGATGCAGACTAGTTAAAACTTCACCTCAGATCTGCAGGATTCTAGATGTGCTGTGGGAAATGCCCCATGGGTAAGAGCAGAAGAAAATAAGGCCTTTAAGAGAGCTAGGGTGAACAAAAGCAGGTAGATGCAGATAGCATTAAGACTGAGAAGCCTGCCCTAACTGGTTTGGCTCAGTGGATAGAGCATCAGCCTGCGGACTCAAGGGTCCTAGGTTCGAGCCCAGTCAAGGGCATGTACCTTGGTTGCGGGCACATCCAAGGGGGTGTGCAGGAGGCAGCTGATTGATGTTTCCCTCTCATCGATGTTTCTAACTCTCGCTCTCCCTCTCCCTTCCTTTCTGTAAAAAAATCAATAAAATATATTAAAAAAAAGACTGAGAATCCTGAAAATCGGGGATGAGGGGAGCTGGGCTGAGTAGAAGGTGCTGTCTCTGGAGCCCCATCTTCCCCATGACCTTGAACCTACTCGCAAGTGTTTGCCAGGCCCGCTTGGGTTCAACCATCTGCCTCCCAGCTTCTGCTCACAGGACTTGAGATAGAACCTGAAGACCCGTCACACACCCAGAGTGCTGATTGCTTCTTATGAGTAGATTCAAACCACTGTAATTTGGGAAAAGTCATCATTAAAGTATTTTTAAAAGAAGAATAAACATTGTGTTTACTTTGATTAAACGTTATAAATGGGGGAAAAGAGATCTGAACTCAGAAAAGCATAGATTGTAATAATGTACAGTATTTTCCTTCATAAAAATGCCTTGGAGCCATGATGACTACTTATTGTGGTGTCCATCCTCCGTAAGTAATTATAGATTCCCTTTCTTTCCTCCATAAGAAAACTTGAAAAGCATGATCTGCTACTTAAGGCTTGAGACTGTTACAGACTAGGCCCTTAAAACAACTCTCTCTCTTATAACATGTTTGCAAACAACATTTTGCTGGAGCGCAACACAGGTTGTAGCTGTGGATTCTAATGTTAATCAAGTAAAGGAGATTAAAAAGCCAATAAGAGAAAAGCTGTTACAGAACAACAAGGTGATTAAGCATTTTATGGAACCAGGTGTGAATGCCTCAGTTAGTTTTATTACTAATTCTGGACATAAAGTCTTCATTTCCAGGAAAACCAATTGGGTAAATTATCTCACTCTTCCGCTCTCTCTCAGAGCTCCCATCCCCATCTTCTCCCTGTCCCTTACCAAGTGACAGTGTGGTCTCTGGGCCTAGGGACTGACTTTCTGCTGAAGCATCTGAATATTGCTATGTACAACCCTTTGTGCCCAGACCTGGCAGGCAAGGAGCATGTGCTTGGATCGTTACTTAAAAGAGCACGGCCGGTGTTGGAAAGATCCAGGAAATTCCCATGTGTCCGAGCAATGCTTCCCCCCGCAGCCAATCATGCACAGGAAGCAAGAAGGCACGTGACTTCTGCCATGAAAGTTGGGTCCCCTGCCCACTGTCTTCTGCCCAGATGTTACACTGGGCAGAGTCATTTTCTTTTTTCTCCAGAAGAGACACTTCTGAACTATAGGAAGACGTTATTAATGAAAACCCAAATTGCTCGCTGTGTTAACAAAAATGCTTTCACTTCTAATTAAGAGACTACACAAAAGAAGGAAATCCTGCCATCTGCAACCTTGAAGGCATTATGTTAAGCGACACAAGTCGGAGAAAGACAAATACTGTATGACCTCACTTATATGTGAAATGTAAAAACATTGACCTCACAGAAACATAGAGTGTGAGGAAATGGGGAGATGCTGGTCAGGGAGGACAAACTTTCAATGGTCAGATGAGCACGTTCCAGAGTCTATTAGACTGCATGGCGACTAGAGCTAACACTGTGTCGTATACATACGTGAACGTTGCTGGGAGAGCAGAGCTTAACGTTCTCTCCATAACAAGGACAACAACA
The DNA here is from genome assembly GCA_026230045.1 of Corynorhinus townsendii. NCBI lineage: Eukaryota > Metazoa > Chordata > Mammalia > Chiroptera > Vespertilionidae > Corynorhinus > Corynorhinus townsendii. The sequence goes on along the minus strand of JAPDVU010000006.1, from coordinate 165,613,510 downwards.
AGATGGTAATAATGTGAAGTCAAGGATGTGTTAACTAATCCTACTGCGGTTAACATTTCACAACATATACGCCTATCACATCATCTTGCTGTACACCTTAAACTTACCCAACCTTATAAGTCAATTATATCTCAATAAAGCTGGGGGAGGGGGAAGAAATGACAGCTCTGTACCAATACTTCCCTCTAAACTAGGAAGCTACCCGGTAGAGTTGCCAGATAAAACACTAACGAAACAAACATAACTGCCATCACTCTTTCCTAAAAGCCAGATAACTAACACACTTGGCATCCACCCACAAGGACATCCAGTTCAATCTGAATTTCAGGTAAACAACAGGTATTTTTTTTTCTTTTACTGTAAGTATGTCCTCAAAATTGTATGGCGCATACCTATATTAAAAATTCATCTGTCTACGATTTCAATTTAACCCGGAATCCTGTTGTACTTCGACTTGCTAAATCTGGCAACGCTATTACCAAAACACTTCAACTATGAAAAGACACGCAAACAATCCGAAGGCTTGTAGATTCAGGAGGTACGGGAGCCAAGAGAATATTGATGCTTTCCAACTTGATGTCCAAAATAATAAAATACACACACTTACCGTGCCAGAATGTGGCTCCCTTCTTCCTCGGCGTCCCTGGAACGCAGAAAAGAAGTGACGTCTATGAGAAGACAGATGGACGAAAGCTGACAATATTCAGCACGGTGCTGCTCTGCACAATGGCTTGCTAGGTTTGTCTGAAAACTGTTCGCACCTGGCTTTGTAGACTATGCCTTCAGCCAGCCAGGCCTATGCGTGACACAATGGTGTTTATTGCCAGAGATCCACCAATCGGAGAACACCTTCTGTCCCCAAATAAAATATGTTTCCAATTCTAACATATCAGCCCTCCACCCCCCAACACTACTTCCCCTGTTTATTAAAGACATGGATCCTGAGCAGACGTTTCTCCCTCTGGACATTGCCCTCATTTCCATGCCTCACCCTCATCAGCCAGCCACGCAAAGAAAAATGAGCATCTTTGGGGAAAAACGTAGTATGTGCCTGAAGTTAATCACAATAGAATATAAGCGTGTGCTCACCTTTTGCGGTGAAAAAACACACGCACATGTTTGTGTGCACAAAAGCAAGTTTGGGAAAACATTCACCAAAATGTTAGCAATGACTATCTCTGGGTAGCGAGCTGGATGGGTGATTTTGTTTATTTATTTAGCCTGGCTGTATGTAACTTTAGTCCTAACCCTCTTCTATTTTAATCTCTGGGCGGGGTGGGAAGGGGTGCAACATCAATCGCTTTAAAGCAGAGATTCTCAAACTTTGCAGTGCACAATTTCTTCGGAGTTTGGGAAAATGCAGATCCTGGGGCCCAGTGCGATGACTCTGATTTAGTGCATCTAAGGTGCAGCTCTTTGAATCCGCATTTTAAATTCCTCCTCCTTCCATTTTACCCTCCACGGACCGCGGGCCATCCTCTGAGGAAAGCAGTACTGACTTACAGCTTCTACAGGTCTCAACTGCGTGACTGTCGTGGAAACTTTTCTAAACGGCTACTGATGTCAGAATTTGGTCATTTAAAAAAAGTATATACATATATAATATATGTGTTGTATATAATATACTGTATATATTTTCAAGCATAGGTCAGATTCACTTACTGTTCATTTAAGAGAGGAGAGTACTTCCCCACTCCGAACCACCGCCCCCCCCCCCCCCCCGCCTCCCCAGCCCAGCAGCAAACACACTTAACGTCCGCTTGATTCTTGGAAGTGGAAGGAAATGGACATTCCAGCGTCAAGTTCTTCCTAATTTATGTCTTTATGTCTTCTGTTTCCTAGCCTTTTCATTTGCGCATAGTACGTGCTCACTAAATCTTACGAATGGATGAGTTGGCCCGTTATGGTGGCATCCTGGAGAGTCACAAGAACCAAGGTGTGTATGAGCACCTGCCGCTCTTCTGGGATCTCAGCAAAGCTCTGACAGCAGAAGCAACACCTTCCTGGCTTCTAAGCCCCTGAAGGAGGGACCGCCCGCCCCATGCTGTCTAAGCAGAATGCAGACTCACAGCTGTTCTAGAAGCCGCGACAAGCTTGCAAGCTTCAAAGCAGCCTGTGCCTTGTGGGCAAGATTAGGAACTCTGGTCCCTGATTAAAAAAAAAGGATCAGCATTTGAATAAAAATCAAATGACTCAGGATCTGTCCAAAATGAAGGATGTTTTAATATTTTGTGTGTAAAAACACGGATATTTTGCTGCTTTTTTATTAAACAGATTTTATTATTTTTCAGAATCTTGTCAGCATAATCATTTTACGGGTGGATGGAATATTCGGCCCTGCCCCTGCAGGAGTTCTTTCACAGCAATTACCTCGTGGCACTTTCTCTGTAATTAGGTTTCCACCAAGGACTTTTCCCCGGGTCTGTGTAATAAGTGAAATATGACCAGAATTTAAATTTGTCAATTACAAGCAAGCGTAAACACGAGACAGAGCCATGAATTCCAAACCACAGGCTTGGAATTGCTGAGGGGCAGATGCTCTGAAATTAAAATGGAAATAAAACTACTGACTGGCAAGTGGAAAGTGGCCCCCAAAGAACACAGATCTCCCCCAACACTATGCATGATTCTCCCCAACAGTGCGAGCTCTTGATTACAAATTCTTCAGTGTAAAGCAGACGAATCAAGGAGCAAGCGGTGGGTTTGTGGTAAAGTGATGTACGCAGGGCCTCTGAGCTCCTGCCCTGTGAATTCCTGTGCTTGGCGGGCCAGGGCCTCACTGCATTATGCAGTCCGCTGGCGGCATTCTCTCTGAGGGGCTCAGAGACAGACAGACGTGGGGACCGGCCTGTGGTCTCCAAGCAGCTCCCATTTTTTGCTGACCTGACTTCCATAATTGCTCTTGGGGGGCCCTCTGCCGGCCATTTCTCATATAGGGCAAGCTTCTCCAAGTCTGCACCATTGAGGACCCTGACAAATCATTTATTTCATTGAAACCACCACAAAACAAAAGCAAATTTCTTGAGCTTTGTATTTCTAAGAAGCCCCAGGCAAAGGAAATGGAACTTACAGTTGTTGACTGAGTGCATGCATTTATTCATGCAACAAATCTTTCTGGATTTCCCCTTCTGTCGGTCACTGTGTTTTAGGCAGATAGTGGGGAGCCCATCCGACGGGCCTGTCACTATCAGGGAGTTCGCAGTCTGGGGGAGGAGGTGGACTGGAGCTCTAAATGGCACACATACATGTTAAGTGACAGATTAATGAGGCAGTGTCCAGGAAGGAGATATGCCACGGCGGCGTGTGACTTGGCAGGACAACGTTTAGGGAGGGCTGCCCTGAGGAAGGGACTTTCGGTCGAGATCAGCAGAGAAGAGCCTTCCAGGCAGAGAGAACAGTGTGTTCAAAGGCAGCGGGTTCAAAGGGACAGCCTGGCAAGTGGGATGGCTTGAAAGGATGTCCAGCCAGGCTGGGGTGCAGGGAGCGAGGGGGAGCCCAGGGCAAGAGGAGGCTGAAGAGGGGGCATGCCAGGGCCAAGGAGCCTGCGTTGAGGCTGCTGGTGTCTCCTGACACCTGTGGAAAGCCACTAGCTGCTCTTAGGCGGTGGGAGATGGGAATGCTGGTGGTCGTTGGGGCCTGGGCCATATCTCCGCTGTTGTCTATACTTAGTCGGGAGCCAGCTCCGAGTGGGAGCCAGGGAACGTGTGTTCAGTGAATGAGAAGCTTCCCCTAGTCTTCTACAGCAGGAGCTGGCTGCAGGACAGTCTGTGTTCAACAACCATCTCCCTGGCCTCACTCCCCCTATTCCCATTCCAGCTTTGGAATTTTTGCTGGAATGCTTTCCAAAAGGATCTAGAAGTTTCTAGTAGTTACAGGCTTTGGAATCCCACGGCTCTGGATTTAAATCATAGAGGTACCTATTCTGAGTAGCCAGTGGCCTCACGTGTAAAATGAAGATAATTTACATGTTTACCCCATAGGGCTGATGTGGAGGTTCCATCTGATTATCTGTGCAAAGGGCCTGGAACATTCATCTATCAGTTCCCTGTTTGGGTAGAAAAGGGGGTCGATGATACGTGGCTAGCCAAGGCTGTGGATGGGGTGGGAATTTCTTTGTGGTCTCAAAGTTCCTGTCACAACTCCTCCTCCTGTGCTTTATTTTGGAGAAAGAGGAAGTTGTCTCTCTGGGGGTCCCTGAGGAGCTGACAGATGTTCCCTATGGCAGCTTTCAACAGAGTTGTTTATTATTATTATTATTATTATTATTATTATTATTATTTTTATTAGTGATTGACAGTGTGGCCTCCACGCCTCTGGGCAGGGTCACGGAGTAGAAATGGAATTAACAAATGGGATCAGCTTCCTGCTACATTCATGGCTCCGACAAAATGAAAGACAGAGACAGGTAGGAGGCCCTCAGCAAACAGCGCCCCGACGCCTGGGTTCTGGGGCGCAGGAGCTGTGGGGAGAACTCTGCATAGTCTGAACCGCAGCCGGGCCAGCCAGATGCCCAGACAGAGCAGAGGTGCCTGAGGACACCCCACAAAACACCAAGTCCTTCCATTCCAGTCCATCTGTTTGAAGTAAGGAGCCCAGGACTCTGGGACCTCATGTGCATGGACGGCACTGCTTGCTTTGATTAGCACATGGCTCACGGGCACACAGCTGGTTGTTTGCAGAACTGGATTCAGATGCAAATCTGAACTGGGCCTGTGGTTCTTAGCCACGAGAGGAGGGGACACATAATTGCCCCGCTATTCTTCTAAATGATTGGCTGAGATGCCGGTAACCAGAGACAGATAGCAGAAGAAAAACCAGAAGTCTTTTAGCATTGTTAAGAAATAAAACTGAGTACATTTTAGAGATTTTGTTGGCTGTATTCAATGATTCATGAGTTGGCAGCACGCAATCTAGCAGACAAGAAGGAGCTCTGAGGAGCTGTGCAAAGTGAAAGACTCACAGGCAGAAGGCGGGAACAAGGAAGCCGTGTTGGGAGTGGGGGAGTGGGCTGGCTCTTGCAAAGTTACTTTAGGGGTTGGCGGGGGTCTACCAGGCAGATCACCCAAACTAGTGCTGATCAGGATCAGGTGATTCCTGACTGGTTTAAGATTCTATAGCCAAACTGTAATTAAGTCTTCATTTGGTGACATGAAGCTTAGCATAAGTGACTCCATTTGGGGCCTGTTGTCTTGTTTTTAACAACATGCATACCTCATGTATACATGGGAGATGCCCAAGAAACTGAGTCATCCCCCAAGATGGCCCAAGCCACCAGCTTAAATACCACCTTCCGCTAAACGAAGGGCAAAAGAAAGATGTTGGGGAGTTGAGGTGAGAGGAGGCCTGTTAAGGGGGCGACAGGAAAGCACAGTGAACAAGGACAAGGTGTGCTGTGCAGACCTAAGGCAGTGCCTCCTCTGGGTAGAGACAGAGATGCTTACAAATGGAGACTTCCGTTATGTCTGTTAAGGGGGTGACAGGAAAGCACAGTGAACAAGGACAAGGTTTGCTGTGCAGATTTAAGGCAGTGCCTCCTCTGGGTAGAGACAGAGATGCTTACAAATGGAGACTTCCGTTATGTGTGTAAATGTCCCTACAAAAGGGTAGCCTCCACTCTGCTGTCATGGCTTCTCCTGTGTCTGCAGCTGCTCAAAAAATAATCAGCTCAAAATGATTCGTGTGCCAAAAGGCATATTTTCGGATGGCACATTCTGTTACCCTTCACCATTATATTGTTTATGAACATAGTATAGCATATTATAGTTGCTTAACACATTGCGCACCAGTAGTTTTATTGCTAGCTTACTCAGTGGCCAGATAAGTTTCTATTAAACAAGCACAAAAAAACTTTTTACCAAGTATCATACTTTAAAAAGATATCAGCTTGTAAGAACATGTAATAAATAACTTCAAAATGCAATGGGGGTATTTTAATTTTAAGGCGTGCCTTTAACATTTATGTAAAACACTGTGTAATATGAAAACACGAGGATGCTCATGATCCGCCTGCAATGTGTTAAATATTTACTGCACAACTATGAGATCCTTAAAACAAATGCCTAGTATACAGAGGAGCTCAGTAAGATGCATGCTGACAAATATACAGGTCACTGGCAAAAAACATCTTAGAGAAATAGATCCTAAGACTGTAACCGGACAATCAATGGGTCTGCATTGCCTGTCACTACTTGAGCTAATTAATCAGAGACAGAATCATATGCGCATCTATTCCAATATTGCCGGCAGTGAGGGAGAGCAGCAGGTCATCCACAAAAGTCTGCTCTGCCCTCCCCCATAAGCCAGGTGCTGATATTGGGTAGAAGGACAAAGATTACTTGGGGAAGTAGGCAAAAGGTAGACCAAACGGGCACTTTACAGGTAATGTCGGCTGGAGATTGGCAACGGCCTGTGGATATGCAAAGGGGGGCCTTCAAAGGGCTGGTGGCTGTTAATCTGTCCATGCTGACAGGCAGCTCCCGGATGGGGAGGAGGGGCTGCATTTCCAGATGAGCTCCCAGGTCCCACGGGCAACTCCCAGCCAGGCTAGAATGTGCCTTCTTTAATCAAGACAACACAATCACAGTTAACAGAGTGTGATTAATATTTCTTATAATTATAGCTGGTCCCCAGCATTCTATTTCTGCCCCTATCAAGACCTTCATGAATAATCAAATTCAGGATATAAAAATAAATATTTACACAGCATGGGGCCATCTCTCAAATCTTATTGCCTCCAAAGTCATGAGCTCCCCGGGAGAAACCCTCATATCCCACGTTCTGTTGTTGCCGACGGCTACTTTCCACAGAGAAGCCTGGTTTTGGGCTTAGGAGACTTGCCCCAGATGCGCTGCAGAGTGGCACAGTGATGAGATGAGGGAGTAGGCAGCGGCGGGGCGCCCTGATCTCATCCCCAGGACAGAGCAGGTTCAGAGGCTCCCCTCAGCCAGATGGCAACCAGCCAGGTGTCACTCACTAACCCTGGGGTGCTTGCCCATTGTCAAAGCCAGAAAATGCCAGGGACAGCGGTGTTGCAAAGCCCCGATGGGTCATTCCTTCACCAGGCCCAGGCCCAACCTTCTTTGAGGCCGTAAACGCCCTCTCCAGTGTTGATCTTGCACTTTCTAACATTTCCAGGCTTAAATATTATCATGTTCGATTATTTCTAACATAAAATTTTCCTAGTTACAAAGCCAAAACCACCATGGAAGACTCAGGAAAAGCACCAAAAAAGAACAACAAACAACTAATCACCTGTGACTTCCTGTAATATAACATTTACGCACGAAGCTCTCCTATCTCTCCCCGCAACCACCATTACACAGCTTTTGACAAAGGACTGTTCCTTCAAATATCCTTACACTTAAGGGGAGAAAAGAGTTCTTTTGTGAACCTTTCCAGCAAGTATCCAAGTAATCCCTGTTATCTAAACTCAAGCAGTCTGTTCTAAGTCATCTGTTGCTATAGCAATGCTTGGCCCCAGAGCACCACAACCAACCATCCCCACTCGAGCCTCTAAACAGGAGCCTTCATTATCTCTCTCAGAGCCCTTCAGGGGGCATCTTCTGCCAAAGCTATTCATTTAAATTAGCAGCTCCCTTCCAATTTCTTGTGCTTCATACCAAGAACTCACCAGGGGCTGAAAAGCAGTTAGGGCAATAAATTGACCTGCTAAGGGCTGGGGGCAGCACTGCTCCCTGTCTGTGCTGGGCACACAGGCGACCATCTTGGGTGCCAGTCACCCAGGGCAATGCAAGGCTGGTTTTCAGGCTCAATGGGTCCAATCCTATCAGAGTGACAATGCTGACACTACCATATTGAACCAACCCCATGGAACTTTTTTGAGCTAAGAATACTGAGAAGAATCTCATAGAGAACATTCTGGAAAGCTGTGTAATGCTATGGACAGATGCAGAATATTACAGCTGAAGGGCTGAGGGTTGGGTTGTGGGAAGACATTCGAAGTACTTAATATGCTTTATTTCACTGGATTCTGACAGCAATCCTACAGGGACAGGCAGCATTTTTCCTTCCTTCCTGGTTGTATAGATGAGCATGTGGAAGCTTGGAGAGTGAGTGATTCGCCCAAGTCCCTGAGCAGAAAGCAGTATAGCTGGTTTCACGTTCACAGGCTCTGTCTACCTCAGAGCCTATTCTCTGGACCCTTATCCTATAACTAGAGGCCCAGTGCATGACATTTGTGCACTTGGGGGCTGGGGAGGGGGAGGGGGGGCAGGATCGGTCAGCTGGCCTGCACCCTCTTGTAGTCCGGGAGCCCTCGGGGGATGTCTGACTGACCACTGTGGGCCTAAGCCGTCAGTCAGACATGCTTAGCCCTGTCACGGAGGTGGGAGAAGCTCCCGCCAACCCCGCTGCGCTCTCCAGCCACGAACCCGGCTTCTGGCTGAGCGGTGCTCCCCTGTGGGAGCGCACTGACCACCAGGGGGCAACTCCTGCATTGAGCATCTGCCCCCTGGTGGTCATGTGCATCATAGCGACCATTCATTCCACGGTTTGGTTGATTTGCATATTAGCTTTTTATTATATAGGACTAGAGGCCCAATGCACGAAAATTCATGCGAGAATAGGCCTTCCTTCCCCCAGTTGCCGGCACCAGCTTCCCTCCTGCACCCGGGACCTGGGCTGTTTCCCTCCTCTGGCTGCCTTACGGGCACCTGGAACCCCGGCTGGCTTCCGTCGGGCTGCCCACAGGCACAGGGAACCGGGCTGGCTTCCCTCCCGCCCCGGCTTCTTCAGGAAGGACATCCAGAATGACGTCCGGAAGACATCTGGTCTAATTAGCATATTACACTTCTATTATTACAGATGCCTTGAAGGACAGGGGCAGGTATATATGGAGCGCAGAGTGCTAGAAATTACGTACATTGTTTAAATGGCATGACTGGCCTGGGTAGAGTGTATCATCCCCATTTGCCAGATAGGGAAGCTGAGAGCAGAGATGTGATGGGCCAAGGTCATCCAGGCAGCTGCAGTTCAGTGGGACTAGAGCTCCCAGCTGCTTGGCTGTGACACCTGTGGCTGCTTCTCCACAGCAGTGCCTGGTGCCCGAACACCACGAAGTGCAATGCCCTCTTTCTAGGAGGGAGGAGACAGAAGCCTGGAAACACTGAGTGTCTTGCCAAGGGTCACCTCTCAGGGTCCAGAGCATACCTCGCTCCAGCCTGACAGGGAGATGGGAGAGTTTGTTTGCTCTGAGCTGGTCTGGCATCACCAATGGCCCCTCCTCACTGGGTGAGTCCTGGCTGTCTGCAAAGCAGCTTCATTGGGGGCTACAGTGGAGTCCTGAGCCACCCTGCTCTGTTGCAGGCCATCTCCTCTCCCTAACTTGGCTTTGTCAAGCTTCATATCCGGGGAACTTCACCTAGAAGAAGCCTCAAAGGACTTCCTCAGAAATATATTTCTGATGTTAGGGCCTATTTATACCTGCTCCCCTGCACTGGGTTCCTGAGCTTGGCGGTATCTCCTCCAGAGGCCACAGCCTCTCCAATGACCTCTTGTTCCAGGTTCTATTGAAGACTAGGGCTAGAAAGGGTGACCCACTGCTTTCAGTCAGGGGTGGGGGGCGGGGGTGGTAACTTTCCATCCAATCTTGCCCACAGCTGTGTACACTGTCTCTTTAACAAGCCCTCCTCAAATTACCCACTTAGATTGTTTTCTATTTGTACTCTACCCAGACATTTACAAGACTTGTTTGTCATTGCTTTTGGATGCCCTGGAGGACTAGCCGGGGACACTTTGTGAGTGAGATGAAATAATTCCCCACCAGGCCTCCCAGTCTGGCCTGGGGCTCTCTAACCAGTCACCAGCGGGTGGCTGGAGCTGGGGGAGTGTGAGTTAGTGGACAGAGGTTCAGGCTCTGGGCCTGGACAGGTCTGGATTGGAATCCAGCACCTGCTTACTTGGGGTGTGAATTCAGGTGCCCTGTAACTGCCCTGAGCCTCAGTTTCCTCATTTGCGAAAGCTTGTGAGAAACAGGTGGATGCAGGGCTGGGAAATGAAAGCATTTCTATTACACTTGCAGTTTTAGTCTTTACCCTGGAGGAGCTCTGACTAAGCTCGGGATGATACAAGGCACATTTCTTTTTTAAAAAAATCCATTTTATTGATTTTTTACAGAGAGGAAGGGAGAGGGACAGAGAATTAGAAACATCAGATGAGAGAGAAACATCGATCAGCTGCCTCCTGCACACCTCCTCCTGGGGATGTGACCGCAACCCAGGTACATGCCCTTGACCAGAATCAAACCTGGGACCCTTCAGTCCACAGGCCGACGCTCTATCCACTGAGCCAAACCGGTTAGGTTAGGCCAAGGCATATTTCTGAAATACTTGCATTTGAGTCTAACAGTTACTAGCAAGTGTAGGGCACGCCTACTGATTAAAGAACTTTGGTGACTGCATTTCTGCACTTTCTAATCCAATTATAGGTGGCTGCCTTTGACTTAAGCATTGATCTAATCAAAAGTTAGTTTCTCTCTCTCTCTTTTTTTTTGGAAGGGACTATGCTGAGGCTGGCAATCAAATGAGCGAAAAAGGACAGGACAATTCATGCGGTGGAGCTGGCCCGAGCTGCTTTGCTGTTCTCAGAAGGAAGCAATGACCCTGGCATTGCTTGTGCAATGCTGCGCAGTTTCTGTGGCTCCGTTCTCAATTCCTCATCGTAGCTGAGCAAGCCCTCCGGCCTGAGCCCTGGGCCAGGCCCGCCTCTCAGCTCTCCAGCCCATCTACCCACTAGCTGCCCTTCCCCACACCTCAGGCTGCTCTGTGTGGCTCTGCCGGCCCTCCATGCCTCCTCTCCCATTTCCTCCGTGTCCCCTGGCTGGCTGCGGCTCATGTCTTGCAGATGCAGGGACAACGGCTCCTTGGGGCGCTAGGCAGTGCTTCTCGAAGGGTGGGCCTTGGCAGGTGCCAGTTTGCAAACTGTTACAGGTCCTCCATGACACAAGCGTAAACACGGCCATTCGACAGAGGAATTTATGTCTGGTGAGTCTTGTAATAAGTTTGTGTTGTTATTTTGTATAACTTGGCTTTTTAATTTCCATTCTCATTGCATTTTACAGAAGCTTTGGTGTGTGAGGGAGCAGAGAAACAAAACCAGAGTCATGCTTCCCACAGTGGGTTTGAGAAGCGCTGCTCGGCTGGAGTTCCCAACCCTTCCCTTGGCTTGATCTCCTGGGGCCCTTCCACAGCCTTGCCCTCCTCCTCCCCAGCTTCCCCTTCCTCCCAGCCTCCCCCTTCTTACCAGCCACCCCTTCCTCCCAGCCTCCCCCTCCTCCCCTCCTCTCCAGCCTCCCCTTCCTCCCAGGCTCACTCACCCTCCTCCCAGCCTCCCCCTCCTCCCCAGCCTCCCCTTCCTCCCATCTCTCCTTTCCACAACACTCCCGCTCCCACCTGCTTCCTACCTCGAACCTTCAGATGTGTTCTTCCTCGTCTCTCGTGCCTCTTTCCACCCTCTCCGCTTTCCAGCTATCTACGGCGGCTCAAACGTGACTTCCTCAGCCAGCCCTCCCAGCATGCCTCAGTCTTAGGGCACTGCTGGGATCCCTAAAACACCTGTTCCTCTTTCTTCCTAGCACCTGAGCCCTATTGGAGAGTTTACTGAGCATTCCATGGTTTAATGCTAGACATCCCTGCTCCCCCCAACTATAAGCTCCACGAAGGCAGGTATCATACTGGCTGGTCCATCACTATCGCCCTGGTTTCCAGGGAGATGCCTAACACATAGTAGGTGCTCAATAAACTTTTTTTTTTTTTTTTTTTGCTCTTTGGATAACTGAGGAAATAAATGATGGATACAATGCAAAGATAGTTAACTGTTTTAGCAAACTATCTGCCCTACCTTGGGTAGAGCTGCTCATTCCCTCTTCCTGATCCCCTCCTAGGCCTTAATAAACTTTTCTTTTTTAAAAATAGCATTTCTGCCACTAGAAACTCTCAACAAGTAGGGCACTGGCATTAGGGAGAGCCGAGCTTCAACCCCAGCTGTACCTTAGGCTGGTAATTTGAAGTCTCTAAGACTACGTCTTTCTCATATGAAGTGGATACTTAAACACCTTCCTCACCGGGTTCCTGGAGGGTTAGGCGAGACTGCAATTTAAAACACGCAGCAGAGTGGCACAGAATAGATGCTCCATTAATGTTCATTCTTTCCTCTTCTTGTTCCCCCTCCTCACTCTGCGCAACTAACTTCCTGAAGGCAAAGGCCTCACCCTCTACGATGCCTCTGGAGCCTGAGGCTCAGCAGGTGCTAAAAAGGAGTGTGTTGAGTGAATGAATAAGTCATTATTAAATTGTGATTATTAAATTGTTAAAGAACTAATTATACCAAGTGATCAGGGTTTTTGGTTTTTTAATCTGCAAAATGGGGACAATAACCTTCTCCAAATAATGCATGTAAGTGCTTAACAAGTAAGTGTTCCATAATTAGTCATTGTTATTATTATAATTAATAATAGTGATAAACCAAATCCTCAGCACCAATTCATTTCAGATCAACCACACAAACAACCTCATGAAGACAGTGAATGGTGGTTGACTGGACCCCTTTCCCCAGCGCAGTGAGGGCTCTAAGTGAAGTCTCCCGCCTGCTCCAGGCTCAGCAGGCTCCTAAGCCCTAAAGCAAGCCCGCCTGTTGTCAGGAGTGACAGCAGGGGGCGCTGTTTCCTTAATTGACTACAGAACTGAGCAATTAGTTTAGTTAGGGGTTCGAGCATCAGTCAGTTTCTTGGAGTAGGAACTATAAAGGTTCTGAACAGAAATCTGTTGACTGACACTCCCAAGACCAGGGCCCTGAATATCAGCCTCGTTTTTGTCTTTGGCTGTCTTTGCAACAGTGTCTCTCTCTCTCTCTCTCTCTCTCTCTCTCTCTCTCTCTCTCTCTCTCTCTCTCTCTCATCCTCAATGTAAAAGGAGGCCGTCCATATGCATAGTTGAAGGAGGGAGAGAAGCCTCATGGGCCCTCACATCTCATGGTCCCTTCCAGCTACAGCTGGGTCATGCTTCCTCCACCAAACCATACTGGGGGCGGGTGCAGAGGGGGAGACGCTGAGGCTGCTGAGGCTGCCTTCTTCTAATTCTCACCGCAAAAGGCCCCCATGAGCCAGCAGCAGCCTTTTCGAGCACCTGGGTATCAAGGTGATCTCCCCCCTCAGATGGAAATGGTTCCCGTTTGTGACAGGCTTAGCTTTGGTCCTGTCCCCGTGTTGATTAACAACCTGGAGGCAGACATAGAAGTCTCGCCGTGCACCAGGCCCAATGATGCACAATATCTGGTCATCTTCTCTGGTCTGAACGCCCGTGCCACCTCCTCCAGAAGCCTTCCCTGGCCCTGTGGCCTGGTTTAGGTGCCCCGCTGTGTGCTCAGCGCTGACATTCTCTGTCATCACACTCAGCCCATTGAGTTGTCGTCATCGGCAGCTGTCTACCGGCCTGTTTCCTCCTTGGGACTATGACATTGATTCTCAAGGGCGGAGACAGGGCATTCATTTCTGTGTCTTCAGCACAGGGCTTGACACAGAACAGGTGCTCTGGGAATATTTGATCAGTGAATGAATGAATGGAAACAAGGCTTGAGAAAACAGCTAATATGCTAAATAATAAATAAGGATTTAAAAAATAATGCTAGTCAATGGCAGGAGTTGCTAAAAGAAACAAGATAAAGTTCTTTCAGATTAAGTGTAAAGCCTGCTCCCAGTCTAAGACATCACCGGAACAAGGGCAGGATGGGTCAGTGCTAGTTTGACAGCGCCCTTGTGCGTATGTGGCAGGGGCATTAGGGTGGAGTCAGACCCAGGATGGAGAGGGGTGGTGCTAGGGGACTAGAAGTAGGAAATCTGACAGAATTAGCAAGAGTACAGCATCCAGAGCGTGGAAGATGGCAGCCCTTTCTATTGTCCATTCTGGTTTCACCTCTGGAGTCCAGGGATGTGAAAGAGGAAGATATCTTACTGGGCAGGGGCCAGGGTAAGGCAAGAAAGATGCTCAGGGTGCACAATAGAAAGAAGCCCTCATCCCCAGGCTCCTGCAAGTGCAGGGTGGACACTTGAGACCTAGGGCTTCTTCAATGTTGCCACCTGGGCATCTCTCCTCTTCCCCCTGGCCCTGGCCCTGTGTCCTTAGAGAAGTGAGGAGGGTTGCATGTGTGAGGGATGTTTGCCTTAGAGATGAGCAAACTCCAGATGCTCACTCCTCTCAAATATTTCAATCTTTTTACCTCCCTAAGGCTCTGCTTAGGCCACCCTTCCTCCTCCAATCTGCTTAACAAAATTACACTCATTCATCACGGCTCAATCAAACATGGCCACCGTGCTCACCTGCCAGATTCCTTTCACCCGGGTCTGATGTTGCTGGCTTTGGAGGATGAGAAACATGACCTCCGGGGACTGTTCTGTAGCCTGTCTCCTCTCGCCTTCATTTGCCCCTTGCCTTTTCTGTGCTCTGCTCATTAGATCTAGAAGCTCCATAAAGCTTTGTGTCTTGTTGTTTTTGTTTTGTTGTTGTTCTTTGAAGGGGCAAGATTACCTCACAGGCACATGACATGTGATTGTCTGTCTTTGGTGACATGAGTGACCAGCAGGGATCATTGACTAGATCTGCTCATTCATTAGGAGCACAGCCGCTGGTGATATGCCACCATTCCCTCTGCATCTACTCGCTGGAACCCTCCTGGACAAATAATCTTGTCTGCGTGAACTATTTGATTATGTAGCAGTTCATATAGGAAAAGCAGGACATGCTTGATTTTCCTCCCCTTTATTAAGCAGTTTTGAGCACATATGAGTTGTCTCTCTTAGAATCTTCCAAAAGTGATCACTTTGGCAATATCATTTATAAACCCAGGGACGTGAGCATGCTTGATGTTTTCAACGCTTTGCAGTTATTTATCGACGCTCATGTTGTCCCATTTTGGCCAGTGGGAACCTCTGCAAGCTGTCTTGTGAGACCTTTTGTCATGACCTGGGTTTTCTTTGGTGGCTTCCTTACTGACAAGATGTCCCAGGCTTATCTTGTACAGTTCCTGCCCTAGATCTGGAATCAGCCATTTTCCCCACAAAGACTGACCCTTTTAAAAACATAATCCTGTTATCATGATCAGACCTGGAAATTTAACAATCATCCCTTTACATATAAACCCCATTTAAAATGATACCCTGTATGTGAATTTTCAAGGCATTTTTTATTTAACTTGACTTTCACATTCTATTCTCATAATATATCTTCAAAATCTATTGTATGAGGCAATAATAGGAAGGTAAGGAATTATTATTCCCATTTAAAGACAGGAAAACTGAGGCCTAGAAACACGAAATCACTTGCTGATAAATAGAAGTTCATACGAAATAATGGCAGCCAATTAATTCTGGACCCTGAGCTCATTACTCTGTGGTACACAAGAATGGAGCACATGTGGACGGCAATGAGTTATACGAATATGTTTTGAAATTTTTACAGTGCCTTTTAATTGCCTGGTATTTGGCACTGTTTATTATGATTAGTTCTATCTTATTCTATATTTGAACAACCCCTCATAAAATAAGTTACCTTTGACTTGGCCATAACTGGTGTATCGTTAAAAGCATCCTTGCTATTGGAAATAAGATTTCGCCTCCTAGCTTAGAGAAAAGCCTGTGTTTATTTTTGTCTTCTTCATACAGGACTTGAAAGTCAAGGACCTTAGTGGAATCAATTTTAGGGATTTGCCAGAGAGAGTTGCAAACTATTTATCAAATTCTCTCTGATTTCTCCCCCATGGGAATCGCCAGCTACAGAGACAGAACAAAAAGGATTTTCTTTCTGCCTCCCTCCTGCCCTCCTGAACAGATTATCTCGGAAACAAAAATGCAGAAATAAACACACACGTTTATGGACCTCAAGGCTCTGATGTTCAATCTATAATCTTCTCTCTTGTTTGAGTTAACCACAAATACTGCTATTTAACTTTATTTAATAAACAGTATGGGGAACTGTCCAGGGCATTTTACAAATACCTACGCATGTAATCCTCATGTAAATCTCTGAGGTAGATACTTTTATTGGCCCCATTTTCCGGAGGACAAAACTGAGGCACAGACAATTTGCCCAAGGTTATGGGGCTATGAGGCTGGATCTGAAGGCTGTGTGCCTAACCACTACAGCATCCATGCCCACAGAACTGGAGACTGTAGGTGGTAGCCCATTTTCTATGGGGAAACTTACCTGGACAAGGTACTTTAAAGCCCAAAGAACTGTCTTGCCTGACTCAAGGTTTCAGATCAGATTTAGCAGAATACAGCTGTCTTGGTTCTGGATACCGGGGGCCAGGGATTTGAAAGGATATGCTTTACTTTCCCCTAATCAAGTTTGAATTTGACAAAGGAAACACAAATCTAGTTTGCAGCGGTAGATTCTACTTGAGGCAAGATCCCCAGATGCTGTGGTACACCCAACATCTGGATGAAGGGTCAATTACACTTCCAGCTGTTTAGCTGGGTTTCCATGGCAGCAGCCGGCTGAATGTTTACATAGGATTCCTTTCCTTTTAGTATGGCTTTAACAATAATGATCATGATAATAATTATAACAACATAACAAATCACAATCATAATGGCCATCGTTTGTCCAGTGTTTGCCAGGGCCTGGGACAGTGCTAAGAACTAACGTCCTAGAAGTATTAGTCAGAGGCCGTGTTTACCTGCATTTTACAGATGGGAAAACTGAAGTGTAGAGAAGTTAGGCAGCTGGCTTAAAGTCACAGAGAGTTGCACATCTCGGATTCAAAACCAGGTCTAGCCCTAGCTGGTTGCTCAGTGGTTAGAGCATTGGCCCTTAGACCAAAGAGTCAGTGGTTTGATTCCTGGTCAAGGGCATGTACCTCCATTGCAGGCTCAACCCCCCAGCCTGTCAGGACACAT
The DNA here is from genome assembly GCA_026230045.1 of Corynorhinus townsendii. Classification (NCBI taxonomy): domain Eukaryota; kingdom Metazoa; phylum Chordata; class Mammalia; order Chiroptera; family Vespertilionidae; genus Corynorhinus; species Corynorhinus townsendii. Next base: position 165,596,604 of record JAPDVU010000006.1, on the reverse strand, counting down.
GTGGGAGGCAACCAATTGATGAGTCTCTAAAAATTGTTATCTCTCGCTCTCTCTCATTCCCCCTTCTCCCTCCCTTCTACTTTCTCTAAAAATCAATGGAAAAATATCCTTGGGTGAGAATTTAAAACAACAAAACAACAACCCAGGTCTGTTTGACCAGGGCCTGGTTTTCTAAACATCTCCTCTCGCATTATAGAATCATGGGCTTTACTCAAAGCCCACACCACTCGCACGGATATTCCGTTTAAGACTACCCTTTAGTTCTTCCTGTATTTATTCATGGACCAAATATTTCCCAAGCCATTATTCAGTACCTGGCTATGGCCAGTAAATATGGAACAAAACACAGTCTGTGCTTAATGGGCCTAAAAAGAGACTATAAAGGGAGAGAGATAGGTCTTTACAAAGAAGTTAAGAGAGAACAAAACAAAGCGAATACCTTGGTGCCTGGAGACCCCATAGAAGGGGAACCTACTCTAGTCTAGGATTCCTGGAAGGCTTCCTGGAGGAAGTGACACCTAGGCTGTGACAAAAAGAACAAACCAGAGTTTAGCAGGAAATGGTGGAGTTAGGACAAGGGGCATTCTGGGCAGAGGGAAGAGCACTTGCCCAGATCTGAGACAAAATCAGACACGTTTAGGGAAATGCAAAAATCAGATGAGCTGTGAGCCATAGAGAGCAGCCTTCCAACACACTTCTGAAGAGCTTCAGTCTGACGGTGGGCTGGCCATTGACAGGAAGCCACCCTGGGAAAGTCAGAATGCCCGGTGATGGTAAGGACAGCGATTCCTAAATTCCCCATGGGTGCTCAGAAGCCAGCTGGGGTCCCAAGGCAGGACATCATTCATGAAGCCTTCGTAAAGATGCTTCTAGAGTGAATGCTTACTGTCCCAGCACACGAGAGTGGTGCCTGGGACACTGAGTAGAGACAAGGAAGTCGGGCGTGCCTCTTGGGGAGAATGCAAGCTGGTATATTCATGGGTCATTAGTGCATTCTTTTCCTGGGAGAGAAAACTGGTTACTTGTTTAAAATACTGCACCATTACAGGCAATTAGTATTTGACAAAGAGTCAAGAATATACAATGGGGTAAAGACAGTCTCTTCAACAAATGGTGGTGGGAAGATTGGACAGGCATATGCAAAAAGATGAAACTAGACCACCAACTTACACCATACACAAGCGTACACTCCAAATGGACAAAAGACTTACATGTAAGGCACGGAATCATAAAAATCTTAGAAGAAAACATAGGCAGAAACAGCTCTGACATCTCACGCAGCAGAATTTCTGCCAATCCATCTCCTAGGGCAAAGGAAACTAAGGAGAAAATAAACAAGCGGGACTCCATCAAAATAAAAAGCCTCTGCCCAGCAAAAGAAAGCACCATCAAAATGAAAAGGGAGCCCGCTGTACGGCTGAACATACTTGCCAATGATACATCTGGCAGGGAGTTAATATCCAAAATACATGAAGCACTCATACAACTGAACAAAAGGAAGACACAAAATCCAATTAAAAACTGGGCAGAAAGCCTGGATAGACATTTCTCCAAAGAGGACATACAGATGGCCAAGATACATATGAAAAAAAATGCTCAAAGTCAGTCATCACCAGAGAGATGCAAATTAAAACCACAACGAGATATCACCTCACACCTGTCAGAATGGCGATCATAAAAAAAAAATAAAAAAATCAACAAACCACAAGTGCTGGCGAGGATGCGGAAAAAAGGGAACCCTCGTACACCGCTGGTGGGAATGCAGACTGGCGCAGCCTCTATAGAAAAAAGTATGGAGTTTCTCCAAAAAATAAAAAATGGAACTTACTTTTGACCCAGTAATCCCATTTCTGGGAATAGATCCTAAAAACCCCAAAACACCAATCAAAAACACCCTCTGTTCACAGCAGCATTATTTACAATAGCTTAGATTTAGAAATAGCCCAAGTGCCGGTCAGTAGAAGAATGGATAAAAGAGCTGTGGGAATTTACACCATGGAATACTATGCAGCAGTAAAAGAAAGAGGGATCTCTTACCCTTTGGGACAGCATGGATGGACCTGGAAAATATGATGCTAAGTGAAATAAGCCAAACTGAGAAAGACAAATATCATATGATCTCACTTATTTGTGGAATCTAATGAACAAAATGAATTGACCGACAAAATAAGACTTGAAGCATGAACGCATGGAACAGATGGACATACCTCAATGGGGATGGGGGATGAGAAGAGATAAACCAAAGATGTTATATACTTACTAGAGGCCCAATGCACGAAATTCGTGCAAGGGGCTTGGCCTCCATTGCTGCGGCCCCTGCCCACCACTGTGGCTGCCTCTGCCTCGGCCCCCACTCGCTATGTCTTCATCCAGAAGGTCGTCCAGTCTAATTAGCATACTACACTTTTATTATTATAGATATGCATAGTCCATAAACAGGGGCAATAGGGTGGTGAAGACCTGGGAGGATGGATAGGCCTGGGAGGAGGGGGGGTAAATGAGAGACATCTGTAATACTATCAACAATAAAAAATATACATATTTAAAAATAAAATACTGCATCTTTATAGATGTGAAGAGTGTGGGCTTCGGACTCAGACACTTGTCAGTTCAAACCCGGGCTTTGTTCCTTATTTGCTGAGGGACGTGGAGCCGGTTAGGACACTCTCCGCACCCAGGTTTCTAGGTCTCTATGAGAATAGTAAGAGTACCTCGCTTTTATGACATTTAGGATTATTAGGTTGATGAACTGAGACAATGCAGAGAAAGTGCTTACCACCATGCCTAGCACGGAACACTCAATAAATGATGGCGAATATTAACATTTCACGCTCAGTCTCCTGAAGATCTGAGTGACAAATCACTCTCAAAGGTATAGGCATGAAAATTGGACATAAAGCTGCAGGAATGAATTAGTAATGGTGGAATTGCAGAGGGAAAGAATTAGGACACGGTAAGGGTGGAACTATCCTTGGAGGGGGACTCGGGAAGTAAAGGTCATTATATGACATCTGGCAATCCCTTTCTCTCTTCCTCTCTCTTTTAACTTTTCATTTGGAAATGATTTTAAACTTACCTAAAAGTTAATCTACCCATTAGATTCAGATATTGTCAATATCTTGCCTCATTTGCCCCCCCCACCACACACACACACACACACACACACACACACACACACACATGCACGCACGCGCACACACACGCGCACACGCACACTTTTTTTTTTTTCTGAACCACAGGGAGATGTTCCATATATCAAGGCCTTTTTCCTCTAAGTACTTGACTGTGTGTTTTCCAAAGATGAAGATATTCTCTGACATAATCATAATCATAAATTCAAGATGACACAACACTTTTATCTAATCTACCAGCCACATTCCAGCACTGTCAGGTGGCCATGCAAGGCCCTGCCCAGCACTTTCCCATTCAGCACAGTTCCGGCATCAGGCCTGGCATGTCCTTGTCCTACCTCCTCAGTCTCTTTGAAGATGGAGCGTCTCCATCTTCTCCTCTGTTGGCACCAGCCTCTCTTACTGGAAAAACAAAACAAACAAACAAGAGGGCATCGGAGAGATCTGGGTTTGCATCCTGGCCTTATCCCTTAGGAGGTGAGTGCCCGGGACAAGCTACTTCCCTTCCCCTGGGTCTCAGTGTTCTCATCTGCTAGATGGGAATACTAACAATATCAGGTGAGAATTCAATGAAGTCATGTGTGACCCTCAGGCAGTGGTCGGCAAACTGTGGCTCGCCAGCCACAGGCGGCTCTTTGGCCCCTTGAGTGTGGCTCTTCCACAAAATACCACGGCCTGGGCGAGTCTATTTTGAAGAAGTGGCGTTAGAAGAAATTTAAGTTTAAAAAATGTGGCTCTCAAAAGGAATTTCAGTCTTTGTACTGTTGATATTTGGCTCTGTTGACTAATGAGTTTGCTGACCACTGCCCTAAGGCATACATGTGGTTAATGTAATTACTGATGCGTCAGTGATTAAGCTATACTAATAATAGAGGAATATGCAAATTAGCCTGGACGCCGTCACATAACAACCAATCAGGACGGGGGTGGGGCCGCGGTGGAGAGCTCTCAGCACGCCTACTCCAGGGGTCCGAAGGGCGCAGAGAGGAAGGGCCAGAAGATAGGCAGTTAGGGGGATCAGGCCAGGAGGGGAGAGCAGTTAGGAGGATCAGGCTGGCAGGCAAGTGAGCAGTTAGGAGCCAGTGGTTCCAGATTTCGAGAGGGATCCCAGATTGGAGAGGGTGCAGGCTGGGCTGAGGGGCCTCCCCCCCCCACACACCCCCCCCTCCCTGCACGAATTTCATGCACCGGGCCTCTGTTATAATATTAGCTCTGGCTCTGCCACTTCCTTGCTGTGTGACCTTAAGGAAGTTGCTTTGCCTCTCAGAGACCCAATGTCCTGGGCTGTAAAGATGGGGCTTTTCAGACCTTCCTCCTGGGATTGAAGGAGACAAGGCAGGTGGGGCAGCCAGTTAAACGCTGGTGCATAGAGGGGTTTCGTTAACGCCAGTTCCCTTTTCCCGTGTGAACGCCCACTAGCTCTATCAGCCAATAGAGCCTCCTGCCTCCCCTTCTCCTATCAGCACCCCTTTCGCGCAGAATTTTCCAAAGGCAGGCCAGACTTTGTGGAAATTCACTCCAGAGACAAAGCCCTCGCAGCAGGCGCTACCCTGTGGGAGTTCTGAATCCCAGAGATGACCGCTGTTTGAAGGAGCAACCGGAGACCTGCCCTGCCCCCCGGTGGTTTCCTGCCAAGAATGTTTTGGAAAAAAATCTTCTCTCTGTTGGTCAAACAAACTGTCATCGTGGGTGTGGTGGGTGTGGTGGGGGTTGGGGCCTGGGGTGGTGGCGCTTGCAGAGCGAAGGTGATTCATTTGTGATTGAAATTAGAGTCTGATCTCTGGAACCTTCAGGGACACTGATGTGGTGACTGCCCCCAAGCAGAGCCCTCCTGGTCTTCCCAGGGCCGGCCTCTTCCCAGCAGCCAGGTCTCAGTTCAGCACCACCTGCTCTGAGAAGCCTTCCCTGGCCTCTGCTTCGAACGTTACCCTCTCCCATGCCCATGATCACGCTCCTGTTTTATTGTTTTCTTAACACTGAGCACTGGCTGAGAGCTGGTCTGATGTACCTGTTCACCCGATCCTTGTCTGGGTCCCCACTGGGGTATACGCCCCAGTTATCGGGGACCCAGGGACTGGGAGGGGTTCCTCTCTGTCCCTCCCCTGCCCATGGCACGGTAGCCTGGTCCTGCTTTGCAGGCACACACAGGCGGTCAAGAGGGGATCTGTGATGGATGGACAGGTTGGGCCTGAGTTAGGAGGATCGTGACAGTTGGCCCCTGGGAGCAGGGATGAAATGTCCTCTTTTCCTTCCTTAATCAAAGTTGGTCGTCATGACCCCTCCAGCCCACCTGGAGGAGAAAACCCTGGAACTGCTCCTTTCTCAGCCATCTTCTCAGACACTGATGGCATTCCTTGACCAAATGAGCTGCAAGTAAAAAAAAAAAAAAAATAAGGATTTGTGGATGCGAAATGAAGTTACCGATTGGGTTATAAAAACTCAAGAAACTCACTCCAGGTGTAGGACTGACGTGAGCTAGTCTGGGAAGGGCATCACTGCTCCGTCTTCAGCCTCTCATCTCATAGCCCACAGGGCGTGGATCAGGACTTGGGGGCCGAATCCCAGTCGAGCGACATAACATTTGTGTGACGTGGGCCAGTGCTGTCTCCTCTCTCGTTCATCAGGCTCTTCATCGGTGAGTCAGGTCCACCGTGCCTTCCTCATGGGTGAGGACGGAGTGATCTACCCTCACCGGGGGCCCCAAGCACAGGCACGGAGGGCTTCCCTGATGGGCTCGGGCAGGTTAGGGGAGAGCTCAGGTTTGAGGCCTCTGGGGTCAGACAGACCTGAATTTGTATCTCGACTCTCCTTCTTACAAGCCAGTGACTGTGGACAATGCACTTCACTCTGTCAAGCCTCTGTTTTCTCATCTGTGAAATGGCCATACTCATACCTGCCTATTTCCCTGGGCTGCGGGGACCACCAGCTAGAATATACTATATTTTTACACAAAATATCATTCAGGTAACTGTTACTGTTTAAAGCAGGGGTGGGGAACCTTTTTTTTGCCAAGGCCATTTGGATATTTATGATCTCATTCGTGGACCATACACAATCATAACCTTAAAAATTAGCCTGCTCCATTTGGTCAAATATTTAATTAACTCACCCCGAATGCCTTGGCAGGGCCAGACCAAGTGATTTCGAAGGCCTTATAGGGTCCGTAGGCCGGACATTCCCCACCCCTGGTTTAAAGCCTCATAAATTTAGAACCTTCTCAGACAGAAATAAAACTATCACGGTGACCAAATCCCTAAATAAAATGACAGATTTATTACTCAACCACCTCCCTGAAAATAATCGGCATCGTTCATTGCCAGGATCCTGTTAAACCAAAGAGCTGATGAGTAACCTTTACCACGTGGCCACGCAGGGCTCAGGGCCGATGCTGCAGTGACAGAGAAAAGGTGGATGCCACTGCTCCCCAGATTTCCTCTGCTGTCTTTCCCCTTCGCAGCCTCCCTTTGCCCAGAGCAGTGGTCGGCAAATTGCGGCTCGCAAGCCACATGCGGATCTTTGGCCCCTTGAGTGTGGCTCTTCCACAAAATACCACGGCCTGGGCGAGTCTATTTTGAAGAAGTGGCGTTAGGAGAAGTTTAAGTTTAAAAAATGTGGCTCTCCAAAGACATTTCAATCGTTGTCCTGTTGATGTTTGGCTCTGTTGACTAAGGAGTTTGCCGACCACTGGCCCAGAGCAACGTGCTTCGCCACCTGCTCAACCTCGCCCCCATCTGCCTTTAGGAAGCACATCGGCCACACCTGAGACTCCTGGTCCTGAGAGGAGCTGGTCTGGGGAGGGCCTCAGAGGCCTGTCCCCCCAAACGCATCCCTGCCGTCTGCTTTGTCTGTGGACAGAGGAGGGTGGCCTGTGGCTGAGGGCGGCGGCTGGAAGTGACCTTCCTCACTCGCCTCCACGCGTTTGTTTGCGAGAACACAGACTCACCGGTGGCCTCCGACAATATGTGTTCCGACATCATGGAAGGGACGTATTTTGCTCAGAAACATGCCCTGTTAGTTGTTGAAACCTCCTTTGCGTTCCCCGAAACAAATGACGGTGCTGTATTTTCTTTTGGGGGGCAGTAAATACAAGTCTTTCATGTTGACAATGATAATATTATATTCTACGATCTATTTGCATTTCTCTCTTTTGCGGGTTTCATTGCTTGGTATAAATCCCCAGGCTGCAGCGAATTAAGCTTCACTCGGGGAGAGGCAGTGCGTCTTGTCATAGCGCTGGGCAGCTCCCCGCACAGGGTGTCACCCACAGGGGTTGGCTTTTGCCAAGGTGCACAGGTAGGAAGATGCGCCCGTTCGGCGTGTGCACACGAAGCCTGGAAGGATTGCCTATGGATCCACAGACTGGATTTCCAAGGAGGAGCCGCTCTGAGCACACGCCTCCGCCATGCGCTACGCGTGGCCCATCCCGCCAGGAGGTCCTGAGGGAAGGGTCGCAGCTGCTTGAGCTCTGCCCGGAGCTCTCGGGCCGTGTGCTGGGCCGAAAGCTGAACCGAGACTGAGGCAGAGAAGCATCTAGAGACGTGTAGAGGAGCGGCCTCTCTCCACCCTCCTGGGGGTCTTCTGGATTTTTCTGAGCGTAAGAGTGTCTTCTCCCAACGGGCAAGTCAGTAAGTTTCTGAGCTAAATGAGGACACAGCCTCAGCCAGGGTTAATATTTACCAGCCGTCCATGGAGCACTGGCTTTGGGCTATGCTTTGCACTAAGCACTCTCTCATTTAATCCTCACAGCAGTCTTAGGAGGTAGGTGCTGCTTTATCCCCATGGTACAGATGGGGAAGCTGAGGCCCAAGGTTCCACAGCTGGTAACTTGCAGAGTAGAAATTCAACCCCGGGGCAATCTGGGAGTTATGGGTGGGAGGAGGAAATATGCCATCTCCGCTTGCTGGGAGAAGCCATTGCGATGTTTACAAGAACACCCCTCTGCCGTGAATAAAAATTCAAGAAAGAATGAATGAGTGGCTTGCATGGGGGTCATTATATCTGTTGGGGTGTCCAGCAGATGTAAATGTCCATAATGTCTTTCTATTTCTCCTTTCCTTCTTGTCTAGTGGAGTTTCCTAGATGTAGAAGTTTCCTAGGAGCAGTTGTGAGCAGGTATGTCTGTGAGTCGTTGGCTCTGTTAATTTCATCCCAAATCCCTTGGAAAAGCACAGAGTCCCTGCTCCAGCTCCATTGGGAAGGGCCGGGAAGCTCAGTTCTTTAGAGCATCTTCCTGATATGCCAAGGTTGCGGGTTGGATCCCCAGTCAGGGCACATACAAGAAGCAACCAATGAATGCATCAATAAATGGAACAGCAGGTGAATGTGTCTCTCTCACTCACCCTCTTCCTCTTTCTCTTTCTCTAAAAATCAATTTAAAAAATTGGAGGACACCTGAGTTACTATACTGGTTAGGTTAAGGAAAAGGGTCTTCTAAGTATCCAACCTGTGTTTTCCTTTTTATTGAGTTTACTGGGGTGACACTGGTTAACAAAATTGTATGGGTTTCAGGTGCACAATTCTATAACACAGCATCTGTACACTGTATTGTGTGTTCACCACCCCAAGTCAAGTCTCAGGCCATCACTTTTAATGGACAAGTTCTGTGGTTTGGATTATTAAAGTCGTAAGTGCTTATTTAATTGTATTTAAAGCCCATTTATCTTTTTTTTTTTTTTTTTTGAGTCTAAGGAAGATTCACTCAGTCAGAAAGGGTGGAATTAATAAATGATTCCCTTTTTAACTCAGCCTGGGCCTCATTCGAACGCCCGTTTTCAACTTGAGCTTTTAAGTATGGCACTTGTGAGTGAAATTGCCCTTGTAGGTTCAAGGTAATTGAATCCCATTTTTCACTTTCCATTTCCCTCTAGAAAAATAAGAATGTTTACAGAGTTTAGCTTCTCAGTGGGGGATTTTCTAAGGTGGGAACTTCAGCAGCGTAAGAGAGGCCGGTGTGGCTGTGACATTCAGGACGGGCTGTCAGGCCTGTGCTTGGCCCATGGACTGGCCACTCCAGGCAGCCTCGAAGAGCAGATGGATTTCTCTGTTTTCACTGGAAACACCAAAGGAATGTCCACACCCTGTCCTTGTACCAGGGCTGGGGGATGAGGAAAGCTAGAATTCTGGCCAGATTTTTGTCATCCATGGAGTGGCTCGGGGCAGTACTTACTGACCAGAGGCAAACCACATGCTAAATCAGCTTGGATCAGGGTCTCAGAAAATGTTGGACAAATGAAAGTTGACTTTAGGTGGCACTTGGATAACGTTGAGTCACATAGTGATACGTGATTATCTTTCCAACTGTCTTTCAATCCTGATTCTATCAAGGACGGTCTCTGTATGATGCTTGATCTTTAACATTATTCTTATCTATTCTTTTAAAAATAAAGGCAGACCGGGCCTGAATGCGGGCCTTTAGAAGCTTATGGCTTCTGGTTTGGGTTTAATAACATGGCTTTCTTTTGCATTGGTTTGTTTGTACGATGACCTTTGATTGCTGGCAGTTTTGAAGGGAAATATGTGACGTTTCATTGTAAGACAGATGGGTTGGAGATTTTGTTTACTGTTAAGAAAATGGCCGTGTTTGAGGGTGTCAGAACTCACCTGCGTGTCACGTGGGCCCTCACATTTGGGATGCACTCATCTCGGTGGCCCGGCGAGAGGTGAAAGGGGGTGGGTTTCTCCTAGAGACTCACAGGTGCCATTTCCAATCTGCCCTCTGCCCTCACTAGCTGTGCCTCCTTGAGCTTCAGTTTTCCCATCTGCAAAGTGGGTATTATGAGCAGTGGGAGGGAAATGGTGCGTTTCATTTCCTACGACAGGGTGGGCCATGTGGCCGATAGCCCACAAACGGTAAGACAATACAGAGGTGATCCCTGGGCTGAGCCTGGGAAGAGCAGGCCCCTTCCTCCAAGGTTAGCTGGGCTCTGTGTTCTCATTGTCAGGCTCCGAGTTTGCCGCTGGGTGGGTGGGAAGGTGAGATGTGGTTCGCACCCCTGCCACCTGGTGAAGAAAGATATTCCTGGGGCCAAGGAAACCAGGCAGACGCCTCTGGCCGGGATGGCCCAGCAGCATGAAGGTCCGAGTTTTGTGCTCTAAGCGGCCTCCCCTTTCAGGCTGCAAATCTTTGGCAAGGGAAGGCAGGCTCTGAATTAAGCTTAATTAAAATTCACTTTAATTGGGGCCATTACTTCAAATCAACTCTACGTAATGAAGCTGTGTAATCATAATTAAGCTCCAGAAATAGAATTAGGAAGCCAAGCACGGATGGGCCCGGTGCCAGGGGCGACAGGGAGGGGACTTCTGGAATCACCGAGGTTTCAGATAGTCAAGGCCAGTGAGTGCGGTGAGGGGAAGAAAGGCCCAACCATCAGGACAAGGAACTCGCCAGAAAGAGGGTTTGGGATACATGGAACGCCGAGAGGCAAAACTTGAGTGGCACCAGGCGGAGGGGCCCAAGTGGTGATGAGAACGGGGTGCCCTCGGGAGGGGGCCCCAACTGTGCTCCTAACTTTTGGGTTAGACAAGGGCAAGCCTGCTCTCCAGAAACTGTGTCCCCAGCTGGGGCATCATGGTCAAGGGCAGCTGTTTCCCAAACAAGGACGTCTCTCTCCCAATTCACTCAGGGCTCTCCTCAGGGGGTTTCCTGGCAGGCACGCCAGGGGCAATGCCTCTGCTTGCGTTACCCTCTGCTTGAGGGCACATGAGGCATGTACCTTTGCAGTTATTGGCATCACCGTTTTGGTGGTAGCTGTTTCTTTTTATGCGGCAGAGTTACCCACTCCCACACTGGTAAGCATATGAAGACTGGGCGCATGGGTTTGGAGTGAGGTGATCAGAGGTGGAACTCTGGATGTGCCAATGACTGGCCAAGTGTCTCGGGCAGTATTTACCCCACTCGCAGTCTCTCCATCTGTCATGAGAGAATTACAATAGAAGATGTCTCAAAGGCTGTTCTCACAGTGATATATATACCCAAAGCACTTCGAACACCGTGCCGGACGCATGACAACACTAATTGTATATGGAGGACTCGCTATGTAGCCAGCAGTGTCCTGCTTCTTATGCATGCTCCAAAGTTATTGTCACAGTCACCCTATGGATAGGTACCATTATTTCCTCTGACTTAAGGACAAGGAGTCTAAAGCTCAGAGAGGTGAAGTAACTTGCCCAAGGTCACACAGTAAGTGGCAATTAGTAAGTATTATAATAAAGCTGCCTATGTGTTTGATCTGCTGGTCAGAATTAGTTAGATCTACAGACAACACATGCCCAGAAGTTCTACAGAGGTCCCAAGGGAAGTCTCTCAGCCAAGCTTGTCCCCAGATCCCAAGTCTGTGACTCTAACTCAGCAACCCTAACTCAGCCAAGAGGAGGCCAGACATTTGGGCTCTGAGAGGATGGAGCTGTGGGTGCCGGTTCCAGAGCTGTGGAGGTGGAGGGAAAGAGACAGCAAGAGAGAGCGTCGCCGAGTTTCTGTTTTTTAACTTGGCATGTCAGTTGTCCTAGCTCAGGAGACCTCGGGAATTACCCTCAGGAGTGGGGAGGGGAAGTCTGGGCACCTGAGCCAAAGAAGAGCTATGTCCCCTCTTGAACCCCCAATTGTCCAGAGCATGCCTCATACTTCTTACGCCACCTTCATGAATGTCAACTGGGTGCCTGGACTAGAGTTGGGCCACAGTTGGCATCAAAGCCCCACGAGTCAGAAATGGCCACTCCCATTCTGCAGATGGGGAAACTGAGACTCACAGAAGCAAAGCACTTGGCCCACTGGCCAATGCGAAATGCACTCTTTGGACCTCGATTTGGGTTTTTAATTCATTCTACCAACCCCATCCTGTCCCAGAGACACTGCCCAGCTGGAGTGCCTCCCAGACTTTCCCTGCTCACCATCGAGCCAGGCCAGCGGGAAGGACCTCTCCCCTCAGACTTAGAACCAAATATGCCTTTGGTGGCAGGAAGGTCCTGAAGTTCATTTTTCCTAAACAGCCTCAGGCGTTCATTCCGCTTGCATGCCTCCAGTGATGGGGACCTCACTACTTACTGAGTTAAATCCTTCACTTCGGATTAGAGCAGGAGGGAAATTTGGCCTTGGCCTAATATTTATGAAGGCCCTCCCATTCAGACTTTGGATGTCATCTCTACATGAGTTCTGTACTAGTTACTGTATAGAAAGTGTTCATCTGTTAAATGTAAATGGTTCAATCGTATTTATCACTTTTTTTTTTTTTTTTTGCAAAGCTGTGTTATGATTTCCTCATCTGATAGTATTATTTTCTTTATGTACCAGGAACCTGAATCAAGAAAGAAAACATGAGTTGTCCGGTCCACTCTCCATGACTAGGAGAACCTGAGAATTAGCGAGGACATGCTTGATGGGCCCTAATCTGTGTATTTGCAATGCTTCTGCTCCCTGGAGAGGGCCTCTTGTGCTCCTACTGTGGTGTGGGAATGGAGGGAGGTCTTGCTCTGCTAGAGAAAGGTTCATGTTCACGGCCCAGGACCGGCTTTGGACAGCCAGGAATCTTGCTGTTTTGGAGAGGAGGGTAAATGGTGCGGGGGAGGGAGGCTGGTGGCCAACTCAGTTGCTCAGGATCTTGTGAAGCATGGTAGCAACTTCCTGGTGCCCATGCCAGGCTGCCCACAGCACAGTTCAGGGGGCACCCTTCCCGTGGTAATCTATGTGAATGCCTCCCTATGGAGTTGGGCTACATGGAGACCCCGATGCCAACCCCAAACCCAGAGAGCACCACAGAGTGAGCTAATGCCACCTCAGGGGAACTGAACCCCAAATTGCAAAGGTGTCACAGACACTGGCTCATGAGGAGGCCACGTCCCTCTCCCAGCTGTGACCTCTTTGTCCTCTACTCCGAGAGCCTTGGCCTCTATTTACACTAAATAGACGCAGCGCCATTTGCCGGTTGCTGTATTTTGGGCAAGCCCAGCTGGAGGCCCCCACAGCCAGTCTGAGCAGGTAGCCGGATGGGTGGAGGTCACGAGGACGGGCCTGCTCTTCCAACAAAGTTTAGCAAACACCTTATCTCCCCAGAGCAGGTGAGGTAATGTTTATGAAAGATCACTCTGTCCCCTTCCACAGGGCGGGGGTGCAGCTGTGACCAACTCACGCCCCATGGCCTCCCTTCAGCTCCCCTGCCTCCCCTGTGCAAGCCCAGAGCCTCAGTGTCCTTGCTGTAAGTGGGACCCAGTTCACGCAGTCGCCCTGGCGATGAAACGAAGCCTGCACATAGGGCTGAGCCTGGCGCTCTGCAAACAGGCCATCCCCAGCGTGCATCACCGCGGTCACCATCCCGGCTCCCGTGCGCCGGGCCGGCTGTTTGGGAGCCAAACTCTCACAGATGTGGCACAGCTGGGCTCTGAACACACTCGTCCAGTCTCAGAGCCAGTGACCTCACCCCAACCAGCCTCCGTGTGTTCCCTCAAAACAACCTGAATTTCCTCTCAATTCCTGCTGTGGTCTTGCTGAGAAGAAAATCTAGTTTTTCATGAACACCAAGGAGAAATGTACTCGTTTCAAAGAATCTCAGAGGACGATGGGTGTGTCTTTCATGCAGGGTCTTCAGGTTCAGCCACCCGGTGTGTCTCCTGGTGTGGGGAACTCCCCCCACAGCCTGTGACCTCTAGCAGACTCAAGGGCAAAGCTCAAAACAGCCGCTGTGCCCCACACCCTCACTTTGGCATTAAGACCCAAGGACTTCAGAGCAGCAATTTTCATTTTACCATCAAAGACACCGTTTATCATTTGGCTCCAAACACATTCTATGTTGAAAAGTCTTGGCTAGCTATTATTTTATCGGTGTCAATCAATGGCAAATTATGCTTCCCATTCTATCTCCAATAAGACTTTGGATTGGTGTGGGATGACCAGTGCACTGACAGTGATTGGGTGTCCGTCACCTGCCAGAGGGTCTGCTGGACAAGCACGTGATGGTCTTAGCTCAGTGGTCGGCAAACTCATTAGTCAACAGAGCCAAATATCAACAGTACAACGATTGAAATTTCTTTTGAGAGCCAAATTTTTTAAACTTAAACTTCTTCTAATGCCACTTCTTCAAAATAGACTCGCCCAGGCCATGGTATTTTGTGGAAGAGCCACACTCAAGGGGCCAAAGAGCCGCATGTGGCTCGCGAGCCGCAGTTTGCCGACCACTGTCTTAGCTCATTGAATCCTCCCACCAGCCCTCAGAGGTCACTGCCTTCATTATCCCATGACACAAGTGCAGGGACCAGTGTTCAGGATGGCCACCGTGCTGGGAAGGGGCAGAGCTGGGAAATCAGAGCTGGGCTGGGGAGGACCCTCCATAGTCTATGCAACATACTGAGGCCAGCAGGGCAAGCATCCAGGCATGTTGCACCTGGAGCCGCTGAATGCCTCTGAGGGCCCTGCCAGAGTGCGCCTCCTCCATGCGATGTCTCCCAGGACTGTAGGTGGCTGAGGAGCTGTGGAGGGTTAAGGTAAGACCCAGGAGGACCCCCAGCCATCCTGGGAAGCCTGGACTGGTGCAAACAGGACTTCTCAGCACTGCACATGGTGACTGCTCACCCAACAGGACACAGGCTTCCCCTAGGTGGGCAGGTTGGATCAGATGACCCATGAGGCAAGAGAGTAGAGTGGTCAGCACAGGGGTTTGCAAACGAGGCAGGCAGGGATTCTTCCATCTAATAGGTCTGTGAACTTGAGCGAGGCTTCTGTGACTTGGTTTTATCACCTGTAAAATGGGTCAGTACAACCTACCTCAGTGTTGCTTCAGATGATTTGGTGAGAGAAGACATTACATGATGCCTGGAAGACAGTAGGTGCTTAATAATGGAGAGTTACCATTCTTACTACTGGGCGGGTGATGCTCTAAGAGTTTCCCTTGGGCATGAACTTGAAATATTAACTTCTGCCTCATCCAGAGGCTGGGGCACAGTAAGACGGCTGTGGCTCAAGCCCTGGCCAGCTCCAGCTCCAGCTCCAGAGCAGCCCTCCATGGGTCATCAGTCCCACTTCAGAGCCTGGGAGAGGTGTGCCTCCTCTGTGCCAGGACAATGTGCTGGACAGTAGACCTGGAGAGTTGAAAAGCCAACCAACGCAAGGTAAGAGAGAACAAAGAAAGGCTGGAAGACAAGGGCAGGCAGAGAGATGCAGAGATGATACTGGGAGGCAGGGTGTTGTGGCTGGTGAGGGACACAGGGTCTGGCATCACATAGGCCTGGGCTAGATGCCTGGCTCTACCCTCCACCATGTGTAACTTTGGGCCAATCACCAACTCTCTCTGTGCCTCAGTTTCCTCATCTGTAAAATAGGGTTACTAATGGTTCCTCCTTCAGAAGTTTGTCTTTAGAGACGCTATCGTGAAATAGCATATGTAAAGCACAGTGCCTGGCTCATAGTGCTCAATAAAGCTGAGCCATAGCATCGTGGTAATAATTATGTCCTAGGTCAAGTGATCCTCGAGTTCTCTCAAAGACCCATTTTACAGGTAGGAAAGTCCAGGGGAGGAGCAGAACCACGCCAATGTGTGGATCCTTTCACTTGCACTCTGTTGCCACCTGGCTGGGCTGCCTCCTGGCCTCCTGACCTTCCTCACCCCTGGGGCTGTCTGTCCCACCAAGAGACTTCCCAGCTTCTTCCAAGCTTAGACAGTGCTCAGCAGCAAAAGCTGCAGGAGCTGGCCTCTAGGGGGCAGCAGGAGCCTTGGAAACCAGGCTGGCTGCAAGACTGGGTTGAGCTGGTAGTGAGCTTCAGTCACACAAGAGGCAATGGGGGACCCTGGGGAGGAGGCTGACCAGCTGAGGCCAGTATGCCTGCGCTGGGAGCTGGAGCCAGGGCTGGGGCAGCAAGACAAGGGGAAGCAGAGGGGCACTGAATGAGTTGAGGATGCCGGCCGCCTCTGCAGCCCCCTCTCCCAGCCAAGCATGTCCAGTCCCTGCACTCATCCTTGTGCCATGGGGATTAAATGTGACCCAATCCAGCCCTCTAGGCAGAGAGAAGCCAGTGCAGCCTGGGGAGCGGCAGGGCCAGGGAGTGGGGGTGGCTGGGGGTGCGTCATGCTGGAGTGGTCAGAAAAAAGCATTTTCCAAGCCACAAGGACCACACAGAGCCCCAGGGCGTTTCCTGGAATTGCTTGTGGACCCCTCGGACCCAACTGGCCCACTCCCATGTGTGGCTCTAGGGTCCTGTAGAGCCTGCCCCCGGCCTCTGTGTCTTAAGGCCTGTCGTTTTGGCCAGTGGACCAGGGGATCGGCATGCAGGCTCACATCTGGCCGCCTCTGCTCTGTGCTGGCAGCAGAACTACCTCCCAGAAGGGCCACAGAAGTGACAAACACCACTGCTCATTGCTCACCCGTGCCAGGCCCTGAGCTAAGGGTTCTGTGGGTATTGTTCTATGCTTCCCCCCTTTCACAACAGTCCTTCATCTGTTCTTTACAGATGATGACCTGAACTGAGGCTCAGAGAGGTGGAGTGACGTGCCCATGGGCACACAACAGTCAGTACCTGAGGCAGCATCAGAATCCAGGGCTGTCTAGCTCCAAAGCAGGAATGCTTTCACTCTCAGGGCACCTGAGCGAGGGGTTGGAGAAGCAGCCACAGCTGTGCCCAGCCCGGTGCCAAGGAAAGGAGTCAGCATGCCCCGGCCCTGCAGAAGGGTGCCCGCCTCGGACCCTGCACCATGGGGACTGGCAAATATCAAACACTGAAACAATTGTACTTAAAAAAAACTTTGCTGATACAGGAGAGCTAAACTGTCTGTTCTCTCCTCCACATAGGCCTCTGTCCTCCTGAAAAACCAAGGTCCTTGTGGCTCTGGGCTCAAACCCTATACATTTTGGCAGGAAGGGGGCTAGGAGGAGGAGGGAAGTGTCTGGGTCTGAGACTCCCTGGGGATCTCTCTGCAGACTCCTGCTCCCGGAAGCTGGGTTTTCCAGCTCTGCTTCCCGTGGCTCTTAGTTTTCAACCTCAGTTTCCCCATATGAATCATGGATCTCCTTGCTGCCTCTGGCCTTGCTGGCAGTTTGCAAGGGTTCCGTAAGGTCTGTGCAGTGCAAATGTCAGTCATTACTTCGGACAGCGG
The DNA here is from genome assembly GCA_026230045.1 of Corynorhinus townsendii. NCBI lineage: Eukaryota > Metazoa > Chordata > Mammalia > Chiroptera > Vespertilionidae > Corynorhinus > Corynorhinus townsendii. The sequence continues at coordinate 165,579,401 of JAPDVU010000006.1, read as the reverse complement.
CTCTGTGCTAACTTGCTTTGGGATCAGAAATTGGGATCAGTGCAGGGCGATCCCCTGATAACACTGTCTCTCTCCACCCCACTAGTCAAATGAGATTCAAATAGTCCATTTGAATGGCCCTGTGATGACCCTGTAAATGTCAGGTAACTCAGATGGTCTCTCTCTCATTCCTATCTCCTCGACCTATTCCACCTCTAATCTCTCCATCTCGGTTTCTCCTCTATTCAAATTAGTTATTTGAATGACTAGAAGCCAGGCGTTTTCTTTCTAGGCTCCCTGGCCCAGAACTTGCCGAGGAATTCTCCCCCGGGTGTCGTTGATTGAGAGATGCCGGGGTTCCGCTGTGCACAGGCCACCGAGACGCTGGCCAGCTCAGCCTGGCGGGCCCACGGGTCCTCACAAAGCATCCGCTTCCTCCCCTGCCTGAAGGGATCAGAGAAGGACTGGAGGCAGGTGAGCATCCTTGGGCCTTCTAGACGGAGAATCGCTTCTGTCTTCGGTCAAAGACGGCACTTAGCCAGGATGTTGATGGGTCGGTGACACAGAGAGCAGACAGCAACATGAATACTATTTGTCGCTCCTGAGCAGAGAGAGGGCCCTCGGAGCTTCCCCAGCTGCCCTGCCACCACACACCTCTCACTGTTGGAATCTTTCTGATCCTCCTGCACCTGACATCTGCTTAAGGCTCAGCCCACGGTGGCAACCAGGAGGTGGTGACAGCTCTTTGGCCCCTTGGAGTTGGGTTGAGGTCCCAGAGTCCCCCAGTTTGGGCCAGTGCTTCCCGCTCTCTGAGCCTCCATTTCCACATCTGTCTAGTGGGCCACCCCCTCTCTACGCTCCCCCAATCTAGGATTGATGGGGCCGGATGAGATCATTTACAGAGGTGAGGGCTTAGCACGTTGTAGATGTAGACCTCACCTGCCAAATCTCCGGGGTTTCTTGAGTGTTATTGTTTTGTAATCAACAAAGCTCTGACTCATCAAGTGAGGGTACAGGAAGTACTTTTGACTTGGCTACAAACTGCACTCTCGAGCACTCTAACCTACACAGGGGCACGTGAACATGGACAACTTTTGCTACAATAATGGCATTTGTCGAGGGGGAACCTGAAGCACCGTGCAAAATCCAGACACATCAGTCGGGGAGAGGCTGAAGAAACTATGGCGCATTCACAGTATTAGACTAAGAGGCATGAACGATAATCATTTATTTTTCTCTTTCTACTGATCTGGAGAGATGGCCATGATGCATTCAGCAAAGAATGTCTACAGAAAAATGTGCATAGTATGATTTTTTTTAAAGAAACAGACTACCTTCCTTTTCCCTCTATTCTATGGGAGGACATGTATGTTGTTCTGAACCTACTAAGAGATATGGCAAGACCCACACCTGCGGCCAACATTGCTTACCTACAGGGGGCGCACAGAAGGGCGATGCCAGGGGAGAAAGGAGATTTAAGAGTCTATTACATTTATTTCTATTCACCTCTGAATTGCTTGCTTTTTTCCAAATGTATTTATCATTTCTTTTTGAAATGAAATGGTAGTGTCAGAAGGCCACGGCACACAGGAAGCCCACGGTTAATGGAATGAGGAGATGAATGAAGTCTAGTAATCCTACCACTTCACTCCCTTGAAACGGGAAATGTTTTCCAGTTTTAGATTCTCTACCCACATGCAAATGCCTCTGATGGGGGCTGATAAAGCCGACCCTGTCACTGATCACCAACTGGAGCTTGTCAGCCTCTGGCCACGATCAAGACAAGTGAGTGTGTGAGTGTGTGTGCATGCGCGCACTCTCGTGTGTGTTTGGAGGGAGGAGGTGAGACAAGGGTCATCCGTCAGATGCCTTCTGTGCCTAGAAGCAGGCTAGGTGTCTTCACACACCCACCTGGTTTATAGAATGCAGGCACATCCTGCAGGGTAGCCCTCAGCCTCACTTTATGAACAAGGAAACTAAGGCTGAAAGGGTTTGTGATTTGGATGCAAACACAGGCTATCTGAGTCCAAGGCCAAGGCCCCAACTCTCAGAAACGTCTGCTTTAAAACAATACTGATGATAAGAGCAGACGTACACTCATAGAGCCCTAGCTCCACTTAGCAGATGAGGAAACGGAGCTGCCATGGGGGACTGTGGAAGGACACACACTCAGCAAGGGGAGAGAAGAAACTTGAACCCAGGCAGTGTGACTGCAGAGCCTGCCCCTTCGATCTTAGGGCGGGACCCAGCAAGTCAACGCAGCAGGCCTGGCCCTAGAACTGCCCATCCATCACTCTTCCCACTATGCTAGGCTGGTGCCCCTCACAACGTGAACCCAGGTGGAGGGAGGCTGGGAGGCTTGCCTAGCTCTGCTTTTACCCCGGATTGCTTGACAGGTTCCAGGGGTAACGGTGGCCTTCTCAGGGTCAGCTCAGAGCGTCTGGTTCCAACATTGTCTTGGACTTCCTGCTGCCAGGACCAGCCAGTTGCTGCCCAGGCCTTGGTGCATGGCCCACGGCGGCCAGGCAGCTCCCCAGGGCTTTGCCAGGAGGCAATCCTCATTTATCGAAGGCAGTGTGTGCCAGAATCCATCTGTTTTCTTCCCAATGGACCTATTTCCGCCATTTCTGCCAACCACCCCAAACATTATTTATTTACTATTTACGTTTAAATCATCCTACTGTTGAAACTAAAAAAGAAGAAAAAAAAAGCCCACAAACTCCCCAAAACGAAAAATAAACTTTATTTATTTATTTATTTATTTTTGTTGTTGTTAATCCTCACCCGATGATATTTTTCCATTGATTTTTAGAGAGAGTCGAAGGGATGGAGACACACATACACACACAGAGAAACATCAATGTGAGAGACACACATCGATTGGTTGCCTCCCACCTGACTAGGGTTGGGGATCCAGTCTGCAACCGGTCATGCCCTGGACCGGAATCGCAGACGCTCTATCCACTGAGCCAAACCAGCCGGGGCTTCGCTTTACTTTTAAGAGGAAATCTCTCATTGCTCTAACTGGGAAAGCAGCCTGGCTTACCATAGCAGGGTAAACAGGAGGGCTGGAGCCACTGTGCAGGCAGGTATGCACCCTGCCAAGCACAAACAGAGAAGGAGTACAGGGCTCCCCTGCACCCCAGCGTCCGCCCACCCTGGGGACAAAAGCAGAACCAAGCCATCCAATCCCAGAGACGCCCACCTCAGCGAAGCGCCTACCCACTGCTTGTTCAAGTAAGACCATGAGCTGGAGAGGTCAAGCCCCACCAGCCCCTACGGACACGTTCTCCTTGACGCCACCCAAAGGCCTGAGAGGGAACCACCCACGTGACACCACCCACGTGCCTGACATGCTCTGGGCCCCAGGGAAATGCTCTTGGCCAGAGACCATCTTACACCATGATGGCCAGGTGGCACCCTCTTCCTCAGACCACCCAGGGCCCTTGGCCAGCTCCTGGGGCTCCTTTGAGAGCCTCCCCAGGAAAAGGTTGGTCCCAAGGATGGGACATTACCTTCAATGGTCATATAGCCCCTGAGCAGGGGCGTGGAATTAGGAGAGACAAACTCTACACTAGTATCTTTTCTGTCATCTAATTTTCTTTCTAATATCGAGAAAATATTTATAGATCAATAATAATAATGATGATAATGAAGAATTTTTTGAGACTGTCTGGCATCCCAGTGGACTGTGCACCCGGGGACTGTGTCCTGCCGGGGCTGTGGGAGGCAGCTCAGGTGAGCGGGTGTGAGCAGTGGCTGCTGCTCCTCCGTGTGACAGGGCTGGTCTCCTTCAGCACCATCAGCCCCAGGGGGCAGGGCAACAGCTGGGGTTCCAGTCCTCCCAGAGCTAGGCAGGCAGTGCAGCTCATCCTAGATGTCTAATCCAGGCTGGGCACTTGCCAAGGGGGTGCTCTTTGGAAGTTGCTCGCCCCTCTGGGCTTTCTTGCCCGTAGACAACCCACTTTAAAGAGCTGCTGTGAAGCTTATAAGAGAGGCCACCATGGTGCCCTGGTCCACACTGTGACTTTAGCAACTCGGCAGTCAGTTGCCTGTGCAAGGTGCTGGGCACCTCGCATTCCCTCCCTGGACCTCAGTCCCCCCAGAGCAAATCTAGATCTAGCCAATCCGAGGTCCCCACCTCAGCTCTCGGGCTAAGCCCGTCTACGGACACGATTCTGGGGGTTCTACAGGGTTTTCTGATCAGCTGCCAACATGTGAACACCAGGGGCCCACAGAGGAACCTGGGTCTCGCACGTCTCCCAAAACATGCAGAGCTGGCCGCATTGGGCCCACGTGATACATTTGCTGGGCGCTGGGCAGGGTTGTCTCCTGAGTCAGGACCACCTACACAGGCTTCTTAGCCATTAAGTTATTGGGTGTTTAATATTCATAACAGCTGTATTTTAGAGAGAGGAAATGGAGGCATGCAGATGTTAAACAGCTGGCCCTATGTTACACGGAAATGAATGAGAGAGCTCCCTCTCAGGCAGAGAGCCAGGGCTGTACCAGTTGCTGGGGAGACAGGTGTGGCAATGTGACACCCAGGGTTCCCCCTGCAGGCTCTCTTACTCCTTGCTTTGCTGGGGAAGCAAGGGTTAACCCTGCTCTGCTCATCTCGCCTGGCCAGAGGCTGCCAGGAGGGAGCCACTGGAGGTAGACAAAACCAGGCGCCCCTGCCCCCCACCACTCCAAAGGTAACTGGTGCTGGCTCTGACAGCAGTCCCGGACCCAGCTGGCCCTGGGGTGGGCAGACCCTGGGGTGCAGGGGAGCCCTGTACTCCTTCTCTGTTTATGCTTGGCAGGGTGCATACCTGCCTGCACAGTGGCTCCAGCCCTCCTGTTTACCCTGCAAACAGCCAACTGCCCCACACCATCACTTAGAGGCCAGGGGGCGGCTGCCCGGGGCACTGGGCGGCCCAGGCCTGTTTGAGCTGTCCTGGGACCTGCGCTTGCACGTGCCAAGAGCCCATTTGCCTAGGAATTAATGGGCACCCACACCCCTGCTAGATGCAGGCACGAGCCAGGGAGGCAGCCAGGGAGGCAGCCAGGGAAAGCAGAGGGGAGGGGGTGCGAGGTTGCTGCTGGGCTCGGCCTGACTCAACTCCTCATGGGTCCTGTGACCTTGAGCCACTGGAGCCGGGGGCCTCAGTTTTCCCATCAGTATCTGCCCTTGTAGAACTCCAGAAAGCAGCAAAGTCATGGGCTTGGGAGATTCCGGGGACAGTGACAGCAACCTTTAACTTTCATGGTGGAGTTAGAGGGTTCAGCTCTAGGCATTCAACTCAGTCTCTGAAAGCTGGTCATGGAAGTGTAACCTGCTTCCAGAAACCTGTACATGTTATAAACGTTTTCCTGCCTGGATGAGTTGAACATACCCACGCAATGAGCACCCAGATCAAGAAGCAGAGTATCCCCTGCAATTCCAGAAAATTCCCTCACCACCCTCACCGCAATTGCAGGCGGTGCGAGGCAGGAGATGCTCATTTTATAGATGAAGGAACGGGCTCAGTGGTTGATCACGCCAGCGGGGGACGGAGCTCACATTTGAACCCAGGCCCTTCATCTCGGAGCCCACGCATTAACCACTGTGCTGGGAAAAGGGTGGGCATGGGCTGAGGGACAGATCGGCCCTGTGACCTACCATCCTTGTCTTCCAGGCACTTCCCGTCCTGGGATGCCAAGGTAGAAAGCCAACCACTGCCTGGAGGTGTAAATGTTGTGTCATTTCTCATCTGCCCCCTCCCACCCCCAGGGCCATAGGGACAGAGACCGTATCTTGTTAGTCATGCAAAGCCCTGCCTTATACCTGGTAGACAGTAGGTGCTCAATAAATATGTGTCCAGTGACAGATGAATGAATGAATGAATGAATGAGTGAGTGAGTGAAGGAGGGAATGAATGGAAAGGGAGGGAGGGAGGAATTCGAGTAGGAGGAAGAGCGAGAGGGAGGAAGAAAGAGCAAACAAGCTCCCATCCCGAATTCTGGGCCTTTCTGTCTGGCCAGCCTCCCCCTGCTTCTTTCTTCACTAGATCAGAACATTTGCTCCAGATCTGCTTTCCAAAATACCTCCTCAGATCAGCCCCAGGTCTCCCTGATGCCACAGTGACTATCAGAAAAGTGGAAATGCAGCCTCAACTTACCTGAGGGTGGGCACAGGCCAGAGAGAGCCAAGAGAGTCAAGCTCACCTCCGCTGGCCCCTGGACCCAGCCCCACTCACCTCCCAGATGACCCCCACCCCCTTTCTGCTCTTCCCGTATTACACTCGGGAGCTTCCACAGCCCTGGCCTGTGCTCGCTCTGCTGCTTCTGCCCAGAGGCGCCTTCCCTTGGTCAACCCACCCGGCAGGAATGTCTACTCACTGACCCTCTGGGACTCAGCTCAAGGGTCAGGCCCTGTCTCCTTGGCGATTTCCCTTCCTGATTTTCCTTCTCCAGACGGAGAGGGCCTTGCCCCAGCATTTTCTTCCTCTAGTGCATTCAACCGGGCTCCGCAGTCATTCACACCTAGTGAGTCCCAGTGAGTCCAGTTGCTATTGGCAGGGAAACCCCCAGCACCTGCCTCAACGGGCACAGGTGAATCTATTACCCACCAGGCGTCATGCCCTGCGGCTGCCTCCCCTGCAGGATGTGGACGGATGCCTAAGCAGTGACCAGCTTCTCCCCTTCCTCCTCCTCCCTGACGGCACTTCATGCACATCCCTACCCTGTGTGAGGACGGGGGCGGGGGGGGGTTAGGGTTAGGGGTGCGTAAGCATGGGAACCCTGTTGCCTTGCACATGCACAACATGCCAGGTTCTGTGCCAAGCGCCTCATCTTTTGTTTCCTTTGTCCCCACGACAATTCCCATTTTACAGATGAGGAGGTTGAGGCTCAGAGCGAGGAAGGGGCTCGCCCAAGGTCACACACAGGGTAAGGGAGAAAGCTGGAGTTGGAGGGCAGTTCCCTTTGACTCTACACTTGCCTCCTGGAAGCTATTATTATATTGCCCTGATTGAAAGGCTCTGGGGCTGCAATTCTACGGCCTGAGAGCCCTAATTTGGATTCTGTCAGCATCTTCCTGGCTTAAGGCCAAGCAGGAAGCGGCCCCCTTTTCTCACCTGGCCTGGCCTCAGCTGACCCCTCGTCTAGGTCCGTCTCCTGGCTGGCTCCTTTGCTCCTACGTGTGTGTGTGTGTGTGTGTGTGTGTGTGTTGGGGGTGGGGTTGGTTGGAGAAAGTACCTCCTTCAGGCAGCTCAGCCCCACAGCTACTCCAAACCCCCTGCCCTGCCCCCACAGTCCTCTGAAGGCGCGTGGACAATCAGACCTGATCTGAGAATTGCCCACGTGGAAAATCCAGGGGAACACATTCTGTTGGCTCTGGACAGGGGCAGCTGTCACTGTCCCCAGCCCCGAGTTCTGGCTGGCTGGCCCCCTCCCTCAGGCAGGAGAAGGAGGGAGCAGGGTGCCCTGTGGGCTCACACGGACATGCCCATGCTGGCCCCAGCAGCCCCTCTGCTAGAACAAACCTGTTCCTCACTCTGGCAAGAGCATCCACTGGGCAGTGTGAGTCTGTGGCTGCCAAATAGACCCAATGTAGCTTTCTGTGCATTTCCCCCCAAATAAAGACCATCAGGTGCCCCAGATCTCCAGGTCCAGGCTCCTGGCAGTGACCTCCTGCTCTAAGGAGTCCCTGTGAGAGAGTTCCAGCTCTGGGGAGAGCTGTCAGTCACAGCAAGCACCTGCTCCCCCTTGGTCCTCTGCCTCCCATGTCCTCTCTCTGGATATGAAACCCCTCAGAAGATGGACATAGAGTCCTCCCTGAGGCAGGAAGCTGGCCACCCACAGACACTTCTGGGCTGCCTGCCGTGGGCTCAGGCTGCCCTCCCCAGCTTGGAGGCCGGCACACACCTCGACCACAATCCAGCCACCTGTCTGTTCACTCACAGTCTACTCAACAAGCATTTGCTAGGTGCCACGCGGAGGACCAGGGTGTGAGAGGTCCTGCCTGTGCAGAACTCATGTGTGGCGGAAGAGAGACAGATCACTGGTGACCACAGTGCAGGAGCCATGTGCCTGGATGGGCTCAATCCCTTTAAGGGGGCTTGGCCATCTACTAGCTCTATCAGGAGCAGAGGGTGCTCTCAGGGAACACCCAAGGCAGGGAGGGATCAGATTTGTGTTTTCAGAAGATCATCGTGGACCGGAGAGTGTGAGATCGGTGGCAGACATGGGCTGGGAGGCTGACCCACACACAGGTGGGTGGATGGCAGCCAGAACCTAGGCAGCTGAGGAGGGAGGGAATGGAGAGGAGGAAGAAGGGAATGGAAGGGGATGGAATTGAACACTAATTGGGAGGAGATGCCAATAGGACTGGTGAGATATAAGATGGGGTGATGAGGGAGGGGAAGGCCAAGGGTGACGCCCACATTTCTGTGTTGGGCGATTAAGTGGATGTTGGGGGTCATAGCTAATGAGCAAATGAATGCTGAGAGTGGAAGCTGACCCACCAGCTCACTCCCAAGTCAGAGGAACTGGAACAGTGCTCAGACTTCCTGTCAAGGCACTCCTGTCCCCGGAGACCATGGCCTTGTAGTGCCTGTGGGGAGGGGACTGCCATTGGCTTAGGAGAGGGGAAAGGCGCTGTCTCTTCAGAGTGGTGATTCTCAAACCCGGGACATTTGACAATATCTGGAGACATTTTAGGTTGTCACACGTTGGGAGAGGGGTGATGTGTTCCTGGCATCTAGTGGGTAGAGGCAAGAATGCTGCTAAAGGTGCATCCTCTAACACAGAGGACAGCCCCCCACAACAAAGAACAATCTGGGCCCAAATGCCTACAGTGTTGAGGTCGTTAAACCCCACCTCAGAGAAGCCAAATACTGAAGTTCAATCACAGTGGCTGTGGAGTCAGAGCTCAGGTTCCAATCTCAACTCTACTACCTAGCACTTGTCCAGTCACGGGCAAGTTACTTAGGTGCTCTGTGCCTCACATTCAAGGAGCTAACGCTTGTTGAGCATTTAACGTGGTGCCTAGTGTATAGGAAATAAGCACTGAGTAAAAGGTGAGCTGTCTCCAAGCTTGTTCACCAGTCCACTCAAATGGCACACCCTGGGTGAGAGGAGAAGCTGACCTTCACCTGCAACACCTGCTCAGCCCTGGACACTGGCGGTGACACCGCTATGCCAGTTGGTTATGACCATCGTTGTCATAATCGCAGTGTGCTGGGCACCGTGCAAAGTGTTTTACGTGCATTAGCCCACGTTACCCTCACAAACCCTGTCAAGTAGGAATTTGATTCCCATTTTATGGGTAAGAAAACTGAGGCTCAGAAAGGTTATGTGCTAAGCACCAGGAATACATAGAGGAAGGTTATCTGTGATCTCTAGGACCTCAATCTAGTTAGAGAGACAGGAATAGAAATCAACACAATAACATAACAGAAAGTGTAATTTCCACTCTGCCTTGTCTGACATATGCTCAACAAGTAATCGATGAGCATCTACTATGGGTCAGGCGCTGTCTCAGTTGCCTGGGTTCCTGCCCCCGGCAGCTCACAGTCTAGTGGGCAAGACTGATTACAAGATAATACAAGCGATGCTTATCCGCCAGCGTCCATAGCACTTGGCATTTCCCCAGTGCCTGGTACTAACATGCTTTGGATCATTTAACCTTGAAATTTGTCATGACAAGGTATTATTGTTATCCTCATTTTACAGGTTGGGGAATGAGGTTTTGAAATACTAGGGACTTTGCCCAAAGTATTACAGTTGGTCTGTGGTGGAGCCAGGTGGTGGAACCGTGGTTTTTCAGACCCCAGAGCTCAAGGTCTTAACCACTCACATAGATCCCGCCCTGTTTCAAGTACCTTCTGCTCATGCCTGGTACCTGGTTCCCACCACCTGTCTGTTTGCCCCAGAAATCCCACCGAACCTCACCCTTGGGAAGTGATCAACTTGCTCCACAAGTGGGAGAGAAGCCTCTCACAGTTCCAAGCTGGCAGGATCCTGGAAGACAGTGGGATCCTGGGGATGGAGGCATCCTGAGATATGGAGGTATCCTGAAAGACAGTGGGATCCTGGGAGATGGAGGGATCCTGAAAGACAGTGGGATCCTAGGAGAAGGTGGGATGCTGGGAGATGGCGGGATGTTGAGAATGGGAGCCAGAAGCTTGTTCCTATGGAGCCCAGATGAGCAATCGACAAAGGGGGGCTTCCTGGGGCATCAACCCCGACCCCAGACAGCCTCCCGAGGTCACTTTTTAGTCACAAGATAGGATCTCCATGCAAGGATGTAGCCAGGAAAATACAGGCCCCCCCCCCCCCCCCGTTCTCCAAAAGAGTCTGTGGGCAGGTGCATATCAAAGGAAGAGGCAGCCTGAAAGGACGTCTGTGAAAGGTGCTCCCTGCAGGAACCCAGGGAGGTTTATTCGCCTTCCTTAGTTTCCTCCTCTCCCAGCGGTTCGGGCAGGGCTTGCTCTGTCCCTGACACTCAGACCCTTCAGCCCTCAGTCCACCCGTTCATTCCTGACCTTCTGGGCATCCAGGAGTCCTGGATCCAGCCCCACCTGAAATCTCTCCCTGGCTGTATGAGCCTATGGTTTTCTGGTTTGTCCTTTTATTTACTAGTATTTGCCCCTAAAGTTAGTTTGCCTGGGGTGTCCATCACTTGTAACTAAGACTCCTGACTAATACTGAGGGGGAAGAAGTCAAGTGGGCAGAGCAGAGGGATTAGGGCCAGAGGAGGCTGCAGATGCTGGGGAGGTGGGAGGCCTGCAGGCCGGGGAGGTGTGGAGCCAGGATTAGTGGAGGTCTGAGCAGCAGCCCCTGGTGTTTACAGCAAACAGAACCGGGGTGGCCCAGCCTCGCCCTAGCCCTCAGTGGGGACGGGAAGGGTTGATGGAGAACTCCCTCCAACCCCTCTGGTTTATTAAACAGGGGTGAGGAGTGGGGAGGCATGGAGGTCCCAGGTTTTAGCCCCTCCTCCCTGTAAACTTGGCTTCATTCACACTTAGGTTCCCCTTGCCCCCTACATCCCAGCAGACTCTGTTCTGAGCTCACCCCTGCCCGCTTTCCCACCGATATTCAAAGGTCTAGATCAAGGTTGGGCCTGAGATCAGGATTTTATCCAATTTCCCAGGTAATTCTCAGGACCTTCCAGGTTGGAAACCGTGGACCCAATTCAAAACTCTGTCTTAGGGATGGGAGATGGAGGACTCAGAAGAAAGAGGCTGCTCGTCACCCACACAGAAAATCCCTGGCTGAGCTCATGGCTCAGGACTGCCCTCCCAGCAGGGCATGGGTGCTGGGGGAGGAGGCTCAGGGCATGGAACTGCGCTCCCAGCAGGGCCTGGGTACTGGGGGAGGAGGCTCAGGGCACGGACTGTGCTCCCAGCAGGGCCTGGGTGCTGGGGGAGGAAGCATGGACTGCCCTCCCAGCAGGGCCTGGGTGCTGGGGGAAGAAGCATGGACTGCCCTCCCAGCAGGGCCTGGGTGCTGGTGGAGGAAGTATGGACTGTGCTCACAGCAGGACCTAGGTGCTGGGGGAGGAGGCTCAGGGCATGGACTGTGCTCCCAGCAGAGCCTAGGTGCTGGGGGAGGAGGCTCAGGGCATGGACTGTGCTCCCAGCAGGGCCTGGGTGCTGGGGGAGGAAGCATGGACTGTGCTCCCAGCAGGGCCTGGGTGCTGGGGGAGGAAGCATGGACTGCCCTCCCAGCAGGGCCTGGGTGCTGGGGGAGGAAGCATGGACTGTGCTCCCAGCAGGGCCTGGGTGCTGGGGGAGGAAGCATGGACTGCCCTCCCAGCAGGGCCTGGGTGCTGGGGGAGGAGGCTCAGGGCATGGACTGTGCTCCCAGCAGAGCCTAGGTGCTGGGGGAGGAGGCTCAGGGCATGGACTGTGCTCCCAGCAGGGCCTGGGTGCTGGGGGAGGAAGCATGGACTGTGCTCCCAGCAGGGCCTGGGTGCTGGGGGAGGAAGCATGGACTGTGCTCCCAGCAGGGCCCGGGTGCTGGGGGAGGAAGCATGGACTGCCCTCCCAGCAGGGCCTGGGTGCTGGGGGAGGAGGGAAAGAACACAGGCCTCCCAGGGCCTTTTTACCTTCTCGGACCTTGAGGAGCAGGTGAAGGGCTAGAGCCAGCCCTCCGTGCTAGGACCTGGTGCAGGTTGTGTGTTAACTAAGAGTTACCTGGCTCTGGTCAGCTTGGCTCCCTCCTGCTTTTCAGGTTCTAGGGAAGCCTGACCTCCAAACAAGACAGTTTCTGTGTTTGCATTTCTTGCTGCTCCAAGCAGGGCCCCAGACGAGTGGCAAGCAGAGAGCAGGATCTCTGCGCCCCCACCCCCCAACCCCTAAGAACCAGGGTCCCTCCTTTAACCTGGGGATGAGTCTTCACACAGTGAGGTTTGAGATGCACCTCACACCCGCAGGTGTTTCACGCGCAGCATGGAAGGAGCACAAATGAGTCTGCAGCCACGCAAATTGGCCTCGATTACGTACTTGGATGGTTGTGAAATATTTGGTGTCGAATGCATCTTTGCAAATCAGGTCTTGTTGGAAACCCACCAAAGGAATTAGCGAGTGAAAACAAAACAGGAGCAGCCGCCAGGATAAGCAGGGAAGCCTGGCTTTAAAACATGGGGCCTCACAGCTTCCCTTACGACTGGCTTTATCGCATTAAATGCACTTGAACTGGAGCATGACTGCTCGTCCAACGTGCTCACGCCTGTTCAGGGTTGTGTCAGGAGCTGTGTTGAGCACCTTACGCACTTGACCTTATGGGATCCTCACTTTTGAGGGGGGTGTTACTCCTGTTCCCATTTAGCCAGGGAGAAATGAAGGAACGCACAAGTAAAGACGCCGCTCTGCGCATTTCATCTTGCCTTTTGCTCCTGTGGTAACCCTTTCCCTGCCATCTCCCACACCCCCTCACCCCCCCACCCCCCCCCCCCCCCCCCCCCCCGCTCCAACCGTGTTTTCGTACGTTCTGGAGATCTACTTGGCACCCTCTCAGCAAATGTCAACTTTGTTTACGGTGACATTCTAATGTGGATATGGACAGAGATTAACAAGCGTATTTGCTGTTGTGATGGAACTGCAGGCCTGTTGTTGAGATTTAAATTATGTCAATGTTGCAAAATCTGTTGTATTTTTCATCAGAACAGTCCCTTTCTTTCCCCTCCTCCCTCTCTTCTTTCCTTCCTTCTTTCCTTTCTTCTTATTTCACAGGGGCAAAGCCCTAAAGTCTGCTCTGAAATGGTGCTGATGGCCTGCCTGGGGGCAAGGGACAGATCAAATCACCCTTCAGAGCCTGGGGCTGTTTCTGGAAGTGCTTGGTCCTGGGAGCTTTTCAACCAAGAAAATGAGAGCTGTTGTCCAGGAGGAAAAGGCCCTGCAGTCTAAATGCAGGCAACCCAGAGGTCGCAGGCCATGCTCCCGGTCCTCCCGCACTCAGTGTCTCAGGGGGTTCCTGTCTGCGGGCTCTGCATCCTGGCCAAGGGAGAGCTGGATGAATTGTCCGATGCAATCGCTGGAGACTCATAGGCCTGGGAAGTCCAGTCTGATTCAGGTGGCTAAGAGGCAGCCACGAGGAGGCCCAGGCTCACGGCGCTTAGATGACTTGTCCCTAATCACATGGCCGGGGAGGTGGCAGTACCCGCCCAGCATTATAGCAGGACCTAGTGGGTAACATGCGTGACGTAAGCAAACCTGGTAAAGAGCACGTGTCTGTCTCCAGGGAGAACTGTTATTCAGGGGCTCAAAATGCCCCCTAGTGTTTCTATGTCTTCCAGGCCTTTTTCCAATAGAAGCAGGAACTATGCATCGTCTGTGAAACTCCTTCAGTTTTGAATGATGGCAATTCATTCACATGCAGTCAAATGGGTCCAATGCAGTCTGGGGGTCGCCCCCACGCCCCCGTGTGCCTTCTTCTGAAGGTGAGGACCGAGGTTTGAACTGTGCTGGACAGATACAGGAAGGCTCTTGAGGGTGATCGTGATGCCCCTAACTGAAGGGCTCTCGAACCAAAGCACGCAATGCCTTTTCCTTCTCTCAAACTAATATTTGGAGACTGTGGTTGAGCAACCCTAGGTCCGCCTGACAGCTTTCAGATTCAGGCTACTCACTGGGCTTTGATCTCCATGTCAAAGGCAGAGCTTGGGGGAGACGGTCGAGCGTAAGCCAGCAGGGTTGGACTGAAGCCAGACAGGAAAGGATATATTCTGAGTAGTTTCCTCTCAGACCAAAGCAAAAGAGGTGAAAAATCACCATCAGAGGCAAGACGGTTTCTGGAAAATGCTGAGTAATGCAGAATCTATAGCAACAAGCCTATCAAAGCACTTTGAAAATTAAGAGGAGACACGGGATGTCTTCTCTAGTTCAGCCAGAAAATTCCTGCAAAGCTATCAGGTCAACACATCACGGCTGGCGGGGGACCTGGGTCCAAATCTCAGTCTCCCTCCTGCTAGCCGCCGCAGTCTACAGCAGGCTGGCAGCAGCTCGGAGCTCAGGGCTCTCGTAGATAAAAATGGGAAATAAAATACCCAGTGAGGTGGCTGTTATGAGAAAGAAGAGAGCGGAACGTAACAGCTCTCAATATCTCAACACTTGCCCTGTGTCAGGCATCGATCATCCCACTTAACCTCATTACTTCCACATTCTCACCTCAGCGTTGTTGTCAGCACGTGTGTACGCCCCTGGTAAGGGTAATAGCGCCACTTAGATCATGGTTAGCATTTTTATTACAGGAGACGTGCACGTCTCCGGGCCCAGGGCGGGAGGCAGCTCCCTGAGTCATAGTAGTGACACTGGGAAAACTTCCCTAACCACCCAAGAATCCCAAACACTCCTGCCCCTCGAGAATCCTCCTCTAGAACATCCACAGGTTTCCTTGTCCGTGTGCCCTGAGCCTTGAATGGATCAAGCAGTTTGAAATGAAAATAGATGGCCTTTTTTGTAAGGTAGATTTGAAGATTTTCTCCTTTTACATCTATTACTCCCCCTGTGACATACTGCTTGCCCAATACTGGGTATGTGATACTCCTGAAATAAACTTTGTAAAAAGTCAGTTTATTGTTTTTTCCTGCAACAGAAGCAATTTAAGCTTGCTCTGATAAACTTGGGAACTATAAGTAGGCTGGGTGAAGTAAGCTCTGAAGGGCAGAGGGTAATGAGAAGGGGTCTTTGGAAAGGAAAATGCAAATGCCCATCTGGAAACTGGAGGGTTGGAAGGTGGCTATTTCCTTGGCCAAACCCCAGCAAGCTCCCAAGCTTACCTTCCTCATCTCAGCCTGCTCGGGGCCTAGCACAGTGCCTGGCAGGAGGGAGATGCTTGGGGAAGTTGCGAGCGTGGTACTGCCAATGTCCCTTGCCCAAGGTGGGTGCAGAAATGTTGGGGTTGGGCAGGGGAGCTTCTGGCTGTCAGAATGGGACATGGCAAGTCATGGGTGGGAGCTAGGGATGTGAGGGATAGTCCTAACTGGGGGCAAAGTACACCCAATGAATGTCAGGGACACGGAGTTCCATGGGCACAGATGGGGGGAGTGAGCTAATGGTGGTGACCCTCTGGGCGGCCAAATGATGGAAGCTTTAGAGTTATGCCTTCTTTCATCTGCTCTTTCAGATCTGTATTTTAATTATTTCCCTGCAAAGAACTTACATGCTGCATATGATGTGATCCATGAAAAAACTCATGTATTTCCTTCCATGCTGTTTCCCCCAAAGGTAAGTATTACTTGTAACCACAGCAGACAGATTCACAGACTGGAGGTCGAAATGGCTGAATGGAGAACTTCGCATTTCATAAAGCAATGGCTCGACCATGGACACCCTCTTTAAGGGCAGGTGAACCCTCTCACTGCTCCTCACGCGTGACCTCATGGAACCATGAGGGACATAAAGAGTCCTTTATCTTTGTCCCAGGTCCCACCACGAGCAGGTGACTGTTAACACCCGAGGGGCCGGTGAAATGGAGAAGGCCGCTTATCAGCTGGGGCCTGGCAGATAGTATCACTGAGGCCCAGACCCACACAAGGGCCTCAGCCCTGACTTGTGTTTGCAGCCTGTTCCCCCCAAGATGCCCCAGATAACCATCTGATAAGATGCGTTTAGCTATCTAATTTGCATGATCCTGACAATTTTCATTCAAAACATATGCAAATACTGAGGGCAGGTTTCTGGGGACAGAGGTTGCCATGAAATGCTTCTAAACTTTTAACCAAATGACTCCATTAACCTCCACAAGAGGAGCTTTTGATTTTGGCCTCTATTTGCATCCAAAGGACAGTTGGACCCTGTTCATTCCTTATCTCATCTCTGGGAGGGCGTAATTGGCAATGTGACCTGGTGACTTTTCCAGAGACGCTGGGCTCCTGGGTCCCTCTCCAGCTGGGCCTGGGCAGGCTCCGGGCACGGTCCCAAGCCACTGGGCAGTGGTTGGAGCCAGCACTTACCAGAAGCAGGCTTTCGGGTCCTCCGGGGCACCTGCCTGGTGTGTTTGTACAGCGGTGGGTCAGCAGGTTGAGGAGTTAGCGCACAAAGAGACAAGGGCTGCACAAAGAGACAAGCGCTGATTAACTCATGGCCCGAAAGCAGTGCGGCTGGAGGGGTAACCTGATCTCCTGCAAGGGAAGGGCTAATCTCCAGCGAGGCTGGCATGTTGCAGAGGCCTTTCCTGCTTCCTCCGCCAGGCCTGGTGGGCTCAGGCAATCACCTCTTAAATCCCAGGCAGGACATCTGTCAGACCAGTGGCCCTGGGCAGCGCTTGCCTCAGTGGCCCTCAGCTGTGCAGGTTGTAGGGCCTGTGCTTATGCTGTTCGTTTAATGCTCTGCTGTCACTGTCTGGGGATTCTTAATCATTTTTAAACAGAGGGCCCCCATGTTTAGTTTGCATTGGTCCCCACAAACTATGGAGCTGGTCCTGGGTCTGGGGTCCTAGCATGGGCCCCTGGGGATTGCCAAGGGTAACTGCAGCTCCTTCGCCTGGCATTCAAGGCCCTTTCCAATTCAGTGTCCTGACACCTTTTCAAGCACCCTCGCACTCCTCAGTCTCAGCCGGAGACTCTGCCACACACCTTCCTGCCTCTGCACTTGGCGTTTATCGGGCCTGGTAAGCCTTTCCCCCTCCGCATCTCCCTGCAACTCCTATTTGTGCAGCAAGACCCTGCAGAAGAATTTTTCTCTTCCTGAAGATTTCTTTGAAATCCTGCGGGCATAGTTAGTGGCTCCCTGAATACCAGTGCAGCACTTAGCGACTTGCAGCATGAAGGCATATCTGTCTTGAGGGATATTTAAAAATATTTAACCAGCACAGCCAGGAGCAGGACCCCTGGAGGCTGCTGCAGGGCCTGGGGTTAACCCGTCACTTCCTGGATGGTGGGAATCAGGGGGCTTTGGGGGGCCCAGGCCAGTGGCTGTTTACCAGCCGTTAAGGAGTAATTCAACCCTTTAAAAGCAGGAACTGCAGGCCTGACTCATCCTGGTTGACCAGCAGCCCTAGAGCTCCCTACTGGAACAGAAGCTAACTGTCAGGGGCCGTGTGTGGCTCATCTCTCTGGTCAGGTGTCCAGCACATGGCTTAGCTGGAGTCAGTGCTCAGAGAAGGAGCCATGGAAGGGTGTGGGAAAAGGCAGGAAGGCCTATGGTGACCTGGGTCCCTGCATGCTTCTCAGGGGAGGGGGATCCGCTCTGAGATCCGGAGACCCACCTCTCCAGTTTTCCTTCCCAGGGGACCCTCTGCAGCTAAGGAGCCCAGCATAAGGCAAAGTGTCCTACAGGGGCTGGGAAAAAAAAACCTAAGAAAAAGGAGGCAGTCTCAGGCTTCATGCATCCACATAAGACAGGGAACATGCACTCACACCCCAACACACATGCAAACATGCCCAGTACACGTGCCAACCTATATATACACCTCACTCACACACCCCTCCTACTCCGAAATACGCCACACCCCCTAAAGCCAGGCGCGACCCATAGAAGCCAGCATGTGGCCACATCAGGCATCTCTGCTGGGCTGGGAGGGGGTCACAGGTGGGGGCTGCCGGTGCTACTGAGGGAGAGTCGCCTGGGTCTGTGGTCGGCAAACTGCGGCTCCTGCGCCACATGCGGCTTTTTGGTCCCTTGAGTGTGGCTCTTCCACAAAATACCACGGCCTGGGTGAGTCTATTTTGAAGAAGTGGCGCTAGAAGAAGTTTAAAAAATGTGGCTCTCAAAAGAAATGTCAATGGTTGTACTGTTGATGTTTGGCTCTGTTGACTAATGAGTTTGCCGACCACTGGCCTGGGTGCAGGGAGGGTTTGCAGAGGCAGAAAGAGGTGGAAGCACCCGGGGCGGGGGAGGGCTGGAGTAGAGGATGAGACTTAGGAGGTCTTGGGGGAGGAGGTGCAGAGGAGAAGGCTGTGGAAAGAGGGGTGGGGCGGTAGAGGGGTCACACCTGTGCCGGGAACCTTCCAGGCATCAGGTGTGGGCCAGGCACTTTGCAGAAGCCATCACTATACTTACACCCTCCCTGGGAGGTGGGAACCACGATCTCATTTCACAGGCTCAGCCCCATGGAACGGTCTGCCTAGGGCTCCCCAGCCCAAGAGTGGAACGCACCCGTTAATCCATGTCTGCTGGATTCCATACCCCTGTCTGTCATTCCCACCTTGCACCACTGGGGTAAGGAGCCATGTATAGGGACCTTTATTCGCCATGTCTCCCCTCCCTAAAGGACACAGGCCGGGTGACTGCCCCTTTTTCCCTGTTATCGTTTCATGAACTCCAACTGGGAGAATGGGTACGAGCTATCGGCAAGGGATTTAGGCCAGAGCCAGGGTTTACATCCTTGGCGCTGGTCATTTGGGGCTGCACCATCCTTCATTGTGGAAGGCTGTCCCGTGCTTTGCAGGGTGTTTAAAAGCCTATTTGGCCAGGACCTCCATTCCTTCCTCTCTACCCCAAGTTGTGATGAATGTCCCATGGGTGGGCAGTGGGGGGCAGGGGAGAGAGAATCACCCTGTAGCTGAGAACCTCAGGGTTGGATAGATGGGTAGCTTGTGAGGGTCCAGGGCAGTTCACAAATTTCCTAGGCTCTTCTGCTCAGACTTCTCAGCACTCAGACACCTGTCCCTCTGGCCTCGGTGCTGATGATGCCAGGCGAGCACCCGGGGAATGGACAACAAGATCTTGGAGGGCCTTGTGGGCTACCCTGCAGATCTGGGCAGGTGCTGGCCCGCCTTCCCCCATGGGCGACTGGACTCCCATAGAGACACTTTGTCCAGCGCCTTCCTTCTGCCTGTACCCCCAGGACGGCCAGACCCAACGGCCAATTATGAAAATGAAAAATCCAGGCCTCAGCCCCAAATGAGTGTTTTCCTCTGGTGCTTTGATTCTCCTGTAATAAGTGCCTGGTCACCAAAGCATCTCAGGAATGTGGCCTTGATAATGAAAATAGGCACCTGGCCCAGAGGGGCCCACGCACTGACTGGCACAGAGGCCTCCACATCTTGAGCTGCCCCTCCCCCACCGGGCAGGGCGCTTGCTGGAAATGGCCATCCCCTTCTCGGCCCTGGGTCCGTTTCCACATCCCTGGCTGCAGCCACATCCGAGGAAAGCAAGGCTCCTTATGAACGTTTGGCTTCACATCAGGAAACACAAAACAAAACACATCCCCACCTCCGACCTAGCATCTTCTGATTGATACAATGATTGTTCCCATTTTACAGGTGAAGACCCTGAGGCTAAGCCATTTGGCCCAGGGCTCAGAGCTGCCAAGTAGAGTTGCTGGGATGTGAACTCAGGCAGCTGTTTCCAGAGCTGCTGCTCTAAAGATGTGAGCCCTCTCCACCGCACAGGGACCAGTTGTCTGGGGCTCCTGAGGTGGCAATCTGGGTACAGGAGGCCTTGGCTCTGAGTGTGCCCTGGCTGGCCAGGATGGTGAGGGGCTTGGCAAGGAGGCTGTGGGAACTCCTGGTCAACCCACCTCCCTGGCTCCAGGAATCTCACTGCATCTAAACGACAGTAGAGGGGATGGCAGGGAAGAAAGTCTACCCACCTTCTATGGGGGGCCTTCTGAGACCCTAATTTTTTGATGCTGCACCCCAGAAGAGCATGCCCCCCAATCACGACACCATTCGATGGAATTTTCCCAGGAATCAGTGTAGAGAGGCGGTTCAGGCACAGGCTTGGATCCCCAGGGCTTGGGCTGCAGAGCCATCTCTGCACCTGACAATGTGCTCCCATTACTACACTCCTGGCTTCCTCATCTGCAGGTGGGGGAACAAAGCTGACTCCATACACTGGTGCCCCCAGTGAGAGGGGGGGTGTGAAGCCCACTCACCAGGCTGTCTGGGTACCTGGTTACTGTTTTGGTGGAGGATGGGGAGGGAGTGTCACCTAAGGCCTTGGGATTCAGTTGGCTCACCTGAATATGGGAAATGATTGATAAAATCCCCTTTCAGGGCCTACGGCCCTCGGCGGACACACTGGGAGCGTCAGGTGGTGGGGACGGCACATGCCATGGCTCAGAGGTGGAATGGTGCCGGCTGGGTCAGGATTCCAGGTAGCTGTGGCTGCTCAGACAGGGACACAGGGAATAGTCTCGAGAGAGGAGTTGCAGGTTTTGAGGCTGAAATTCTCTCCTGGCTTCTGAAGACTTGAGGGTAAAAGAGACGGCGACAAAACTGAAATGGCTGCTGACTGTGACCCCTTGTTCCCAGCACCCTTGGGGCCCAGAGAGGTGAAGTGCTGGGTGTGAAGGAAGCAGCTCAGTTGGGCTGGGAAGGAGGAGAATTCCAGGACAGAGGCCCCGGAGGCAGGTCCCTCCCCCTACATACACACCATATGTGGAGCTCACACGGGGCTGATTGTGGGCACAGAGGACCCGGGAAGGGGCTGGGCTGGAGCACAAGGCTGCTAATAAAGCCATGGTCTCGAAAGGGCTTGCTGCTCGCTAGCTGGGGAGCCAAAAGCTCCCCAGCCACAATCTCCTTTACTCCTTCCCAGGGCTCTGTGGTGCAGGGTTCTGCTCCCTGCTTCAGGACGGAGCTAAGGCTCAGAGAGGTGAGGGCTGAGCTCCAGGTCACACAGCTGGCAGGCGGTTGAGCCAGGGTTCAGCCGCACGTGATCCAAACCTTTGGCCTTAACTAGCCCACTCGGCCTCCCTTTCAAACAGGTGCTGAAGGTCAGGTGGGCACCCCCCAACCTCCTTACAAGTTCCTTCAAGATCTCATCCCGTTGCCTCTCAAGTCAAGTCAGTTCCGCGCATGGCGAAGGACTCCTGAGGCAGCTCTTCTACTTGAAGATGCGCCCTGGCCTCGTGCTGACGTTCAGAACGGACAGGCACAGGAAGAGCTCGCTCCTGCCGAGTCCCCAGAGCACCCCTGTCTGTCTACTGGAGGAGGCGCTGTGCTTGAGTGTGAGGTCCTCAGTGCCTGCACACAGTAGATGCTGAGGAGTGACTGAATGGATTCCCATCTCACGGGTACCTCTTACCACCACCCTGCCCCCTACCCAAAGCTGGCCCCAGCATTTCCTTTCTGGACCCACTCAGCATTGCACATGCCCACCCACCCACCCCGGTTGTACAGCAAAACACTTACAGGCCATGGGGTTTGGGGTCAAATCCTGGCTTTGGCGCCCAGTTGCTGTGTGACCTTGGGCAAGGTAGTTAACCTCTCTGAGACTCAGCCGTATAGTACCTAATTCCCAGGGTGGTGAAGAAGCAGTAAATCAATTCGCACTTCCTGACCCCCTTGTGAGCATGAGCCGTTCACAGGAAAGGTAGGTGCCAGGGGCTGGAGGCCTTCCCTGCCCCGTGTTGGTCGGCCGCTTCTGGCACCCACCATGGGCTGTGGGGTTTGGCATCTGGGGTCTCCCCCTCTTGTGTCCAGTACTGCAGGTTGGTGTTTTTCCAAAGCTGGGATTGATCAGGAGGCTAATCCAAGAAAGGGTGTGTGCTCCTGGAGATTTCCAACCCACCTCCGTCTGTGCCCATGCTCCACGGGGCTGGTTTAAGGCCACGTTCCTTTTAGTGGCCACACCTGGCTCGGGGCGGGGAGCTGAGGCACCTCACGGGGGATCAGCTGCAGCTTCTTAGTATCCCAGTTTCACAGATCAGCAGGCTGGGGCCTCCAAGGTGAAAGGGTGACTATGAGGTCATCTAGCTAAGGGAGAGAAAGTGCTAGAATGTGAGCTGGTCCTCTTCCTAAGCCTGGGCGCCTACCACTACACGGCACGGCCGCTCTTCTACGGATGCCAGCGGGCAAGCGTCCTCATGGCTGCGAGACTGCAAAGAGAAAGGCTTTTTGTGGGCTGCATGCTGCATGTGTTCTCCAGTGGGGTGCTACCCAATACCCCGCCTGGCGTGAGATCAGGGTCCCCTCTATGCCCCGCAGGAAGCCTGCAGCCCTGGGTTGTGGTGAAAGGCCAGGCTTCAGTGGGACGGGGGTTTCCCTCTGGCAGTCGCTATGCTCCCCAATAGCATAACGCCCAAAGCAGGGCTTGCACGGGTCCCGGCTGAGCCCTGGGTGACGTCACCGTGTTTTACTTTTTCACAATCACCACCAGTGGGAGGCCGTCTGGTGCCGAGGCTGTGGTTGGGGTTCCGGGTTGGCTGAGATACCCAGAAAAAACCGCAATGGCTCAGGGCCTTCCACCTACAGGAACCAAGGAGGCCATGCCAAGCAGCTCTGCCAAGCCTGGTTCCACCTCTTCCCAGGGAGGGACTGGCTTAAACTCGGCTCCCTCTGCCTGCCCCTGAGTCCGGACACTCGTGCCCGCAGACCTCAGACTGAATCCAGAGGGCCCAGGCCCTCCTTGCATCCGTGTCCTAGAAAGTTCTAGAAGATCTGCTTGGCAGTGGGTGGAGGAACTGTAGGGATGTAGAGAGAGGGGTCTGTTCTGAGAGTCTTGGGCTCTAGTCCTCAGGGTATCTCCTCACTGCTCAGGCTGGATGAAGACTAGGGCACTGGGAGTGGAGGGGAGAGAAAGTCCCAGGGATTGGGGAAACTGAGGCTGGGAAGTCATCTGGAAAGGTTTGGATTTTATCCCAAGAGTATGATGAATTAAAGGTAGATTTAAGAAGGAGTGAGACACCCTCCAACTAGAAAGATCTCTGGAGCAATGATACCAAAATAGATATCAGTCAGGTTCTCCAGTGAAATAGAACCAACTGGAGATAGATAATTCATCTATCTATCTATCTATCTATCTATCTATCTATCTATCTACTTACCTATCATCTATCTACCTACTATCTATCATCTATCTATCTGCCTACTTATCATCTACCTACTTATCAATCCATCTATTATCTAATTATTTATCTACATATCTACTTACTTACCTATCTACCTACCTACTATCTATCTATCTATCTATCATGATCTTAAGGAATTGGCTCATGTGATTGTGGAGACTCGCAAGTCTGAACTGTGCAGAGCAGCCCAGAGGCTGGGAAGTCAGGCAGGACTGGATGCTGCAGTCTCGAGCAGGGAGACATCACCTATGTGTTGGTGTGCACCTAGAGGCCTCTGCGTCTAGAGTAGGTCATGTCCCTGAGCTGACCAAAGCTGACCTTGGGCTTATCTTCTCTTACATCCAAACTACCCTGCCTCCCCCTCCCTGCACCCACAGCACAAGCATCCAGCTGGAATTGTGAGCTACTTGAGGGCAGAGCCGTGTCTTATTTCAGGCTCCACTGCAGCAATACAGTGCCCGTGGCATTGAAGCTGCTCAATAAACATGAAAAAATGAATGCCTTTCTGTCCAGAAGCCATCCCTGCATCACGTGTATCTCTCACCATCCCCAGCCGCCTCCTGCCCTCTGGACCTATGGACACTCCAGCAGCCCACACAGCCCTGCAGAACACAAGTGCTCACAGGCGTGGGGTTGGGGATGAAGCAGGCCTGGGGCTGAAGCGTGGTTTTGATATTTACATGCAACCTGTCTACAAATAAATTTTGATTGATCGATTCATTCACTCTTTTTATTTATTTATTTTTTTAATGTCACATCCCTATTCATTAACTTGAACCAGGTGCCTATGTAAGTCACTCAGGTGCTGGATTTACACAGCAGAGTCGGGGCTATGATCCCTGACCTTACCAAGGTCACCACCATCTGGGCAGGGGGATCCATCGAGAAAATAACAAAATAATACATCTTGAGGATCTTGATAGCAGAGATAAGCACAGGGTAGTAAAGGAGCATGGGAGGGGCCGGCTGAGCTCAGCCTGAACAGCATGTGAGAGACACTCGGAGAGCAAGTGGGAGCTGGCCACTGGGAGAAAGCAACCTGGGGAGCGGGTCCGTCTGCACGGCCAGGAGAGCGCTGGAGCAGATTTCCCAATACAGCAATGCTTTGGCACGCCTGCTGGGAATTCTCCCTCTCTTCCGGCTTCTCAGCATCCAGGCCACCAGCTCAGCTGGTTCTTGCCCTGAAGAACTCACCTGGTGCCAAGCTGAAATGAGGCCTCCCTCCCCACCTCCCTCTGGTCTTCCCCTTCAGGGAGCCTGAGCCAGTGGGGCGGGAGTGAGAGTGGGGGCCAAGGGAGGAAGGACAGTGGGGACAACCTCAGCAAGCTGGCTGTCAGCAGATGCCAGGTTCTCCCCATCCACAGAAATCCACACCTGTCAAGTGTAGGCTTAGATGTTCGGCCTTGCTCTTTCCATCTGTGAAATGGGGAGAGGCAATCGCATTTCAATTAAATGAGGCTCATCGGCCATTTTTATCCCCTTAGCCCGGCACAGAAGAGACCAGGAGTAGCAGCTAAAACATAAGTGTTGGATAAATCAGAGGACTGGGGAAGGCAGATGTTACACATGGGATTACACGTGGGAGGACTATAACTCCCCGGGGGCTGCCTCCCTTTAGGATGCCTGAGGTTCGATACCTACTGGTGCTTTTGCTAGTTTATCCTTTAGGGCAGGGGTTAGGTCTTATAGGACCCAGCAATGTGCCTGGAAGAGCCAGTGAGCCCTAACTAAATGCCATCATGTGCCAGGCACTGTTGAGGCCCTTCCTGGAGGGTCATCTCTCAGTGTTCACCAGGGCCCCGTGCACAGGGAGGGCACCGTGGCTCTTACATAACCAGTGCTCCGTGAATGTTTATAGATCCAATCACGGGCTTTGATTCACACCAGAGATTAGATTTACTTCATGGGCCAGCCTCTGCTTGCATGGGTCCCTTCATTTGGACCCTACGCTGAGGAAGATTCTGTGGTTGTAGAGGGCTGAATGGTAACCCCGCCCCCAAAAGAGAGGACCACAGCCCAACAGCGCCCAGCACGCAGTAGGCATAGCGGCTCTTTGCTGGGTAGGTAATGACTCAGTGCTTCTCTCAGCTGGTTCAAAGTTATTAAAAAGTGGCAAAGCTAACTTCACATGGTTGGGACCACAGTGGGGCCGAATGGAACCAGCTAGAAGCAGGGTTTGGTTAGATCTGATCCTTCCAGTGGAGGGGTGCTTACATATTCCCCCGCTGCTGCCGAGAAAGGGTTAAACCTTGGCCCGCCTGGTCTGGGTGCTCTCCAGCCTGCCCTGCCCCATTACCCTGCCTCCAGCTGAGATTAGGCCATTAGTTTACTCATAAACAGGTGGCACACTCCACCTGAGCAGCAGAGAGAAAGGCCATTTCCAAGCTGCAGCCCTGCGTCTGCTCTCTGCACCCCAGCCCACCCACCGCCTTGGCCTCAGCCGCCTGGGGCTTGTCCTTCAGGCAGCTGCTCTGTCCTTCGGAAACCCCAATGTTTTTATTAAGACTTTGGGGGTCCTGGCCAGGTGGCTCAGCTGGTTGGAACATCATCCTGTGTACCAAAGGGTTTGGGGTTCAATTTCTGGTCAAGGCACATACCTAGGTTGCAGGTTTGATCACCAGTCAGGATGCATATGGGAGGCAGCCAACTGATGTTTCTCTCTCTCTCTCTCTCTCTCTCTCTCTTTCTTTCTCTCTCTCTCTTTCTCTGTCCGCATTTCCTCACCTGCAGAAGATGGGCTCAGGTGGAGTTCCCTGCAGGTGAAGACTGGCACGGAGGCACATCTGAGGGGACAGCGCTGAGTGTTGCCAATGCCTCCCCGCTCCCAAGCAGTAAAACCCAGTCCTGTAGGTTTTCCCATCCCCAGTCTCGGACAAAATGTCTCTAAGTGTTTGTGGCCCATCCCCCCTTCCTTCCCCCTCACTCCTCAACCACATGCCCCCAAGGGATTCTGGAGCAGGCTCATCTCCCACAGCCCGGGCTCAGCCAAGCCCAATTTCTTCACCCAGGATCAATGATTTCTTCTTCTTGCCTTGAAGAACAATGATGAATCACACGGTCAGCCACAGTCCTTTCTATTATTCCCTGCCTGCCTTTGGATTTCCTCTTCGGTTGTGTAATTTGGCCTTTACAATATCCTTTCCGTGCTAACAGAAATGAAGCCCTTGGGAGGAGGACGGCCAGCTCCTGGGCCAGGAGTTTGGGGAGTCCTTGGCTCCTACTGATCCCTCACTGCCACCCCTACTCCTGGCAGCTTCAGTCGCCAAGTCCTGCTGCCCTTTTCTCTTAAGAATGCCGTATATTTTACATGTATGTTCTGCTTTGAGGCATACTCCCCTGCCCCCTCCCCGTAGAACTTGGACCCTTAGTCACTGTGATCTAGGGCTGGAGGCTTGAAGGTAGGTGGTTTGAGGATGAGTGTGTAAACCAGTGGTTTGGAGACCTCTTTGCACTAATTGACTTCTACCGTCCTTTGGCTCCAGCCTCACCTCTTCCAGGCAGCCTCCCTGGGCTCCCAGCACACAGGAAGCCCTCTTCTTGGACCTTTCATTGGTGTTGGGGACCATGCCTTCAATGCAATGCCAAACTGCAGGAGCAAATAAATGCAATGTCCACCCACAGAACAGTACATGGACCTGACCTCTCAGTGAGTGGGTACCCACTCTCGCCTCCATACCTTCCCTCCTCCATCCTCTTTCTCCATCCCTCGCTCTCATTTTCTCTCGGAGTAAGAGAAGCCACAAGGGGGGCCAGAGCCAGCCAGGGAGACCCCCTTCTTAAGCTGGGCTCCGCCCTCCAGCAGCATGATCAGACGCCTCTCGCACCTCCCTTTCCAGGAGCTCCTGGCCCTGCTACCAGGAACTATCTGAGCATCACAGACAGGAGTTGGCAGGGTCTCTGTGTTGTCAGGAAGCAGACATTCCTTTCACGGCTATGCCCAAGGCGTTCTGGGCTGAAGAAGATTGGAGGCTGGAGAGTAGTGGACCTTGGTTCTAAATGACCACCACCTCCCAGGAGGCTGGTCTCTCTTCGGGACCCTCATATCCAGGCCCTGCCCAGCCCGCACCCGCCAGGCCTCCTGTGACAAAGGAGGGCCTTCAGGAGCAGGCAGTGACATTGTCATTGGAGACTATGGGATGGTAGAGTCAATTCGGGCAAATTTGGTAGCAATGGGATCAAGGGTGATGAAAACCCTGGTCCGGCTTCAGGGACCTGCGTTTGAGCTCTGTCTATGACCTCATCTCCCTGGTGACATTGGTGGAGTCCCCTCCTCCCCCAGACTCAGGCTTCCCTTCTGTGCAGCGAGGCATCGGCCTATTCCAAGTTTGCTAAGGCCTTGCAGTCTGACACTGTGGCCCTCCTCCTCCCTTCCCTCCCTCAGCCACCCCACACCCACCTCCATGGCCCGGAGAATCCGGCTCCGTGGGAAAGGGACTCCCCAGGAAAGAATCTGAGGCAGTTTCAGGGAGCCCCTCGTTTCCTCTTCCCAGGTTCCCTGATTTGGTCTCCGGTGGTCAGTCCTGGTCTCCTGGGTGCTCGGTGCAGCGCATGAGAGTTTCGGCCTTGGCATCCACGAATCTGCGTTTGAATCCTGGCTGTGTCCCTTCATCAGGTTACAGAATCTCTCTCCAGGCCTCAGTTTTCTCTCCTCTAAAATGCAAACAACAGGATTGATTGCATTGGATGGTTTTGAGGATGAGGTGCCATCGGGCAGGTCAAGTCCTACCTAACACAGTGTCTGGCACACGGTAAACCCGCAGTAAGTGCTGCTGTCATCATCATCAACGTCATCGTTATCACCTCCCCTCTGCTACTTCCTGGAGAGAACCCTCCTGGGCCTGAGGGGGCAGCGCGGGCGGCCTGTGCAGGAGACCAGGGGGCCCTGGCTTGAGCCTTCTGTGTGCACATCCGAGGAGGGGACTCTAACTAGAAGACCTCTAGTTTCCACCCGTGACTCTCAGCATGCACTGTGCCGGGCACCCCTGCGAATGGCCTGTGCACACACACGTGTGCTGTTGTGAGGACAAACGCGCTCCCTCTGCCTGGCACTGGGCCCAGCGCCTGCCCCCAGCCCTCGGTGACCTGGTGCCACGGTGCTGCTGTCCCCGCCACCAGCGTCAGTCACGTCAGAGGCTGCACTGTGGCGTGAGGCGGTGCGAGCATCAGGAGACCCGGGTAGAAGCAGTCTGGGGACTTCAGGCAGCTGGCTCCACCTCCCTGACCCTCAGTTTTTCATCTGTTAATGGGCAGGCCTACCCTTCAGGGGTCGCGAGGAGGATTAAATGATCCAAGCGCAGTTATGAGGACCATGTGAGCTGTCAAGATTGGGCGAGGCCCAGCCCAGAGTTTGTGTCAGGATAGATGGGCTCCTTCCACGCACCTACCCCACCCCTGCAAGCTCCCCGCTTCCCCTTGGGGCCTTGGCCCTGTCTGCACACCAGTGTGAGGAGGGAGGGACCTGGCACCCATTCTCTCTCCCCTGCGGTCCCTGAAGCCTCAGCTGCAGGCTGTCCTTGGCCCCCAGTTGAGGCGACCAGCAGTTCAGGGACAGGGAAACTCACAAGGAAGGGACACACACAGTTTTCTGTTGGTTTGTTTTAATAAAAAAGAAAATAAGAAACATAAAAACACTTCCCAGGGTGTGCTGTGAGGAAGGATCGCAGGCGTGTAAAGTACATACGGAAGCGTGTAAAGTACATACGGAAGCACGAGCAGGCCCAGGAGCTGCTCTCGGACCCTGGGTGGAAGCAGGCCCCTCCGTGAGGCCTGTTCTCAGATACGCACTTCTCAGGCCGTGAGAAAGGAAGCGGGTCTCTAGCCTTGTTTCTCTCGGAAGGCTCAGCCGCCGCCCGCTCACTGGTCCATGATGTGCACACAAGAAGCTGGTCTTCGCGAGGATTTGCGGGTGGGGAGCACCGGGTGGGGGCTTGGGGTGCACCACTCCTGTCCCTGCCCTGCTGGAGGTCTCCGGGTCTGGGACAAGGGTGCCCCTCTGCGGGGGCATGGCCGGGGCTTCCCGCCGCCAGTGGCAGAGGAAGGAGTGCTGCAGAGAAGCTGGGGCCACAGCGGGACTTGGGCCAGGATGGCGTGTGCCGGGGCTGGTGCTAAGTACTGACGGACGGCCAGAGGCCGTGGATGTGCTCACCACAATCAGCTTTCACACAGACGTGGGCCTTTCCTTCACTGCTCAATCCCTCCCTGCCTCCCTCCAGTGACCCCCAAAGTGGGGTTCCCCCAGGACCTGACTCCTGGCTCTGTTTGTATAACCCAGTTTTCTCATCTGTTAAATGAGGACCTTCATAGGACCCCCACAAGGTAGCTAGATAGTAAGTGTGGACAGGCCTCCCGAGCCTCGCACAGCTCCAGGCACACAGTAGGTGCTCAACAAGGGCTGCCTTGGTGACCGTCATCCAGGCACCAGCATTTCCAGGGCAAAGTTGTGGGGGGGTGTCCAGGTATGGGTGACACAGAAAGTTTACACCGATCGCTCTGAGCCTCCAGTGTCTGTCTGGACAGCCCGGCGGTGTCTGGGCAGCCAGGGGGCCCTCGGGCCTGTCCCCGTGGCTCAGGAACTGTGCCATCTAGACCTCGGTGCCCTCCCGGGGGTAGAGGACGCTGTTCGTGTTGATGCTGTTGTAGAGGTGGGGGCTGAACTGGTTGAGGACAGAGCCTCCGTAGCCCAGCGCGTTGGTGGGCATGGGGGTGGCCCATTCGCCCCCGGCCCCGTGGCCGCCGAGGTTGGTGAGTGGGGTGTAGGAGTTGAAGTTCACCAAGTTCTGCCCCATCTTGTCAGTGGGCTCAGGACTCAGTCCTGGCGTGGCCACAGGGCGGCTGGCGGGGCTGGCCCCGCTCACGTAGGATGTCATGGAGGAGAGGAAGCTGTTGAGGCAGGGGGTGCCCGGGGGCCCAGGCGATGGGCGCTGCTCGGGGGAGCCGGCGGAGCCCGGGGAGGTGCTTTCCAAGATGTCCTGGGCGTCTGCGCTCTTGGGGCTGCCCGCCAGGAGCCCGCTCTCCAGCTTCTCCCCGGTGCCCGAGGAGGCGTCCGACTTCCTCTTCCTCTTCCTGCGGAAGTTCCCGTTGTCGAACATCTTCTCACAGTTGGGGTCCAGGGTCCAGTAGTTGCCTTTGCCTGGGTGAAAGCGGGGGAGGTGAGTAGAGACGGACACCGTGCTTTGCGCTTATTCCCACGTCAAATCTAAACACAGGGAACCACCCGGAAAGACAGAGAACAACAGTGGAGACTGAGAATGGAGACAGGCCAACCCCTCGCTGCTGGGTGTGCTCAGAGACAGACAGGCAAGGGCTGTGACCTTGTTCTCAGCGGAGTCTCAGAAGTTCAAGTACTGAGGGTGGAGAGGGCGGGGTGCTTCCATTGCGGATGAGGAAGGACACTTGGGAGAAAAGGCTGGGCTCCCCAAAAGTTCGGGGCATGGAGTCCAAAGGTGGCCTTGAGTCTCCGCTTTGCTCCTCACTGACTGCGGGACTCTGGGTGAGCCTCAGTTTCCAAGTCTGAGAAGTGGGCCCGTTGTACCTGCCCTGCATCCTCAGGCTGCGTGGCAAGGAAAGTGCTGGGTGTGTGACTGGGAAGTCCGAGGGCCTGAGGTTAGGGCTGAGCTCTGCCTGCCTGCCTGTCTCTGGGCCCCAGGCTAGCCCGGCTATTGAAGGGACAAACACTGCCCGCCTTGCTAGCCTCCAGGTGGGTGGAGGTGGTCCCCCTCCCCGCGCACTATCTCCTGGCTTCCTGTGATGGGGCCAGAGCGGACTTTCATTCCGGATGTGAGACGTGAGTATTTAGTACAGTACGCTCCGCACAGCTCCGCGTTGCAGAAAGTCCCCACAGAAAGGACAGGTCCACAGGCTGGTGTCAGAGAGGCCTGCGTTCAGGTCACATTCCAGCCAGTCCCTCCATCCTGCCCAGCGAGGCAGGCGGCTCCCGCCTGCTATTTGCCTTATCTGTAGCATGGGTTTCCCGAAAGCCGCCCTGCAGCGGTGGATGAAAGGGGGTGATGTAACCGGGGCGGCAGCTGGATGTGACCCTTGGTGGCTGTTCAACAAACGTCCCATCTCTTCCCAGCAGCCCCGGGACCCCCTGGGTCTCCATTTCAGCCTCTCACCGCCCCGCCCAGGACTCGCTAGGAGCTGCTGCTGGGGGTCCAGGCCCATCAGCCGCCACTGCAGACCGCGGGGCACCCCCAGGCACCTCAGCCTGGCGTGCATGGCCCCGTGCCCCGGCTACAAGCCTTCGGAGGAGGCCTGGTTAGCATCCCTGGTTTTCAGGTGGGGAAACTGAGGCTCAGGGATCTAACCAGTCCGAGGTCAATGGTCTGGGCAGTGGCCCAGCCAGGATGGAAACCCCAATCTGCCTCCAGGGCCCAGGGTCTCCTTCACTGCCCACTCCCCTCAGCACCCCCAGTTTTGGGGGGGGGGTTAGGCACGGTCAGATTGAGAACTTTCTAGAATGGGATGTTAGGAAGGATGTGAGCTCTTGCGGACGCCGCGGCCCCCGCGCCTCCTGTTACCTGGGTCATCCTCGTCGCGGGGCACCTTCTTGAAGCAGTCGTTGAGGGACAGGTTGTGGCGGATGGAGTTCTGCCAGCCGGCCTTGCTCTTGTTGTAGAAGGGGAAGTGGTCGGCCACGTACTGGTAGATCTGGCTGAGGGTGAGGCGCTTGTCGGGCGCCCCGTGGATGGCCATGGCGATGAGGGCCGAGTAGGAGTAGGGGGGCCGCACCAGCTTCATCAGCTCCTCCTGCGACGGGATGGGCAGCCAGCCCAGGTCGCCGCCCCCCATGCCGGACATGCCGGGCAGCAGCTGCCGCTGCACCCCGTAGGCCTGGGGCAGGAAGGGGCCGGCGCTGGGGCCCGGCAGGTAGGGCTGCGGGGTCATGGCCTGCCCGTTGAGCCAGAGGTAGGGGTTGGGGGTGGCCCCGTACTCGCCACCCCCCTCGAAGGAGGGGGGCCGCTGAGGGCTGGGCAGGCCCTGCGGGTGGAAGAAGTTCTCGTAGTACAGGTTGACCTCGGGGGGCTCTTGGCCGATGCTGGGGAACTGGGGGCTGCAGTGAGGGGGCGAGGGCACCGGGAGGTCGAAGGAGCTCATGCTGGGGCTGGGCTCCGCGAGCACCTGCTGCCACCTGCACAGGGAGCTGTCCCTGCAGGTGCTCCGCCGCCCCAGCTCCCACTTATACCCCGAGGGCTTGGCCGCCGGCCCCACCCAGGGGCGGCCACCCGTGCAGACCCGCCCCTGGGCCAGCAGCCGCCCTGCCCACAGCCCGGCCCTGGCCACACCAGTCCCGCTAACGACCTGCCCAGACCTGCATCGCAGCAGAAGCTTCCTCTGTCCTCTCGGTCCTTCTCCCTCTGTCCCCACCGCTCTCCTTTCTCAGCCTATTTGCCCCTCTCCCTCCTCCCTCCGTCTCACTGTTCTCTTTCCTCTTCTCTCCTCCTATTTCTCTCCCTCTCTCCCTCTCTCCCTCTCTCTCGCTCTCTCTCGCTCATTTCCTCTGCATTTCTTTCCCCATCACTCTGTCCTGCTTTCCCACAGACCCCCCATTCTCTGCCCCTCGCCAGACTGGGGGTGGCACTGCGTCAGAGCCGCATTTGGGGTTTGAAGTGAACACACACTTTGGGGAGGAAGGAACCTGGTTCTGGGAATCAGGAGAGCAGAGGGGAAGGGCCGTTTGTATAGGGCAGCGGTCGGCAAACTGCGGCTCGCGAGCCACATGCGGCTCTCTGGCCCCTTGAGTGTGGCTCTTCCACAAAATACCACGGCCTGGGCGGGTCTATTTTGAAGAAGTAGCGTTAGAAGAAGTTTAAAAAATTTGGCTCTCCAAAGAAATTTTAATTGTGCTGTTGATATTTGGCTCTGTGGACTAATGAGTTTGCCGACCATAGGTGACCTCCCATCACACACACATGCATGCATTCATACATGTAGATGCACACACACATGCATACTGCATCTATACACATGCATGCGTTCTTACACACAGATGCACTCATACACACATATACACGGACACACACGAGCACACGCACACGCACACACACACACACATGCACATACACACTGCAGCAGGCAGAGAACGGCTGTGGACAGGACGGGATTACTCTGCAGGAGCAGCTGGGCTCCTAACGTGAGGAGAGGAAGACGTGTGAGCTGGCCTTAGGGACAAATGAGCGTGGACCTGCACTGTCCCACTCCTTCCTGGCTGCAGGGACCAGGCCGGCTGGCAGTCCCTTATCTGATCAAAGTCCTTTCATGTTTCAGCTTGCAGAGGCCCGGGAGGGGGAGGGAGCCGGGCCAGGGGAGAGCCCTCCACCCCTCAGCACTGCCCAGCCCATCTCCGCCTCAGGCTCCAGATGCAGGACTCCACCCCCCTCCCCCACCCCAGGCTTTACTGCCAGGCCCTCCCTCTGGGGGCTCCAGCCTCCATCCACAGCTGGGACCTGGCTTGTTCCAGCCTCCCCCTCACCCAGGGCAGGCCCCCAGCTTGACGAGTGGGCGGTGGTCCCCTCTGGGGTCAGCAGATGGGAAAGTTCCAGCCAGGCTCTCTGGTCATCACCTCCCACCTGCGCTCACGCTGCTGCTTCCTCCTCACATCCAACTTCCTCTCACTTCCTCCAGGCCCCATAGGCCTTTGAGACCAAAGAAGGAGGCCACCTCCTCCCCCAGCAGGAGGTGCTTCCGGGGTCCTCCCTGCAGGTCCCTCTGTTCCCCTCTCCTGTGTGGAGACACGTGGAAAGTAGAATGTCATGGATGGATCTTGTTGGCTGCATCTTGGTCCCTACAGGATGACGGGGTGACTGGGTGGGAGGGGTCTTCCCAGGCCCTGAGGAACCCCCTGCCCCCACCACGGAACAGCACGTGAAGAGTGGCTCAGAAGCCACTGGTTGCACGTTCATTCCAAAGAGTAAAGCAAAGAGGCCACACTTTTGGATTGAGGGTCTCCGTGAGGCCTGGCTGCTGTCTCTTTAAAGAACAGTCACCGTGGGCCCCACCAACGCAGACCAAAGCCGCCCCGCCACCTGTGATTGTCCATCCCCCAGTCACCAGAGCGGGAATCAGCTACAGGGCTGCCCACCCCAATGCTGCCCATGGCCAGAGCCACACCACACTGTAACTAACCTGAATGTCCAGCAATAGGGGCCTGGTCAAATGAATTTCTCACCATCCAAATGATGAAAGAGATTGTAGCACATGTGGAGAGATGGGCACGTTCCAATAACATTACGATATTATTGAAATGCCGGAAGTGGCAGGAGGTGGGAAAAAGTATGAATTCATTCATGTGTATGAAATATATAAATAAAAGTACCAAACTGTCAACTACGACTTCTGCATGGAAAATTGCATGTGATTGTAGTTACTGTTATTTTTCTATAATTTCTGATTGAAGTGGTTACACAAAAGCAGGTAAGTCGCTTTGGGGGGTTCCATGTAAAAGGCCAGCAAGAGGCAATGTGGTCAAGACAGAGGACACGGGGGTTCTGAAGTAGGGGGGCCTGGGTTCAAACCCCAGCTTTGCTGCTGAGCAACTGTGTAAGCCTTGACATGGGACTTAACATTCTTGGCTTGTGTTCTCAGGGGACAATGGGGAGGGTACCGCTTCACTCCCATGGTGGCTGTGAGCGTCCACGGAGGGAACCAACATCACCGTGTAGACCCTTGCCCACGGAGCACAGCGGCGCGCAGTGACCTGGTGACTGTGGCGTAGTCAGGGCGCGTGTCATAGGTGTAATCATCCCCGGGTTTGCGATGCTCACTGTTCCCTTCCAGCAGCCTGCAGGCAGGGAGGGGTGGCAGGTGGGGTGGCCGCGAAGGACGGTAGGGCGGGACACCAGGGCAGACTCGGACTGGACAGCCAGACCCTGCCATCTGTAGCTGACGGTCAGAGGGGCCCGGAGTCACAGGACAAGTTCACGGCTGTTTTGGGTCAGTACCTGTCCACCCCCCTGTTCCACGCTTGCCTATTGCTGGGGTGTCCTTCCTTAGAAGCATTTTGGAGGAATGCTCACCTGAGTGTCCCTGTCACACCTGGGCCCTGGTCCTTTCCCCCGGAGCCCAGTGGCTGGGACACTGCCTCTCCTGCCTTCCCTGCCCTCACCACAGGGTCAGGCCTTCAGGCCAGAGCGCCCCAAGCATCCCCAGAGGCCCCCATTCCCGATTCCCTGACACTGCACAGCCCTTGGGGTGGGGAACAGTGCGGCCTGTCCTGACCCCAGTGGAGGTCGGGGAGTTGCAGGCTCTGGAGCCCCATGAGTAGCCCCAGGACCTCTGGGAAAAAGCAAATATCTCTATAAACGGGGGTCCTTTTGTGGAATTTTCTTAGGCTTTTGAAATTTTCCAGAAGTGGAAATCACAATCTGAGAAGATGGGCCCTGATCAACGTCAGAGGAAAAATAAAACGTACACAAAAAGTTGGGCAGCTCTAGGGAGAGCTGGGGCCACAGCTACAGTCCAGAGTGAATTCTGAACCTCAAATTGGGACATTTGTGACAAGGCACTAGAACATCAAAACGTGGGCTCTGGGGTGGGCATCGCTGGCCCCAACCCCTGCTTTGCTCGTTGGCAGCCGTGTTTCTTATCTCAAAAGGCCTCAGTTTGCTCATCTATTAAATGGAGCTGCAAATGGAACCTGTCTCGTGGATTTTGCCGGGAAAAGTGATGTGATGTGGGAAGTGCGGAGCCTAGGACCCGGCAGCAACTGATGGTGAGGGTGAGGAGGAGGATGATGGGTGCCAGGGGTCAGGGATGGCAGGGAGGTGGCTCAGGGCAGGTGTCCTCCTCCAGCCAGCATTCTGCCATTTGCTCTGACTTGGAGCAATTCCTTCCATTTGGGGCGATGCCTGGGGAAAGAGGGCAGGCCTGCCACTCTCTGGGTGCCCAGCAGTCAGCCTGGTGTACTGCCGGGTCCTGGAGCCCACGCTGGGGTGAATGCCCAGCCCCCCACCTAGACTGTGGCCAGCCGGGGCCACTACCGTGGGCCTTGACTTTCAGGGGTGCAGGATTGTGTGGCGAGGCAGGCAGGGGGAGGATGAAGAACCAGAGACGGAGGAGGCAGGCGGCATCTGCACCGGCTACCGCTGCCCCACCCACCAGGCATGCAGGGAGCAGACAGCGCAGCTCCGAGGCCAAAGCTGCCGATTGTCAATCCCGACTCTACTCCTGGATGTGGCACCAGCCAATTGTCTGGACCTCAGTTTCCTCATCTGTAAAATGGGGAAGCCCAACTCCCTCCCAAAGTTGCTTTGAGGACTAATACCAGGCACTAGCAGGTGCTCGGTGAATGTAAGCTCCCGTGAGGGAACTCGGGAGCCTAGGGTGAGGGGAGGCCTCCCCTGCCTTCCCCACATGCCCCTTTAACAGGGGCATGGGGTCTTGGGTTCTTCTCCTTTCTACACAGAAAACACCAAGACCGTGTGAGTTCCAGGGTTCCCGGGAGCCTGGCAGGGTGGAGATAGGCTGGGGTGGGGAATCAGAGCTGGCTTCTAGCTTAACCTCTTTGTTCCACCATTTCCTGATCGGTAAAATAGGGATAAGAACTCACAGGTTTTCTACCTACTGCCTATAGGTATGTGTCTGTGAGCAGCAGCTAGCCTCCCGTCCTGACCGGGCAGTGTTCAGGAGGGCTGTCTCAGTGCTCGGGGCTGGCCTCCTGGCCGGTGTGGGCCTCCTGGAAGCCTGGCCCAGCTGTCTGTCAGGCAGGCTGCAACCCATATTGATGCCATCTCCCCTACTTTTCAGCCTCTGGTGGAGCTGGCAGCTGGAGAAACATAGGCCGATAGCGCCCTCTGGCGGCCATCTCTTTGAGAGCAGGGAGCAGAGTGCAGAGACTGGGTACATTCAGGGCAGGCCAAGGGGGTCAGATCCTCTATAAGGGGCAGGTTCCCAGGAGGAAATGCACCCCTGGAGGGAAACACTTGAGCTCCGCTGGGTTGGCAACGAGGCAAAATGTCTTAGAAGGCAGCCAAGGGGAGCAGCAGGCCTGGTCTGGATTCGAACGCGACTCCTCCAGTTCTATTTTCCGAGTGCCTCGAGGTTGCTTAATCCTGAGCCTCGGTTTGCTTATCTGTAAAACGAGGATAAAACCAGGGCCACATCCTCCAAAGGGCTGTTGCAAAGACCGAAAGAGGCACAATAGGAAACGCCTCGGAAGTGAGGCTTGGCAGTAGTTCATTCCTTTGTTTATTCAGCGAAGGAATGACTGCCTTCGTAGTAGCAGCTGTAGGTGTGCAGGGCTCTGTACTAGTCAGTGTTGAGGCTCACACCTTGCGATTTTGCCGTGTTTGTGCTGTGCCTATAGCCTGACTTACTCATACATTTTTAACTGGCACTCACTTCTGCACGGCCACCCCTGCCCCCCAAAAACATGGGCATTCAGTCATTGCCTGAGGGTCTGTTTCCCTGGAAACTGGAGGCAGAGGCACCCAGGGTTCAGAAGGAGCAGCAAACAGGTTAGGCTGTCTGGAGGGAGAGAGCAGCCTGGAAGTCGATGCTAGGAGAGCCCTTGGTTTCTCTCAACTTCTCTCCTCCTTACACCTGAAGACTGGAAGGAAGGAAGCATCCACTCCACACTAGAGATGAGGCTCGGAGAGGAAGCTTGATTCCCTAAATCACACTAAAGTGTGAATGACAGATACGAGCTGTCTCAAAGGCAGAGGAAGAGCAAGCAAAAGGCAAGGGGACGCTGGGTGCTTAACCACAGAGTGAGGGAGCCCCCAAGGGCCCATCACCTGGAAGACACCCAGGCTTAGAGGCAGGCAGGTCTGAGGGCAGATCGGGCCTGCT
Source organism: Corynorhinus townsendii (assembly GCA_026230045.1). Classification (NCBI taxonomy): domain Eukaryota; kingdom Metazoa; phylum Chordata; class Mammalia; order Chiroptera; family Vespertilionidae; genus Corynorhinus; species Corynorhinus townsendii. The sequence continues at coordinate 165,541,427 of JAPDVU010000006.1, read as the reverse complement.
GATCACAGCTGTGTGGCCTTGTTCGGCACTGTAGAACGAGAGGACTGGAGGGAGCGGTCTCTAAGGGTCCTAGAAAAAGGACAGAAAAAGATACGCCAGGTAGATCCTTCCTCTCACCCCAGTCCCCCCGCCCCATCGCCCTCCTGGGAGCTCTGACGGCAAACGGCACCCTTCCTCGTCACCGCTAGCTGGTTGTGGACAGACCCTGCTCACAATAAGGGAACCTCCCCAGGAGCTCAGCAGGGCCCTGCTGCACACACAGACCCCCCCCCCCATTTTACCTGGGGGGCTGGCATTGCCATGGCCCGGGAGACTCTCAAATGGGCATGGAATATGCAGTCTGACCTTGAGCCGTGGGCAAAGGCGGGAAGTGAGCACGTGGATTAAGGCCGTGTGGCTGGAAGTGGACAGAGCTGGCCCCTTCCCAGCCTGGCGACAAGGGACCGTCACCAACTCCCCAAGTCTGGGGTCCACAGGCGTGTGGCTGGGACCTCCTGGGCTGGTTTGAGGATGCGAGGGGAGGAAGCAGAAAGTGATGGCAGCTATGTTAGTACTGCTGTTCGTTACTGTTATTACTGCTGGCATAGCTGCTGCTGCCACGTGACCAATGTCCCAGGCCCCTTCATGCAGACTTCACGCAGAACTCACAGATACTAATAATTTTTAGGGAAAAAACAAAACAACAACCTCACAAATATTATTGCCACACACTGTTGAGTGAGGAGAGGAGAGTTGGGGAATTTTTAGAGGTTAAAGAAGACTTTCTCAGGATGTCTCCAAATCTGGGTGTTTTCCCCGGGCTGGGGGAGGGGTGGGCGCCACCCAGGGGCTCAGCTACTTGGGGACACTCCCCTGCCCATGACCACTTTCCTTGTCCCTTTGAGAAGTGAATTCAGCAGATTCCAAGCCTCTGGGAGCTACCGCCTCACCTTAGGAAATCCACTGCACAGCCCAAACCCCAACCACCACCCCAACCACCACCCCCAACCACCACCCCACCACCACCCCAACCACCACCCCAACCACCACCCCCAACCACCACTCCACCACCACCCCAACCACCACCCAACCACACCCCCAACCACCACCCCTAACCACCACCCCAACCAACACCCCTAACCATCACCCCAACCAACACCCCAATCACCACCCCAACCACCACCCCCAACCACCACCCCAACCACCACCCCCAACCACCACCCCAACCACCACCCCAACCACCACCCCAACCAACACCCCAACCAACACCCCTAACCATCACCCCCACCACCACCCAACCACCCACCCCCAATCACTACCCCCAATCACCACCCCCAACCACCACCCCAACCACCACCCCAATCACCACCCCAACCACCACCCCAATCACCACCCCTAACCACCACCCCAACCACCACCCCCAACCACCACCCCCAACCACCACCCCAACCAACACCCCTAACCATCACCCCCACCACCACCCAACCACCCACCCCCAATCACTACCCCCAATCACCACCCCCAACCACCACCCCAACCAACACCCCTAACCATCACCCCCACCACCACCCCAACCACCACCCCAACCAACACCCCTAACCATCACCCCCACCACCACCCAACCACCCACCCCCAACCACCACCCCAACCACCCACCCCAATCATCACCCCAACCACCACCCCAACCACCCACCCCCAACCACCACCCCAACCAACACCCCTAACCATCACCCCCACCACCACCCAACCACCCACCCCCAACCACCACCCCCAACCACCACCCCCAACCACCACCCCAACCACCACCCCCAACCACCACCCCAACCACCACCCCAACCACCACCCCCAACCACCACCCCAACCACCACCCCAACCACCACCCCAATCACCACCCCAACCACTACCCCAACCACCACCCCCACCACCCCAACCACTACCCCAATCACCACCCCCAACCACCACCCCCAACCACCACCCCAACCACCACCCCCAACCACCACCCCAACCACCACCCCCACCACCCCAACCACTACCCCAATCACCACCCCCAACCACCACCCCCAACCACCACCCCAACCACCACCCCAACCACCACCTCTAGAGACCTCGGCCTGTTGAGGAATTTGGAGGCTGAACCAGCACCGGGTCTGGGACGGGGATAAGGAGGCCACCAGGAAGAGGCTGGGAGAACAGAGGCTACAGGGACGCAGAGGTCCTGCGCCCAAGGTGTCCGAGGGACAATGTGGAGTGGGCAGTGGAGAAAAGCCACCTTCCGTCTGGCTGCCCGGGTTCGAATCCCAGCCTTTCCACTTACAGAGCTAGAGATCCAGTCACCTTCTGCCTCTGGGCCATGGCTTCTGCATGTGGGTAACAGACCCACCGCCTAGGGCTGCTGTCAGGATTTAGGAAGTTAACTCTTGCCATGTCCATACTCTGAGCTGGGGCAGTCAGAGCAGAATGCACCTGAGCTGTTGTCTGGATGCTCCCCACTTACCATCCCATGACACTCCCCATCACCATCATCATCATGGTCTCTTCCCCCTCACCACCGCCATGATGCTCTCCACTCACCACCGTCAGGATGCTCTCCCCTCACCACCGTCAGGATGCTCCCCCCTCACCATCATCACGATGCTCTCCACTCACCACCATCATGATGCTCCCCCCTCACCACCATCATGATGCTCCCCCCTCACCACCATCATGATGCTCCCCCCTCACCACCATCATGATGCTCCCCCCTCACCACCATCATGATGCTCCCCCCTCACCATCATCATGATGCTCTCCCCTCACCACCATCATGATGCTCCCCCCTCACCACCGTCATGATGCTCCCCCCTCACCACCATCATGATGCTCCCCCCTCACCACCATCATGATGCTCCCCCCTCACCACCATCATGATGCTCCCCCCTCACCACCATCATGATGCTCCCCCCTCACCATCATCATGATGCTCCCCCCTCACCACCATCATGATGCTCCCCCCTCACCACCATCATGATGCTCTCCCCTCACCACCATCATGATGCTCCCCCCTCACCACTGTCATGATGCTCCCCCCTCACCACCATCATGATACTCTCCCCTCAACATCATCATGATACTCTCCCCTCAACATCATCACGATGCTCTCCCCTCACCATCATCATGATGCTCTCCCCTCACCATCGTCAGGATGCTCTCCCCTCACCATCATCACGATGCTCCCCCCTCATCATCATCATGATACTCTCCCCTCACCATCATCACGATGCTCTCCCCTCACCATCATCAGGATGGTCTCCTCCTCACCATCGTCAGGATACTGTCCCAGTCACAATCCCCAGGGACTCAGGCTCTTAGAGGGAGCATCCACCCCTGTTCTCTCGTTGGCTTGAGCTCTGAACCCCACATTGCCATGTACCCAATATCCGCCCAATATCAGTTTTCTTCCCAAGTGAGCTCTCAGCCTCCCAAGCCATCCTCTGCAGGCTCCAGCAAGGCGTGGAGGTGGCCTCCCCGTCCCCTCCTCCTTCCCTGGAGGAGCCCCTCGCCTTCCTGGGGCCTCACCTCGGGAGCCTGGGGGTCCCTGTAAGGAAAGCCACCACCTCTAACCTGGTGGTGGGGCCCTCCAAAGACAGGGCCCTCCATCCAGGGGACCTCAGCCCCCTCTTCCCCTAACGCTCACGCATTTGGTCGGGTGGTGTTGCCATCTCTTTCCAGAAGGGAGAAAGGCATGTGAAACTATCCATGGTGCAGACATGAAGAATGTTCTAGAAGACTATTCTGGTGTCCCCGCACCCCAGCATTCAGCGCCTAAGGTCCAGGAGGCATGGAGAAGATTCTCAGGGGCGGGAATGAGGTGGGCAACTTTGCCTCTAGGCTTGGCTGGTGCTGGGCCCCTTCACATGGCGACAGGCCCTGGCCTTCCCGCCTCCCCACAGCCTCCAGGAGCCACAGGCCCGTGCTGGGCTCGGGGACCAGCCGGAATCAGAAGTATGCAACTGAACCGCTTTTATTGCCAGAAAGAAATAGCAACACTTTGGAGGTGATCAGCTAGACAAAAAGACTGGGTGTTGTCATTAAAAAATGTAAAGTACAAAACTGTTAACCAGAAATAAAATAAAAGCGTATTTAAAAGGCTTTTCTATTAAAGACGAGGGCTTAGCAATGAGCCAGAACTACAGCTCCTACACCCGAGAGCCGGGCTATGAAGAGCTGTGCCCAGGATGCTGGAGAGCGCAACGGAGAGGCGGCCGGGACCCATGGGTGTCCTCAGCCCCCTCCGGCGACTGTCACTGTGCACCATGAAGCTCTGGGCCAGGTCAGCCGCTCCCTCTGTCTGAGTGAAGGCCCATCGGAGGGCTCCCTGCTCCGGAGGCATCCATCCGTGCCCAAGCTCACTTCTTCTGGAAGCTCCTCTCCCGGCCCGAGTACAGCCCCGGGCGGGCGAGCCCGTCTCACAGGTCGCAGGGCAGGTCGGCGGTCTGCTTGCTGTCCTCGGAGGACTTGCTGGCCAGCTGTGTGGGCGAAGAAACAGCACCCCCCAAGATGGGATCTCACGGGTGCCAATGTGGGGCTCCCCAGTCCCAATCCTGAGGGCCCCTAAGCAGAGCCCGGCCCAGAGCCCAGGGAGCATGGGCCCCGACCCTGCGTGTGGCCACACAGTGGTGAGAGCGCAGGCTTTGCTGCTTCACGGACAGAGAGCTGCTGGGGCCTGTGAACGACCCCGGGAGAGGGGAAGGGGGTAGGCAGGGGCCTGCTCGCTGCACGCAGTGAACTTGACATTGTTACAGAAGCAGAGTTCCCGTTTAAAGTGCCAGTGGCTCCTTCTTTATCCTGAGCGAAGGCCGCTGAGTAACGGCAGCAGATGTATTGAATAGTTGGGGCTCGGAAACTAACTTCTAATTAACTAGGATTTTGTAATGTAAGTTGAATAGAAAACTTCCCCCAAACTCTTCCAAAGCCAGCTGCCTGCTGTGGCCTGCCAGGCACAGCGAAGGGCGGTCTGAGCGAAGGACAGTATGGGTTTCGAGACCCGGGGGCCTGCGCACCCTTGGCCCAATCTGCAGCCCAGCTGGGGTCAGTGCTGTTCAGAGGAGTGACCAGGGTCCTTGGAGCCTGACCCTGACTCCCTGGTGACCACACATGCATGTGCACGCACACACACACACGCACACATGTGCACACTCACACACACACTCACACATGCGCACTCACACATGCACACACATGTACACTCACACACACATGCACACACTCGTACACACACGCACGCGCACACACACTCACATACACATGCACACACATACACACACTCACACACACATACACACACCATTTCTCCTCTCTGTTGCTTCTTCCCTTTCTGCCTCTCTGCCCCCACCTCTCCTTCCACCGTCTGTGTCCTCACCATCGTCTTGAAGAACTGGTTTACTTTCTTCCGTTTGAGCGTCTTCTTGTCGCTCTTGTCACCCTCCGAGAAAGGGAGGAAGGTCTGGCTGAGGCGGGGGGACGGGCTGCCATCCTCCGTCCCGGGCACAGCTGCCACCGAGAGTGTGAAGGCTGGAGGGAGAGGGAGAGCAGGCGTGAGTGGCAGGTGGGAGGCGCGGCCCAGGGGCAGGGCGAGCGACGAGGTGGCAGGCGGAAGGCAGGCAGGACACAGAATCCGGGAGGGCAGGGCACAGCCGGACAGGAGCGGTGGCCATGTCCTCTGCGTGAGGCTGCCCAGCCCCTGGACAGCGAAGGGCCTGCCTCTGGGCCCCATGAACCCTCCTCCCAGGGCCTCTGGGCTGGCCGAGGGGGGTTCAGGCAGGGAGGGCCCTGACTTCCTCCGGGGACATGCCCTTCCCCTTCCAACACCCGGACCCTGGCTTTCCCTTTCTCCCCGGAGGCAGGGCCAGTGAGAACAGCCAGTGTGACACCCGTTCAGTCACACAGACCCGAGCAATCAGCTACCTCTGCCGCTCGGTTTTGACATGAGCCAAATGAGGGTAAGAGCACAGACCCCCAGAGTGCTGTGCAGCCCAGGGCTGGTGCCGGGCAGACCCCTCCCGGTAGGGCTCTTCTGTGGTCGGCAGGCAGTGTTGGGGCAGCCCCAGGGCACAGGCCTGAGTCCGAACCTGGCTTCTGCATGACTAGCCCCGTGACAGGCAGGGGGTTGGCGTTCTCAGTGCCTCTTTCCTCATCCACACGGTGGGGCTACTGACACCAGGTGGGCACGGAGGCGGAAATGAAATAGTGGGAGAAGCAGTGAGCATGGGGCCGGGCACTGGTCAGCACGGGGGGAACAGCAGGCGTCTTGGCTGAGGCCCCCTGCCCTGCCTGGGGGCAGCGCCGGCCTGTCTTGCTCCTCTCTGCCCTAGCCCCTGGCATAGACAGCCTGGCACAGAGTGGCAGACGCTAGAGACTGCTGCGTGCCAGATGGTGTGCTCTTAGGCATGCCACGTGACCAGCGAGGGCCTCAGGGTCCCCCCTATGAACCAGGAAGGGTCATCTGCGTGCTGCTAACCTCGCCGGACAGTGAATGGGTGACGGGGAAGTACGCAGCATCCATGCATCAAACCCTCGGCACCTGTAAGATGCTGTGGTAAGTCCCAGGTCCCCAAAGAGAACACGGAGCTCAGGGACCCGCATCTGGCCCCTGGGGAGGCCTGGCTCGCTGAGAAAGCAGGGCCACCTGGCAAGATGAACACTTTTCCAGGGAATCCTGAGGCCCGCGTTCCCGCAGGCCTCCACCCAGCGCCTGGTAGAGCTTGCGGGGTGGGGAACAGCTCAGAGGACAGGTCATCGGGCCCACGTGGCTGTCTGGACGCCCAGCCTCCACCCCCAGGCTGGTGGCCCGGACCATCTCTACCCGCCCGGGCTGGTGGTGGTAGGGTGCATACCTGGGATGATGGGCATGGACTGGCTGGCGAAACTCATCTGAGAGAGGACGGATGCCCTGGGGGGGACGGCCGCATGCTCCGAGAGGTTGGTGTCACTCATGAACTCGTGCTTCCTGGAGAGCTGAACGCACGCACGCACACACACACACACACACACACACACACACACACACCACAGAGACTCAGCATGAGGCAGCTCTGGGCCGGAAAGGTTAGTGACGAGGGCTCGGCGAGGCTTCTGGGGCCCAGCTCCAGGTTCATTTATTCTGTTTTGCATCATTCCATGCCTGCGTGTAGTACACACAGGCCGCCCACTACACAGCTCCCAGGGCGGGGGTGGGGCTGGCGTGTGGCATTCATTTAGACCAGTGGTTCTCAACCTTTGTAGTGCCGCGACCCTTTAATACAGTTCCTCATGTTGTGGTGACCCCCAACCATAAAATTATTTTCGTTGCTGCTTCATAACTGTAATTTTGCAACTGTTAATGAATCATAATGTGAATATCTGTTTTCCGATGCTCTTAGGCTCTACAGCAGCGGTTTTCAACCTGTGGGTCGCGAACCACACGTTGAGAACCGCTAGCAGGGTCGCCTAAGACCATCGGAAAACACAGATATTTACATTACGATTCATAACAATAGCAAAATTACAGTTATGAAGTAGCAACGAAAATAATTTTATGGTTGGGGGTCACCACAACATGAGGAACTGTATTAAAGGGTCGCGGCATTAGAAAGGTTGAGAACTACTGATTTAGACTATCATGTGAATGACTCCCCCAGGAATTGTGAAACATGAGAATCTTATTGCCACCTCTCCGGGCAGGAGCCACCTCTGGCTGGGCTCCGGCTGCCCTGGAGGAACCCAGCAGGGTCAGTGGTTAGAGTGGCCCGGGGCCCGGGACCAGCCGGCAGGAGAGGTAGAAGCACCTGGCCCAGCACGGGAGGGCCGCTCTCCCTTCGGTGGGTGAAGCAGGCGCTTCTCCCAGCCTCACAGAGCTGCTTGTGATGGCAGAAAAGACACCCAGGCCGGAGCCCGGTGGCCTGGATTCAAATCCCAGCTCCGCTGTGTCCAGGCTGCATGGCCCCGGCCTGCGCTTCACCTCCCTGTCTTCAGACGCCGCCTGCGTCACACCCACCTCACGGCAAAAGTGAAGCTGGAGTGGGGCCATGTCTGGGAGCCCCGGGGACTGTGCCGGCACACAGTAGGTTTGCTAAGGGTGGTGCTGAGGCAGCCTGTCTCGATGCTCACCCTCTTGAGGTCCGACTCGGCCGCTGCCTTCTCGTCGGCAAACACCACGCTGCTCCGCTTGGCCCGCTTCTTGGACCTGCGCAGCTTGACCTCCGGCAGCGTGCTCCCCGGAGGGGAGATGGGCTCCACCGGCTCCGCTTTCTGCGCCCTGGGGGGTGCCAGTTCAAGGTCGAAGCTGAAGGGCGAGAGGGACAGAGTGGCACTGCAGTTAGAGCCCCCGTGCTGTCGCCAGGGGCCGGGAGGGAGAAGGCTGACCTGGCAGAGTTTGGGGAGCCACTTGCCCAAGTGGCAAACATTCAAAATACAAAGCAAGTCTGGTGGTGAGAAGAGGAAATCCATGAAAGATATGGATCTGGATTCAAATTCAGGCACTGCCACGTTTTAGCTGAAGGACCTTGGGCAAATCACTCAACCTCTCTGACCCATTATTCCTTTGCAGGAAACAGGGGTGTTGGCGGTAACCTTGTGAGAGAGGGCGATGAGGTCTCAGGAGTGCTGATGGTGGCAGGGTGTAGTACACACAGGTGTACTGGTGGTGGCAGGGTGCACACCTGAGATGATGGCGAAACTCATCTGAGAGAGGACAGATGCCCTGGGGGGGGACAGCGGTGGGTGTCATTCATGGGCAGTCATTCACATGATAGTCTAAATGAATGGCACACGCCACCCCCGCCCCTGCCCTGGGAGCTGTATAGTGGGCAGCCTGTGTGTACTAACTACCCTTAGCATACCCTTGGCCCGTGGAGAGTGCTGGGCTCACAGAGTCTATCATCAGAGTCGCTGAGTAGGGCCTGGTGAACAGAAGGCCCAGGACGTGGAGGGGAGGGGGCCTGACAGAGGTAAGGGGGAGTGCAGGAGGAGGCCTCTGTGATGGGGAGTTGGAAGAGGATTCCAGACCCAGGCGGGCTCTGCGGGTGGCTCTGTGGGCTGTGGGCAGGCGGGTCCTGCCGGATCCTCAGGAACAACCCTCTTGCCTCTTGGGCCTCGAATGCCCCTTTGATGGCGCCAGTAGGATGGCAGCTGCACAGGGTGGGAAAGGCTTTTGGAGGGAAGGGCAGGAAGGTGGGGGAAGGGTGGCACTGGGGCAGGAGGAGGAGCTTGATGGGGGCTGGGCCGAGCATAGGGGGCCCAGGGGCCGTGTGGGGCAGGCACTGACCTCTCGGGGGTGGTCTTGCTGGGGGTGCTGCAGTCAGAGTTCATGGAAGCCATGGAGATGATGGACATCTGCCGGTAGGAGCGCAGCATGGACCGGGGGCGGCCTACTCGCCTGTCCTCAAAGTCAGGCTGCGAGGGAGAAAGGACGGTGAAAGCCTGGCCCCACAGGTAGCTGGGAGCTGGGGTACCTGTCCCCCTTCCGGATGCCCATCCTCCAGCTGGGCGGGGCAGAGCGGGGCGGAACAACTCCCTGGCTGGCGGGGCCGAGGGGCTGGTTGGATAAGGGATTGGCCAGGGCCCAGGGGAGGTGATCCTAAGTCCTTGCAATTTCCCCAGTGACAGGAGTGTCCTTGTTATTTATGGTGGCCCCTCATGCTAATGAGAAGATTCTGGAAGGGGCCGGCCAGGCCAGAAAGACCAAGGATGTGATGAGAGGGCTGGGCTTTGAGCCAGGTAAGCCCAGCTCGGAGTCCCTGGAGGGATGGGGGCTGGAGATGGATTCCCATCATGTGACCAGTGATTCACCCAATCATGTCTGTCTCATGAATCAGCAATAAAAACTCAGGCCACTTAGGCCCAGGTGAGCTCTCTTGGAAGGCCACCCTGCAGCCAGGGGCCAGCGAGTAGGCAGTGTGCGTGGGACCTTCCCAGACCTCCCCCTATGAGTCTCTTCGCTGGGCTGTCCTGATTTGGGAGGGGCGTCTTGCGGACATCACCCTTGACCTGAGAAAGCTGACCTGCTCTGACAGTTGCTTCAGCACCGCACTGACTCAGGGAGCCACTCTCGCACCAGGAGACAGGAGACGCCAGGTCCCCTCGGCGCTGCTCCAGCCACTCCCTGCGCCCTCCGGCCCCCAGCGTTCCCATCTGGGTTGACGTCTTATGATCCCACTTGCCGGGGAAGAGGATCAAGATGCTCCTGTGCGTACCAGGCCAGCGGCCTCTTTAGTCCATGGAGCTTACGAGTGGCCGGAAGCACTGGCTTTGGGGGCCAATGGAGCCAGGTGTGAATTCTGACTTGCACTCACTTGCTAGGTCGCCTCTGGCAAGTTACGACCACCCCTGACCCTCCAGAAGGGATACAGTGGTTAAAATCACTCCTGCCTCACAGACATGCAGTGAGGACTACATGACCTAGCAGATGTCACATGCTTAGATCGGACAAGGCACATAGTAGGTGCTTCATCCGTGTGGCCTTTATTACTAGCACAGTCCCTTCAGTTCCCAGGGCCCAGCTTATGACTAGTGTTTGTCTGGGGGTGACTTCTGAGGGGTCAAGTTCACAGGGAGGTTCCCCTGAATCATCAGCTCAGGCATCAGGGCCCGCGGGTCCTTCTCCTCCAGTCCCATCATCCTCCCCACTCCCCACCTCACCCCTCCACCCCAGGGACCTCCGTACCATCTCTCGGACACCGTACTCCTTCTCCACCTTCACTTTCAGGTTCTTGAAACACTCCTCCATCCGGTCATGGAAGGGCCGCAGATTCTCGGACACCCGCTTCTCATGGATCTTAATCCCAGCTCCCAGGAAGGGGATCTGGAGAGGAGGGTGGTGGCCAGTGAGCGGGGTGCCGGGCCTCAGTGTGGGTGGGTCCAGGCACAGAGGGGCTGAAGGCCTCGCCCTGCTGAGAGTATGTTCCGGTCCCCTGAGACCTTCTCACGGGGTCCCGGGCCCTGGGAAACAGAAAGCTGCAGCCTTGGGGTTTGCTCTGGACGGGGAGGGAGAGCTGCAGCGGCCTTGCCCAGCAGGAGGGCCGGGGCACCCCTCCAGGCGGGATGTTTGGAAAGTCTCTGCGTGTGGCATCTGGGCTGGGGAGGGTGGGACCAGAGGAGAGGAAACCGTTGCTTTGACTCAACGCCTCGTCCAAGAAGTTCTGGGCGATGCTGACGGATAGGGGGTTTGAAGAAGTGACGGAGGGGGCGAGGGCGCAGGTGGCGGATGTGGGATGTGAGGGAGTAAAGTTCCGACTGATCAACAAGGCGAGTCACTGGGTCCTGTCTGCGGGGGAGAGGGAAAGACAGCAGCCGGGACACATGGGCCACTGTGAGGAGGAAGAGCCCAGAAAGTATCCTGGCCTCGGGGCAGCAAAACGAGGGCGTGAAAAGGCAGAATATAGGTTCATTTGAAGAAAAAAGGACACGTTTCCATGACTGGTGACGTAAAGACATTTCTGCCTCTCTCTCTCTCGGACGTCTCCCCGAAACAAGGAGGCAAAGGGGAGACGAAACCCCTGAAGCAGAGGAGAGAGCTGTGACCGGAAGGAGCCATCTCCCCTTGGGAAGCCAGGAGGGGCTGAGGGATTGGAGGCACCTGGTACCCCAGAGAAGCGAAGGGGCTGAGAGGCCCAGCACAGAGGTGGGGTGGAGAGGCGGAGGCAGGAGCAGCGAGAGCTGAACCCTCTCTAATTAGGAGGTCCAGCGCTGTGTTTCTGTGGCCCGGCACACAGGAGGGACTCGATGATATAAACTGGGAGGGACGGGAACGAATGGGCCAGGAGGACTCCTTTGCCGTGTGTAGTAATGCAAAAGGGCTGCCTCCCCCCTGAGGGTGGGTGCCATGGTCAAGGTGCCTGGACTCTGGGTGGGAGGGACGCGGCTGAGTGGGTCTCTGTAACGTAGTGACCCGGTGAGTGGGGGACCAGCTGGGGAGAGGGTGGCCACTAGGGGGCGCTGTATGAAGAGGCCTAGCTAACAGCTTTTCTTTTCTTTTCTTTTCTTTTTCTTTTTCCTCCCCAGCTAAGGGCTTTTAGAAGCCATTTACTATATGCTTTCAAAGTCCCCTTTGTAGTGCCTCTCCATTAGCTAAAATTCCCTTCTGTGCTGTGCGTCTGAGCTCCAGGTTTTGGGCGGTGGACACAGCACTGAGAATGCATTACCAGGTGATAAGCGCGGCCCGCTGGAGAGACCCCGGGCAGTGATATGGATTGAGGATGACCCCAACAACCAAACGGATTTGTGTGACATGTTAGCCCATTCTGGGGCGCCCCAGAATTACCAGAGGAAGGAAACCAAATCAAAGCCTGGCCTTCCTGCTTCCCATGTTGCGTGCGGGTGGGGGCGGGGGAGGAGAGAGGAGGAACACGGTTATGTGAATAAAAAAGGCATGAGACCTCGGAAGGCTGGGGCCTGGGGGGGTGTTGGGGTTCACAAGTGACACAGGTAAGAATGGAGAGAAAATCCCAGATACATAAATGCATTCTAGGGAGCACTTCTGTGCAGCGCTGGGGTTCGCCCCTTTCCGAGCCTCGCTTTGCATAGTCGGCAGAGGCAGAGGAGGACCTGAATTAGGAGCCCTTATTTTAAGAAAAGAGGCTGCACCCAGTGCTCCGCACTCCCGGATTTCCCTGGAGTAGCAAGCAGGCCCCTCCCCGCCTCAACAGCTCCTTTTGTTTGCCTGGCGATGGGCAAGGGGGGAGGGAGGACTGGCAGCTGCAGCCGCTGCCCTGTCCCTGGGCTCCTGTCCTCCAGCTCTTGCCCTCCAGCACAGCCCCCTCAACAGTGTGCCTGGTGGTGGGTGGGTGGCCCTTAAAACCAGAGGTGTTTGTGGGGCGCTGTATCAGGCCTGGAGGAGCTGGTCCTTTAAAGTGTGTGTTGGGGGAGTGTCTGGTGGATTGTTCCTTCTCTAGGCAGGGAGAGAGAAGGGGGAGAAAACCCAGGAGAGAGAGCCAGAGAAAGGAGGGGAACAGGAGGGAGAAGCAGAGAGAGGAGTAAGATGCAGGGTGGAGAGGAGTAAGATGGTGATACAGAGGAGTAAGATGGGGTGCAGAGAGAGGAGTAAGATGGGGTACAGAGAGAGGAGTAAGATGGGGTGCAGAGAGAGGAGTACGATGGGGTGCAGAGAGAGGAGTAAGATGGGGTACAGAGAGAGGAGTAAGATGGGGTGCAGAGAGAGGAGTAAGATGGGGTACAGAGAGAGGAGTAAGATGGGGTGCAGAGAGAGGAGTACGATGGGGTGCAGAGAGAGGAGTAAGATGGGGTACAGAGAGAGGAGTAAGATGGGGTGCAGAGAGAGGAGTAAGATGGGGTACAGAGAGAGGAGTAAGATGGGGTGCAGAGAGAGGAGTACGATGGGGTGCAGAGAGAGGAGTAAGATGGGGTACAGAGAGAGGAGTAAGATGGGGTGCAGAGAGAGGAGTAAGATGGGGTGCAGAGAGAGGAGTACGATGGGGTGCAGAGAGAGGAGTACGATGGGGTGCAGAGAGAGGAGTACGATGGGGTACAGAGAGAGGAGTACGATGGGGTGCAGAGAGAGGAGTAAGATGGGGTACAGAGAGAGGAGTAAGATGGGGTGCAGAGAGAGGAGTAAGATGGGGTGCAGAGAGAGGAGTACGATGGGGTGCAGAGAGAGGAGTACGATGGGGTACAGAGAGAGGAGTACGATGGGGTGCAGAGAGAGGAGTAAGATGGGGTACAGAGAGAGGAGTAAGATGGGGTGCAGAGAGAGGAGTAAGATGGGGTGCAGAGAGAGGAGTACGATGGGGTGCAGAGAGAGGAGTACGATGGGGTACAGAGAGAGGAGTACGATGGGGTGCAGAGAGAGGAGTAAGATGGGGTACAGAGAGAGGAGTACAATGGGGTGCAGAGAGAGGAGTAAGATGGGGTACAGAGAGAGGAGTAAGATGGGGTGCAGAGAGAGGAGTAAGAAGGGGTGCAGAGAGAGGAGTAAGAAGGGGTGCAGAGAGAGGAGTAAGATGGGGTACAGAGAGAGGAGTAAGATGGGGTGCAGAGAGAGGAGTAAGAAGGGGTGCAGAGAGAGGAGTAAGATGGGGTGCAGAGAGAGGAGTACGATGGGGTGCAGAGAGAGGAGTAAGATGGGGTGCAGAGAGAGGAGTAAGATGGGGTGCAGAGAGAGGAGTAAGATGGGGTGCAGAGAGAGGAGTAAGATGGGGTGCAGTGGGAGGAGTAAGATGGGGTACAGAAAGAGGAGTAAGATGGGGCTGCAGAGAGAGGAGTAAGATGGGGTACAGAGAGAGGAGTACGATGGGGCTGCAGAGAGAGGAGTAAGATGGGGTACAGAAAGAGGAGTAAGATGGGGTGCAGAGAGAGGAGTAAGATGGGGCTGCAGAGAGAGGAAAAAGATGGAGTGGGGAGGGACATAAGCACAGAACCTCTGAGAGAGGGAGAAAGAGACAGAAAGAGTCAGAAGGAGGCAGAGTGTGGAGGAAGATACAGTGCCAGGCGGAAGGGATGCAGAGGGGATGAGGGGACTGAGGGCGGGCAGGTCAGTGGGATGGACGCGCCTTCCAAGTCCTCTGGCTGGGCTCTGGAGGGCTAAGCAGCTTGTGCAGAATGAAGGCCCTTTGACCAAAGACCAACCAAAGGCTTCAGTTATTCCCCAAACCTGATGTCCACCTGAGCATTATCTGCAACAGACTGGGTCAGCCTCCGAAGCGGGTGTGGGGCTGGAGCCTTCTTTCATCTGACTGCCATGTGCCAGGTATGGGGGAAGGTGGTGGTGGGTGGGGGGGCCTGGCTTTTATTTCAGTCTGTGGGAGGAGCTGCCCCTGAATTCAGCAGCCCATAAAGCAGTCTTAGCGACAGGCAGCACGGAGTCCTTGCCTGGTCCCTGTGCAGCACCCCAGGGGTGCGGTGGCCCAAATCCAGGCTCCGAGTGGGCCTGCTCGGTGAGATATAGCATCAGAAGAAGGGCTGAAAGCCGAAGGACAGGGGGACACGTGCAGCTGGGCCAGGGCAGCGGCTGGCTGAGGGCACCTGTACCGGGAGGGGCTGGGGCGGGCAGAGGCGGGGCGGCTCCCCATCAGCTCTGCTTTACCTGCCACGCAATGAGGTCCTTGAGGCGGCTCAGCTTGTCCTGGTCCTCGGGGTGGTCCCTGGTGTAGTCCTCCGTGAAGAAGGCCTGGGGAGGAAAGATGGGAGTTTGGGGGTTTCTGTTCATTTGGTGTGGGCCCCCTGACCCATCTCCCTGGCGCCGAGAGAGGGTTCTACTGGAGAGAGCCAGCAGCGAGGCCACAAGTATTGATGGGGCAGAGACCTATAGGGACCTACACTGTTTTCTCCTCTTGGAGGCTCAGGTCAGCACCCACTGGGAATGGGCCACAAACCCCAGGAGGGTAGTTCTGCAGCAGCAAATCACCCATCACCCGGGAACTTGTCAGAGATGCAATTATTGGGCCCCACCCAGACCTACTGAATCAGAACCTGGGGCAGTGGGGGGCGGGGGGGGGCACCCAGGTTAGTTACAAAGCTCTGCGAGGATCTGACTCACATTTACGTTCGAGAGCAGCTCACCCACCAGCTCCCTCCTGGTGTGTGAACCTGGCACCCCCAGCTCTCTCCGGGCTCATGTCCTCCCTGTGTGCACACACATATGCACACACAGCAGCCCTCCAGGCTGAGCGAAGGCATGCCAGCAGGGACTCCATGGGGGACCAGGGGTGGCTGGAAGGACTGTTGGGTTAGCAACTGGAATTACTCTGAATTAAATGACTGTGTTGCAATCTTAGTCTCCATCAGCGAATGGCATGGAAAACATAGGGAGTTCACGGTGAGGGTCACTAGAAGGAGGAGGCCATTGCCTCCCAGTGTCTCCAACAGTGTAAGGTGTGAAAATCCAATGAGGACTTTCCATTCCATTTCAGTGCCAGGAAAAGCTATGTCCCCCTCATGAGAAGTTGGTATTTTCCCCAGTGAACACTCTGACTCATATATCTGATGGCTTTTCCCTTTTTGCTCTGGACACCAGGAAGCTAAAAAAAAAAAAAAAAAATCTGTGGCTCCCTTGGGTGGGGATTTCTGGAGGGACCTGGGACTTGGCTATCTAAGTAGTAATTCTCCTTTTGGAATTAACCTTCCATCCCGTCTGTACTGTCACAGATTCTGGGTTTCATTTCTTTCTTCTTTAGAAGGTATTTCTAGTCCCGGACTTGGATTCATGGTTTCTCCACTTCAGTGGCCTGGCTGACGGTCACCTGGCCCTCCCAGAGCCTTTCCTGGGCAGAGGCGCCTGGATGTGACCACTGGGCTAAGGGGCCCTGTGAGCCCTGCCCCTCCGGCCACAGCCCAGGGCGGCACTGAGGGTGGGAAGGAGATGACAGGGAGGCTGTGGAGCCTCTGGGAGGTGAATGGGTTCCCACCAGGCTGAGGGGGTCCCTTTAGGGGCAAACAGCTACAGTAAGATGAGCAACATGCAGCTGTGTCTGTCCCCAGACCCCCAGCGACTGCTCTGACCCCCATGGGGGCCGGGACAGCAGAGCCCTCACCTTCTCGTACTTGGCGAACCCTCCCATGACGGCGGGGTCTACGATCCCGTTGAGGAGCATGGACAGCGGGTTAATGGGGAGGCTCTCGTCACTCTGGTACTGGTTGATCATCATCAGGATCTTCTCGTTGGCTGTGGACATGGTTTCGATGGCGTTCTCCAGGGGGCTGATTGTGGTCTGTTGCAAATGAGATCGGTAGAAAGAGGGGGACTTAGCAGGGCCTTTAGAAACAGATATCGACCTATGGACCAGCAGGCCAGGGTTCTATTCCTGGTCAGGGCACAAGCCAGGGGTGTGGGCTTGATCCCCAGGACGCCCCGTCAATGATTCTCCCTCATCATTGATATTTCTCTCTCTCTCTCTTTCCCTCTCCCTCCCCCTCTCTGAAATCAATAATAAAATGAAATAAATTTAAAAACAAAAAGACAAAGAAAAACAGACACACTCGCAGGGATTGATTTCACTGGGGGCTGGAATTCAAATGAGGCGATGCTCCCCGAGGGGCTGAGGCACCCTGTCATTAGTGGCTCTGGGCTGTCTGCTGTCGGGAGAGACAGCTTCCTGTGCTGGGAGAAGGCATTTCACTGGGGAGCTGAGGTGACTCCAGGCCTTCGCTGGGGTTTCGGAGGCTGGATGTGCTCCAGGGAGGCCCTTCCTTCTTATTACCTGGGAGAACCACTCTGTAAGCCAACCCATGTGGCGTTGCTTATGTACCTACTGTGTGTGAGCTGTCAGCAGGCAGATCAGAGCGGCTGGAGACCTGATGCTCCAGCGGGGCCCAGTGTCAGTCCTAAAACCGGTTGCTGCCCGAGGGGCCACCGTTCCCAGGTGGATTCGGTTTAGTTGGGAAGATAAAACCCATCGCCTCTCCAACACCCCTCAGAAAGCGATACAAACAAGACGCCCATCACGTGCTCCCTGTACAGTCAGGGTTCTCCAGAGCACGGAATCTGGAGTGAAAAACTGAGCCAGGGGCTGCAAACCTTTTCCACAAAAGAACCAGACATCTGCACGCCAGACATTCTCTGCTGCAAGCAGTCGACTCGGTTACTATAGGAAAAGGCAGCTCCAGGCAACAGGAAAATGAATGCGCTGGTTGTTCCAATGAAACAGCTCACACCAACAGGTGGCAGGCGGGATCTCCCACAGGCCCCGGTGCGCTCACCCCCGGACTACACTGAGAGCAGCCCTCGGCTCCGCTGGCTTTTTCTAGCTGTGTGGCCCTGAGGAAGTTTCCCAGTCTTCCTGAGCCTTAGTGGACCCATTGGTGAAACGAGGCTGATGACACCTGCTCGGAGAATAGCTGGCAGCTCCTGCTCCTCCTTCTCGTAGGCGCGAGGACAGAGAGCAGCAGTGGTCCTCACCAGGGGAGACTCCCCGGCAGGTGGGGTGCCTCCCTGAGTCTGGAGCAGAGACTAGTGGAGATAATATGAGCCTTGACTCAGCAGAATTCTTTTTAAAAATGCCGCTGCTAGATATCATGACCATGGGGCATGTGGGAAGGGCAGAAGCAAACTCTAGAGCCGTCTTGGACATCCTTTTAAAGCATTTCCTGAAATCTCGGTGAATCCCAGCCTCCCACACCTTTCTTGGTTTGTTGTCATTTTAAAAGACGGTGTCGCCTGCAGCAAGGCGGCCCTGCGACCAGGCTCTGTCACTGTCACTGCCGCTTTCGGTCACACACACGTGAGCTGGAGCAGGAGGCTCTGTGCCCGCTCGGCGAGGCTGCACCCCTGCAAGGGCGGTGCAAGCCCCATCCAGACTGGGCTCTAGGGAGAATATGTCACAACTACGCAGGGAGGGCCCAGCTCCGCTCCCTGATTTCACGAGAGCCTGGCGCACCTGAGAGACGTAGACGTGAGGGAGAGTTGCTAAGTAAACATGGGAAGTCCTGTTCATTTGCTTTCCTCCCCATTTCTCAAGCGACTTCTGAATCTCCCCGCCCCCTCTGCCCCCTCCCCCCCTCCCCCCGCCCCGTCTTCAACCTCATTACAGCCTGGGGAGCCGGGAGTGAGGGTGACCGTGCCTCTGGCTTCTCACCCCCAACCCGCCCCCCTCGGCATCTGTGTGACCGAGTGTGCAGTGCTCAGAGCAGTGCCACTGCATGCAACCTTGCCCACCCTGCTGGAGGGGAAACTGAACTATCAGAGGGAAACGCTTTGAAAACAGTTTTAGACCTGGGAGGTGGGAGCATCAGCCAAAGGACGAAGGGCCACGAATTCCCTGTCATCGGGGGTGTTTCATATTCTTCAGAGGCGTGTCACCCACGTCCCCTTCTTAAATCAGATCCTCTTAGGACCCCAGGTGCTGCACGAGACAGGCAATGCCATTGCATCCTACTTCTGCCCCTGACCACGCGGCAGCTCAAGTCCCACCTTTGGGCCTCAGTTTCCTCCTGTGGAAAACAGTGGGATGGACAAGAACCAGGATCGGCAGGCCAGGCCAGGCCAGGCGAGGTTCTTGCCGGCGGCACGTGAGGTCCAATTGCAAAACTGACTTCAACTGCACAGGGTCTGCCGCCGCATCACCAGCCCCTGTTGTGGGAATGAGATTATCCCACCTATCTGCATTTTTCTCCCGGGCCCAGAAGGTTTTTGAACTTGTAGCTCGTGACTGAATGACCCCTAGGGGGGGCTTTCCGCCCTGACGGTCCATCGTTTTTCAGTCTCCATCTTACAGACGACGGAAGCTAAGGCCCCGAGACACACCGTGTTCGTCCAAAAACATGCAGCTCGCTAACAACCCTGTTGCCTTTGTGTTCCTGACCCCAGGTCAAGGCTTGCTATGAAGGTGGCACGTTCTCGGGGCCGAGAGCAAGAAAGGACCCTCCGTAAGCAGAACCCACACGCGAATCCCATCAGAGAACACCTCTCTGTACACACAGTCCTGTCGTCATGACGATTCACGGAAGAAACAGCCGACGAGACATCAATTCAGGGACTGCAAAGGCTAGTGCGGGGACAGGCACGCACTGAGCAGGCAGGAAGCTGGTGTCTGAGACACGCTGGCATTCGGAGTAGCTCAGCCGGGAGGCTGCTACAGATAAATCCACTCCGGTCAACGTTTCGGAAGTTTTCCCAAACCTTCCCATCAGAAGCCCTCGGGATAAAAGGAGTGAAACAAGAATGCTGACCAATTCTTTCCTGACTCCTGAGTCTGCAAGACAAGGAAACTGGTTCAGACCTGACGGCGTCTGCATATTGACTGATGGGTATAGGCTTTCTTAACCAAGATTCTCGAGCAGCAGTTAGGGGCCTGGGACTAGTCTTTGCACTCAGCGATACGGCAGGGAACAAAATAGACCGCAATCTGGCTTCCCGGAGCTTATGTTATCGTAGTGCTTAAGTGCTTATACCCTAATAGGTTATATTACATGTAATATTCTAGATATTAAAATCAACATGCAGCCACATTAGATGGTCTGTTTGGAGGCGGCAGGTGCTTTGAGGAGAAAGTCAGTGGGGGAGAGGGATGGGGGTGCAGCAGAGCTCCCTCCGTTGCCCACAATCTCATGGGGTCACTGAAGGACAGGGGGCGCCTTGCTGAGCACCACTGGAGGAAAAGGCACAGCAGGGCCAATATGGGTGGCAGCTACAGGTTGGTAGAAAGTTTCACATTCTTTACTCCAGATATGGGATTAATAATAGTATGTACTTCACAGGGTTTTGTATTCATGGGATAAAGCCTGACACGGGGCCTGGGACACTCGTCAAGCTTCGCCGGTGGCAGTTTCCCCGCCCCCACCCCCACCGCCCCCGAGGAAGAGCATGAATGGTTTCTAACTTTCCAGGGCTCTACTTATTGCTGGGTGGTATAGGACATGCTGAGGAAGGAGGAGAGAGTGAGTCCAGCCCAGGAACCTGAGGTTAAAGTCAAACCCTGCCCTACTTGCTAACCTTGAACAACACACTAACTCACTCCACACCTCAGTTTCTTCATCTGTAAAATGGGAGGAATGGTAACATTTATCTCTCAGTGTTGTTGAGGGGTTAAATGAGATCATGCGTGTGAACAGTTTAGCACATCCTCAATGAGTGTTTGCCGATATCATCATCATTCTATTTCCCCCAAGGTCCAGGCTAGGCCTGTGAAAAGGGACTGGAGGGCCACTGGGCTGCTGAGGTTGGGTGGTCCTAATGCTGATAATACAAGTAGTTGGAAAACACCAATCAGATCACGTCCCTCCTCTGCTCACGGTTCCAGGTCATTCAGTAGGAAAGCCAAAATCCTTGTGGGGGCCTGTAAACTCCTACATGATCTGGTATCTGCCTCCTTCTCCTCAGCACTCACTCACTGGTGCTGACCCAGACACAAGCATGCACTGGCCCCAGGGCCTTTGCACTGCCGTTCCCTCTGCTGGAAAGTCCTCCTCTTCGTATCTGCATGGGCCACTCCCTGACTCCCTCCAGGCTTTCTCTGGCCACCCGATTTAAATAGCATCCCTCCATCATCTCTCTCTTCCATGTTTCTCCATAATGGCTATCACCATTTGACACAGGATATATTGACTTTGATGTTTTAGTCTGTCTCCCGCACTAAAATGTAAGCTTCGTGGCAAAGTCTTCAGGTCAGGTCAACAGTGCCCGGCATGTGTTAGGGACATATCAAAAATTTGTTGAATGAATAAACCATCCTAAATATGTGCCTACATTTCAGGTTTCCTCACCACCACTCTGACCCCCTGTGGCAGCGGAAAGATTCTTAGCTGAGGATGTGAAGACCCTGAAGTGCACTGAGAAGTAAAATACATGCAATTTGCAGAAGGGAGTTCAGAGATTTGCATTCTAGTCAGAGCCTGGCGCCTGTGGGATTTCTTCTCTGGGAGCCTCATTTTATCCAGCTGTAAAATGGGTTCATAGTGGGATTCTGCACATGCACCTTCAGGGGCTGCTGGGACAAGGAGGATATGAGGGGTCCTCTACCTCCCCCTGCATCCCCCACAGGAGCTCCCCATTCACCAGCCTTCATTGCATCAGGTTTCATTTGTGAGGAGCGAAAGTCATCTGCTGCTTTAAAAAAGATCGGAAAGCAGCTAATTTGGATGCTGCCTCAGGTCCCTTCCTGCACAGGAATTTCAGGACTCCCATGGTGGCTTCAGACCAGAGCTCCTGGGCTGGGAGAGGTGCGCGCCGAAGGCCCGGAGACTCACCTGGGACATGTGGATCACCTCAAACCAGCGCAGGATCCCCGGAAGCTTGTACGCGGTCACGAAGGAGGTTCTCTCGATCCACATGGACTGTGCCGGGGCAGAGGGTGACGAGGGAAGGAAAGCACCACTTAGGAAACCTGGGTACCAGACATGCTTTCCCGGATCCCTCCAGACCCCCCGGCTTCCCATCCACCCGAGATCAGAATAGGGATTGCAAGACCCAGAAACACACTCTCACCTTACCCTTAGGAATCCTTCCCCAGCATGAAGTTTAAGTTTTCCCTGGATTTAGGCCCAGTCAGTTTTAACTAGGGTGTCTAAAGGGTTTGGATTTTAAGGTAATATTGAGTGCATCCACCTGCACCTCCTGGGGAAGGGTCACCATGTGCATACAATTCTCAAAGGGGCAGTAACTCCCCAGATATGAAAAGTCACAGCCCGAGGCAAAGAGCTGGAGGAGACCTGAGGCCACCTCCTCCTGTGGCCTTGGCCCTCTGGAATAGAAGGCAGGCTCCAGTGGGGGAACACACAGGAGACAGCCGGGACTCACACCTCTGTGGTTTATAATTGGAGGGTTTGGCTTCAGTGCCCCTGCCTAGCCTGAGGACCTGCCCTTCCGGAAATGCCCCAGTGCCCTTGGTTGAAAGGCGCATCTCACACAAGGCCTGGGTCGGTATCTTGAAAGTGAAAAGACTAACAAACCCAATGGAAGGACCAGGAATGGGGTCGCTGCGTCAGTGGATGCTAGCTTTACTTCCTTGGCTATGGATCAAATCCCCTCCCATTAGGAGGATGGCAGATGCATGCCCTGCTTGGCAAGGGGGCCCAGGGAATGGTCAGGGCTGTTGCAGGGGAGGGGAGATACTCACGGCAAACTCATTCTCGGGGTCCACTGTCCCCCTGCGCACCGGCCTGGAGTAGTGGAACCTTTGCACGTAGTTGGATTTATAAAAGCTGCAAGACAAGAAGAGGCTGAGGCTCCCAGCAGCACGCCGGCCGCTTGACACAGAGCCTGCCCTGAGCCTGCCCAGTGCGGTCCCTTCCAGCAAGCTCAGGCCCGGCAGGGTTCTTGCTGCAACACTTAAAACCAGGCTTTCCTTGCAAGGTGATTGGAAGGTAGACTGGTGATCCGCCTACACGAGGACAGGGCAGCCCTTGGGGTACCCCAGGAGTTGGAATTCTTGCATGAATGCACACAGAGTCGCCTGGGTCGCCATTTCCTGTGACTGCTATGAAGGGGCTACACACACCTAGCCAAAGTCCTAGGGGGATCTTCCAAGGGTTTCCTTAGGGATCCCAGCCATCCCCCCAATCACTTTTCCTGACTCTCTAGTGAGGTTCTGCCATCGGGGCCAGCAGGGCACAGTGTATAGCTGTGGGCCCTGCCCACGGGTGCCGGACTGCGGGGGAAGGAGGCTGAGGTCCTGCTCAGCCGCGTGAAGGCCATGGGCCCTTCTTCCTACAAGCAGCTGCTTCCCACTGGTCCAGAAGGGAGGCCTCTTACTGAAGCACTGGGGGTGCTATATTGGGCCCTTGGGTCTAAGGGGGTCAGCTGGACAGCTGGAAGGGGTGCAGCCTTGTGCCCCACAGGCTTAGCAGAGCCCGTGCCACGTGGCTCATCACTGACCTTGCCCTCTAGTATTGAACAGACTGACACCTACCTTCATGGTATTCCCTGGGATGTCCCTTTCCCATAATCTGAACAGGCCCACTGTCAACATACAACCTCAGCACATGATGAAAGATGTCCCCCTGGGAGAAAGTGCCCAGCTTGAGCACGCCTTCCCTGAACCCTTCCTTCACACACACACACACTCACTCACACACTCACTCACACACTCACACACTCACTCACACACTCACACACACATACTAACACATACACACACACACACACACTCACACACACACACTCACTCACACACTCACACACACATACTAACACATACACACACACGCACTCATACACACACACTCACTCACACACACACTAACACACATACTAACACATACACACACATACTAACACACACACATGCACTCACACTCACACACACTAACACACACACTAACACACACACACACTCACCCACACACTCACACTCACACATACACTCACACTCACCCACACACACTCACACACACTCACACTCACACACACACA
This sequence comes from Corynorhinus townsendii, assembly GCA_026230045.1. NCBI lineage: Eukaryota > Metazoa > Chordata > Mammalia > Chiroptera > Vespertilionidae > Corynorhinus > Corynorhinus townsendii. The sequence continues at coordinate 165,517,636 of JAPDVU010000006.1, read as the reverse complement.
TTCTCTCCCTCTCTCACACACACACACAAACACACACACACACTGTGGGATCCACCTGAGCGACAGGTTTCACATCCAGTTCAGTGAATCTCATCACTGCTTACTGAGACTCTGCCTCGAGGCGAACCACATCCTCATTCCTGTCCTTCATCTCTGGCTTCAGCCTTTTCAGCGGCAGGGCCCAGATGGCTAATTGAGGGGAGGGGTGTGTGTTTCTCTTCCCAAGAGGAAGGATGCAGAAGGGCCCTGGGGAGAAATCGCTGCCTCCAGCTCAGTTTGGGATTTCTTTCCCATTCCCGCCTTCCAGGGAGCTGCGGGTCTTACTTTATAATCTGGTCAGGCACCGGCTTATTCTTGAACCTGGGGTGTTCATCCAAGACGGGCTGGACGGTGAAACACTGGATGTCTGGGGTCCCCGAGTTAAGGTTCACAACATGTCCCTGGCCAGAGGGACAGTTCCAAGCAGAGTGGGTCCCTCTGAGACCTTCCTTCCAGACCAGCCTTCTGGGGTCCAGTTTTCATTGAAGGACCAACCTCAGGTTGCTGGCTGCCAACCAGGTCCTGTTGACCAGTTAGCAGGCAGAGCTGCTGTCACTTGCAACCCTGTCCCAGGGCTCCGCCCCTGCTGATGGTAGGTTAGTAGTGCTTAATCACCACTTTCATTGCTGTGTTATCATTAGCAACAACACCATCTAATGCATTATGGCTCTTAATCAATTGCAGAGCACATCTCCCCATGGTCTCCTTTCCTCCCTCCAATTCCACAGAGCAGCGGTATTAATGTAATTGTCCCATTTCCTAGCTGAGGACATCAAGGTCAAGGAAGCTAGACAACTTGCGGATACTCACACACACTTGTGAGAACAAAGCAGGGGTTTGTATTTACGTCTTTAATCCTAAGCTCGGGCTCTTTGACTCTTGACTGCTACCCAATGTGGCGCTTGGACCAGCAACATGAGTATCACCTGAAAGCATGTTAGAAACGGTGATTCTCAGGCCCTGCCCCAGACCTGCTCAATCTGACTCCGATTTTTAATAAGATCCTGATATGCACGCACACATTTGAGAAGCACAGCTTCAGAGCATGCAAATACATGCCGTTTTACACTCCAACTCTGAGAGTTTGAGAGTAGCTGCCTGCAACAGGATTGGAAGGCCACGACCAGGCTCGGTGGGAAAGAGTTCCACGGTTGATTAGTGATGCCTACCATGGGCACAGATACAAGGAGAGGACAGATCTCTGTCACCCTCATTCTAGACCTTTATTCCCTTTAAGTGAATGATACTGCAAACTGGATGAACAAAGTCAGCCATCACTGGGCCCATCCCTGCGCCCTGCTCCATGGCGTCTCCACCCATCTCCCCTCTTGGACGATCCGTGTTCTCTCATTGCTCTGCTCTGCCAGATGACTGCCATGACTCCGGAATCCCTCTTCCTGGGCCTGGCACTTCTGCCAACCAAGGGATCACAAACTCCTCATGTTGGCATTCTCATATGCCAACGTTAAATATGGAGTATTCAAATACTCCACTAGGCTCCCGACCTGTATCCCGCCATTACCTCTGTGTGTCCAACAGATTCCACTTGTAGAGAGTGCCTTGGAAGACACCTGAGCATTTTTAAAATTATTGTCAGCTGAATCCAGTGGCATTGGCAAAGCTACATTCTGGAAACACGTTTTGCCAGAAGCAGGAGTGTTATCAGCTTGACCTTCAGCCCAGGTGCCAGGGGATGGGTTTTGTTATTTAAATCCAGCCCAGCACCAGGAACAAATAGGACTCAGGCCCACCCAAGAATGCGCATAAACTCATTTGTCTTGACCTTTAGTAGAACTTCCTGGTTTTCACTGTATAAGATAAACACACTGTATTGGTCTGGGTCCCTGTCTCTCCATCAGGACAGTGGTCCCACCAGGCCCCAGCTTTTCCTTTTATCTCTGTGTCTGTCTCTTTCTTTCATTTTCTCAATCCCCAGCCGCCCCTCCTCAGGAACTGGCCTGCTCTCTAGCCGTGCTGGAGGCGGAAAAGAGAGAAATATTCACATCCATTGCTCTGCCCTCTGCTTGGAAGGCTTCCCCACACCTCTAGCAGCCTTCGGCTTGTCCCCAGCCTGGTCTCCTTTCCCTTTGTTCTCCACAGCTTGGGGGCCCCTCAAGTGCTTTGTCTCTACCTGGCTCTTTATCTTTGAGCACCCTGTCTCCCCCCTTCCCCCCTTCCCCCCCCAGGCCATGAGCTTTCTGATAGCGGAGGCAATGATTCTTTCACAGGTAGGACATGGCCAAGACATCATTCCAAGTTTAACTCAACTGGCCCCCTCCCCATGAACTCACTCCATACCGATGTTGGGTTTGCCGGGTATTTTCAAGCACCTCAGCTGTCAACATCTTGGCTTCAAGCATTTTTGCAGTAAAAGATAAAATAGCCGCTTGACAGTTTGGTCCCATTTCTCCATTGACAAATCAATTTAAATACATTAAATATTTAATGTATTTACGCTGGCTGTCATGACAGCTTGGTTTTATTTCATTTCTCCATTGACAGGTCTCACTGTAATCCCATCTTCACATTACATAAATCTTAGTCCTCATAACGGTCTACACAGTGACATGTAGATGGGGTGGTCCGAATAGTGGATGATAACAAGTGCATATACCTACTTGATAGAAAATATGGCCGGATTGCATACTATACTATAAAATGATCACACGGCAGTTTGCGAAGCCTTAGGTGATACTATATGTATTGCATCCAACAGCATTTCCTGTGGAGCTTTGGAACCTCTAGCAATGGACATGCGGCCATATGCGAATACAAAATGACATTTAAAAAAATGTATAGCAGCAACATCTTTTTAATTTTGTTATTCACTTTGTCCTGTTTTATTATGTCCTTTTATGGCAAAATTGCCTTACTGTGAATTAATTCTGCAGTGAAAATATTTGTGGTGCAAATGCTTGCAGCCAAGATGTTTAGTGGGGAAATGCCTAGAACCTCGATAATCCATCCATGTATTATCCATGGCTGCCCCTTTGCCCCCCAAAACTGCAGCAGAGTTGAGTTGTCGTGACAGAGACCACATGGCCCAGAAAGATGGAAATATTTCCTATCTGGTCCTTTATAGAGAAGTTTGCCAACTCCTGTTTTAAAGAAAGTTCTAGGTCATGTCTATTGACCTTAGCATCTGGCCTTGGTCCAAGAGGGTCATCCAACCCTGACCCAATGGAGCCAGTGACACAGGAGGATGTGTGGCTAGACTCTAACCAGGTGCTGAGGCTGTGCATAGAAGTGTGGCCCCGAGGTCTGGGCAGAGAGGATGGCAGGGGCAAGAGACACCCAGCTAAGCGACCTTTGCTTTTAAATGTCTTCCCCCACTTGATACCTAAGTGGAAAGACAGGAGACCTGTCACTTTATATCTGTCACCTTTCCAAACTGCCCAACAGCTTTTCAAGAGAGCTCAGGTTTGGATAAAAAGCAGACCCAAGTTCAAATCCTAGTTCCATCACTTCCAGGCGTCTTGTGCAGATGCTTACAGTTTTTGAGCCTCTGTTTGCTTATTTGTAAAATCCAGAGAGTAATATTTCCCATCTCAAGGGATTATTAGGAAGCTAGAAGGGAATAATGCATACAAATGCCTAGTACACGAACAATTAGTAAATAAAGAACATTCTGTTCATCAGTCTTAAACAAAATGCTGGCATTATAGAAAGAATACAGACTATGAGACACATAGAACTTGGAGTTCAAATCTCAACTCCATCACCAACTAGCTTTGTAACCTTACCTCCCTGCCTCCCACATTCCTTCTCTATGAAATAAGGAAAATTAATACTAACCCATTAATACTAACCTTACAAGATGTTACGGGGATTAAAGGAATGATGGCACTAAAGCACTCAGTCCCTGCATAGCAAGAAGAGGACATTTAACAAATGACAGACCTGGATCCGGACACTGGATCAGGCCTCCCTATGATTACACGGCCGGGAGCTCATGCCCCCTCCACCTCCCGAGTGAACGGCCACGGGGCTGCTCAACTCCACGTGTCCATCCCGGCTCTCATCTGTACCCCAACTCGCATCTGTAACCAGCCAGCCCCACCACCATTACATTTTCCGCTGCCAATGACAGCGGTAGAGCAGGCACGAAGGGCAGGCGAGCATAATGAAAAGGTTACAGGTGAATATGCATCACCCGAGGGAAATACATTTGGATTACAGTTCGGCAGACCGGCCATGTAACCTGTCAACCCCACTTTAAAGGCTATAACTTAATTTCTGTTCAAGGGTGCAAAGCGGGGAGCCAGGCTGGTTTGACGCACCTCCGTTAGGCTGTCTGCCTTTTCCTCGGGAGTCCGCCTACTGCCCAGAGTCACGTGAACACCCCCCTCTGCCCCACCTCATGGCGTCATCTCATGCCACCTCTGTCCTCTGTGCGCCAGTGAGCTGGCTCCCTCCCCCCTCCCTTTCTGGGTCCACCTCCCTCTTCCTTTCCTCTTGTTTTCTTTGTCTTCTTACTAATCAGCATGTATTTCCTGAGAGTCAGCTTCGTACGGGGCACGGGATGATGTAGGAGTTACTGTGATGTTCAAGTCCTTGCCCTCATAGAGCTTAGCATCTAACTTACACGCACCTTTAAAAAGCACAAAGATAACAACAGACTGAGAGCAGTTCTCTAAGGAAAACACACAGAGGCAGAGATAAGAGCCCTGAAGAGTTCAGAGAAAGCTGCTTTAGGTTACCAGAGACGGCCACTTCCAGGTGGTGCCACCAAGTTAGGATCTGATGGGGGAAGGGCATGCCAAGCAGAGGGAACAGAGTGCACGGAGGCCCAGAGGTGGGAACAAGCTTCACGTGTTTAAGGGACAAAAAAGAAGGGAGAAAGAGTCAGGGCCGTGGTGATGGAGAGGCAGGCAGGAGTCAGAGGATGGACAGCCTGGAGGCCTTACTTGGGAGTTTTGATTTTCCTAGAAGAGCCTTGTGGCCCCATTTCAGTTCTTAGAACCTCCTCTGCTTCTTCCCACTGAGGCCTTTGCACGTGATGGGCCGTCCATCTGTCTAGGTCATTCTTCTCAGCTCCTACTAACGTTTGGATGGTGATTCACCTTACACATCACCTTCCCCAAGGAGGCCTTCCCTGCCCTCCCCATCGCAAGACCTGCATAGCCTCCTCCTGGTAGGGATCAGATTTTTATCAACACACATTTAATGGTGCATTTGTTCAATGTCTCTTAGTTACTGAACTATATGCTCCCTGAGGTAGAACCGCGTTATGAGTGTAGTCTCCAGCAGGTTGCATAATGCTTGGCGCACAGTAGGGACCTCGATAGCATTCCTTACAAGAATGAATGAGCGAGTGAGTAATTAACCAATGAATTCAACATCTAGAGTCTCCCCAGGTGGGTTCATTGTATCCCACCACACTGGACACTGAGATTGGCACCCCATCCATGATGCTGGTGCAGCTCTGAGCTCTAAGATGGGGCTCTGTGGGCTACTGTCCCAGCATGTCGGGCCCCTGGGCTGGGGCCTCTCCAAGGATACACTGGCCTGGGGCATTCTTCACATCATCCCCGGGGGCAGAGGTTGTGTTCATCTTCTCCGCGTTGGGGAACTGGCTCATGAGCTGCATCTGAAAGTCTTCCCTCCGCTCATACTCCTTCCCTCGGTAGATGAACACTTTGTTCTGTAGAGAAATGACAGCTGTCAGGGATCGCAGGGCCCAGCATTGGAGGGTGTGGTCCAAGCAAAGCTGGGAGGCTGTGACATGAGCATGGGGCCAAGGTGGCTTCCTATAGATCTTTCTCTACTTCCCCACTGAGGAAAGGAGAAGCTCAGCTCACTGACCTTCTAGCCAGGCACAGCACTTCTTAAGAAAGGTTGGGTCTAGAGGGAGAGAAGATCGTGGATGCTGAAAGCTTCTCCTCCGAACTGTCCTATGTAGAGCTTTCAGAATAATTCCTCACTCGACGTTCAGTGTGTCACTCCTACTCTCCTGTTTATATGACCACAAGTCTTATGTCTCGCCTTTAATGGGCCCTGTGGGCTGGGCCTGTGGGCGGGGAGGGACCAGCATTTGGGTTTCCCATCATTTGGCTCCTGGTCCTATTTCCATGGAGACACACTCTTTACCCTTCCTTGACCACATTAGTCTCTTCTAGACCAGTAAGTTTCAAACAGAGGGGTGTTTTGCCTCCATGGGAACTGGTAATGTCTGGAAACATTGCTGGTCGTCACTTGGAGGCGGGGGGAGGAGTACTGGAATCTAGTGGGCAGAGGCCTGGGATGCTGCTAAACATCCTTTCATGCACAAGATCAATGACCTAGTTTAAAATGTCAGCAGAGCCGAGTTGAGAATTCCTGTTCTAGACCAGATCTAGGCAGCCTCTGATGGCCCTAAGTTCTTCTGTCTAAACCCATGTCTGTCACCTCCATAGATCGGTGGCTTCTGAACCTGGGAGACCATCCAAGGAGCCCGGAAGACTTTAGAAGTTCGGATTTTTCAGGCCTCACTCCAGACCTGCTGAGAGGGAACCTATGTGGTAGGGCCCAGGATGTGCATTTCTATCAAGTTCCCTAGGGGGTTTGGGAAGGCACCTCTCTTCCTTCAAGGAAACTCTCAGCATGCCCCCTCCTGCAGGCAGATCATGCCCACTGTGACTTCTACGTCGACTGGTAACAGTGAGTGATTTGTCTCCTTGATGGAACTGTCAATCAAGTGTAGTCAGACACCAGGTTTACTGTTCTTGTTGAATTTCCCTGAGCTCAGACTTGAATCCTAGACTCCCAGATCGGAAGGAAGGCTGTAGTTGACCCAGTTCAACTCTCTACATAACGAATAAATGAATAATCCACAAAAGCAGTGGTTCAGAAACTGTGCTCCAGGGGTCCCTGAGGGTCCCCAAGACCCTTTCTGGGCCACAAAGGATCTAAGCTCGTTTCATAATAACAGTAAGCTGTCATTTGCCCTCATCACTCTCGATCTCTCATGAGTATGTAGGCATTTTCCAGAGGCTGCGTGGTGTGCAGAATCACAGCTGACTGAATGCAGAGCTGGTGTAAGCATCTCGCTATCTTCTCTCAATCAGACATTTAGGAGGTTTGCGGGAATAGGAAACAATTCACTGTTCGTACTAGTTTTTAAATTAGAAAATATAGTTAATTTTTCATAAAGATGAAGTTTATATTGACAAATGATGGCTTTATTTTAAATAAGTTGATAAATATTTTTAATTTTCTTAGTTTCAATTTTGAATGTGGTATATACAGTCTATAAGTACAAAAGTTCTTTGGGGACCTCAATAATTTTTAAGAGAGAAAAGGGGTCCTGAGTCTAAGAGGTCTGAGAACCGGTGCTCTCTGGGGCTGCTGGGTAGCAGAGATGCTTGCTGCAGGGATGGGGAATTCACTGCCTCTGGAGGCGGCTCTGTGGATGGGGAGTGAGCAGGAGTCGGGCAGTGCTGGAAGGGAGGAGAGTGTGTGGTATCTGAGCGCCCCCAGTCCTCCCGGCAGAGGGACAGCTGAGGTGCACAAACTGGGCCTGGCCTGCGACAAGTCACCGCAAACTCACCCGCAGGAAGGTGGGGAAGCCCTGGCCATAGTACCCGACGGCAAAGTAGTCTGGCTTGGGTCTGAGGATTTTCATGATGTTTTCGTAGAACTTCGCCTGCTGGACCTGAAAGAGGAAAACTCACGGCTCATAACAACCCAGATGTGTATCGAAGGCACACTCAGCTCAGGGAGGCCGCAATGCAGACATGCTCCTTACACCAGCACCCGCGTGCCCGGGGCGCACATCTGCACATCGGTGGAAGCGGCTGCAATTGTAACAGTACAGCGGGCTCTGTATCTGCAATTTTAATGTCCACCAAGTCAACAACAACAGATTTCAAATATTAGAAAACAAGTCCCCCAACGTGTCCCCCCAAAAAAACCCCTCGAATTTGACACATGCCCAGCATTACATTGAATCCATGCAAATGAACCTATATGCAAATAGGGGTTCTATGCCATTTTACATAGGGGATTTGAGCATCTGCAGATTTTGTCAGTTGGAACCAGTGTCCCCTGGATGCTAAGGGACACCTGCGGTAGCTCTATCTAGCATATACCACGTCCCAGGTAAATTGCTCTACCCGTACGAGCTCATTTACTTGCATCGCCCTCATAACAAGCCCACGAGTATTGCATCTCCATTTTGCAGATAAAGAAATGTTATCTCCTAGTGCAGCCCGTGGGTAGGGAAGCGAAGCCGGCCAGCTGTCACCGGCCTGTGTTCGTGCAGGTGTGTGGATGGATGTGTGTCTGCATGTCGACGTCTTCCTGTGCACGCACAGGGCATATATCATCACCTCTAAGAGGAGTGTGTTTCCCATATTTTAGCATCTCTGGCACAGTCTGCATCTTCCTTTACACTGGATGGCTTCTTAGGATGGATATAAGCCAGAAAGAAATCATTAGCCAGACATGGCACATAGAAAAGGACAAACCGTGCCATCTTCAATCTGATACCAATGGAAGATGGGTGTGCATGGACCCAGGCATGAGCCTGTGATGTGGGCTTGGTACCCAGCCGTGTGTGCATGTCAGCATGCGTGTGAATAGGTACTGTGTGTGTGTGCATGCATAAATGTGTCCTGAGCATGTGTGTGCGGGCCTTTGGGTCTCCCTATCTGCAAACGTCTATGTGGATACACTCATGGGGCAGATGTGTTTTCTCTTCAAGCACATCTTTTAGAACTCCATAACCAGCCCCCCACCAAAATAAACCCTATAAATGCTCTCCCAACACGCAGACTCTCATTAGAACTGGACTGGCCTCTAAAAGGGGCTACCAGGGGGCCCTGGGGTCTGGCTCTCAGATCACCAGGAAGTAGGCGGGGGGGGTGGGGGGTGGGAGGGCAACCTAAAAGTTCTCCACATCTTACCTGCAGAGGCGGCCTCCCCGCCAAGCTCGGCCTCTGCAGCACAAGCAGCATAGCTGCTCCCCCACTTCTACTCCCTCCACCTAATCACAAGCACCCAGGAGCTAATGGGGAACGGCCAGATGGGGAGCACTTTAATGTGATTTATCTGTTAATCAGAAAGCACAAATTTGCGTTTTTATTTAATTGGCTCCGTGATTTGTGGGAATTTGACTGCAAACGGAGCACAGCGCTGATTGGGTGAGCAGCAGCAGCAGCGCCCAGTGCCAAGCAGGTACTTAACACCCATCCCAGTGGCTGTCTGATGAGTTTTCCCAGAATTCCTCCCTTTGGAAATATTCCCAATGGGGAGGGAGCTGCTCAGCACAGCCCACCCAGCTCAGGTCAGGCCCTCCCTCCATGCTTTCTCTGTGTTGCACCTGTCTGACCTCCCGCCCTCTTGCCCACCTCTGTGGTGAGCCAGGTCCCGAGCACCAGCCTCCAGAATAATCAGCTCTGAGGTGGCACCTTACCAGGTTCTGGCTGAGCAGCTCGTAGTCAAAGATCTCCATCTCGTACTGCTCCGCTAGCTCCTTGCACAGGCTGATGGCCTCCTCCCACATCTGCAAAAAGGGCATGGAGACAGAGGTTAGGGGCACCTCCAGGGGGGCAAGGCCTTTGCAGAGGAAGGGACCTGGCAGCTGTGTTTCCTGGGACTCAGTGGCAAGCCTGGCCCAGCCCCAGCCTCATGCACAGGGAGCCCAGCTCACGCACAGGAAGCTGGGTGCTTCCCAGGAGCCCTCCCTCTGCCTCTCAGCCCAGTTTCTTCACAAATAACGGAGCAGCTGCAGACTACGCTGAACAGGGTCCTCACAGGTTCTCAGGACCACAACCCCTCTGGGAGGTGACTGGTGGCTTCTGTACTCCCCAGGTGAGAAGCAGAGGTTCATGGGCAGAGGAGTGGCCCAGCTCAGGTGCCCAACCCAAAGCAGGGCCAGGATGCCCACTTGGGGGTGCCCCGGGGTCTTGCTTCACTCCTGCCTCAGAAGTAAAAGAACTCCCTCAGCTTCCCCATGTCAGTGGGACAGGGAGGGGCAGCCCTGTTTTCCAAAGAGAAATGGTTTACAGAGACACAAGCAGGTGCCTGGGCGCAGAGTCCCTGGAGCTAGAGATGGGACAGACCCAATTCTCCTGGTGCTCATGCCAGGGTCCTTCCCCTCTGCCAGCCTGACACCGACCCTCTGGCCATCTCTCCTCCCTCCCTCTTCCCTCCTTCTTCCCTCCCTCCCTTCCTATGCCTCTTTTTCTGGTGAGTGTATGTGGTAAGGGCATGAGATCTACCCTGTAAACAGAATTTTTTTTAAAACCTAGTTAGCTGTTTGTAATTGGTTTTTGTTCATATATATATATATATATATATATATATATATATAATTATTTTTTTTTTTATTTCAGAGAGAAATGGAGAGGGAGAGAGAGATAGAAACATCAATGATGAGAGAGAATCATAGATCGGCTGCCTCCTGCATACCCCACACCAGGGATCGAGCCCGCAACCTGGGCATGTGCCTTGACTGGGAATTGAACTGTGACCTCCTGGTTCATAGGTTGACGTTCAACCACTGAGCCACGCCAGCCGGGCGACCCTCTAAACAGAATGTTAAGGTCATGATGGGACCCAGTATTGCTAAGAAAGGCCAATGCTGCACAGAGCGCTCTAGAGCCAGTCACCTGTGTAACTGAAATGATGCAGTCCCTTCTCAGTGGGGTTATTGGTGGCGGGGGGGTGGGGGGGTGTGTACAGGGGCAGCACAGAGGCGGCGGTGGGAGTGATAATAGAGTAATAAAAGGAATGATTGAGGCGTTTAAAAAGATAGGTCTTTTTCACATTTAAAACCAATTATGAAAGCAATCCCTGGACATAGGGGGCCCTTTCCCTCTGCCTTGTCTGAGGCCGGAGCTGAGAGATCACCCCTCCATCTGCGACCACAGTGGTGGGAACCCCAGCAGAGAGGCTGGGGAGTGCACGGTGGGCAGAGGTCTGGCAATCTCAAGGGACACCCATTACATTTCACATTTGGTTTAAAATAGAAAAATGCACCTAAATGGACAAGTGGGGGGATGGGGGGGAGGAGAGAGGACAGGTTGCCAAAATGCAGTGTGTGCTTTGTAGCAAAAGTGCTCTCCCTGCATCCAAGCATAAAAATAAATAGAAGTGAGTGCGGAGTGCAGGAGCCGTGGCTTAAACCCATGGACAGCGTAGGGAGCAGCGTAAAAATGCTTTATGTGCCAGAAGGAACCAAGTCCATGGGCCAAGCTGGCTGGTGCTTCCTCGTCAGCCAGAACAAGGGGTGGTGGTAACACCCTGAGCTGGAGGTCTTTGCCAACTTCATACCATAATATGTCAGAAATGCTCTTCCCGTGTGTAAGAGGCGACTAAGGGACCAGGAAGGAGGCCAGGCAGGAGTTAAGAGACCTGGGATTTCCCCCCACGTCTGCCCCTGTGGTCACTGGGACCTCTGACAGTCACGGATCCCTGAGCCTAATACATTCCAGGGCCTGCTGGCTTCCAGGCGTGGCATGGTATACAGTGGTGGTGGGGCAGATATAAATGTGGAACATAAGCAAGCAAAGCACACAGAAAAATAGATGTAATTTGGGTTCTGAGGGATGCAGAGGAGTCTACCAGGTGGTGACAGATGGGCTTACAGGGTGTGTCTAGAGCAATGAGTTTCCATGAGGGGAGGTGTAGGGGGGAAAAAGAAGTTGAAAAGGGCTAACTTCTAGAAATTCATTCTAGAAATTTCCACAGCAGTGGCTTTCAGAGTGAGCTGTACCCATCTGCTCCCTCCTCTCTGCTCCCAAAGTACTTTGTCACCACCCTGTTCCACCCCTCCCCCGTAATAATTGCACAACACCAAAGGGTAATGTACAAAAAACATCATGATTGGCACGTCCATCTTGCCAACTGCACGGTAAAGTCTTAGAGATTGGGGATTCTGCCTTTTCCTCTCTGCTCGGCACAGGGTGGGTGGAACTGGATACCTGGCGGAGAACAAAGCTCAGTATGCACTTTTGGTGCTCCTCCCCCCCCCCCATCCCCCACCGTGACAACTTAGTCCGCTGGTAAACCAACAGGACGCTGACTGGATGTCCCGCAGGGCAGGAGGTTCCAGAAATGGCAGAGACTCTGCCCTCAAGAGGCTTATAATTGTAAATTATAAAAACAGCGTTGTTCAACCACTCAACTCCTGGGGATTTATAAGCCCTTCCCAGACATTACCTCATTTTGTCTTTCCAGGGAAGGTGGGGAGATCAGACTAAGACAGATGCGAGGAACTGCAGGGACGGGACAGACCAAATTCAGTGATAAACTGTGTCCTGAGGAACACCAGGGCCTTGCGATTCAGAGAGAGGCAAGAGGTAAAGTGTGTGTGTGTGGGGGGGGGGGGGGGGGGGGGGCGCTCGAGAAAGGCTTGACGGAGGAAATGGCCTTCAACTGGGGCCTTGAAGGTGGAGTGGGTGATGATGGTGACAGTCACAACTCAGCAAGATGTCACTATGTACCAGGTCCTGTGCTAGATGTTCCACATGCAGCTCCTCACCTAATTTTCCCAGGATCACTAGGAAGTGGGTACGATTCGTATCTCACTGTTATGGGTAGGGAGCTGGCATCTCCTAGAGGCTGAGGGACCTGTGGGTAGAGGACCAAGTTGTGAAGCCCAGGCCACCTGAGTGTCCAGGTGTGCAATACTGGTGCCCTGAACAAAGGCAGTAGGACTAGAGATAGAGAGAAGTGGTCAGACTTAGGACTAGGATGGAGATATGCAAGATGGGTTGGTATGGAGTACAGGAGAGAGCCACCCTTCCCGGCAGCAGGGTCCCCACAGAGAGGAAAGGTGGGGACAAATTACCTTTCCTTTGTCAAAGTAGCCTATGATGATCTCATACAGCGTCTCCTTCAGCTGGCGGTGGGTCTGGGGGTACTGCTGGCCTGTCTGCATGACCTGTGAGGTGCACTGCTCATCTGACCACTGTGGAGAGAGGACATGCGGGATCATCTGGGGCTGAGGGGCCACAGAGGGCGGGTGTCTCCCCCACGGATGAGGAGCTGCCTCCCTGCCACCCTGGGTGTCAGCGGCAGCGGAGAGGTACTGGTTGGCAGGCTCCACTTGGGAAGTACTTCCTGATTTTTGCTGGGTCACGCTTGACTCTCTACTGGCTCATATATGTGGTGGGTAGGGACTTTCTCCAAACCCCTAGAAGACATGGTCCCAGCTCTTCAAAAGCCAGAGGAAATCCCTCAGACTTTGTCCAGCTCTAGCAGCACTTTCAATTGCAGGAAAATGGCTCAAGTGGAGGTCTGGGTGTGCTAATGATTGATGTCTGGATGTTATAGGAAACAGTTGGATGTTATATAAAACCCTAAGACATATCTCGAGGGGTTATTGTTGCTGCTAAATGTGAAGGTCACAGAGACCTTAAGTGCCCAGGAGAAGCAGTGCAGAAAAGTAACCTGCCAGATCAAGAGTTTTTGGACTCAGAGCCACACAAAATTTATTTGGCGAATTCTTTTTTCTCTTCTTTCTTTTCTTTTTCACTCTCCCACTTGCTGTGAGGCCTGAGAGGATCCCTGCATGAATCCACTTCATGGGGAGGACAATACCTTGAGAAGCCAAGTGTGGAGAAGGAGCGTGTAGGCAGCTTCCGTGTAGTTGTCACAGTCCAGGTGAAGATCACGAAGTTTGTATAGGTACCTGATTGGGGAAACATGCTGAGTTACAAAGTGATAAGGAGGCAGGTGGTAGGACCAGGTAGAAGCCAGACAGAACAACTGAGTACCTCTAGGGAGTTCTCTCTCCCTAACAGCCAGTGCCCCTGCATAGTCACAATGACAGCACTTGGCATCTGTGGGGCACTTGGTGTATGGCAGGCACTATGCTAAGTCTTTTAAATGCCTCAGATCATTTAATCCTCATGACGACCCTGTAAAATGGGTCTGATGAGGATATCCCTTTTCAGGTGAGAAAACTATGGCCTGGAAAAGTCAGGCATGCTTCCAGCCAGTACTTTTCAACTTCATACTGAAGACTCCAGCCAATGCAATATGACAAGGGAAATCAGGGAAGGAGAACTGAGTAACTCGTCAGAAGTCACGTGCTAATAAATTGAAGAGCTGAAACGTGATTCCAGGCTAACTGCCCTTAGAGTCCATGCTCTGGTTATTGTCTTATTCCAGAGCATGAACAAGCCACGGCACTGCAAAGGGGCAGATCCTACCTGCTCTTCAGTGTTCTCTGGGGATAAAGGAAGTACATTTAAGCAAGGAAGTGGACCAGGGGCTGGAGATTGGATATTCACTTCCAGACCTGGAGCTGTCAGCAGGGAGAATCTACTATTCAACAATAATCACATCCCCACCTCCCATCCATTTACAGTGTGATGCTCCAATTCTGATCCCTGGGATGACTGTATGGATGAGTGGTGTTGAGGACGGGACAGGAACAAGGGAAGGGAGTTCTGGTTAATTCTTAATTTGATACATAATCGGTATTAAGGGGGCAGGGAATTAATTTTCGGTGCCTTCCTTTGCTCATCGGTAAGATGGCAACACTCACAGAACCCACCTATGGGCATATAAAGAGCCAAGTGGACCATGTCGGAAGGCTCAGAAAGTGATGGCTAGCATTGCAGCTGATAAATGCAAGTTTGCACTGGAAGTGATTAGCCCGGAGCCAGCAGTGAGCTATAATGGTTCTTATCTATTTTCACTGTGAATTCCGTTCTTCTACAAAGAAGAACCTGCCACTGTTGGAAACAGATTCAGAGCCAGAGCACCACTGCCTTGGCGACTTGCGTGTCCTCAGGAGCAGGCAACACGTAGTGCTTGAATGAAGGGGTGATGCTGGGATGCAAGCCCTGGTCCCTTCCTCTGAGAGGGAAGGCGGTGTCCGCCAAGATTCTACCCTGACTGTCTAACCACAGGGAACAAAGGGCCTCTGAAGCAGCTGCACTCAAAGCAGAGCTCAGTGCTCAGGCTTAGGCTCCTGTTAGAAGAAGCCTATCTGCACAGAATGTCACCAAAGGAGAAGCTGGCCACATGAAACTTGGCCAGCGGACCAGATGCAGGCTGCCTGACCTCAGGGTAGAGACAGGCGAAGATGTTGAGGAGAAAAAGTCAGCTAGTGATTTTTGATAACGAATGAGCCAGGACATCCTAGTGACCTCTCATTTCTTCATTCAACCAGCCAAGTTGCACTGAGCACACGGCTGTACCAGGCACTAGAGAGAGTGGGGACAAAAGCAGACACCGTTCTCAGGACCTGCAGGACATGGCCTGAAGGAGCCATGCTCTGAAGCCACGGTCAACTGCACTTTGCAGGTCCTGGCGACATAAAGGTTTGCGTGAGGATAGGGGCCCAAGCATTTCATCACTGTGCTGTGCTGTGCATGACAGAAGAGAGCTGGGAACACCTACGTGTTCAACAAGATTGGATTGGCTACATAAATTGCGGCATATTCTGGGAAGAGAATTTTATAGTCTCATTAGAAATGATGTCGAAAGAAAGAAAAAGATGTCGAAATATATCTGTTGACATGGAATTCTTGTCAAGTAAAGGATACATTATGAGCAATATGATCCCATTTTTGCAAAAAATATGCAGGCATAGAATTCAATTTATATATAAATAGGAAAGAGTCTGGGAATACTCATGGATTATTGGAATTTATTTCATTTTTTTGGTTTGCTTGTCTTTATTTTATGAGTATTTTTTGTTTTGGTAATTAATATGTGTTATTTCTGCAACAAGTAAAAATAACAGTACTTTCTTTTAAAACTTTGAAGAAAACAATATGAGATTCTGAGAAAAATTGGCAAGGGAGTTCTTTGCTCCAGGCTAATGTCCCAAAAAATCCTTCATTACATGCTCAAATAGCTGCCTTTCAAATGCCTACAAGAAAGCGCCATCATACATCATAGCATTTTTTCCCTTTGAAACTGGGCTGCCCAGGACCTGACTACATGCCCTGTACACCCAGGACTTGACCTTCACGTGCCAGCCTTGCACCGACTGCAAGTGTGATGCCCCAGCTCAAGCCACAAGGTGGCTGCAGGAAAGTCTGAGCTGTGGATATAGCAAAACAACATGGCAGGTCAGAGAACTCCCGGTGGGCTTGGGGTCTGATGACAGGGAATGAAAGGAGCTGAATCTGGGGAGGTTGATAGGAACCGGAGGGCCTGAGTACCAAGAAGATGAGTTTAAACTCTAGCCTGAAGACCATAGGGAGCCATCGATGGGTACTGAGTGGGAGAATGACACAGCGGGACTGGGTTTCAGAAAACAAAAATCTTACCTTATGTACATCTCTTCCCGGTTGTTATCTTTGTAGAAATTCTAGGTGGGAAGGAAAACAGCGATGAGTGTCTTTCTTTGCGGAGCGGCAGGGGTTGGAGGGTGCAATGACAGAGATGAGAAGGAAGATTGCTGTTTACTATCCGGGCGCCCTGAGATGGGTGCAAGAAATTGACTTTCCTGAATGCATCAAACAGCCTCATTAGGAGATTCTGCCTTGGGAGTCACTCCCCTGATCGTTAGGCTATGGAGGGACGAAGGAAGTACCAGCCATCACGTATCAGGGGCTGCAGGGGAGCTACTGGCTGCGCTGAGAGGTGGGCTGCCCAGGCTGAGGCCACCTACACTGACAGAGTTGAGTATGAGGGCAGCCAGGCTTGACCTTCACAGGTGCAGACCCTGCACCCTGGTGGGGCTGAGTTGGAATCAGAGTAACAGCAATAATTAGAGTAATAGTCATAGACACCATAACAGATCCCAGGGATCATAAATCCTGACCGTGTAGAACTATCAGGGGTTACAATGAAATTCCGCAGCCAAGGACATTTAAACCTGGAAATACCTATTTGAGCTCAGAGGCCATTCAGACCAGTGGTCGTCTGGGCTCCATCCAGAGATCCTGTCCCATGTATTTTAAAAGAAGTCCTTATAGATATTGAGCCAGAAGGCCATGATGGGATCTGTGGGCCACACCTGGAGAAAGCCCGACTGACTCCAATGCAGCCAGAGAGGGGCAGGGGATGTATCCCGGGCAGAGTCAGTGGGTGGCAGAGCCGTACAAGACCTCAGCTCTCCTGACACCCTTACTACCACCCCGTCCTCCGCCCTGATCTCACGCTGACAGCCAAAGCTAGCAGGGTCTACTTGCTTCTAGAGCGGTCTGTCCCAAGCTTTCTCCCAGGTGAGTCTGAAGGTCAATTTCTTTTACCAACTTCTGTGTCTTCACAGAGACAAACTGCTAAACTCCAGAAGAACCCCGCTTCATGCTCTGTATGTGGACTGGGCCTGGTGGAGCGATTAGCCATGAATTCCTTTCTGTTGTAAGCAGGACTTTGAAACTCCCCTTAGCATTGAGGGAAATCAATTGGCAATATCGAGGCTGTTAAAAAGGGGAGCGGAGGCCGCACCACAGGACTTTGGGGACCAGGCTTGAACAGTGTTTCTAGACACTGGGAATGGCAGGGGCTCATTGGGATGGATGCCACGTGGTCTTTGGCCAACGTTACTCATTGTAAACACTTAGGGTGGGCAGGCATGGTGGGTGTGAGGCACTGTGGCTGCCACAATCTGTCTCATGACCACATCACAGGACATGGGAAGAGAGACATTTGGGAGTTGCCCATGGCAGGTCCTGTGTACAGAGATTAAGAGCCCGGCTATGGGATTAGCTGCCCGTATTAGCCTGTGCCCCCTAGTCATTTTCTAGAAATTCTAATTATTAGTATTACTTCATTCTGTAAGAGAAGAAACTACCACACAGGTAGCATTTAACCACAGGCCAGGATTGCACGGCTTATGAAATGGGGACTATTCTCTTCTCCACGGAACAGCTAAGCACACTGAAGCGTCAGAAAGCCTCCTTGGCTGTCTATTCTACTAATTATCTGAGGGAGCACGAGAACCCATGGGTTTGTGTCTCCAAAGCTCACCCTGTAACCACTGCTGCCACCTTCCTTCCACGGGATGTGTTAGGTGCTAATGGCAATACTCATTCCCATTTCAGACATAAGGAAACTGAGGCACAGAAAGGTGATGTGATTGCCTTAGACACAGAGCCAGCAGGATGGCAGAGCATGAGTTCAATCCCACAGCTGTCTAATTCCCAAAGCCCTAAGTGCTGCCTTCGGATCAAGAACAGTAGTGAACCCCAAAGCCAGGCCTGTCCCCGGACTCGGGTCTGCCTTGTGCCGGGGGAATCACCGCCCGCCCTGCCTACCAGCAGGTTCACGGTGCAGCTCATGCGGTTGTCTTTGCTCTCGTCCGTCATCACGCCCCGGTAGTCCAGCAGTTTCTCCAGGAGCCCTTTGACCAGGTTCACGAAGTTCGCCACGGACTTGGCAATGTTCGGGTGCTCGGCGGCACACTCCATCAGGCTGTGGGCAGACGGGAGGGCAGTGAGCTGGGCCGGGAGGAAGGTGTGCTGGGTGAGGGGTGCGGTGGGGTGGCATGGAGCACAAGGCAAATGATCTAGTGATTTCAAGTTCCCCTGGTTCACTGGCTCATTTTGTGCATTTTTTCGACCACTTATTCATTATACATGTATTTGCATGTATGCAGCAGTTCAGTGGATCACAGTTCAATGAATCCTCGCAATCCAAACTCATGGCATTTGAGGGTCAACTGTGATTCCCGCCCCCGCCGCCCCACCATCAAAATGGGAAAAAATAAAAATACATTCCCAGTGTGGGCAATGTTTCAGGAAAATGGTCACCTTTATACACCCATATTGGGAGTAAATCAGTACAACTATTTTTTTTGGGGGGTAGCAATTTTCACGATATCAAAATCGCAAATATGCATATCCTTTGACCCAATAATTCTATTTTGGGGAATCTATTCTACAGAAATATCCTCAGAAGTATGCAAGGATACATTTATAATATTTATGTCTAATAGTGAAATAGTTGGAACTATTTTAAATTTCCACCAATAGGCAGATGGTTAAGTAAATTAAAGCATATTCACAAACTGTAATTCCATTAAGCCATTAAAAAGTATGAGAGATCAATATGTTTTAACACAGAGAGCTCTACAAAATATATAGTTGAGAAAAGTAAGACTCCAAACAATATTTGTTTGTTATTTAACCTACTCATATAGAGCCTACCATGTCCCAGGCATTATTCTAATCGTCTCACAAATTTTAACTCATTTAACCTCCCATCACAGTCTTATGAGATGGGATGTTTGCAAATCGGGAAACTAAGTCACAGAGAGGTCAACTAAGCTGTCCAAGGTCACACAGGCGATAAATGCCAACAGTCTGGCTTTAGCATCTGCACTCTCAACCAGCAAGCACTGTGTGTGAGCAGAAATACGTATGTGTGTTGTGTGTCTATGTGTTTATAAATCTGAAGAATAAACCCCAGAGTCTTCAGAGTGGTTGCGTCTGATGAGGGGTCTAGGTAGGGAAATAGAGGAAGACAATGCTCATTGTTCAATTTAAATGTGCATCTGTTATTTGAAAATTTAATATTTGTTGTAATATTAATATTCTACATTTTAAAAACAAAATATACTGCAAAAGATCATAGCATTTCTTAAGCACCTGTTGGTTGCTAGGCACTATGCTAGGCATTGCTTGGGGCAGGGATGGAAGAAAGATATAAAATAAAAAAAGAAATATAAAAAAGATTCATATCTACCCTCAGTCAGCCAAAGGCTAAGTAGGAAGAGATGGATGGATTAAAAATTTGATTAATGACTACTTATTTGTTAATCACGTATCCTGTAGCAATCACTTTTTCTTACAATCACGATAATTCTGATAAGTAAAAAAATATTCCCCTTGTTTTACAACTGAGGAAACCAAGGCTCAGAAAGGTTAAATGACCTTCCCAATATCACTCAGGTAGTACATGGTGACCTTGGGAACCAAGACAACCACTGTTCAATATTTCCCCGGGGAGAAGCATTGCAGCGTGTTCTCAGGCATCCGGTGTAGCCATGGACAAGCATTACCCAGGGCGTTTATTTCTGCCTACTCTCCTGAGGAAGTTTAAGTCTCAAGAGCTCCTAGGAGGGGACAGGTAAGAGAGACAAGGATTTGGGGGTAGAGAGAGGGGGGGTCATTTCCTCCCAGAAGCCAAACCAGGCTGCAAGGAGGTGACGTTGCAAACTGTGGCTGTGATCAGACAAATCCATCATCTCAGTGGGAGAAGCACCTGTCTCCTGGCTCTCAAAAAGAGATGCAAATTGCCCTTTGATTTAGGCCTGGCAGGCCCCGTCACAGCTGTGCCTACCTCCTTCTGGGACAGCCATGCCCAGCCTGCTTCCCACCCTAAACACAATGCAATCCGGTGTCGAGGGTGTGATTTCTCACAGCCTCGGAGCAGGAAGCCTCTCAGAGCCTGAGCACAGCCAGACCAGTGGTCCTCTGCCCTGGCCACGTGGTGGTCACCAGGGGCCTTTTACGAAGCTCAGCGCCCACCCTGGGGGAGTGACATCGCATCTTCAGGGGTGGAAGCCAGGCAGCAGCATTTCGCTGCTTAAGTTCGCCAGGTGACTCTGATGTGCAGCCAACATTAAGAACCACTGGCTGAGTCCTCTGCTTTGCAAACTTCAGTATGTGTGGGGACACCAGGGCATTGTGCTGATCGATTCTCACTCCACAGATCTGGCTGGGGCTCGAGAGTCTGCGTTTCTAACAGGCTCCCAGGTGAGGCTGATGCTGCTGGTACTCTGAGAAGCAAAGGTTCAGGAGAACAAAGTCTAGGCTTTCTTCGTCTCTCTATTCTTTAGGCCAGAGGTAAGAAAGCTGCTCATATAGCCTAGGAATGTGAGATGAATGGGCAGACCGGTTTGAAATCATCCATCCATTCACCATCCATCCATCCACTACATGTGTACTGTTCTAGAAACTCTGTAGTCACTGACCCCTGGGATATCTAGCAAAGGAAGCAGATACAGAAATAAAAATGTACTATAATATATAATGGCACTACCATGTACTGAGTACTTCCTGTGTTTCAGAGGCTGTGCTAAGCCCGTTTTATTGATTCCCTTGTTTAATACTCACAAAATCTCCTTGGGTAGGCATTATGAAAGCCCTGAATTTACAGACCAGGCCCCTGGGGCTGGGCTCGGAACCTTGGGCCCTGCCAAGGTTACTCAGCTGTTCCTCCCCTTTGAGGCCCACAGGGGAGAAAAGTGACAGTGAGAAAGCTGTGGAAGTCTCCAGGCAGCGCAGGCATTCCTCACTCTGTGGACGGAGGGTGGTGGTGCCTATGCCTGCTTTGGGAGGCTGGCGGGGGGGCGGGGGGGGGGCGCTGCACTTCGAATTGGTTATCATTCCCCATGGAGGGACCTCAGAAGCAGCAACCTGGCCCATGCCCTTCATCTGCACTGACAGCCGACTGTCACTGCTCCTTTCAAGACTATGGGGGGAACTAGTTGGGTGGGCCCCACGCCCCAGAACACACATTTTCTGTCCCCTTTGGCCTTCCGGGCCTCCCTTCTTCTAGAAATATTCCCAAACAGATGGACTACAGGTGAGCAGAGAACATCTCACGTCTCCCTTTAATGTGGGACCGTCACTTTAAGACAGATGTGCACGGGCTGGGGGAAGTGAGGATGACTAGCCTGGAGGAGAAAGACAGGTGGGCTCGTGGCTTCCGATGACCCCATCACTATCCACCTGGAGATTAATAATAATGATAGTTAATATTTCTGGACTATCTCTGAGCTAAGCATTTTCCACGACTTTTCCTGGTTATCTCAACAACAACTCTAAGATCACTCTGGACAGTGATTTTATCCCCACTGTGCAGGTAAGGACACTGAGGCTGAGAGAGTTCAAAGGAAGAAGCAGGGACTGGGCCGCTGGATGGCCCCTGGGGTCCTGGCTCCTCGGGCTTGATTGGTTTTGTAAAAATCATTCACACCTCTGTCTTAGGAGAAAAATAATGAGCTGCTTCTCGTTTCCTCGGCCTCTGAGGGTTCCTTTTATAAATATTCACTCAGGAAGGATTTGAAAATCCCGCTGATCATCTGAAGACTGCCACAGGGCCCCATCCGCTCATAAAAATGGAAATTACCAGCAGTATATGTGCTTTCACCTCTGGTCAATATTTAGATTTTCCTTTTTAGAACTTTAAGGAAAACATTGACTCAGGCAAAATGTCATTCCTCCCCCGATACCCCCCAGAGAATCAGCCTCAGCACCCACTGAGGAGCAGGTGGTAGGCAACTCCTTGGACAGAGCGGCTTTTGTGCTCTAGGTGTTTAGTGAGGGCTGTGCAGGGCCAGGAGGGGGTGGGGCCCGCTGGGATGCTACTTCCTGCGGCTCCATTCTGCCTGCTTGGTGGGGCCAGGAGGGTCCTTGTGAGGGCTAAAGCAAGGCCTTCAGTTTGCTTTTGTTGTTAAAGTTAAAATACTCAAAGGAGATTGGAGGAAGCATCCAAAATTAGAGTTACACCAGATAATTATACAAATCAAAGAATCTACCATTAGGAGGACATTTGGGGTGCCTGAGCCACATTCCTGAACCAGGGGAGAGGTCTTGGTGGTGGGAGGTAGGAAGGCAGCAACTACCCTGACAGAAACTGAGAGTCGTTTATTGAGCTTTCTCCCTGTTGTGTGCCAGGTGCTTTAGAGTCATTCTGTCTTCAGAATGACCACAGGAGGCTTCTGCTCCCCATTGCACAAGTGGGGGAAACAAGCCAAAGATGCTGCAGGATGGACCCAATGCCCTGCAGCTGCCAAGGGGTGGAACCGGGGATAAAACCCAGCATCTTCCTCCAAAGATATGCAAATGGACAGTATGCACATGAAAGGAAGCCCCATGGCCTCAGCCATCAGGAAATGCAAATCAACACCTCACCCCTGCCAGGACTGCTGTAGTCAGCCAGATGCACATTCACAAGTGCTGAGGAGGTTGCAGAGAAATGGGACCCTCGTGCACTGCTGGTGGGAAAGTGCGTGGTGCAGCCACTGGGGAACAGAGCCTGATGGTTCCTCAAAAGGTTACATGCCGATTCCCACATGACCCAGGAATTCCACTCCTAGGCGTCCTCCCCAGAGACCGGCAAACATATGTCTACATAAAACCTATGCATGAATGCTCATAGAGGCATCATTCCTAAGAGCCAAGAAGTAGAAATGAATGAATGTCCATCAACACATGACACATGAATGAATAAACAAAATGGGTATAGCCAAACAGTGGAATATTATTTGGCAAAAAAAAAGAAGAAGTGAATTACTGACACATACTATAGCACAGATGAACCTTGAAAACATGCTGTGTGAAAGAAGCCAATCAAAAGGCTCACATATTGCATAATTCCACTTATATGAAATGGCCAGAACAGACAGATCTACAGAGGCCGAAAGTAGGCCTCTGGGAGGGAGATGATGGCCAAGGGTAAGTGGTAAGGGTTTCTTTCAGGAGGTAACAAAAAGGTTCTAAAATTGATTGTGGCCAAGGTTGCACAGCTCTGCGAATATACTAAAAGCCACTGAATTGTACACTTTAGGTGACTTGTATCCTATCTAATAAAAGAGTAATATGCAAATTGACTGTCACTCCAAGACACAAGATGGCTGCCCCATGTGGACACAAGACGGCCACCACAAGGTGGCCTACAGGGGAGGACATTTGTGGGCAGTTAGGGGTGACCAGGCCAGCAGAAGAGGGCAGTTGGGGGAGACCAGGCCTGCAGGGGAGGGCAGTTGGGGGGGGGACCTTGCCTGCAGGGGAGGGCAGTTGGGGGGGACCCAGCCCTGCAGGGGAGGGCAGTTGGGGGGGGGGACCAGACCTGCAGGGGAGGACAGTTGGGGAGGAACCAGGCCTACAGGGGAGGGCAGTTGGGGGGGGGGGCAGGATAGCAGGGGAGAGCAGTTGGGGGGACCAGGCCTGCAGGAGAGGGCAGTTGTGGGAGATCAGGCCAGCATGGAGGGCAGTTAGGGGTGACTGGGCCAGCAGAGGAGGGCAGTTGGGGGGACCAGGCCTGCAGGGGAGGACAGTTAGGGGCAATCGGGCCAGCCAGGGAGCAGTTAGGCGTCGATCAGGCTGGCAGGGGAGTGGTTAGGGGGTGATCAGGCTGGCAGGTAGAAGCAGTTAGGGGCAATCAGGCAGAGGCAGGTGAACGGTTGGGAGCCAGCAGTCCTGGATTGTGAGAGGGATGTCTGACCGCCTGTTTAGGGATCGGGCCTAAACGGGTGGTCAGACATCCCTCATGGGGTCCCAGATTGGAGAGGGTGCAGGCTCGGCTGAGGGACAACCCCCCTCCGTGCATGAATTTCATGCACTGGGCCTCTAGTGGTATTATAAGCTGTTAAAACAAAACAAAACAATCCCTGGTCTCCAAGTCCAGTGCTCGCGGGTGCTGTGCGCCGTCTGCGGCTGGGTCAGGCAGAGCCAGGCTGGGGTCCCAGCTTGTCCACTCACTAACTTGTCCTTGTTTCCTTGGACAAGAGACTTCCTGAACCTCAGGCCCCGCCTCTGTGAAGTAGGGACCAAAGAGTAAACTCCACTAAACAAGCCAATGCAGGCAGGGCACTGAGCATGGCATCTGAGCACTGCATGAGTGCGGACACGATGCTCGTGATCAATATCTGTCATCGATTGAAAAAGAAGACAGGAAAACGCAGCGAGAATCATTCTGCAGCTAAGATCATCAAACTGAACGTCTGGGTAGACTACTTCCCTCTTCCCAACAGCAAAGTTTCTTTCTGTCGCTCCCATTCGATCCCCCTCAAAGCTACAGCCACTCTAGAGAGGGAAGTGAGGTTTCTCCCACACTAGAGTTCCCTCCATGCCCTGGAGCCTCCAGGCTGGCCTCCGGGGGGAGGACAGCGCCCCGCCGCCCTGGGTGCTGAACTCACATGGACTCCAGCAGCTGCATGTACTGCTCGTCCCCTCGGCCGCCTTCCACCTCGTGGTCCAGCTTGAGGATGATTTCGTTTTCAAAC
The DNA here is from genome assembly GCA_026230045.1 of Corynorhinus townsendii. NCBI lineage: Eukaryota > Metazoa > Chordata > Mammalia > Chiroptera > Vespertilionidae > Corynorhinus > Corynorhinus townsendii. The sequence continues at coordinate 165,492,747 of JAPDVU010000006.1, read as the reverse complement.
TGAAGAAGGCAGAGATGAAAGTCGACGGTCACAACATTAGGAGGATGGGTGTTGAAATTAGCTCATTATTTTAACCAGAACATTAGGGAGGACCCATCACCTCCCAGGTTTAGTGCTGGAACTGGGAATGCAGAATGAGACAGGAGGATATCGTGTGTGCCTTTTAGGGGTTCCCAGAGAGTGAAGAGAGACAGTAGGTGGTAAGGGGTGTAGCACAGAGAGGACATGAAAGAGAGAGAAAGGGAAAGGGAGAGAGAGAACAGAGAGTCAGGGCTGGGCCCTCCTGATTGGAGATGTCCGCTGTGCTGAGCCTGGGGCAGGACGAAGTACAGCCGAGGGACCTGAGAGTGGGCTATGAGGTCAGGCCGTCCGGCTTTGTCTCCTCCCTCCCCTCCACCGCTGGAGGAAAACGAGTACATCTTTCGAATCCTCAGTCAGAGTTTGCACCCGGCCTCAGCAAACATTCTCTACAAAGCACCAGAGAGTAAATATTTTAGGCTTTGCTGGTTGGTCGGCCCCAACTATTCAGCTCTGCCTGAAATGGTCCACAGCAGATAGGGGTGGCTGGATTCCATAAACCAGGGCTTAGAAAGAGGCGGCAGGACAGATCTGCCCTGTGGGGTCACAGGGTGTCATCCCCGCTAAATACAATTGGGGCACTACTGCCCGGGGGGCTAGGGGGCAGGGGAGACGGCATGTGCAAAGCCTCAGGAGGGCAGGGCCGGGTATGCACCGGGCAGGCGGCCTCTGTCCTCTGGCGATGAGGGCTGAGGTGATTGTAACGCCTGCTGAGTGATCCTGGAAAGCAGCTTTGGGGGGAGAAGCGGCATTTTTTTCTTGTCTGAGTTGCTCAGTGCTGGGTGCTGGCGCGATTCCTGGGAGATGAACTCTCCTTTGGAGCAGAGATGCAGATGGGGTAAATAAGCACTTGACTCAGGGTCACAAAAGCACCTGCCAGGAGGGAAATTACAGGGTGTCGGGGTGTGTGGAGCCGGGCGACGAGGCCGTCTGGCTTTCAGACCCCAGTTCCGGGGTTCATCCTGGATCCAGCCGTCTGGGGGGCGGGGGTGGGGTGGGGGGGGCTTGCCTCCGCCCTTTCCTGAGCCACTTCCTCTGAATTCAACAGCCATGCCAGGGGCTGCTCATCCCACAGCTGAGCAACCACCCAGCGCAGCTGCTGCTGTCCACTGGGAAGCTGCCCCATTAGTCAGCCTGATTGTCCTGTCTCTTTTGATAAGAGAGGAATGAAGAGAAGCAATTGGGGAACATGCTTAGCATGAGCACATGCCCGGAATGAGGAGCCCACGGCTGACCCCGTTCATGGAAAACAGGGGGTGCACGTCGTGGGGCTCTCACAGTAAGGAGGGCCTTTAGGGCAGGACAATCACATTGCAGGCCGGCCTCTGAGGACAAGAGGCCACCGAGCACCTGTCCGGGCCTAACCCCAAAAGGCCTGGAGCTCGCCCCTCTTTAGGACCATCGCGCACCTGGAGCGTTGCTTTCGCACACCTGTCCCAGGCCACCTTCTGAGCCAGCTGGTGCCCACACCTCTGAGGGAACGTGTGAAGGGCACAGGACAGGAGGAAAGGCTGGAGAGTTTGACTGATGGAGCTAGGAGGCCCCTGAGTGCAGGCTGAGGGTTAGAGAACTGAGGAGCCAGGGAAGGGTCAGATGCCTGAGGGACTTTAGGAAAAACGAAAATTTGGAATCTGCTGTCCTTTAAGTACCCATTTTAAGAAAAATTATCTGGGGGGCAAGACATGGTATAGAATGAGGCAGAAATTCTGGGGAGGACGGGAGGAGCCCAGTTGGGGGTAAATGCAGGAGAGAAGGTGGGGCAGGGAGGGCAGAAGGCAAGACCTGAGGGGACCACCAAGGCAGCCTTGAGAGGCCTGAGGGGCCAGCCTTCCTACACTGGGTGAACCTCCTGTGGAAGTGGGTGCTTATCCCACCGTCGGAAGCTTCTAGAGTGGCCCAGAACATGATCCTCATCCTTCAAGTTTGGCAGGATTGGCAGGATTGTCACTGAAAACACTGGCCCAGTGACCCTGGCCTTACACAACTGCTCACTCCCTGCTTGCTGGGAATACCGCCCCCCCCAACCCCCAGTTTCCATGGTGGGTCCACAGGTGCCCCCTGAGCGACAGGCCTCTGACCCATTTGCCGTCGCTTTTGGTGCATGGCAGAGGGCAACACCTGGCAGGGTCTCTCTTTCTAGAATCCAGACAATAAAGATCTTCTGAGTCATCCTGGAAGAGGAAGTGCCAGACAGAGGCAGGCAGGTGTGAGACGGGCAGGGGGAGGGGAGCCTTTGGCTACACCTTGGGGAGCACTTAGGCAGGGAAGCAGGATTCTCACACGATTGAGAAAGGGACCTAGCGGATGCACAGCAAGAAAGCACATTTTAATCTTGGCCTCGGGCAGGGGAGCGTGATAAAATACAGACCAAATCCGATCTGCCAGCTCATTCCAGGTGAGGAGCGCTGTCCCCATCCCGCCTCCCATCAGGCCTCGGATGGAGCCCGGCAGATGGAAGGAGGGAGCATTATGAGGAAATGCGCGGGGGATTAGGGATGCTGGCTGCATTTCCAGCCTCGTTTTTTACCTTTTTGAAATCCCCACTCTTTTGATATTCACACAGCATCATGTCGAAGAAGATGGGGATGGTGGCTTTCCGGAGCTCGGCCTCGGGGATGAGTGTCATCTCTAATATAGGGCCGACCATGCCTGGGATGAAGCAGACCTTGTTCTGGCCTGGAAGAGAAGAGGGGCAGGACACATCAAACAGGCCTCATGATGGGGGTCCCCTTTCAGACCACGCCTGGAGGAACGATAAAGCAAAAGTGCACGCTAAAGACAATACTTTACGCTTGTAGCATTGGTTCCCCAGAGCCAGGCACCGTTCTGAACACTTTACATACTTTAACTCCTGCAGGAGACGCCTGCATCACCCGCACCAGCTGGTTATTAAGGGCAATAACAGCTGGGTGTAAAGCATGCCACTGTTTACAAGGATTTTCACCTGTGTTGATCTCCTTTGCAAACAGGGCCCGGACGGAGCATGTTAGCGACGGTAAATCACAGGGGTATAGGAATTATGCCTGTCTGCAACAAGCCGTGTTTCTGAGATTTGGAAAACACGCTTTTATCAGGTGTTTCATGAAACAAGAAAAGGAAAAATTGATGCCAAGAACCGGCTGTCATAGTGCAGTTGGTGGAAGAGTCTGGGTGAAAATGTCACTTTAGGGCCAGCTGAACCATGACTTCTCATTTCTGCCTCATTTCTGGGCACTCCTGAGCCCATCCCCTCACCCTTGGCATCCTAGCCACGCTGACCTATTGCAGTACCACAAACTCACCTCGCTTCCTCCACTGCCAGGCCTGTGCACACCCTGCTCCTTGGTTGATAATATTTTTCCTGCTGCACCCCAACACCCCACCTTGTTACCACCTGGCTTCCCCTGGGTGGGTCCCACTGGATGGATGTGCTGAGCACAGCCCCTGCCACATGCCCAGCCCGCCTCTGGCTGGTCAGACACCCTGCACTGGCTCCTTGTGTTCTGTCTTCTCACCCACGTTTGCAAGGATGTCTTTTCTTTGTGGAATCATTTTTTAAAATAGATTTTTATTGATTTTAGAGAGGAAGGAAGAGGGAGATAGAGATAGAAACATCAATGATGAGAATCATTGATTGGCTGCTTCCTGCATGCCCCACACTGGGGATCGAGCCTGCAACCCGGGCATGTGCCCTGACTGAGAATTGAACTGTGACCTCCTGGTTCATAGGTTGATGTTCAACCACTGAGCCACGCCGGCCAGGCTATGGAATCCTTTGACAAACGTCTGCCTCCCCCACTGAGAGCTTTGTGACAGTAGCAACAGGTCTGTTCTCACCACTATATCATTGGCATTGAGCACAAGACATCCATAATAATAAAAGTGTAATATGCTAATTAGACCAGACATCCTTCCGGATGTCCATCCGGGAATGTCCTTCCAGATGAAGCCGGGGCTGCAGCCGAGGGACGAATCCAGGCAGTTGCTGCAGCTGTGAAGGCCTACTCTTGCACGAATTTCATGCATCGGGCCTCTAGTCTATAATAATAAAAGTGTAATATGCTAATTAGACCAGATGTCCTTTGGACGTCCTTCCAGATGACCTTCTGGATGAAGCCAAGGCTGTGAGGGAAGCCCAGGTCCCGGGTGCCAGAGGGAGGCCAGTGTGGGGGAAGGAAGGCCTACTCTTGCATGAATTTTGTGAATTGGGCCTCTAGTAGTAGATATTCAATTAATGCCCATTGAAGAAGGAAATAAATTTGTCGAACTCCTGTACTCACTAGCTCTGTGATTTGGATATGCATCTTATAAAAATGCAATAGCAATTGCTCCCGCCCTCTTCCCTCCCCCCACCCCCGTAGAGAAGACCGTGTGCAGATATGTGTGTGTGTACTCAGCACAGCACCCAGAAGAATCAGTGCCCAGTGCCCAGGCAGTGTGGCCCAGTGGCTAAGGGCACTGCTTCCGTAGCTAGATTGCCTGACTCTGTAAACTGACTTCACCATCAACCAGCTATGTGACGTTGGCCAAGTTATGTCACCACTTGGAGCCTCAGTGTCCTCATCTGTAACATAGGAGAAGAGTAGTATTTATTGCATAGGGTTGTTGTTAAGAGTAAATTATTAGGTATCAAATGTCCAGGACAGTGCTTGGCACATGGCACACTTTATATAGTGTTAGCTACTGTGGTAACATTTGGCCAAAATGAACTGCAAAGGGCAGCCTTGCTGAGCAGAACTGAGCCCAGTCCTCAGCACACACATCAGACTGGCAGAGATGGGGAGGCAGAGGGACCCCAGGACATCCCAGGGAGAGAGGGAAAGCACATCCAAGCCAGTCTATTGTTGACACTGACACCCCGAGTTTCATCATCAGCTGCCTCTTTCTCTGAGGTTCAGAGCCAAGAGCCATTCTCTGCCCTGTCAGGACTAACACAGGTGGTCTCCGCCTGGGGCAGAGAGCTCCCAGGCACAGAGGCTTGGGTAGTATGGCATGGAGCCTGGAGCTGTGGCTTTCAATTAAAGCTGAGAAAAGGAGACAAGAGGGAAGGCAGCAAAAAAATGCATTTCCATTCCGCCTAAATGAGGCTTAATGCTGGAGTATTTCCCCGGAATTCAGATAAAAAAGCATCATCCTAGGGATATATCTGGTTAGTGAGAATGAAACGGTGAAGTCAGGCAGAGAGTGAGTGAAAGATAAAGACACTTTCCCAAGATATCAGCTTCATTATATAATGCATTTGGATTACACTTGAGTCTCAAGTCCTTGCTTTGGCCAAAATAGGAAAAATAATAAAATCTTACTTCCTTGCAACTTTATAGTAATTGCTAATCTAGGTTTCTGATTTCATCCTTCAAGATCCTTTAAACCCACGGTGGGGTTTTAAAATTCAAAGTCGAGTGCGGTAATAAGTAGAAGGTAAATGGGAAACTGTCAGATAAGCCACCACGGAATAGAGAAATTGCTTATGCAACGAAAGCCTTAGAAGACTGGAGGGCACGGGGTATAAGAAGGATATGTTTAAGGGGGTTTAAAATGAAGAGCAGGCGAGCCATGGGCCAGGGGTTTCTTAGAGCTGCATTCTTTGCAGTCAGTTGATATTTAGAAGAATAAGGAAGAAAGGAGAGAGGGAGATGCTGATCTCTAATACGGTGTGATCTCAGTGGCCCCTACAATGCCCCATCAAGAAATTTTATTCGATTACATCAGAAATGGAATTTTAGCACAACAGATTTTGTGTTTAAGCAATCCAACTATGTGTGTGTCTTCGTATACATAGATGCACAGGGGTGCGCGCGTGCACACACACACAGAATATATTTGTGGCTAATGGAGTGCAAACTCATTTTTTTTAGGGAAAACAATCGTCATTCAACAGACACCTGCTGCTATATTTGAAAAAGAAGGAAAGGAAGGGAATTGGTGAGAGGGTCTAGTTCATATAATGGAAGCGGAATCTCACGGGGAACAGATGCCAATTAGAAAAGACTTTTTAAAATGCCAATAAGCCAGCAGGATAAATGCGAATGCCGAGCTACACGGGCTGGGGAAAGATGCAGCGATGAAGCACAGGATCTTGGGGGGTGCGGGGGGTGTGGAAGGCAGTCCTGTGTCCTCCGGCCTCGGGATAATCTCTAAGGTGGCCTCCTCTATCACCCCTCTCAGGAGGAGGCTGTGAGAATGACTGCCAAGGGTCTGAGGGCACTAAGATGATCTTGCAGAATAGGAAGAAAGAAGGAAGGCTATATGAAAGGGAGGGGAGGAGGGAGGAAGGAGACCATCGGGACCTTGTGAGAACGGAGCTGGGCAAGTCGCCGACCGTGTGAGGGATGGGACGGAAGGGACACTCCAGCTGAGAGTATAGGGCTCTCTGGTCCTGGTACAGCCTCAGAAATGGGCAGGAAGGAGGGCAACTTAGGACCCCTGGCTTTTCCAGTTCTGCCAGCCAGCCTCCTGAGGACTCTGAAATAAAGCAGGGCTGGTCAGCAAAGGTCACTCACTCAGTTCAAACAGGGAGGGCAGAACCTAGATCCCTGGTCCCTCAGCACTGCTTAGAGATGGGCAGTCAGCTCCCTCTCATCGCCCAGAATGTGCCCTGCCCCAGGCCCTGCAGAAGCTGAGCCCCACAACCTGGGTCAGGTCCTGCCCCTGCCTCTCTGTAGCAGGGTGGGTCCCATGGCTGTGTGAGTTTCGTGGCTGTGTGGGCTCTCTGACTCTGTGGGCTCTGTGGCTGTGTGAGCTCCGTGACTGTGTGGGCTCCATGGCTGTGGGCTCTGTGGCTGTGTGGGCTCCATGGTTGTGTGAGTCCCATGGCTGTGTGGGCTCTGTGGCTGTGGGCTCCGTGGCTGTGTGGGCTCCATGGCTGTGTGAGCTCCGTGACTGTGTGGGCTCTGTGGCTGTGTAGGCTCCGTGGCTGTGTGGGCTCCATGGTTGTGTGAGTCCCATGGCTGTGTGAGCTCCATGGCTGTGTGGGCTCCATGGCTGTGTGAGTCCCATGGCTGTGTGGGCTCCGTGGCTGTGTGAGTCCATGGCTGTGTGGGTTCCGTGGCTGTGTGGGCTCCATGGCTGTGGGCTCCATGGCTGTGTGGGCTCCATGGCTGTGTAGGCTCTATGGCTGTGGGTTCCATGGCTGTGGGCTCTGTGGCTGTGTGGGTTCCATGGCTGTGTGAGTCCCGTGGCTGTGTGGGCTTTGTGGCTGTGTGGGCCCCATGGCTATGTGGGTCCCATGGCTGTGTGGGCTCTGTGGCTGTGTGAGCTCCATGGCTGTGTGGGCTCCATGGCTGTGTGGCATGCCTGTGGGTTACCTTCCCTGAACCTCTGTTATCTCATCTGTAAAATGCAGGTACTAATGTTCCCTGCCTGATAGAATTGTTGAGAAGTTTAAAAGACTTAATATAAACAAGGGCTTTGCGTGGAGCCTGCTCATTAGAGAGGCTCTGTAGTGTCCACACTGGCTGTGGTGATGATCTTGGTGACTGTCAGTGCCGTGAGCTCAGCCTGTGCTGGGTTCTGGGAAAAGCATGAAAGACATGCACCAGCCTCATGGAGCGGGCTGTGGCTTTTCATGAACTTCTAGGCCAGTTCGTTTCTTTGTTCCCCTCTGGGGTAAAGAGCTGGCCTGGGGAGAGGGTCAGGATAGATGTATCTTGCCTCCCATAGCTGACATTCACAACTTTGCAACCCTTCTCTATGCATCTAAATACTTTATAATCTGTCCTGAAAGGCAGGTGCAAAGCCTCAATCTGTCATGTTGACCCACAGTTTACACCTTCTGTGGTCTGCTGCTTTCAGGATGGGCCCTGCAGGCAATGCTCCCTCTCCACAGCCTATCTTGTTCTCTCCCCCCACTGCCCTCCCTTCATTGATTCTCACTCCTCTGGCATGCACAACACACCCTCCTCTGCCCACTATGCTCTTCCCTCCCTTTACCTGACCCCTTCCCCACTGGGGACCTACCCCCCCACAGGCCCCCTCCCTGCAGGGAAATCCTACTATTGTACAAGGTTGTTCTAGTCCATACAGAAGCCACCAGCCACATGTGTACTTTGAGTGAAAATTGAGATGTGCTGTAAGTATATAAAACAGACTAGATATCAAAGAACTAGTACTGAGCGGGGGGGGGAGGGGGGGAGGAGGGGGGTGGAAAGGTAACATCTCAATAATGTCTGTGATGATTTTATGTTAAAATGATAACACTTTGGGAAATGGGGTTAAATAAAATATATTATTAATATTCATCTCACTCTTTCTTGTTTACTTTTTAAAAATGTGGACACTAGAGCATTTAACTTTAGATGGTAGCTCACATTCCAGTTCCATGGGGCGGTGCTAGTCGGGAGCGCAGGGCTCGCCTCTTCCTCAGGGAGGCCATCTTCGGCGTACTCTGTGTGTGTGTGTGTGGGGGGGGGGGGGGGTCCTTTATAGACTCTCTGGGTGTCCCACACTTCTGCTCTACAGTTATTTCCCATTTGCAACCATCATTCAATAGCTCTGCAATAAGCGTGTCACTATTCAGCATGACCATCATGAGTCCTTGAACTTCTCACCCATTTTCAGTAGTAGCCCGCACCACTGGCACAGTGCCTGGCATTTAGAGGCACGTGTGTTAGTGTCCTTTTGCTGCTGCCATGAATCAGCACACACTTAGTGACTTAACACAACACAAATTTGTTACCCTACTAGAGGCCCGATGCATGAAATTCGTGCACAGGTAGGGTCCCTTGGCCTTGCCGGCGATCAGGGCCAATTGGGGCCTTCCAGCTGCCGGCGGGGCCTTCCTTCATTCTACGCCATCCCCTGGTGGTCAGCGCATGTCATAGCGAGCGATTGAACTCCTGGTCTCTCGGTCCATCTCCCAAGGGGACACTTTGCATATTAGGCTTTTATATACATGGAATACTTCTAGAGGTCAGAAGTCATAAATGAGTTTCACTCAGCTGAAATCAAAGTGCAATCAGGGCTGAGTTCCTTCTGGAGGGTCAAAGGAAGAACTGGTTTCCTTCCGTTTTCCAGCTTCAGAGGCCACCTACATTCCTTGGCTTATGGCCCCTTCCTCCCTCTTCAAGGCTGGCAATGTAGCTTCTTAAAACCTCTCCTGCCTCTCCTGCCTCCCTTTTTCACTTATAAGAACTCTGTAATTGCATTGGTTATACCTTGATAGTCCAGGATACTCTCACCACCGGCAAGAACCTTAACCTAATCAGGCCTGAAAAACCCACTTTGCCACGTAAGGTAATATATGCACAGGTTCTGGAGATTAGGGTGTGGACCTCTTTGGGGAGCTATTCTTCTACATACCACAGTGCTCAGTTTTTGTTCATAAGTGAATAAATGAATGAATGGAAAGATGGATGGATAGATAGATAGATGCTTCTCTAATCCCATTTCCTATTTCTTCTCAGCAGCTTCTTCCTAACCCCGGGAAGCCATGCTTGCTTAGGCTGGTTGCTCTCCTGAAATGCCTGCCCTTTTCCCCTTTCTTTTGGTCCTGACATGGGCCACTTAGGGGTCTAACTCAAGAGTCCTTTATCCTGACAGAGTCCTCATCCCTCCTTATTGTCCTGACGTATCTCCCATTTGCCTGAACTCCTGAGCTTTGACCACATATTTCACCTTCAAGAACATCCTCTTAGTTTGACCTTTAATTCTTAGTTTGTTCTACTTGTAGATCTAGACGGTGGTTCTGCCTGGCGGGACAGGAATTGCACCTCATACTTCTCCAACTCTCCCACCCTACCCTGGAGTTTCGTGCCACCCTGGTTGCTCTGTAGATGCTTAGAAAGTAATGACCCAGTTTCTCTCACAGCTCTGCCAGGAGTGACCTCCCTACAAGTGAGGCCATGACACCAGCTGCTGGAGTTTGTTAACACAGTTGCCGGATCTTAATGTGGGGTGTTCAAGTGCAAAGTCATTTTGACAAAATGTGCATTGCTTTACCCCAAGCAGAAACAAATGTTAGGATGCTACACTCTCAGGGAAAGTACATCGCATTTGGCACTTCCCAGGACCCAAAACCACAAATGGCATTAACCCTTTAGCACAGGGTCCCCGAGCAACATGTGGTCCTTCTCCCCGTCAAGACTTCCCCGCATCTACCCTGTCTCACAAAAGTGTGCGTACACACACACACACACACACACACACACACACACACACACACTCTTAGTCTAGACTTTCCCCTGAAGAATGTTAAATAATCTTCAAGCCCGAGATTATCGTTGCAATTAGCTATCTCATAATCACAGGGTTGCTCAAATCTTTCCTGATGGGAAGAAGAAGAGGATGATACTGATGATCATGGTGATGATGCCCTGATTGCTTTGGATATTAAAACAAAATTGAAAACTTAACATGCATTATGATCTACTCATTATCAGGAGTCTTTGAAAAACATAGTAAGTTTGCTATTTCACAACCTTTGAAAATAATAGGCATATTCTGAAATAAAATTCTTGTCAGAACATTGGACTTGGGGTCAAGGTTCTTTCTGCTCAGCTGAGTCAGTGATTTGTTGTTGACCTTGGGAATGTCCTTGTGCCTCTCTGGGCCTCAGTGGCTCCCCTGAAAAATCAGGGGTTGAATGAGAGGATGTGGCAGTGACGCCTGAGCACCATGGCTAAATTGGTGAGCGCTGCTCTGGTGCTTCCTCCGGAGCTGCTCCTCCATCTTTACCACGTGACCTTGTCTTGGGGGCTCTAAGGGGACACTGCACATTCAGGCATCTTTGGGCAAAAGAACATGTTGTGCTCATTGAATTTGTCCCACTCCCTTTTGTCTTAACTGGAAGGAACTGTCTTCCCGAAGCCCCAGCAGGTGTGTTTCTGCTGATTCTCATCAGCCGGAGCTGGGTCACACAGCGTCGCCTACTAGAGGACATCGTTAACCAAGCAAATTGTGATCGTGAAAGATTGGGGCTCATGTAGCCAGGGAGAAGGGAGAAAGGCTATGGTGTGGGCACTGTGTTGGCCACAGACAGCTTCTGAGCTCCACCCTGTCTGGGCTACTCTGGAATTGCACCTGAAACCCCATCATTACCCAATGCAGTGTTCTCCCTGCACCCGCCCCCAGTGCACACAGGGATTCGTCCTGGTTTGGATTAGCAGGTTCAGCTCATTAGCATGCCGGGAGGAAGATGCTAATGCCTGGGTGGGTGTGGGGAGCCATCCATTCACTTGGCCTTTCTGTTCTCTTGTCCCTGAGGGAAACAGGCTGGGAGGAGCAGCCAGGTAATTAATGAGCAACAAGCAAACCTCTTGAGGCTGATCATGTATTTTCCTCTTCCTGGGAGTCCAGGCCAGGAGGTAAGGTAGGTGGCCATGTCTGCAAAAGCAGCCTTTGCTCATATCTTCTGCAGTGGACATCGGCGGCTTTGACCTCTCATAAACGGGTAAACATTTTATTTTGGGAAACTCTGCATCCCTCGATGGATGTAGGTTTGGTGGGAACAGCAATGGAGAGGCCAGCCAAGGAATGGAGTCCCCTGGAGACTGGATCCTTGGCAGAGGGATGTAGGAATGGAACATCCTGAAGGCAAAGTCACCACCTGCCCCGTCCTTCGTCGCCTGGTTCTCCTCCTCCTTCCCATAAGTAAGGATCCAGGCAGCCACAGCCAGTGTCTGGTTCTTGCAACCCCTGAGCCCTGACAAGTATGTCTTTTCATTGCATTATTCATCCTGCAGGGGTTCGCAAGCAGCAAGGAGTCTGTGATACTTCAGGACAAACACTCGGGCCAGCGTGCTTGTCCGCATCTCCTCTAACCCGCTCTGTGACCTTGTCTGCACCTCTCTCTCCCTCTGAGCCTCCACTTCCTCACTGGGAAAATGCTGGGTTAGACCACAACTGCGGCTTCAAACTATTATTTGAAGTGCTTTGGGATTTCTCCCCAGAAAATCCTCAGGGGACCACGTGGGGGGCTCAGGAGCCGCCTATTATAGCAGCCGTGGGGCCAGACCCCACTTCAATTACAATGGCAATTACAATGGCTCAGCTTTCATCCAATTTACATACTGAGCAAGAAATATTTTTTTATTGGTCCTAGGCTAAAAATAAACGTTTGAAAAATGCTGGACAATATGATCTCTACAGGGCCCTTCCTAGCTCTGATGCTCTGTGATTCTAAGCAGGTGGAATATTTGGTAACATCTTTTCATTCATCAGCATAATTGCGAGCGCAGGAAAGCCTGCCAAAACACCCTCTATATCTAAATAAAATCTTGTGTGTGCAAAACAACGACAACGAAGGACACTCAGGGAAGAGCAGGCTGTGTGGAGAGCTGCAGGCGAACAAAGCGCAGGCCTGGGCCTTGCTGTTCCGGCAGCGCCAGGGGTGTGGATCTGGGGGAGGAAGCCCACCTGGGCTTTACCTGGTCTCTGCTGCTGTAGCAAAAAATGCAACTCATATGCAAACCAAATCTGGGCCCTGTGTTTTGCTGGGCACATCCAAGGTTTTAAAGACTTTCAATTAGTGATCAATATTCATACATTGGAAAATGCATTTTAAAATCCTGTTCCCTGGCTTCTTTTGACAAACTAGAAGCTGTGACAACATCAGCCTGGCATTCTAATGGGACAGCAATCAGCCAGAGCCCGGCGGCGACTGCCCCTTCCAGCTGGTACATCTGCTTCACTCTGCTCTCTGCCCAGCTGCGCCTTCCCATGCCCCTGACCCTGAGCCCAGGTGCTGGCAGCCAGGTAGGCCTGCACTTGCATTATACTTTTTGTGTGTGTGTTTTCCTAATGCAGAATAATGGTAAATAAAACATAAAATAGTTCTTATATCCTTATCTTTATCCAACATGGAGAGACAAAAGATAAATTGAGAAAAGCATGCTCTTCTAGAAAAATAGGGCAGAGATAGTATTTCTTTATGACAGTGGTTTTCAAACAGGAGGAGTTTTGTGTGCGTGCACACGCACACAGATACACACACACAGCCTACCCCTCTCCCCGGGGAAATTTGGCAATGTCCAGAGACTGTTGTGATTGTCACAATGAGGGTAAATGCTGTTGGGACTAGTGGGTAGAGGTCAGGGATGCTATTGCATATCCTACAATGCACAGGGCAGCCCCGACAACAAGGGTTTCTCCAACCACAAATGCCGACAGCACCTTGTTTTGTAGATCCCTGATGGTTTACATCTCCTGCCCCTTCACTCTTTTGCATCACCTGCCAGGGCCCTGCCCTTTGGGTCCTGGTGACATAGGCCTGGCACTGAGGATTAAGGAGCCAGAACTGGAAAATAATTTGTCTTGATGGGGCAAGAGTGAAAATAATGATGAACATTCTGACATAGGTGTGGCCTCATTCTCTCCATTCTTGCTCTTAGGAGTCTCAGATGCATCCTGGGAGGAGGAGCCATTCCCCCAGCTCAGGCCCAGGGTCACTCAGTCCCCTTGTTTTGGGCCTCATAGCTTGTAAATGACAGGGCAAGGCCCAAGGCAGACATGTGACTGTCTGTTCTGGGCCCGGTTCCCAGCTCTCCCTTTCATCTTATGAGCCGATCCGCAGCCCTCCTGTTCTCAGTATGTGCTCTCAGCCCGAGTCCAATGCTGCTAGCACAGAACCCGGCCTGATGGTCTGTCCCCTGTGCTTCCCCTGCAAAACTGGAACTTGCTGGAAAGGGCAAGAAACTGCTGTGCAGGAAGCAGACGGGGACCGGAAGACACTAAGATAGCTGGGGAAGCAAGAAGCAAGGTCAGGGAGGTGACTTAAGTTGAATCCAAGAGATGGACACGTCCCTGCCAGTGTCTCAAGTGAAGAGGGTCACCATCCAAGGCTCAGGCAGAGCAATGCAGCAGTGGAGAGTCGAGTACTCCAAACATCAGGGGCGGAAATGCCTCAGTGCTCATTACTATCCATCCATCCATGCCTCCGTCCCTCCCTCCCTCCCTTTGCCCTCTCAGCACATATTGATGGAGCTCAGGCCTCCAGCAAGGTTTGTGGCCCCATCCCCGTGGAAGCAGAACGAGGCTCTGGGATTTGCAGCTGTTTGATGTCAAGCGTGTTACTTCCCACTCTGAGTTTCCTGATCCATACAAGGAGGGGGAAGTTTTCCATCTTGCAGGAGGCAATATGAGGATTAAAAAAGATCTCCTTAGCACAGGCCTGCCTCAGACTCTCAGTCAATGTCTCCCCAAGTCCATTGCCCTCCTTCCTCCCACGGGTACCACTTCAGCTCATACATGGTTCCTGTAGCTCAGTGAGGCAAGGACAGTCTGGGGCCACCTTCCAGCTCTGGTCACATCACACAAGACCCTGCTCTTCCACAGAACCAATTCTCCCCCATGAGGTGGGGGGTCTTTTGTAGATCAGAACATCGCATAAGAAGCGGGATGCAGGACGGCCCAGTCAGCAGGAAGCCCTCGTGTGATGGACAGGGACCCGAGTCCCCACGGCAGTCCTGCCCTGCCTCTTTTATATAAATCCAAATTTGACACCCTAACCCCTGAGGGGTACCAAGCAGAAGCAGGTCCACAGCTGCTTGGGGTGGGAGGTGGAGACGGGGACCCTCTCTCATCAGACATTCATGGAGGACCTGGGGTTACGTACAGTGATAAAGTGTTATTTCAAGATCCCACGGCTGACACCCTGCGGCCCTCTAACAGATGGCCGTCAAGAAGGCGCCCGGCAGGTGCAGATGTGTCTGTCTGGATGTGTGGGCTACTCACCAAGCTTGTACCACATATCGCGGATAGAGAAGCCAATTAGCCGTCGCATGTCCCCGTACCTAGGAGGAACCAAAAGAGTCTGCTTCAGGCTCCGTCTCAGAGATTCCCATGAAACTCCCCCACCCCCCTTTGGGAGATCCAAACATGCAACCTACTTATTCAGGATTTTGTTGTACTTGGCATGTGAGAACTGCTCCAGCTGCAGGGAATCCTGGGTGATAAAAGCCACCGCCAGATGAAAATAGTTATTCCACAGCTGCAAATGAAAGAGGAGGGAGCCGTCATGGAGGGGGGTCTGAAGTGGGAAGGCAGATTCAGTGCTGGGCGATGTGAATAATTTATAAGGACGGCGGAAGACAGAAGCAGAACCAGTTTAATTCTGGGCACTGCGATTTGCTAACTGGCACTGACTCTGAAATTTGCTAACTGGCACTGACTCTGAAATTAACATCCTGGCCAAAGTGAGGACAATGGATGGACGTCTCTAGGCGCTGACCACATCCCCTCATTGGCAATAGGATTTGGGCAAGGAGAAGGATTTTAGGGGTGCTTTTGGTTTTGCTTCATTCTGTTTTTGGGGGGGGGTACAAATAGCTGGCCCCCGCTGGGTGTCTTAGTGAGCTGGCTGCTCTGCCTTCGTATTAGAGGGTGGCGAGGGATACATATCTCAGGGACACCCAGCCTCTCTGGAAGTCCTCCCCAAATTAACCAGACAGCTCCCAGGACCAGCCAGCAACCCATTCCGTCTTAGAATATTTTGTCTTCTCCTTACGCTTAGTTCAATGTCTTCAAAATGTGGCCCCAGACCAGCAGCATCACCAGGAAACTTGCTAGAAATGCAGATTCTCTGGCCCCACCCAGGCCCCCGAATCAGACCCCCGAACGCTGTGTGTTTACAAGCACTCTGGGCAAGTCTGATGCTTCTCTGGGTTCAACCACCACCAAGGACCCAGCTTAGATAGAGGCTTATCATAATCTTACCCTTCACAGAATCTGCTGGTGGTAAATGCAAGGGCTAATAATAGCTCCTGGTGACACAGAGACAACCAAGGGTTCAATGCATGGCGCGTGCTCCAGCACCACAGTGACAGTCATTGACACAGGCCACAGAACCCGAGAGATGGAGACCCAAACAAAGGCATCGCTGAGCCTCAGTGAGCTCCACTACAGAGGGCTGCAGTAAAGACCACACGAGATGATGTGTTTAAAAGGCATGAGTATAAGAAAAGGGCTCAAAAGCACTTGTTAGGCTTATTGTTCTTTTCAGTATTCTAGTGATTCCTTTGGTACCTAAGCACATAGCACAGCCTGGCTCCTGAGGCACTCAAGGGCAATTATTACCGACTAGAGGCCCAGTGCATGAAATTCGTGCATGGGGGGGTAGGGGCCTCAGCCTATCCTGTACCCTCTCTAATCCGGGACCCCTACAACTGCTGGTTTAGGCCCTATCCAGGGATCGGGCCGGCAGTCGGACATCCCTCTCACAATCCGAGACCACTGGCTCCTAACTGCTCATCTGTCTGCCTACCTGATCATCCCTAACTGCCCCCCCCCCCCCACCAGCCTGGTCATCCCTCACTGCCCCCCTCTGCCAGCCTGGTTGCCCCTCACTGCCCGCCCCTCCCCACCCCCTGCTGGCCTGGTCATCCCTAACTGCCTCCCCCTGCCGGCCTGGTCCCCCTATGCAGCCTGCTGCTCAGTCATTTGGTCATCCCTCATTAACCCCCCTGCTGGCCTGGTTGCCCCATGCAGCCTGTTCAGTCATCTGTCATCTGTTCAGTTGTTTTGGTTGCAATGGTTGCTTAGGATGTTAAGGCCCTGCATGGAACAGTGGAGGACAGCTTTGCTGGACAAAGCCCACCCACTTTCAGCCCCGTCAACACTGCATAGCAAGAGAACAATGACTGGCTAGAGAAATCACCTGCCATTAAGACCTTCGTCCTTAATTCAAAGAGGTTCATTGGAGGTTTCAGATGCTAAGACTAAGTAAAAGGCGCCTCTACTCTTGTAAACAGCCATATTGCTGCCCAGGGTGTTGCTTTCAAATGGGCATGAGGTTCCAGTTTCAGAAAGAAGCAAGACAACACTCCATTTTTACCATGGGCCAGGCCCTTTCCCATGCCCCCTCCTTCCAGCTCTCAATAATGGGTAGCTGTTATTAGTCCCACTTTACAGATGAGGAGATTGAGGCAAAGCCAGGATTTGAACCCAGGCTTGCTGATTGACATCCACGGCTCTCTCCACACCTCACAGTCAGTCAAAAAATAACATATATTTATTGATACCAATGTGCCAGTTGCTATCATCACAGGAGGGTAGGGCAGGGGTCACATAGACTGCAGACCCTGCCCGCATGCTGCTCAGATTCTGTTGAGGGGATGTGCCTTCTTTATAGAAACCTTACCTCCCAGAGTTCAAAAGACCAAGCCATTCCCAGAGTGCAGTGAGGTGACCTGCTGACGTGTGGCTCCCATAAAATCAACTCTCCACAGAGAGGCCAGAGGACCTTTTAAAAGAAGTTGGATCCTACCACTTCCTTCCTCAAAGTCCTGAAAATGCTTCCCTATAACCCTTAGAAGCAGATCCCACGCCCTGTGTTTCCACAGTAACCCCGCTTATCCAAACTCGCGGTGCAGGTCGGGTCTCCGGGGACTCCTCACTGTCTTTCCTCCCAGCGCCCCGTGATTTGCAGGTTTTGAAAATATGCTGATTTGGTCTGCTGAGCCCGGAGCTCACACTTCCTCCCATTTAAGACCAGGATGTGAAACAGAAAGCCAGGAAAAGGACGTGGAAAGGGTCACTGTGAGGTGAGAAATGTCTGACGTTAGGCAATTTCATCAGAATAATCAGAATAGAATAGGAAGCTGATAGATGACAAAGTAAGTTGAATTGCTAATTGCTTTTGAGAGTAATTCCAGAAATGTTCCCCCAACATATCTGGCAACACAAGACATGTTAGATCTGGTTGCGTCTCTTGCTCCCCTGTCTTCCACTGACTTAATCCTTCAGAAATGCTTTCTGTCACCCGATTCCTGCTTTCCTTTTTAAAAACTGAAGTATAATTCACATATGATAATATTCACTTTTTAAAAAAATATATTTTATTGATTTTAGAGAGGAAGGAAGAGGGAATGGGAGATAGAAACATCAATGATGAGAGAGAATCATTGATTGGCTGCCTCCTGCGTGCCCCCTACTGGGGATCGAACCTGCAACCCCGGCATGTGCCCTTGGCTGCAATCGAACCTGGGACCCTTCAGTCCACAAGCTGACGCTCTATCCATTGAGCTAAACCAGCTGGGGCAATATTCACTTTTTAAAGTGTATAATTTAGTGGGTTTTAGTATATTCACAAGATAGTACAACTGCCATCTCCAATTGTAGAACGTTTTCATCACCCCAAAAAGATACCTCCTACCTACCAGCGGTCACTCCCCATTGCTCCCTCCCCCTCAGGCCTGGAGACCAGGGACTGCTTTCCTTCTCTGCTTAGTCCAGTATTTCAGAGATGCGTAGCTCTTCACTCAGCCTGACGTTTCCAAGGTTCATCCACGTGGTCACATGTGTCGGTATTTCATTTCTTTTTGTTGCTGAAACTCCTCTGTCATCAGGATGCACCCTGTGTTTGTGTGTCCGTTCATCCACGGGCGGTCATTGGGCTGTTTCCACCTCGTGGCTACTATGAATAGTACAGCTGTGAGCATCTACATGTAAGTTTCTGCGGAGAGGTGGGTACACCCTTAGGAGTGGACCTCATTTTCTTCTGCTTTCCTCCTGGAAGATCTTTGTGGACTATGAGACCCTAGATCCAGAGCCTCCTTTTTTTAGTGGATCAGAAAAGGTGCCCTGGGCACCTCACCACAGCCCCTGCCAGAGGGCTCTGTGGGACCGACTTTGGAACTGAGGAAGGTGGTCATGGCCAGTGGCTCTGCGCAAGGCCCTGAGTGGTGAGCAGTGGCCACAACTAAGATGGTGCTTGGCACTCAGGGGCCTCCTCAGCCCCGAACTTTTCCCGACTTTGCTCCAGAAGAACAGGACCAAGTAAGTGCACTGACCTGGCTTTTCAGGCCCCACTCATTACCCAGTATTTCTGCCCTCAACAAACTGCCTTTTTTCTGAAGGCTGGTCTGCTCAGACCCCACGGACTCCTTGGGTTTGCTCCCTGTGGTGCTCAGACCCACAGCATCCAAGTACTATTCCTTCTTCAAATCCCAGTTCAAGACCCACTTCCTTCAGGAAGCTTCCCAGATGGCTGAGCACGTCTGCGTGCCCAGTCCCTGCTGAACTGAGTAGCAACAGGGCAGGGCCCTCTGTTCCACACCTGGCCTGGGGTTCCCCTCACTTCCCCTGAGGGGAGGAGCACAAGCATCAGCACCTCATGGACAAGGGTGTGGGTGCCAGTGCTAGCTCTCACTGGCTGGGTGGTCGTGGTTGTGCTGGACCTTTCTGAGCCTCGCTTTCCTTACCTATGAAATGGGAACTACCATACCTGGTAAAGGACTGCTCGAAGTGCTGGTGAGATAATATGAGCCTGAAGGCATTTCAGCACAGCCTTGGCGCCTGGCGGACACTCAGTGAATGGGATGGTGGCGTTGGCGGGGGTGCTGATTGCAAAGTATGTATATGTGCAGCCCTGACTTTCCTAACTGAAGGCTCTATACGCACCAAGAGCCCTGCCTTCCATTTATTTGTATCCCTTATGACATAGTCAGCACAACAGTTTGACTACAGCTGGGTTCCAGAAAATATGTATTTATTGATCATTATATTGTTAGAGAAATTCTCCAGTCGTTTCGAAAGGTCTCAGATTTTTCTCCTCCTTGCCTCAAGCTGCCTGGTGGCATTTCTACTAAGTACCCAGCTCGGCTGGTTCAGAGAAGCCAGCGGGGCTTTTGCAAAAACACACGGCTCCCTTTTCCCGGGGGGGGAGGAGGTTTTTGATTAGGAATTAAATATTTTGAAATCATAGGACAACAGAAGCATAGAGCTGGAATAAATTTAAGGGTTCTCTGATCCAAGGCCCTTATTTCACAGATGTAAAACAGTAAAACCCAGCCCAAATCATCCTGTAACCTGAATTTAGCTATTTTTAATTAACTCTTAAAATTATAGAAGTAATACCCACATCGTAAAAAAAATTAAATGGTAGAAAATACTAAATAAGAAAATATTTCCATACTACCATGCTTGGACCCTTGTCTAATTTCCCAGAAGAAAATCTTAACAATTTCCTGGCTACCCTTCCAGAAATTATTTATATATGAACAATGTATGTATACACATCTTTTCTAATATCTGTGGTGCTCTGCTAGTTTCTCATAAATCTATCTTGCAGATATTTGCATATTAGCATATTCAGATCTGCTCCGTTCTGGTTTATTGCTGCCTGGCGTTCTGTTTAAGGATGTACCTCCATTTTAACCAACTCCTTCAACTGTAGATATTTAGCTTGACTCCATCTTTTCTCCCTTTAGCATCAGAGCTGTAGCCGACATCCTGGTTCCTGCATCTCTGTGCAGGAGAGGCTGTAATGCAGCCTCCACGGCTAGAGCGGCGACTGTGAAGACACAGGGCCTCTGCGTTGCTTTGTGCTGCTTTTGTCGTTTATTTCCACAGAGCCTCTCAGGCGATTCCCAGCTCCGTTGTCACCGGCAAGTTTCCTTACGGCTCGGAGCCTCGGTTTCCTCACCTGGAACATGAGGCTAATAGTACCTACAGAGGGTGGTTATAGGGACTAAGTGAGGAAGGCTCTGCCTGGCAAACTCCTACTCAGTCTTGCAGTCTCAGTTCAACATCCCTTCCTGGGAAGCCTCCAAGGCTCTCCCAGGCTAAAGGAGAGCCACCCCCCATTCACCCTCATCACGCCCTGTTCACAGGGTTTCTGACATACCCTGTCTCCTCGGCTAGGTGCAAGCACCACACAGGCAAGAACCTCATCTTTCTATTCACTCTTCTATTGCCAGGATCTAATATTGTGTCTAACCCAGCGTGTGCTCAGGGAACATAGGGTGCCCCCCCGCCCCCCCCCCCCCCGCATCAAATGTATGCACGCACTTCAATAATTATAATGGCGCTGTTTGTTAAAATACATTGCATTTCAAAATTGAGCTATCAGCTGTTAAAGTGTAGTGTACATTTTGGGGGGACACTTGTGTTTATTGAATGAGGTCATTAATGAGCCTCACTCTGCAGGCATTGTTGTTAAGTCCTCCCGAGAAACTCTGAGATTTGTTTGGTTATTCCTCCACTTTAGAGAGCAGGGACACACGGCTGCAGAATGGTGAAGCTGGCACCTGAGTCCACGCTTGTCTCACTCCAGAACTTAACTCTTTAACCACTCTGCTCCGCTAAAAGCACTGTTCTCCTCCCTCAATTTCCTTTACCCTTTGTTGTTGGTTAAGGTTTCTCCTGGTTCATCTGGAATTTTACAGCCTTTACAGCAGAGAGGGCAAGGATTTTTGATCCTGTAAGATTCTTTCTAATGGCCTTGAATTATTCTTTACCCCAAATTCCAACTGGGGGCAGGGGAGGGGGCGGGGGGAAGTGCCCAGCACATGCTGCTGCGGAAATGCAATGGGCATGCCTTCCTCTGAGCTGTAAAGGCGCAGCTGCCTGGACCATTCTGGGGGTACTGTGGACTCTGGGAGTGGGAGTTTCCAGACATGGAGTCAGGCTAGGGACATGGGGCCAGAGGCTCTCTGGGACCCTCAAGCGGAAGCAGGCAGGGCTGAAGAAGTCATCTCCAGCCCGTGACCATCTTTCTGCCTGGTGGAGCCGTAACCTCGTCGTCCCACCATGAGCCTCTAGGCGGGCGACACTTTGGGTCTCTAGGCTTCGGTGAGTGCTCCCTCTATGTGTGTGCTCCCTCTTGCACTTTTATTTTTTATATACCATTACTGGTTACATTTTTATTATAAAGACCAAGCCTGCCCTCATCCCTCCTCTAATGGCTGGCAGTACTACAGAAGTTTCATTCCACGGCTTCTCAGTACAGCTTCAAAAATGATCCCAAGGTGGTCCAGTGCCCAGAGCTAATCCAGAAATGCCTCAAGGCCAAGGCTGGAATTGCCAAACTCAGAGCCAATTAGAGCTTCCCCAGGAGAGAAGAGGGATCTTAGTGGCATTCAGACAGCTGCCTAAGGCAGAAGCAATTTTCCTGGGACCAAAGAGCAAATCCAAAGTGTAACCACGGATTCCTGGGCCAATCAGAGTCTCCTACATGGAGGGTCTAGTCCTACAGCCAGTCATCATACAGCTGTCTGTCCCTGGGCCAGCGAGCACTAACCAGGGCAGGCAGTGTTTCTGGAGCTAAATAGAGCTGTCTGGTAGAGGCAAAAGTACCTGCTCCTAAGAGACAGTGCAGAGAGTGAAAGGGCTGGGCTTTACAGAGAGGCCTGACTCCCAGCCACCCCACTGAGTGGTCGGATGACCTTTACCAGAAAAGCCAACCTCTTTCCTGAAACTCAGTTTATTCACCAAGAAAATGGGTGCATCCCACCCTAATAGGGTTATAATGAGCATCAAAAGGCCCTAAGTAGGTGCCTAGTAAAAGTTAGTCACCTCTTGCAAAGGCTTGGCTGGTACAAGAGGGATTTACAGCCTCCTATCAAGACTCTACAATCCTGGAGGCCCAGGCGATGCTCTGCTTTGCTTTCGAATTCCTCAAAGCAATAGCTTAGACCCACGACTATTACTCCTACACAAAAATCCCAGTGAGTTTAGTTAGAAATCCTCTCTTGGTCTTCCCTGACCACGCAAATCGATGGGAATGCCAGGGCCCAGCATCCTGAACAGGGCCTAGAGACGCAAATTATTTTAGCCCCAGCAGAAGACATCATTTTTGTAATTCTCTTGTCTTGTCGCCTACAGAGTGGCCCCACAGAGTTTTTTTGCTTGTTGCCCTTTGAATCAGAAAGCCACAGATCTGGAAAGGACACCA
This sequence comes from Corynorhinus townsendii, assembly GCA_026230045.1. Taxonomy (NCBI): domain Eukaryota; kingdom Metazoa; phylum Chordata; class Mammalia; order Chiroptera; family Vespertilionidae; genus Corynorhinus; species Corynorhinus townsendii. The sequence goes on along the minus strand of JAPDVU010000006.1, from coordinate 165,470,084 downwards.
GGGGCCATCTCATGGCACCTGCCCCTCCTCTGGACAGCGGCTGCCAGGGCTGGCAGGGCCCAGTGATGGATGCTGTTTCTGCCGATGTTAAATGCATAATTAATGAAACCAGAAGGAGACAAGGTGTGTTCCAGGCAGGGTACAGAGAACAAATTCGCTCGCACAGGAGGTGAGGAGAACATGGGCTGAGCAGGACAAAGATAAGGTTGAAAAATGGTCCTGTTCTTGAGTACTTATCAATAAATATCTACGAAGTCTCATTAGAAAAAAAGAGACGTTTCATTTTGTAGTGCGGGCCACTTTCGAGTGCTACAAAATCTTGTGGGGTTGACCGCCCTAGGCCATGTTGTGGTGACCAGAAAGACGCCTCCCTACAGTCCTGATTACTGAGAACTGACAGATGAGTTCCCAGACTCGACACATTTAGAGCTATCATCACCATCTCCATCAAAGTGATACCAATGAATACAATTCTAATGACCGAATATAATGTTCCTGGCACTGTTTTAAGAACTTTAAGTGACTTAATTCACGTAATCCTCTCCACACTCCAATGAGGTAGCTACGATCAGCGTCATAATTTGATGCTAAGGCAACTGGGGCACAGAAAGGCCAAGTCATTTGCCTAAAGTCCCACAGCTCATAATCTCAAACAATCCATGTATGAAACCCCCACTTCTCTGGGCATCTCTCACATCTCCAGCCAGAGGTAGCAACATGGACTTTTCCACAGGCTTTGAAGAGTTGGTCCTTCTTGCCTGCGTTTTGAGGAGATATCAATGTGCTAGCCCCAAGGACATGCTCTAAGGGGCTATGTCTCACGGAGGCCCCAGGTCCTGTCTGAGCACAAGTGACTTCTGGAGGAATCAGGAGTCACAGAGGTGTACTGAGAGCTTCATTTTTCAGTGTCTATGAGTGAATAGAAAAGTAAGAAAACATGATCCATCTTTAGAAGGCGGTGCCCACTCTGACAAATGAAGCAGTGCAAGTCTCCTTAACACAAGATCCATTATGCAGTCACATTTGCATAAGCTGCTCAGCTATTGACTATTTAATCGGGGGCCTGATTCCAAACCCTGAGAACTTCCCTCCCTGCCCACACCCCTCTGAGGCAGCCCCAGAGACATGGCATACCCGTGTGTGTCCTGGGATGTGTCTGATGGAGCAACCAGCCCAAGATGCCCACTCAGGTGCCTCCTACTCACCTGGAACTCAAAGTTCGTGTGTTCCAGGAACTTCTGGTTCATGATTTCTGCAAACTTGTTGATAGCTCTCAGGAAGACCCTGGAGGAAGAGAGAAGGTCATTAGGCCATTTGAGCCCTCTATCTCAGGCAACCCTCCCCTCCCCGAAAGATCCTTCAGAGAGCGCCTCGAAAACCCAAGGGAGAGGTCACTTACCACCTGCTCACACTGTAGACCTGGGGGCCACGTGTGCCTGGCAAGAACTCAAAGACCATCTGTTTGACTTCCGTTAGTAAATTTGTACTAGTATTGCCTTTTGTTTAAACTTCTCCATGCTTAGGGCAGAAAATTCATGCCATCCAGAAAGATAGGGAGAGAAACGGTCCCCTCCCTAAACAAACAGAAACACACCGCCGATTCCTATCTATCATCTAAAGTAAACCATCGTTGGCGTTTTGATGAATGCAATCTCAGAGGTCTCCCCAGACTCTATGCACAACTGATATTTTACAGATACCGCTTTGATGAATGGGGTTAAACGATAAATGCTGTTTCACAGCCTGTCTTTTTCACTCAGCAATACATTGTGTGTTCCTTTCATGCCAGTGAACTCAGATATATATCACCCCTTTTAATCACTGAAAAGCATTCCGTGGTGTGGCTGTGTTGCCCTTGACTGAATCAGTCATTTACAGTGGGACCTTCATGTGGTTTCACAGCCTTTTCTGTTCCAAGCAGTATGTCAGTGACCCTCACCTGCACACCTTCACCTCCCATCTCCCCACCTCTTCTCCAGTCTTCCCCTCAGAGTGGAAATACTGGCCAAAGGCTATGCACACTTAACATTTTGATGCCTGTTGTCCAATTGTGTTTCTTCTTTTAAATATATATATATATATATATATATATATATATATACACACACACACACTATTTTCATTGATTTCAGAGAGGATGGGAGAGGGAGAGAGATATGGAAACATTAATGATGAGTATCATTGACTGGTTGCCTCCTGCATGCCCTCCACTGGGATGGAACCCACAACCCGGGCATGTGCCCTTGACCTGAATCGAACCCGGGACCCTTCAGTCCGCGGTCTGACACTCTATTCACTGAGCCAAACTGGCTAGGGCAAATTGTGTTTCTGCTTAAATGTCTTCCTGTCCGTCCCTCCCTCCCCTGCCGAGCCCCACTAATTGGTCCTGCAGTCTCCTGTCTCTTGCCCCTTCAGCCTCAAGAGCCCCTGCCCTGCCAGTCAGCTCCAATCACGCCAACCCCCCCTCCACATGGCCCCTGCTGCCCACAGGGTAAGTCCAAGCTCTTCCTCTCAAAGTCAGTGCCCCCCAGGATTGGACCCCGGCCTTCCTTTCTTCTAGACTCATTCCTCACCATTCCCTGCACTTCTTTTTGTTTTCTGAGTTCCCAGACATGCTCCACCTCTGTATAGAATACCCTCCCTGTCTAGTCTCCGTGGAGCAGGTTCTGCTGCATCCTGTGTCCCCGAAGGATACTCACTGCCCCTTCCTTACCCAGTATTCATCATGGTGGCTCAGTCATGTGCCTCCTCCGCTGTACTTTCTTTGAAATCAGAGTCTCCCTCCATGAGCTCATCTACTCTCCAATGTACATGCCTTTGACTTGCAAACATCTATACCGTCACCCCTGGCCTCTCCCTGGCTCCAGCTTGCATCCCAGTTCTCTGCTCTCTGTCGTCACTTGGATGACTAAAAGGCATCTCAAACACACATGTCAAAAACCAGCTCCCATTACCTGCACTCTTTCTGTAGTCTTCTATTCCAGCTAAGGACAAGCCCATGCTTCTGATTGCTCAAGGGGGGAGAAAAGCCTTTGGAAGCATCCTTAACTGTTCTCTTTCTGTCACGTCCTACACTTGGCCTGTCAGCAAAATCTCTTAACTTTATTTTCAAAATATGTCCAGAATTTGACCACTGCTCATGACCCCACTGCCACTGACCTGACCGAGCCACCGTCATGTCTCTGCTGGACCTGCGCAGTCGCCTCCCAACGGCTACATGCCCGGCTCTGGCCAAGTCTCCACTGTGTGTGGATGTGCTTGTAAAATCTGAGCGGGCAGCGGCCGGATCTCACCTGTACTATGGCCTGTAATTTTTGATTGACAGTGGACAATCAACAATTTCTCTGTGGAGTGGCTGATGCAGGGAAAACGCCTATTTGGCCTCCCTGAGACGCAGTGGGAAGTCAGTGGAGGGAGTATTTATTTGAAGGTTATTGCTGTGCATAATGACTGAAACTCCATGCTGTGCAGGAACCTCGGGGAGACTGTACAGAACCCACCTGCACATAGATGTGTCCCCTCCCAGGGGTGAGGGGGCGGGGTCATGTGTCCATTAATGCCAGCCCCTCGCAGGCTGAAAGTTGCTCTTATGGATGTTAAGTCCCTAGCACTTCCGGCCTCCCTGCAGGCTGCCGAACACTCTCCTGCAGCCAGAGGAAGCCCAGGGAATGAAAGAAGGAGGGAGCTCTCAGGATGTACGGGAAATGTCTACCAAAGGGGCAGGTGTTTGGGGCCAAGAGTGTGGGCAGGGCGCCTATAGGAACTGCTGGATCACTCGTTGCTCGTAAGGAACCCTCAGCTTGGTGAACACTCAGATGTTTGTTGAACAACGAGGGCGATGCATCGGGATCACAAGATTTGTACAGACACACATGACTGGATATGATTTCTGGCTTGGCCGCTTCCCCTCTGTGTGGGTTTGGGACATGTTCGTGTCACCTTTGATGGCTCAGTTTCCTTGCTTGTGACACAGCAGTACTGTAACCCCTTCCACAGGTCCCTGTGTGGTAAGTGCCGAGCACAGAACCTGTTATGTTACACAGCGCCTGGGGAAGCTGTGGCCACTTCAGGGCCCTCCGGTTGCTGCCTCCTTCCCCTGCAGGCAGGGGGTGAGAGCAAAACCACAGACAGAGGACAAGGAGCAGCCGGCCACTGGTTCTGAGGCAGGCAGGACCATGCAGCGACAGGAGCCAACAGTCCCACAAAGTCCGCCATCCCATCTGGCTGCCAAAACGTGACATTTCTTTGGTTCGGCTCTTCTGTCATTTCCTAGTATGCCTTCCAAGAAATATCTATATTTTCTCCTTATAGATTAGAATCTGATTCCCCAGAGGGAATTGCAGAGTGGCTGTCATAGTATGTAGAAACCTTTCAGACTCACTAATACGATACCGACATGAGGAGTCTGACTCGTCAGCAGGAGCAACGAAGTTAACAGCAGTTTCGGTGACAGTCTTTCGTTTGGTTGTTGTCCTAAACCTGTCCCCAACTCTCAAAGGCCCGGGCTGATGGTGGGGACTGGTGGCAGATAGGGTCTGGGGGACAGCAAACAAAGCTTCCTCTCTCCGATTCTTCTGCAGCCACTCTATGGAAATCAGAGTATCCCCCAACTTTGGATTCCCAGGTTTGGGTTTGGAAAAGTCGTTTTTGTCTCTTCCTTCTTCTTCCTCTTGTTTTTTCTCTCCTCTTCCTCTTCCTCCTCCTCCTTCCTTTTCTTCTTCATATTTTTCTTCCTCCTCCTCCTTCTCTTCCTCCTTCTATAATTTCACTTAAAGCCTCAGCACTGATATGGTGAAGTGGTTTAGAATGAAAGCACATTCAACTCTTTCTGTGGCTTTCAACTGTGAACTTGACTTGTTGAAAGCGAAGGTCACAATCAGTTCTGCATCTTGGCTGTGATGTGTAGCAGCCCTACGAGATCAATAACCGTCCCAGCCACAGCTGCCGAGGAGGAAGCACTCTGCTCAGCTCTTTGCGTGGGTTTTCTTTCTTTCTTTTTAATTCTCAAGTGACTTGCTGGGCTGGACACTGTTTCTGCTTTAGAGATGGGAGTTTAGGTAACTTTCCCAATAAGCCAATCAGTACACCGTGGAACCAGGGTTTAAACGAAGGCATGCTGCCTCCAGCCCCTCACTATTTAACTCCAGGCTCTTCTGTCCGCAAGGAAATCTCTGTAATTCTGTTCAACCCACGTTGTGCGTGCTCTTCGTTAACAACATCAGTGACGGGAGTACCATCGCCACCCTTCACAGACCCTGTGCCAGGTGCTCTGCAGACAATATTTCATTATATTTCATTTAGTTCTACAGACGGAGGCAGATGCTGTTATTACAGCCACTTAACAGAAGAGGAAACTGAGCATCAGAAAGATCAAATAATCTCCCCACATTCACACAGCCAAGAAGCAGCAGAGTCCAGTTCCAGTCTCGGTTTTCTCTTTCTCCAAAGCCTGTGCAATTAACCTGGAAGATGCCCCGGCTCCCTGGAGGCAGCCTGTGTGGTCTCTGGCACTGGGCATACTCCTTCTCACGCCGCCACGCACAGGGCCCTGCACGCTGTGCCCCGGGCAGCCTGCTGCTCTGCCTGAGATGGATGGGGCACAGGGCCGATGTGAGTCAGGCAGTTTCCCTGGGTGGCCAGCAGCCTATGAGTGATCTTTGGGTACCCAGTGGGGGTACCCAGGCCTGGAGAGTAGTAAATCTGACCTTTTTAGACAGTCCAAAAGCAGGACCATCGTGGAGAATGCAGGGAACTTGGGCCCTGAGTGGAAGCCAAGCGCAGATGATTCCGTGAGGAAGCAGAAGCCACGTGCAAGGGAAGTCAGCTGCTGGAGCAGGAAAAACTGGCAGGGAGAGGGGCCAGCCCCAAGGTTGGCGTCCGGGAAAGCGCTTGCCAGGAAGCCTTACTGTAGCACTGGATTGCCTCCTCCTCCTCCTCCTCCTCCTCCTCCTCCTCCTCCTCCCAGGCAGCACAGATCCTTGTGACTGGAGGCTGCCAGGAGTCCCAGTGTCCGCTCCTGAGTGTCCCATGCACAGTCTTCAGGCTGGACGTAGGGAGGGAATGTGCACACAGATGCTCTGGCCTAGAGCTGGCTGCCTCACCTCTGGACCCTCAACTGCCCCTGAGTAAGATGAGCGGGTATGAAGATGAAAGGAGAGGCCATCTATGAAGCTGATGGCCACTACCTCGGCACGTGGGAGTCCTCGAGACAAGCCAGGGGTCGTTGCCCTTAACTACCCGGCACCTTGCTGCTCTGAGTTAGGAGGACCGGAGGCTCACCCCGAGTGCCCGGACACTTGCGTGATTTAGGATTCCAGCAAGAGACACAGCAGGCTCCTGGAATCTGGCGTGCTGTGGCCAGCCACATGTCGGGTCAGGTAGACTGCTGGCTACCGAACCCATGGAGACCTCCTTCTGGGTGACCATGGGTTGAGGGGGGTGGGGCCTACAAAAAGAGGGGCACATAAACTAATGTGTGTAGGAGGAAGGGAAGTGGGCACCCGTGATTTGTCAGACGACTGATGGAGCCTGCACAGGACTGCTGGACACTGCCCTACTCAACCAACTATAGCCAACTCCTGGGACCCTACTATGGGCCTATTAGTGCTTGAGACGATGTTAGACCTTGAAATACATCACTGATAAAGGTAGACAAGACCTACCCCAGATTTGCCTCTTGTGTGAAATATTTTGGGTATCCCCAGATCCATGGGATGTGAAAAGTAAAAATAACAGCTAACGCTTAAGAAATGCTTGCCACTGTTCTAACTACTTTATATGTATTATTGCCTTTCATTTTGGTCCCCACAAAAGTCCTCTGTGATGGTTACTGTTATTAGGCCCAAGTAAGAGTGAGAAAAGCTGAGGCACCATAACTAAGTAATTAAATGGTGGAGGCAGGCCTTGAACCCTGGCAGTCTAAAATCCTATCCGATCTTCTCTGGTCACTCTCTGAGCTCTGAGCGCCTACCGTGACTGCAGCTCTCGGTCACCGTTCCCTGGGCATATCACGGTCTCACCAACTAGGAGTCAAGCCCCTCCCTCCTGGGACCAAAGCATAAATGGGTCTTTCCACTCTCTAGATCCCTGGATGTTAGGACACTCGATGAGTACGTGTGAATGATTCCATTTAGAGCAACTCTAGGGATGGGTATAAATCCTCAAGCCTCCTCAAAATGCTGGATTTCCCAACTGAGGTGCCAATGGAAGAGGAGAAAGGAGGTGCCTAGGCAGAATTTTGCTAATTGACAATATTATAAAGAACTCAGTCATTTAAAAATTAAACATGTCCCATAAATCAGATCTTTCTGAATGCTGCCTCTTACCAAAATGAGAAATGCTCTAACAGGCGGCCGTTCTCACAGTAGACATGAGACTATGTCTGCATACACAAACAGCGCACAGCCATGGGGACCTCAAATCTGGAAAGTGCCATTCCCTCCCCCAGCAAGCAGATACATTTTGTATGATGGATATATATACAGTTTAGATCATAAGTGGTAATAGAGAAGTTATAAAAACAGGTACCTTATAACAAATATACATGGAAGGAAGGAAGGAAGGAAGGAAGGAAGGAAGGAAGGAAGGAAGGAAGGAAGGAAGGAAAGAAGGAAGGAAGGGAGAGAAGGAGGGAGAGAGGGAGGGAGAGAGGGAAGAAGGAAGGAAATTGCAATGTACAGGCTGACCAACACATGAAGTTTGCCTCGGCTGCATGAATGAACGGAGCTTTGGCTGCCATTATTTTTGAAAACGGTGCCCTGGGGAATACTGATCTGGTGCCTGATTTTTGTTTGTTTGTTCAGTTTACATTGAACTTTTTCACTAACAAGTTGCATGACCTTGGGCAATTTACCTTTACAGCTGGCGCGTGTGTGCAATGCACGCGATGGTCCCAGCCTCACTGTTTTACAGGATAAAGCAGTAGAGATGAAGGGCATGGGCTCTGATTGTGTGGCTTCTCTGTTTCTTATTAGCAGTGTAACACCGAGTCAGTTACTCATCTCTTCCTGCCTCATATGTAAAATGTGGGTAACAAGTCTACAACACAAAGCTGCTGTGAAGATTAAATAAGCTAATACATGTAATGTATTCATGACAGTGGTGGATCTAGGTGCTCAATACCTGTTAGCTATTTTAACATTTTACACAAAAGGAAACCAGTGATAATATGTCCAGTGTCCCATCACTGTAGGGGAATCACTGTGGCCCGAAGATGCAGGAATGCTACTAACTAACCTATGAGCCTGCAAAGACAATGGGCGTCTTTTTTGGTTGACATTAGGCACATGCTTCTCTAGCCCAAGGCTACTTTTGCTTGTGCACCTGGAGATGCCAACGCTTCCCTTTGGCGAGTTCCTCCGAGGTTCCAGCACAGTGCCAAGGAGATTCCAAGAGATTAAGTGACTTCCCAAGAAAGAGAAGGTGGCAGAGCTAAGACTCTGAAACCCAGGCTGTGTTTCTGAGATATAAATACTTAGCTGATCCTTAAGAGACACAAATATTTATATTTTGGAGACAATTCCACTTTCACAGATCCCTTAGATTATATTCTAATTTTACAGGCATAGAGAAGCAAGGGCTACTATATCATTTCTGGAGGCCTGTCCCCACAAAAGACTAGAGTCCACAGTGAGCTGTGATTTCCAGAGGGAACATTTCTCCAAAGCTCTTCCCCGAGTTTCCTCCAGGATGAGAGAAGACAACTCAGAAGTGGGGGCTGGGGTGGGGGTGGCCTGCTCAGGGCTCCCATCCCCCTGACCTGTGTCAGCAGTGACTGTCTCTGCATTGCTTTGCCTGTCCATCACCCATTCTTCCTTCTCATAACAACTCCCAGGTTTTCTTTGGAAGACAATTTCCCCTCCCCTCCCCCTTTGCTCTTGGACTTTGTGCTTTGGGTAGAACTAACCATAGCTGTGCCTTCCTCCCCCCGCCCCCCCCCGCCCCTGTTCCAAAGGTGGGTCACGTGACTAGCATTTTTCACATGCACGTGAAGAGGGAACTACAGTACAATGGGAGTAAGGCCTATAATATGGGCATGTATGGAAACACAGAGAGGGGACACAGTCTCTTATCACAAGGGAGACCTAAAAGGATGAACAAAAGAGCAATGACAGGGTCAAGAATTTGAAGGATGCTTTCATGCTGAGTTTGGTCCAGAAGGGAGGAGAGTCATAGTTTATGCAAAGTCATAGATGGATGAAACTGTAGATAACGGTGAATAGTGGAATGTATCTGAAGTGTAGGGTGAGTCATAGATGACTCACCCAGGTGCTTCATGTAATTTGGCAAAACCCCAAGACATTACTGACCAGCTGGCAGACAGCAAAGGGATTCACACGCAGTTTAGGAGCTGGCTACCACCAAAACACAAGATGACCGAGCGTTGGCACAAGGCAGACGAGCTACATACTTTGCTGAGCTCAGTTCACAATGAAAGCGAGTCTCCGTGTTGAAAAATTCTTCAGAATTTCAGGGTGGTGACAGCAGGGCATTACACCAGGCATGGGACCCTTTAGGGTAGAGAGTCCTGTGCAACTGTACAGTCTGCATGCCCAGGAAGCTGGCCCTGACATAGGGCCAGGAAGGGACCCTATGATTCATGATGAGGCCTGGACCTAACTTCCACCAACATTTTAGTCATTGCAAAGCCAGCCTCCCACTACGAGATGCAAACAGGCGAATCAGGTCAAGGTTAGTCCAGACTGAGAATTCTGACATTTTGTTGCTGGGCTGGTTTTCCTCCTTCTACCATAAGCTGGGATACACCAACAGATACTTCCTTTGTCCTTGATTAACCTCTCCTCCCTTCCTCCAGTCCCCAAAGCTGGCCCCAGGAGCACTGTAGGCAGGTGTGCTTATCAAGTCACATGGCTAGGCACCTACGCATCCAGGGAGAGGGAAGGCAGCTTTTCAGAGGACAGAAAAGGAAGGGACAGAGGCCAGCTGGGACTGGAGTCAGCTCTTAGATGCACATAAGATAGAAAGTCTCAGACTGTAGCCAACGACAAAACTATTCATACATAAAATGTTCATAGTCTTCCCTCTTTGCCACCCACTAAAGAGAGTTCTGCTTTTGCCTCATCAGTTTCCCCTCCTTCCACCTTCTCCGGATATTTCTGTCCTTGCAGCCAATTCTTGGCTTCTGAGATACAGAACGAGAATAATCGGCAGAAAGAGATGAAGCTTCTAGTGAGTGTAGAGAAAAGGGCTTTTCATCGGAAAGACCTAAAACAGATATAAGACAGCAAAGGTAAGTGAGATAGATGGGGCAGGGGGTGGGGAGTGGGGGGTGGGGAGAAGCCAAGAAGACACAGTTTTAAAGAAGTTTGTGAGTAGGAATTGAGAATAAGGTTCTAAGAGAGACTTGGGTAAATCATGAAATCTAAGAAATACCAGAAGACCGGAGAAAGGGAATATTATAAAATATTGCTGAGTGTTATGATTTGAATTTCATTTGATGGAAATAATATTACTTGAGAGAAAGCATTAAAGACTGAATTGGGTGTAATTACTTTTATCTAATGTTGAGATGGGCCATGTGGGATCTGAGTCACACCTGAGCTACATTGGTATTTTATGAGATGTTAATAGGTATTATATATACACACAGAGACATACATATATATATACACACACCAAATGGTTCCATGGGCAAAGAAAATTGTGAAATGCTATATCCTAAATCCTCAACTAGAGGATCACATTAGCATATTAAAGGCTCTGAGAAGTCCTGCAGCACAGAAATTCATTCAAAGCTGTTTAATCCAATACTTCCTAAACTTATTTTACCACATGTCACAGAATGTATTTTATTATTTTGAAAAAAATTAAAGTAATATAATTTTAATAAGCTCTCCTGTCCCAAGAATTTAGGGAAGGCTTCACAGACAAAGTAGGATATTTTAGCTGGTTTTTGAGCCCTGGCCAGGTAGCTCAGTTGGTTAGAGTATCGTCTGGATACGCCAAGGTTGCAGGGTCGAACTCCAGTCAGGGCACATACAAGAATCAACCAATGAATGCATAAATAAGTGGGACAGCACATCGATGTTTCTCTCTCAAATCAATAATAAGTAAAAAAATTAGATTAAATCATTAATATTTGGAAAATGGAGAAGGTGGGGGAGTAGCCAGGTCAGCATATAAAAAGGCATGAGGAGTGAAAAAACAAAAGTAAGAAACACACAAAGTTCAGGATTGGTGGGGAGTTTCCCAGGGATTAAAAGTAGAAAGAGAAGAGCTGGGACACTCGGATTTCTTTTCGCCAGGGAGGCAGCATCCTGCCTTCTCTCCACCAGCGTCCTCCAGAGTGACAGCGGGTGCGGGGGCCACGAGGAGGCCGGGGTGGCTCACCTGTTCTGAACCATGCTCATGGCCATCCAGTCTGAGGGATACACGTTCTTCCCAATGAGGTCCTTGAACATGATGAATGTCTCCATCAAGAAGTCCTGAAATAGTAAAAAAAAAAAAAAAAATCACACCTGTCATCTTGTTTTCTAGGGACAGACTCAAAGCTCCCAGGTCTTGCTGCTGTGTACAGATATTTTTTAGAATCTTTGCTGGGGCGGAAAGAGAAGGGGCACAACCTTTCATTAGGTAGATCCAGTGAAGCCCACAGCAGTGGATTTTTAGACGGCAGCTTGAGGTTGGTTACCCAGAAACTGTTCCACAAATACAAGTGGAACAGGAACACGAAACGCGGTAACACTCTCAAAACAAAGCACGGCTGATTCTGTCTCTGGGAGTGAAGACATAGGGCATTCACTGCTGCGGCAATTTTATAATCATCTTCCCAAATATGCTTCTGAGAAGGAAATGGCCTACACTCTAGGAAAGCATCGCAGGCCATTGAGCAAACAGACTATTATTAAAATGAACACCGAATTAGCAGTACTGTAAACACGGCTAATTCATGTGTCACGGACACCAGCCCGGGCTGATGAGGGGAAGTGGGGCAGCGACCTCTTCCTCTCCTTCGCAGAGGTTCCAAGTGGGCCGCAGCACACCCCACTGGGTTATGCAGCTATGCAGTCCACAGGACTTGCTCTCCATCTGCGGGGAACACACGTGCCAGGCAAATGCAAGGAGCAGAGATCAGAACCACCGCTGGGGGGACCTCCTGATCTGCAGGGAGGAAGTCGTGCGGCCTTCACCTGTGTGCTTCAGGTACGATCTAAGGCCCTGGGAAACCCGGCCGGGGTTTTCCTTGCGTCAGCGGTTTTCACATGATTTTAACAGCACAATTCTTTGTTCAGAGAAAATCTTACCTGGAACCTAATATAGAAACTAGATAAAAGTAGAAGAGTTGTGGTTGCAGTGTGTGTGTGTGTGTGTGTGTGTGTGTGTGTGTGAGGTAGTGAGGCTGGGAGGAATGTAATTTGAAAATCACTGCTTCATAGTAAATTGCAAAATTCTGGAAATAAGATTGGTTCCTTTTCAGCAATCTTTGCTTCTAGGGGAAATTACCGCAGTGCATTAAGCCCCAGATTCGGCCTCGGCAGCATGGGGAACAGCACTTCCCCAGAGGGTCCCTGTGGCAATGGCGTGAGCACCAGAAGATGCTTTGCACAGAGCCAGGCCCTTGGTAAGTGCTGTTCGCTAAGTGGCCAATGATGATGGTAATGGCGAGCATTGCTGTTCATCCTGATGTCCCCTGGGGAGGTGTGGATCCCCTCACAGGCACACCCCCTCCCTGGGGGAATGGAGAAGGCCTCTGGCGCATCCATGGTCAACCTGGCTTCCGAATGAGGTGATGTAGCATGGAGTGAGGGTTGGAGCAGAGGTTCATACCCTGCCTCTGTCCCATATAAGCAACATGGCCTTGAGCAAGCAGGCTGCCGACCTGGAAAACTGAGCAGTGACACCTATGTCGTGCTGTCACGAGGGCGATATAAGAAAGTGTGTATGTTCAATAAATAACTCCCTTTCCCACCTTCCTTCCCATCTTTCCTTCCATTGGGGGTCAGAAATTGTGAATCTGGTCTTTTTATTTTCATGTCCCAAGACAGAGAACGTGAGGGAGGGGGAAACCTATGTTTTTAAGCTTTCCTTTTGTTTCATATCCAGAAGGAGGTTCCATTTCTTGCCCATCCTCTCCAATGAGGACAGTCTCTCCCCTGAATACATGAAAGGGTAGCAATTGGCTTCCTACTGATCCCCGTTGCATGGGGCATTCTCTGAGGCTTGTCCAATGTGGTGCCTTTGGTCTCTCCAAGGAGAGTGGAGAGCGAGCCCCCAGGGCAGAACCCCCAAAAATGGCTGTAGTGAGGCGATGACCAAGGTGACCACGCTGAGGGCAGAGGGCCTGCTGTGCCCTGGGACAGCCGGGCTGGGCTCTGTGTTGATGAAGTCATCCTGGAGCCAGTGAGTACAGAGAGGCCAGAGGAAGAAAGCGGTTCAGAGGCCACCTTCCTCCGTGCGTTTTATTACCATAATGTCAGATTAGCTGTCTGCTCCTGAACACTTAGGTCGCAGAGCTGCGGTGCTCTCATTTAACCCACTTCCAACCCTGTGACATAAATGATATTATCTCCGCTTTACAGAGGGGGAGGCTAAAGCCGAAGAGAGGTTAACCTGCCCCTGATCAGCTCACTGGGACAAATCCTGGGTTCAGGCCCAGGACAGTGCTACTCAAACATTCGTGCCCATAAGCCCCCAAATTCATTAACAAATGTTTGTTGATGAATCATGACTCCACCTTCAGGTCTCATCTCTGACGTGGGCATGTTCCATAAGATGTGTACAAGCCTGAAGGGGGGTGAGAATAGCAGACCACGCAGTCCCGTTTGTAAACTTGGACACACACAGCCTCAAGGTCCACAGCGGAGCCCTTCTTGTCCCAAACTCCTGAGAACCAAGTGTGACACGTCTCCCTCACACCGCCCGCTCTGTCCCCAGCACCCTGTGGACTCACCACGAGCTCGGAGCTGGACGGGAAGGTCTCGATGTAGAAGGAGTAGTGCTGGTCGCCCATCTGGTGTAAGATAGCTGTCATACACGCCACGAAGTGACTCTGCAAGAAACAAAGAAAAGGGCCATGAAATAATGGAGAGGAGACCATGAGGTTCATCTTCATTTCTTTGACTTCAGATACCCCAACTCTCCCAGGCAAGTATAAAAATGCCCCCCAGGGCCCTAGCCAGTTTGGCTCAGTGGATTGAGCATCAGCCTATGGACTGAAGTTTGATTCCGGTCAAGGGCACATGCCCAGGTTGTGGGCTCAGTCCCCAGTGGGGGATGTGCAGGAGACAGCCGATCAATGATTCTTCCTCATGGATGTTTCTATCTCTCTCTCCCTCTCCTTTCCTCTCTGAAATAAAAAAATAATAATTAAAAAAATGCCCCCCAGGGATGAAGAATATATCCTTACCAGATCATCATATGAAACTTCTCTGTGAGGAAATGTCTCTTTATGGCTTATTCATCAGCTCATTCACCCAAAACGCATTTACTGAGCACCTATTATGTGCATGGGACTGGAATAGGAGCTCCAGATAGAATACAAGGCCCAATCTTTACCTCTCCAGCTGCTTGGAAATTGGGGAAAGAGCACTGTATTGGTGTCAGGAGATCTAGCCCGTATCAAGATCCTAGGGACAGTTTGATTTTCTTGTAAATAATTCCACGTGTCTAAGCCCCCCCCCCCCTTTTTTAACCTGTAAACTGGGATAATAATCCACCTATGTCTACCCCAAGAGGTGCACAAAAGAATCAAATGGCCTGATAGCACCTTGAATGCCTCACAGTTCTCCATGGACCACCATGAGGGAGCCTCGGGGAGGCCAGCAGCTATCAGGGCCAGCACTTGTCTAGGGCCATGGAGGATGAAAGAAATGAGAAGATATGGCCCTTGTTCCCCAGGAGCTTGTGAACTAGTTGGGAAAGTAAGAGTAACATCCATGAGGGGACGAGTACAAGACCCTCGATCAGGACGCAAACCCTGCACCACAGGGATTCAGACAAGAGGGGAGCCCATGCAAGGACTGGGGACCAGGGGGGTCTGGAAAGAACTGTGGGCTCAGAGGAGCCAGAGACATATCCTTTCAGGCACCGGAGTCCATGTCTCACCCTTTCCTGCTTTTTCCCTCCCAGATCCTACGAGTCTGTATGAATGTGTTTCCTGCTAGGCCTCGTGTCCGTAGGCAGGATTTAGGGAGATCTGCTCAGGAAACCTGGGGAAGGAAGTACTGACCACAAACCCACTGTGGGGTGGGGTGGGCCACTGCAGATTGCCTCCGGTAAGAGTCCAGTGGGACGGCTCTCTGAGCCAAAGAATCCCCACACGGCGCGGGCAAGCACAAGCCTGCGGAAGATGGTCGGCTTGGGGAGGTGCGGATGTCTCCAGGGAGCCCCACTGTTAAGGGTACCGCACACCAGAGAGGTGGGCCTGGAGGTACTATGCTTGAACCAGGAAAGCGGGATTGGTATCACAAATCCTGTCTTAGTTAAAAACAACAACAACAAATCACACACACACACACACAAACCCCAAAACAAAGAGACCGCCAACTTTTTCCTTTGTTAAAAATATATAACAAATGTGAAAAAAAAGTGTTCTCCCAGATGACCGATTTGCAGTTTAGTTGGAAGAATAGCCCTGGTGTCCCCAGGAAGCGCTTTCCATATCCCTCCACAGGGAGTCTTTTGGGAATCGAATGTCCCTCAAGCTCACATTCCCTAAAGTAGCTCCCAAAGACCAGGATTCTCATTTGTTTCCAGGTTCTTTCCAACTAGGATGTTGGTAGGGGGGTGGAGGGGGGGGAGGGGGGCGGGTTTCCCATCAGCAAGGCCAGCTATGCAATTAGTGGATCTCAGATGATATGCAAATGCAGAGAGTCCTTGTTAAAAATTATTCAGAATTTCAAGACAGCCACAGGGCCCTCTGAGCACCAGGCCAGGTCTGCTAGTGACCATACACACACACACACACACACACACACGGTTGCTCAGAAAGCATGCAAGCTGCAGACAGGGCAAGGCTGGACTCTCAGGGGCAGCAGTGTGGACGCTGTGTCTGGTGAGGGGGACCCCAGCCTCTTCACCGGGCGACCGCCTTGGCCATCCAGGGGGTGAGCCTTTCTCCAGCTCAGGCCCCCAGGGATGGAGGTGAGTTTGTGCCATTGTCGGTCCCTTTCAAAGCAGACAGAGCACCATCACTGCTAACTTAACCAGGTCCCACTTAAACCAGGACACGGGCTTCATTATTGTGCATCTCTCTGAACAGGCTGCATGCAGGAAAGGAGGAATTTAGAGTTTGGGAGGTGGAGTGTGTGTGTGTGTGTGTGTGTGTGTGTGTGTGTGTGTGTGAGAGAGAGAGAGAGAGAGAGAGAGATGGAGGCAGGGAGTGGCGAGGGAGAGAGCACACACACTATTTCCTACTCCCTCCAATCTCCTGGCTCCCTTCCTCAAAGAATTCAGCCTGTGGCCACTAGAGGTCTTTTCTTTCACATGGTAGCAGCCCGGCAGTTTGTTCGGCTTTTTATTTATTCCTACGTGAGCAGACCCACTACACTTCTTGCATCTAAACAGTGGAAATCACAACGTGAAGGACTTGCTCTTCCTTCTTGTGGAGTAACTCTGCCCCTGGCCAGAGCCTGGATCGCTTTGCAAGGAAGGGGAGGACTTCCCCTGCAGGTAACCACTGCTTCAAGGTAAGAGGCTGGGCAGGCTTTCTTTTCTGTGATGCATGGCCCCGTGAGAGAAAATGCGATTGCCTCTTGGACAAATAGTTTACTTTTAAAGCTTTGGCGAAAAGGAGCCCTGGGGTTGGGCGCTGTGTGTGTGTGTGTGTGTGTGTGTGTGTGTGTGTGTGGTGGGAAATCCACCATTGTGAGAACCGCAGGCTGCCCCAAATGCATAGGCATGGGAACGCTTGTCATTCCCAAAGGCTCGATTTGCATGTGAAGGGGGCAAAAAAGGCGAAAAACAAACCTCCGTGCTCAAGTTCACTGGCATTACCTTGAAAGGGCTGCATTGTCTTAAGCCTTGTTTAGAGAAACTTCCATGCTTCCTTTTAGAAAAACATCAAGAGGGGGAGGGGGACTGGTTCCCACCCAGAGAGAGAGTGGCCAGTTCATGAAAGAAACCAGCATCTTTGTATAGGGACCGGCTCAGGGTGTTACAGCTCACCCACCCATCAGCATTACTTTACCAGTGTGTCCCTTCCTCCGTTGTCACGGCCACGCCACGGAGAAACGCCCGGCTGGGTGCCTCTCAGTAGTGCTTGCAGTGAGACTGAAGTTTGGACAAGTTACCTGCATTTGGCTGTTAGTGAGAAATGACAGCGTTTCGCTTCCCACGGGAAGCGCCCCTGTTTCTACTCCGGTGTCTAGCCCACCTTAGAACCACACCTGTCAGACATCCCACCAGGGTGACTGACTGATCCCTGAAATGTTTGAGACACCAGCCGCAGGTCCGTATTTAGAAAGGGCTCCTCCAGTCATTTAAATTAAAACAAGCAAGCAAGCAAACAAACAAACAAACAAACACAGAAAAACCTCTGTAGCGCAGATAGAAGGATGGTTTAGCACTAGGCTCCTCTGCCCTGTCCCCCTGATCAGCAGTGTCCTCAGCATGGAAATCCACCTTCTTGCTTCCTGCCCCCCCTCCCTTCTTACAAGTTGGAGATCTTTTACAGCCACCATGTTTTAAATGTTTAGAAAGAGAGAGAGTGGGGGTGGGGGTGATGGTCAGACTGCATCTGCCTTAGCAACTCAGATACTCCTGACATTAGCACAGCTCAAACTTTATAGTGTAGGAGCCCGCATCCCCAGCCCTGCCAGCAGCCTTTGAGTGCTGCGTGGGGAGCAGTGGGGTGGAGGGGTCCCCTGCAGTCCAGGCTGGTGAGGACCGCCTCTTCCCAGCCCTGGCCGAGATGCTGTAGTGGACGTAGATTTACTACCAAGGCATGAGGCAGCCACTCATCCATACCCAAGCAGCATGCCAGGCGCCCGGATGGGAAATCGCTTCCTAAAACAGAATACCGGGGGGACCTGCATATCAAATTCCGGAGAGAAATTGTATCCGAGACGCTGGCACAAGCCGGGCAGAGTCACCTCGGCTCCTCTCAGGGCGGTTTAAAACGTAGCTAATGAATCACAGCATGAGGACACACGGTGTGAAACTAGGTCAAACGTGTAAAAATAAGTGCAATCATCCAGGCACTCGGCTGATGAGGGGCTGCTAAGCCTCTTCAGCCACCCAGACAATCAGTCTTCCTCATTAATTCAGCCCAGCAGTGTGTGGGAGGTCTCGCACACCTGGGGGAGGACCAAAGCTCCAAAGGCAAACAGTCGGGGGTCCCTTCACTGTGCCATGGCGAGAGGGAAAAAGAAAAACCCAGGATCCTGTGATTAATATTAATTAGCTGGGCTACTAGGTGATTGTGATCAGGAGAGTAGCCCTCCCCCAATCATTCTACTCCTTTGCATAAAAAAATCGTCATCATCACCACATTGATAGCTTCAGTGCGCAACACTCAGCCAAACCTACCTATTTAACCAGCTCTGATGCAAACACACCTACACACCAGCCAGGACCCCTGCAGTGCCAGGGGAACCAGGAAGAGGCTAAAGGTTTGCCCAGCCTTGAAACACAAACACCACAGGGGGAGGGGCATGGCTGCTGCCAATGTGTCCCCCACTCACCTGAGATCAGTGGGAGTGATGAGATCGCAGAGGGGGGAAAACAGCCAACTTCGGGAGCTTGTACCTAAAATGCCAACATTACTATGCAATACCAGCTGGTGACACGTTGCTATAGTAACTTCAAATAATGTGCACGACCAAAATAAAATAAAATAAAATAGAGAGAGCACCCAGGAAAGGAGACGAAGGAAAGTTTGCGTGCCCAGGGATGCTCACAGGGAGAGGAGCCGTTCTATCTACTGGACCATCGATTTCCTTTCGAGACTGAAAGTGGCCGAGTGACACTTTTAGGTTGCTTCTCCATTTACCCCTACGTCTGCCGTGTGGTTATATAACAGATTTTATTCTTGGACGGAATTGGTGCTGGCTGTGTGGCGGATCCAGGACCGGAGGTGGGAGGCTGTGGTGTCAGGAAAAACAGGGCATCTACCACCCCTTCCTCCACTGGGCAGCTCAGAGTGGGAGCTTGTGGTGATATTTGCGGAGACTAGAGTGCGCGTTCCGTCTGAGCGACCGTCAAGTTCTGGGGCACTGCGCTAGGTGCCGGGGTGCAGCAGTGGGCAGGACAGATAAGGCTGTGTTTTCAAGAGCTCCGAGGAGCTTACATCCGGTTCTGCCAGGATGTAGAGCTTCAGAGTGGGGGTCTAGGAGCTGGGCGGCCTGAGTTCAAATCTCAGCTCTACCCCTTACTAGTTGTGTGACCTTGGGCAGGGTCTTGTGCCTCAGCGTCGTCATCGGTAAAAGGGGGTAGAAAAAGTCCCTATGTCATACAGCTCTAATGAGAATTAAATCAAATCAACTGTGTAAAGCACTTGGAACATAGAAAGCCCTCAATCATTATCAACGATTACTACTATTGTCATTGTTGATGGCCCTAGTCCAGAGAAACTATGCAGATCAGCTAACTGCAATCCTGACCTGGGCAGAGGAAGTGATGCCTCTACCTACCGGTGACCCTCTGTGGGCACACCCAGCGCTCTCCATCACAGCTTGGGACAAAGAGCTAAGCGCCCTTGGACTCTGATGTTGGTTAACAACATGCCCAACGTCCAGCTGTTTAGTAAACTGAGTGTGTACCTCTCGGAACAGAGCATGCTGGGAGGTTTCCTTTATTTGGGGATAGCTGCTGGCAGGTAGGAAGAGTGACAACAGTGTCCAAAAGCATGAAATAGCGAAAACTTAGTCCCCCAGCTGTTTGCTTTAGGGCTGCCTGTCTCTGTGTGGGCGCAGTGACATTCTTTGGTGACCAGGGGCCCTGCTCTGTGACAGCGTTAACCAAGTCACCTTCCTTCAGGGGAAGCTTCTGATGGGCAGAGATCCAGAGCTTCCTGAGACCTGCTCCATGTCAAAGGCCCAACATCTCAGGAAAACAGAAAGGTGCCACACGGTTGCCTTGAACTCTGGATGTGCCCTGACACACTCCTGTGTACAACATGGCAGCTCAGAGAGTTAGCTGTGTGCAACCCTGCCCAGGGCTGTGGGCATTGATGATGGGCCAGCTGTTCGGCCAGGGCTAGAACTGCAGGCTTGGTGTCTCCTCAGAGAACTGCCCTCCCTGACAAGGAGCAGGAGGGGCAGGGTCCCAAGGCTGCTCTGAATCAAGGCTGGAAGAGGAGCCTGAATTAATCACACATTCGTCCTTTGAAACTAACCCCTTTGGATCCTGGTTGAAACCCATGCACATGGCTTTGTGTGGGATGACTTCAAATCTTCCAAGGAATACAGTGAGATCCTTAATCCCAAGGGGAAGTAGAAGGCAGGCAAATTCCATTCATTCATCGCCTTACTGAATTATCTCAACAACCTCAGGAGGTCAGCTGTGTGCCCATTTCATAGATGAGGAAAGTGAGATGCATGGAGGTCAAGCAGCTGGCCTAGACAGACGTTTAGTATACGATGGGGGCAGGAATTAAAATTGGGGTCTTTCTGACGCCAACCCCTGTGTTCTGTTCATAAGCCCACCATGTTGCCCCTGTCAGCACTGGCAGCTCCACCTGGGAGAAATTTCTGTCCACTTAATTCATTGCTGTATTGGCAGAATCTAGACTTGAACTTGTACATAGTATGGTTCAGTAGATATTGGCTAGATGAGAGACTGAGTTTATTATAATAGTCCCCGTCTCTGAACGAATGTCACAGGGACCCACCATCCCCACAAACTATGGGTTGTTAGGGTCATGTGTTGCCTTAGGAGAGGATGGAAATGACAGAATTTTGTTCTACTCTGAGTGCAGTGTACTTCATCTAAAATTATATTTGGTAAACCAGAGCGAGATCGTTCTTTCACACATCCCTTAATTTAACAAGCATTTCTAAAGCATCTACTATGTTCCAGCACACTTCCAGGTGCTGGAGATACAGCCATGAATGAGATTAACAAGGGATTTCTGCTTAAGGAGCTCATATTCCTGTTGGTCTGAGGGTCAGGGATGGGGAAACATATTAAGCAAGTAAATACATGTGTAAGATCATTTTAGACAGAGATATCTACTACTAATAAAGAATTACTAAGAGCCCAGCTGGTGTGGCTCAGTGGTTGATTATCGATCTATGAATCAGGAGGTCATGGTTTGATTCTGGGTCAGGGACCATGCAGGAGGCGGCTGATCAATGGTTCTCTCTCATCATTGATGTTTCTACCTCTCTCTCTCTCCCTCTCCCTTCCTCTCTGAAATCAATACAAATGTATGTTAAAAATATTACTAAGTAATGAGGTAGAATGGAATGGGGAGGGACCTATTTTCAGTGGGTGGCCTTTTAGAGAGCTGATGTTTTAATGTAGATCTGAATAATGATAGTCAGTCATGCAAAAATCTGGCAGAACAGCATTCTGGGGCAACTGAACAGCAGGTGCAATGTGAGGTGGGATGTACGAAATGAGGGCAGGTGAGGTATAAGATGAGGTCAGAGAGACAGGCGGTGGCCAGGTCCTGTGGGCCCCTGTGGATCAGAGGCAAAAGTTTGGATTTTCTTCCAATTGTGAGGGGAGGCCACTGATTTGGGTTTTAAGAAGCTCGCTCTGTCTGCTGTGTCTTTCAGGAATCCCTCTTTAAAGAGGCACTTGTCATGTCTTACCACACAAGCCCATCTCCAAGACATACTGACGTTGTTCCTGGGGTCATGGTCCATGAAAAACACAAGTTGTGTTTTCATGTTGCCTCTTCCTCATCCGTGGTAGTGTCCCGGCTCCTCGGCGAAGAGTTTCTCACTAACTGATTGTAGCACTCAGGCCTCCTCATTTGGCAGGCATGGATGTGGACTCTAGTTTTACATGACTCGTCTGCCTACTGTTCAGAGCTGAATGAGGGGGGCCTTCTCTGGCCCCTCCCAGTCTCTGGGTCAAGTCATGCAAGCCTATGGGCCTGCGAGGCCTGCTGGCCAGGAGAGGGACTATCGCACACCCCCATTTCTAAATGAACAGCGGACAATTTCTCCAAATGTTTCTAATTGCATCGTTGGGGGTGTGGGTGGGGAAGTTCTCAAATGTGACTGCAAAAGGAGTAGTTTCAGAAACGAGGATTTATTCTTGGTGCATATGCCAGTGACAGTCTTCCACGCTTCTCACCGAATGCCTGGGCAAGAGCTGGGCAGAGAAACCTGCCTTCAGCCCCAGGCAGTGGGATGCCCTCAGCTCACATCTCCCCAAGAAAAGCCAGAGTCGGGGCACTGAGGGGATGTAGGCTCTGGAGAGGACTCCTAAGTAGCCCCTCACCTTCTCCTGCAAACATTGCATCCAGGTTATAGATGACACAAGGTCAACCTTCAACAGGAAAAGGCGTCACAAAGGAATAGTACGTCTTAGACAGGAGGCACTGTGGGCTGAAGGATAACAACCGCCATTTAAAGGGCCAAGTGTGTGTTGGGCCGCATACTAAGCCCTCTACTTATCAGTAAGGACTTTGTACAGGGTTGTGGCGAGGGAAGAAAAGAACTGGGAGAAGGAGAGCTAATATTAGCTGGACATTTAAATGTCAGACACCGGGCTAAAAAGGCATGCCGATGGTAACAACAGCCCCCAGGTATTGAGCACTTGCGACGGGCCAAGCGCTGTCGATGCTGCATCGTATTGGATCCTCACAACATCCAGTCAGCGTTGGCGAAACCACACGCACTTTACAGATGAGGGAACCAAGGGGCAGAGAGGTGATGCGGCTGCCTAGCAGCTTGACTCTAGAATGGTTTTGTTTTCTTTAGAAAAAAACAAAAAGACCATTGTTTTGTAAACATGATATAATCTTAAGAAAATTAAGCCATCACATGAAGAAACATGCATAATTGTTCACCTTACCGTGTCCCCTGCCTACCCCTGAATGCTAAGAATTTTCAGTGCAAGTAATAAACCTCTAAAACAGTCCTTAAACTACGGCCCGTGGGCCACATGCGGGCCGCCGAGGACATTTATCCGGCCCGCCAGGTGCCTGTCCTGCTTAGCAGCCGACTCATCCCGGGCCCACAGTGCGCATAGGGATTTGTTCATAGTTTTTTTTTTTTTAAACTATAGTCCGGCCCTTCACCGGTCTGAGGGACAGTGAACTGGCCCCCTGTTTAAAAGTTTGAGGACCCCTGCTCTAAAATGTTAAGAAACATTCTAAGCATTTCTTGTGCCTCTGTAGAGATAAAAGGCTGGATGGAGAAATGGATGGATGGATGAATGAGTGGGTGGATGGAAGGATGGCACTAGTTTGGCAGATGATGATACACGCAGAGAGACCACCTGATAAGGCTGGACGCACAGCTACCTAGATAAGACCAGCCCTCTTAATAACTATGCTCTACGTTGTATCAGTCTCCCATGATTTTAGGCTCAGCTGAGGCTCACCCCTTCATCTGCAGCATTGCTTGGGACTTTGAAGGCCAAGAAGGGTTCAGTGTGAGACACCAACACCACATACTAGCAAGTATGTCTGGTTTCCTATAGACACAGCTTTCCTAAGGCCCTGGATAGGGCTTCCCATGCCCTGGGATCAAATCCCAGCTCCCTTCAGATGCTCTGGGATTCTGGGCACATTGCTTTCACTCTCTGAGCCTCAGTTCTCTCATCTCTGAAACGGGGATAACAGTGCTTGCTGCCGATAGGGCTACTGTGAGGATGGAGTGGAAGGGGCTTCTGTGGGGAGCCTGGCACACCAGAGGCTCTCACACAGCCTTCTTGCCACCCCAGCCTCAACCCCCTTTCCCGTTCGCCAGGAGGTTTGTTGATTAGCTGAGGAAGTTGTAGAGCTGGCTTTTGGTTGACTCGTGGGGGGTGGTTTAAACCTTCCTGTGGGCCTGGGGAGCATTGCGGGTGGTGATTCGTACAAGCTCTGCCTGCCCTTCGTCCTTTTTCCTTGGCGGGGCCTCCAAGCGGAAAGGAGTGGAGTGGCAGACAGACACACATTCATGGCCAACCAGGCAGCCAGGCAAGAGTTTCAGGAGGGATGATTACTTCGTGGGTACAAGTTCACCTTACATGTCCTTCGTGAAGGACAAGGGAGTCCGAAGAAGGTCTCTCCCATCACGTTCTCAACGTTGAGCCCAGCTTTGCACTGAGGCCTCTCTCGCACCTTCCCACATCCCCACCTCATCTAGCTATTCCTGCTGGGAGAGGCCGGCCTGCCCAGGACACCAGGTAGCAGAGTCTGATCGCGGCTCACTACGGGCACAGCAGACGGAGGTCACGAGCGATGTTTGGGGGGCAGACTGGAAGGGTCTTAAACCTCCACCTGTAGGTAGGTAACGGGATGCCACACCGACCCCTGCCTACCGGGCTGCCCCCGGGCCAGCTCTGCTGACAAGGTTTTGAGAATGAAAGGGAACCACCACAGCCCTTGCTCATCATTTCTAGGAAGGGAGAGCTATTTCATCTGTTAACAGTGAAAACTGGCAGGATCGTCATGCTCCGGCTTTTATGAAGCTGATCCGGATGATAAAACATCCCATGAAACTGAGCTCAGAGATCACTGGCTGAATGGCTGACTCCGGGCTGCACATTAACGAGCTCCTGTCAAGCCCTTTTGCATGGAGCACTGCTTCTGATGTCGTTCCCGGGGGGAGGGGGGGGGGAATGCCCCCCTACCCCAAACCACCCCCCTCCCCCGCCAGACACAGAAGGCCCATGGAGGATGGAGCAGAGGGAAATGGAAGTCCATTCATTCCTGCTCAGCTGACCCCTGGCGAGAACCCCAATCTCCTGCTTCCTGTCAGCCCCGGCTCCCGGACAGGCTGGCTCCTCTTAGGCAGTTTCCTCTCTGACCTGGGAATGACACCTCATTGACTTACTGGTTTGCAACTTTCACAATGACATCATACTCCTCCCCCCCCGACCCCCCCCCCCCCGCATTCTTTCCCTCTGCTCACCTCCCTCCTCTTAAATTCCCATTTGTCCCACTTTTGCTTCCCTGTCCTTTGGAATGGTAACAACACCTTCCAATTACCATCCGCTGCAGTCCGCATTAGCTGCCTGCTGACTTCCTCGCCCGTCATCATTAATAAAGGTGACACTGCAGCTTGGCATGCAAGCAGATCCTCTCCCACCTGCCCCCTCCCCCCCTCCGGGAGCAGAAGGCTGCCTGGTCAGAGAGCACCTGCCTTTGAGGCTTTCTCCCTGCACTCAGCTCCCATCTCTCTGGTCTGATCTGCACTCAATTAAAGAAAAATCAAGGGACACAATGAAAAGTGCCATCCAGAGAGCTGGCCTGGTGGCGTCCAGATAGATCAACCTACTACAGGCCGTATCTACTAATTCCATCTAGAAAAGGAAAAAGATATTACTATGGTCTGAGCTGATTTGTTCTTTCAAACCCCTGCTGACTCTTTCACCCCGGCAGGCCAGAAGAAATCCTGACAAAAGTCTAATCAAAGTTAAAGCTTAGAATCAGAGAGCTGATGGAAAGAGTGATTGTTGGGAGTCCTTGCAAGCCAGCCTCTTTGCAGCACAAATGGGGGAGCCATGGACCAGAGAGGTTAGGTGGTTTCTCCATGGTCACACAGCCTCTGAAAGTGGCAGAACTGGTCCTAGAGCCCAACCATTCTGACCACCTGTGAAAAGTATACAATTCTCTACTGCCTCCCCGCATTCCCCCTGAGTCTCCAAGTTCCCCACAAACAAAGTGACTATTCTTCCCCAACCCTATCTCAGCCAGGTGGCTGTCCTGATACCCAGGATAAATGGACCTCAACTAACCACTAAGGCTGGTGTTTGTGATGCACAGTTTTCTTTATCTTCCTCATCACATAGGTCTCCAGATTTGGGGAAGAGCAAGCCATTGAGCACTAATTTAATCTTTTAAAAAAATTAAGTGGGTGTCTCTGTTACCACTATTTATCCCTGCTTTGATCTATTACACTCTGTGCCCAGCATCCAAATCTGGTTAACAGCATCAAATTAAGAACCAAACGATTGATCATTGAAGTCACTCTGCATAACGAAAATCATCTGCATATGTGTTTAAGGGGCCTCAGGGCAGAAAGAGGGGGGCTCTGCTTGCATCACTTTGCCCGGAGATCCTCACACTGGCAGCCCCCTGGCCTCGCAAAACCCATGGAAATGCTTTGTTTGGCCAGCACTGTGTTTTTGAAACATTTGGCTTTTTGGGCAACATTTAAACACCAGAAGCTATTGCATAACATCCTAGATTTCTAGATTTTCAGTGTCTCTAGGATATTGGGAGGATCCAAGATACCATTCTGCATTCCCATATGGCAGTACTGGGAGCTAGCTGCCCCTGAGAGGGCAGGGCTGAGGGCGTGGGCCTCACTCTCCAGGTAACCAAGGCCTGGCCCCGGTTCTTGAGCGACCAACTTGTCCTGGTCAGCCCAGGACTTGCCTGCTTTTAGCACTGAGAGCCCCATGTCCCAGGAAGCCTTTGGCAAACTGAGACGGTTGGTCACCCTCCTAGTTCTTCCTTTATGTCCCTGCCTGGTCCCTGTGGGCATTTGCGTGTATGGGCTTTCCCCCACTGTTTCTTCATGCCCACCTGTCTCCCCAGAATGACATTCAAGGCTGCCCACCCCCTGGATCCTGCTTCTTCCCAGCCAGGCCATCGACTCCCAAGTCCTCTTCACTCCCTTGGCACTGGCATAAGCCAAGGGAGCCTTCTTTTATATGCCATGATGTCCAATTCCTTTTTAAAGACCCACGCACGTGCCTTTCCCTCCTCCAGGCAGCCTTCTCTGATTCCACCTGATGTTCTTTTACCCCAGACAGAGCTATGTACTTCCTCTGCCCCCGTAGCACTCAATTATTTCTCCTTCCAAGGCCTTCGTCATCATTAACACAGCATCCAGTGAGTAGCCTTTGGGAGTGGCTTTCCTAAGGACTTGGAGGGAGTCAGAATTGTGATAAGAGTGAAAAATGTCAAAGTAACGAAACTTAATCGGAAGGCCCCATCTCTGCAGCTATGAATTTTGAACAACGGACCAAAATGAAAACTGAAAACCATCCTCTGCCGACACATGCCTACTCCATGGCAACGTTTAGCATCCCAACGTCCAAGAACCTCTGGGTCTCCTGAGCATTGACATCCAGTTCTCCTCTGCCCACGACATGGAACCTGAATCCTATGTCCATGTGTCTGTGTCCTCCACCAGCCCCGGGGGACACTCAAGGGCAGGGGCCTTCTTCCGCATCCTGTATCCTCAGTGTCCGGCACATGACAAGTTCTCAGTAAAAGATTACCCAAGTGAGTGAGTGAGTGAACTCCCATTAAAAGGACTGGGAAGGCGGTCTCATTTTCTGTGACTTTAAAGAAAAGAAGTCTTCTTAGCTGTCCCAGGGCCCCCGGAGCCTCTGTTGCTTAGTGATTTCCCTGAGCCATGTCATGAGCCACAGCAGTCAACGACTGGGCTCAAGCTGTCATTCTTTCCATCCTTTCTCCTAGGAAGATAAGATTACGAAGTGTTGACAGCTTCAAGGTCTCTTCTGATAAATACAGAACATTCCAGGAGTCCAGCTTCCTACTGTACATTTCCTCAAGGACACCCCATAGGCTGCTCATAATAAACATGTCAACATCCTCCTTCCCCTCTCAGAACCCTCTTCCTCCCCCACCACCCCGCACTCCTTCTCAGAACCGTCCACTAGCTCAAGACAATAGTCCAGCCACAGTCCTTGATTCTGTTCTCTCTCTCTTCCTCTCTCTTTACTTTTCTTTTTAAAAAAATATTTTTTATTGATTTCAGAGAGGAAGGGAGAGGGAGAGAGAGATAGAATCACTGACGAGAGAGAATCAGTGATCTGCTGTCTCCTGCATGCCCCCTTCTGTGTGTCAAGGCCACAACCTGGGCATGTGCCCTGACCAGGAATCCAACAGTGACCTCCCGGTTCATAGGTTGATGCTCAACCACTGAGCCATACCGACTGGGCCCTTCCTCCCTCTTTCTCTCTCCCCTCTCACATTTCATAAGTCACCAGGCCTGGAGCCTCAGAAATCTGTCTCAGATGTGTTCATTCCTCTGTCCCCACTCTCACTGCCCTAATTGAAGCCACCACCATCATGACCTGGATTATGGCAATAGCCTACCAAGAGGTCCCCTGCCCCTACCTCTGCCCCCTCATCTCTATATTGCAGTCAGAACGTAATCTTACTGAGCTGGAATGAGACTAATTCTCATTCCTGCTTAAAATCTTTAATGGATCCACTGACTCTTAGAGAAAAGTACAAACCTCTTAGCAGTGGTGCGAGTCCCTGCGCGATCTGGCCCCTTTTCTACTGCAGTCCTTCCTTTTTGCTCCTTCAGACTCAACCATCAGGCCACACAGAATCTGCCCTAATTCCCTCCAACTCACTTAGCCAGATCATATTCAGATCATCTCTGACAGCTGTCTATATGGTGTTCCCAGCCTCAGCACGCGTGCGGGCGCGCGCGCGCACACACACACACCACCTCTACTGAATTTCAGGTCTCACATTTGAAATCCCTTCCTCCGGTAAGGCCGCTGGGAGTCTCCCCACCCCGAGCTGCGTTGGGGATCCTTCTCTGAGCTCTCATCTCCCGGATCATCACCGATGGCACCAGTCGGTTCTCAGGAGCCCCCTCTGTACCCATCTATCTCTGCCTTAGGGCTGTGAAGGCAGAGACTGGGGTAGGGTCCCATTTTCTCCTTTTCTCTTCATCTGCAATAGAGTGCCTGGCTTATCATAGGTACTCAACAAATATTCGCTCAGTGAGTAGCTATGTGGTCTCAGATGGCAGAGGAAATGGGGCACAGGTTGGGAAGGGACCCAAAGGACATGTACTGATGTGGGTCTGCTTGGAGGGGACGCACAGATTGGCAAAGGGCTCTCTTCTAATTAGTCTCATTGGGGAACTGGACTAAAGGCTGGTCTGTTATGGAAAGTAAAGTGCTCACAGTGTAGTGGCTGGAGCCTGACTGGAAGGGGGAACGGCTTTGGAGTCCTGGCCCTTCTTCCTGGCCTCATGTCCCCGGGGCATAGTAGGAAACAGCACTGGGCCCAGAGTTAAAAGACCCTGGTCTCAGTTGCAGGCCTGCCACTTGCTTCCTGTGTGCCCCTGGGCAGGCTGCTCCCCCTTTCTGGTCTTCACCTATAAAACAAGGCTATGAAGCCACAGCTCCTTCTACTCCGAGGGTGGGGACTTGGCGTCACCCACAGCTGAATTTGCATCCTGGCTCCCCAGTTCCCTGCTGTGTAGGGCTCTGTAAGTAATGCTGACTTTGTGGGGGTGTTAGGTAGATTAAATGTGGTCACATTCCTTAAGTGGATAATTTAGTTCCACTCACAGAATAAGTGCCCAATTAATGGTTACAATTTAAAGTGTAGGCATGTCACATGGCTAAGTTATCAACGGTTGTAAGTTAAAACTACACAGAAACAGCTGAGATGTGGGCTCTTCAACTCCAAGTCATGTCACCCCTCTATCCTCCAGCCCCCCCAAAAAGGATGAGTTGGGAGATCATGATTGAATCTCTTAATCTCCGTTGACCTCAATGTCCTCACCTGTAAAATAATAAAGGGGCCTTTAGCTCCAAATACTGAAAGTCTATGATTGGTACCTGAAAGGAGATTGCAAATTAGGCCCCCTCCTTTCTTGTCCCTTGGATGAACTGGGGTTGGGACCTCTAGTTCCAAAACTTTAGTGCACATTAGAATTACCTGCCATCCAATTCCCAGACGTCAGGGTTCTTCAGACTCCCTGGGTAGTTCTACATACAGCAAACGTCGGGACCACCGCTCTTAGGGAGTCAGTGTGGCCTGACAGACAAAATGAGGCAGCTGCCCTGACTCCAGTCTGGCCAGCTGTCCTAAACCAGCTACCCGGTCCCTATGAACCTGCTTCTCCTCATTCCTGACTCGTAAGGTTTTCGGAGCAATAAGTGAGACAAGGCAGGGGCGCCAGTGCCTGGCTCCTCAGACCAGCAGCCACAGGGTCACATGGGGACTTGTTAGACATGAAGAGTCTCACTCAGGCCCCAGTCCAGACTTGATGAACCAGAATTTGATCCTGTGAAGATTCCCAGGTGGGCAGCAGGCTACTGAAGTTTGACAAGCACTGGGTGCTGTTTAATTAAATGTACCTTTTGTAACCTTCTCGACAGTCATCTCTTCTCATTCATTAACCATTCATCAACATCTGCATACCACGGGCAAGGCCAGATGCTGGGCTCCTAGCACAGTGACTGGCACATAGTAGGGCTTCAACAGAGATTTGGGGATTGAATGAATGGATACAAAAGGGAATCAGACCCGGCTCCAACTCTTTAGGAGCTCCTGGTCCAGGAGGAAAATTAAGACGTGAACTCCATTATCCATGGCAGAGTATGGAGAATGAATGATGAAGGCTCCCCTTCATTTGCACACTTGCAATGAAGCAGATCCATGCTAAGCAACTGACACACATTGTCTCTTTGAATCCTCCCAACAACATTAGGGGGAAATGTATTCTTCTCGTCTGACTTTGGCAATGAGGACGTTTTGGCACAGAGAGGTAATGGAGCTTGTCTAAAACCACCCTCAGCTAATACATGGCACCGAGATTTGAAAGCAGGGCAGCCCCAGCCGACACTCTTCCGGTGCTGCCACGGGGAGAGAAAGCACTGGGAGCATTTCCACTTAACTTTGACTTTCAAGGGCAGCCCCATCCCCAGGTGCTGTGGGGAGAGGCAGCGGGAGGCCTGCGGGCAGGGACACCTCCGGGTTTCTATTTCCAGCAGGAAGGCTGGCCGAGGCCTGACAGCTACTGCAGGCTGCGGGGCTGACACAGCTCACCGCAGCTCGCTGCCCCTCTCCCCGGCCTCTCTGCTGCCACTTGGACATTTTACTTGCAAATGCATTCCGCAGATGGCGCCAGGCTTCTCAATGACAAGTCTGGGCAACAGGAAGAGAAATCACTGTCTGAACTTGGGGGTAGGAGCAGAGCAACTTTCTGAAAATCACCTGGCAAGGAGCAGGGGCCAGGAGTCCCAAGCCGGGTCCTGAGCTCCAGGCTAAGGAGGAGGCGCTGACAACACAGGCCTGTGTTCCCTGGGAGAAAAGATACAAGGTACTCCCCGGGGCTTCCTCCCCAAGCACAGGAGTTTGGAAAATCTGCATCGGAACCATGTGTTGGTAAATATGATTGCATCGTCAGCATGGGACCGCGGATGGTGTGGCGATTAATTGAAATATTTATTTCAGCTTCCACTTCCCTGTGACTTCTCTCTCCCTGCTGGTTGCAGAGGAGGAGCAGGACTTTTGTCCCCTCCCCTTGGAATGGTGTCCTCACAGCTGGACCGATAGCATAGGCCTCACCTGGATCTTGTTTGAAATGCACATTCTTAGGCCCCCCCCCTCAGACCTGCTGAATCAGAACCCCTGTGCCTGCGGCCCAGGGAACTGCACTTAACAAGCCTCCCAGCAGTGCTAACGGGGCTCAAGTTGAGGCACTGCTGCCTTTGAGAGCTTTGAGGGGAGCAAGAGAGACACATGATGCTGAGGAGAAGGAGGAGGCGGAAACTGAAGGAAAAAAGGGGAGGGGGTAGCAAAGATCAGTAACTCCTGCCCTTGGCGTGCCCCAGGGACAGCCGGCCCCCGGCCCCCGTGGTACTGAACCAATAGAGCCCCCACTGTTAGGGACATGCATGACCACGCACTGGCTGAACCAGCGGTGAGCGGGGTACACCCAAGACCAGGAACTTCTCTGTGACTCTCTGGGTGTGAGGAAGCTGAGATTGGGTCCCTGTCAAGGCCAGCTGAGTCAGGCCAGGGCTGCTCTGAGTTAGACCTGATTTAGAGAAAATCATGGACCTGTCATCCATCTCACAATAGTTCCTGAGCATTAATTTATACCCACGATACCTGAGCTACGTTAAAAAGACTCTTCTTCCAAGAACATTCTTAGCCCCTCGAAAACTCTCTTTAGCCAAAGACAGCAGTGCCTGGTGAACACAGAACAAAAGGACTGGGATGTTTCATTGTTCAGTACAGATGTTCCGGCGGCAGAGGCTGGGGCACTGAGACAGCCCAAAGCTCTGGAGGCATGTCAGTTTCTCTAGAGCAAACCTGGCCAATGTCCCTCGCGCTGCTTGGCTTCTTCTCATGGTGGTTAGGTTCCCTCCAGACCCTCACTTTCACCATCAAAATGTCAATCCCCACACCCGTGGGTGTAGCCCGGCTGGAGCTGAGAACCTAGGGTGTCCTTCTTCTGCCCAGCCCACACCTGGTCAGGTGATGGCTGCAGAGCTCCACCAGGCAGGCACAGTGCTAGTGCCTTCTCTCTTCTGGGCAGTGAGGATTCTGCCTCCTCTGGAGTCTGCCCTCGATGCCCTCTCTCCTCACTCTGACTTCTACCTGGCTGCCCACCCTCCATCATCTCAGCCAGATTTCCTTGTCTTTTCAACTCGGATAGCCCTATTTCTCTCTCTCTCTAATGGTGTTTAAAAATCGTTCCTACCGCTTATTGCAATATTTTCTCACTTGACATCGTAAGCAATGGGCATTGAGGTCCCAGAGGTCAGGGACCATGTCCTACGTACATCCTTGTATTACCCCCACCCCAGTGCCTGACACGGGTTAGGTTTTCAGTAAATATTTGCAGAATGGCTCTGTATTCCGTACACAATTCCCTGTTCGCAAACTCCAGGCGGGTATTTTAGAGGCGTCTCAAGCTCAAGATGCTCAGCTGGAATTCTTGATCTTCACCTCTTTACTCATCTCAAATCTGACCCTCTTTCTTATCTTAGTAATACACCTCCATCTCCCATCTGTCCCTATGAACAGCTGACACCCTCTCTTCCTGGCCACCTCCGACTGTCGACCAAGCCCTTTCCAGTCTACCTTCGGGATTTGGCTAGGCTCTCTCCGTTTCTCTACCCCAGTTCAAGTTCAATCAACCACCGCATCCCTCCTGCACTAGCAGTAGCCTCCTGCCTGGTATCCACTTTGATGATCGCTTCCTACCCGCCAGGGAGTAACCGGAGTTGACTTTGAAAAATCCAACTCCCATCACTCATGTCTCTGTTTAGCCAAGTAACATCTACAGCCCTTCCTTTGGTTTCACCTCCCACTGCTCTGCTCAGACACAGGGCTTTCTCTAAGTTGGGTACATTAGCTTGTTCTAGGAGGCACCTCATTTTATGCTTTTTACAGGACGTTATCTTTTCCCTCCCAGGCACTTGTCCCAAGTCTAAATTAGGTATTTACTTCCGCACGGACTTGCTCAGTGCCTGTTTCCTTTCCTCGGTGGCGCTCCTTAAAGGCAGGGACAATGTCTGTCTGTCTCGTTCACCATCAGCTTCCCAGCATCCAACGGAGAGTTTGACTATACAAGGTGTGCGATAAGTATTTTTTGATCGACACATGTTTAAATGATAAACACTGTGCTCAGCATGCTATGCTTACTCTTGCTCTGTTGTTAGAGTTGATTAGCTAACAAAGGTGAGGCATTCCCCTGGTGTAAGGCAAGACTAGGCAATTCAATTTAATTCTGTTCAGTGAAGTTCAGGCCATTTCAATTATATTCCATTCATTTTAATTTGATTAAACAAACCTTCACAGGCACAAGAAATTTGACAGCCTATAGGCTGGGTGGGAAGAAATTTGCGATAAAAACTATCCATTTCCTGTTCTCAAGGTGCTCCCCACTTACAGCTCCCCACTTACGGCCAATGACAATCGTCAGACATACAACTGAACTTACTTACACTCGGGAAATTGCAAACAGATAACTGGTTGACCTGAACTGGATCTCATTGCCGTCACTCACCAATGTGTGGGGTGTCTGATGGCAGCTACGGAGCTTTAAAAATTGCACAAGACCAGTGGGAGTGAATAATGAGATGATGACCAAGAACACAACGCGGAGTATAGTGCCTCCCCCTCCATCTCGCTCGTCTCCTGAGACTGAAATTCTTCAATTTGAACTGAAATCCCATCCTAGGAACTTGTGCTCCTTTCCAATTGATCATTTCTCCCTTTTATTCTATTTCGTCTTGAGTATATGAGATTTTAGCCTACTCACTTCCCAAAGATGTGAGATGAACAACAAGTTAAAACACAGGACATGTTATCAATGTCCTGAAGTGAGTTCATCTATTATGAGGAGCGGACATAGTGATTTTCAGGCACCACCGCTGAGCAGATGTAAGTACTTCAAGGGCCTGGTTTTGAGTTCTCTGGCCCCGAAGGCAAAAAAACAAGAAACTACATCAATTTACACAGTTTTAATTTTCTGACATGGAAGATAAGCACGGCTTTCTGCAGAGACCACATTATTTGCTCCTCCATAATGAAACACTGGCAGGAGCTTATCATGAGTCCTTTATTAAAAGACTCCGAGAAGAAGCAGGGTAGACTTTGCCTTAATCAGTTTCACGAAAGCAACCAACGCAGCTCAACCTTGCTCTCATCTCCACCCTCAATGAAGGCAATTCTCTGAGAGATTGATAGCCGGGGACCCAACACGAGGCTCCTGATGATCCAGCTTCATAGTGCTTTAATTTAATTTAACCCCATTTGCTCTAATCTGGACCTCAACAGAAATCAAACAGCCGTTTGCCCTCCTTCCGAGTATTAGCAGGCTCAGCTCTCTGACGTGCTTCTGTTTCCTCTTTGCTGGGCCCAATCTTTTCTCCATCAGTCATTATATTTCCTATTTTATCCCTAGGAGTATTCTACTTGGTCTCCACACCACTCTTCCTTGATCTTTCTAGTTCTATGATGACTCTTAGGACGTGGGAGGCACAACTAGGATAGCATTTATTAATAAAACAGCCGGCCAAGAAAGTGAAACAAAGCCAAGGATCTCAGAACTGGAAGGACTCTCCAGGGTTACTTAGTCCAACACTCACCCTCATGCATGCTCCCTTCCATAGCATCCCCAGTAACAGATCCAGTGACCTCTGCTCGAGTGACTCCAGGAAGAGACAACTGCCCACCTGACCAGGAACCCCCTCCCCTGTGGCTAGCTAGAATCGTTAGAAAGGTCTTTCGTATGTTGTGCCATAAACGTCTTTCTTGGAACGTCAAAAGGTGGAACCGGTTCTGCTTCTGGAGAATGGTCTTCTGGTTCCCTAAAACCTGCTTTTTATACCCACTCCTGCTCACTGGAATGCTCTGCGAAGCTACCTAAATCTTCATGTGTTCTTTATGTCCAGGCCTAGGCTTCAGTACTTTGGAAGTTAGTAATTTATCAATGGAATCTATTGGATCTAAATTCTGGGAAACTGTGCCATTCTTTACCAAACCTATCAGGAGCTGTTCATGCTGATAAAACAACCATTTGAGGCACAGAAAGCATACTGTATGTATGTGTGTGTGTGTGTGTATATATATATATATATATATATATATCTGTCTTATGTATTTTTGGCAAAACAAAGAAGCATGAGAAGGTGAGAGCCCTCTACCTCAAGTCAGTGACGAGGGAGACTGGGAGGCTGATAAATGACAGCCTTCGGCATGAATGGCCTCTCCTGCTGGGCACTGCTGACACACTGGCTTTTTTTCCTGGCCTTAATGTTATTGAACAATCTTTAAGGGAGCTCTTTGCCTCCTATTGAATCTTGAAATGTGACATTATTCTTACAAAATGAATGATTAAACCATATGCAGCAAATTCTCACCAAAAAGAAAAAAAAAGGGGGGGAGCCCTGGCCGCTGTGGCTGTGTTGGTTGGGCATCATCCCGTGCACCAAAGGATTAATGGTTCCAATCCAGGTCAGGGCACATGCCCGGGTTGCAGGCTCCATCCCCTGTGGGGGGCATGCAGGAGGCGGCCAATCAATGTTCCACTCTCACATCAATGTTTCTCTTTCTCTCTCTCTCCCTTCCTCCCTCTGAAAAATCAGTAAAAATACTTTTTAAAAAGGGAAACATACTCCCTTTGTCTTCTATTTTAATAGTATGAGAAAGGGGGCATGGCTGGGATGAGGAGAACAGCCAGGGGCACCCTGTGTCTGTGGGAGGCTGCAATTTAAATGGGCACACCAGAATTTCCAGGAGAGCTCTCCACGCCATCAGCCCTGCTACTCGGATGATGGGTTTCTCAGACTTTGTTTGTTTGCGCATCTCTGGGGCTTTTCACTGTCCCCAGAGTCCAAGCTTAGAGGGAAGGAAGGCGGAGATGGGCTGTGACAGTCTCACAAGCTCCTCATTACCAACAGCACAGCCAGGTGTGATGGGGAGGTTCCTTCTCCTGCAAAGCAGCTTCCGGATCATCTGTGTGTCCATTTAGCCAGGGCCTCTCCTTCCCCACCCTGAGGGCAGCTAATCGAGTGGACTACAGGCCCTGCTTTGTCTGACTGTGCCTGTGTATGTCTTGTTTTCCCTGTAGTCACCCATTCGGGAAGAATACCCACTGGGTGAATTTTAAATGTGTTTGCATGGCTTTCATTTTCCAGGGCATCGCACTGCAGTGTCGGGGCGAGGGAACTGGCAGGCCCTCTCCCGGCAACGTGCACGTTCAGGGTGGTCTTGCAGGAAAACCTCCCTCCCCTCCACGGCCTGCGGGATGTGTCTCTGTAGGCAGGTTGTTTATGGAAGTAATACATGCCCACGAGCAGGGGCAGTTCAGGGGCGAGGCCAGCAGCATTAACTGGAGCTCAACCAACCCTGACGCTAACAGGGCCAACACAGATCAGGAGCCTGAGAAGAATCAAAGCCCGCCCCCCTGCAAAGCCAGGGCGCTCTGCGAGCAGGAAGACCCAGGAGGATTACGTGTTCCCAAGCCTCCCTGGCACGTGGCCTCTGCTGCTCCATTAGCGGGAAGGAGGTCTCTCTGTGGTTTCTTTCACTGACTGTTCAGCGGAGGGGACAGTCCCAGTTCCACCTGTGAGCCCGACACCTCTGAGCCTCAGTGTTCCCATCTGCTCAGTGGGGATGGTATGTGTACTTACCCTCGCAGGCTAGGGAAAGGATAAAGTGAATAATGATAGCCAGTGGTGGTGGAGTCCTTATTGTATGCCAGGCAATGTGTTAACTGCTTTCTTCGTTTTGTCTCATTTAACCCTCACAGCAATCCTACTAGGTAGAGTTAGGGATGCAGAAACAGGAGCTCAGAGCAGTGAAGTAACTGGTTAAAGGTCACACAGACAACTATACTGATGGTCCCCGTCTTTACTCACTCATTCATTCACCGCTATTTATTGAGTTGCTTGCTCCACACCAGGCTCTGACAATTAAAACCACACGGAGCCTCTGCCCTCTTGTCTGGAATGTAACTGGAACGCACCCAGTCCAGAGTGAATGGAAGGAGAATAGAATTCCAAATTCTATTCAGCCCCCCCAGTGGCGCCCAGCCGGAGCCCTCTGGAACAAGCCGGGCTGGTGCTGGCAATGGAGACATGCTCAGGGAGACAGAAAGCCGGCGTGTTGGCCGAGGCAGAAAGGGCTGGTGCATTTTCTTTCTGCGTGACGCACTCCCAGAGTTGCAGGGCTGGAAGGAACCTGGGGAATGAATTGGGTCCATTTTTCAGTTCCTGAGAAAGGCTGCATTTGTACTTTCCTTTGCTGGAGAGAGTCCGCCAGGGAAACTCACTTTAAATACCGGGTTAAACAGAGTCTGTACTTGCACACAGGTAAATTGAAGGGCGTTCCAGTGCCTTTAAACAGCGCGCACTCCCAGTGCATTTGAAATAGGATCGGTTCAGTGTGTTTTGTTAGCACACTACTTTTCAGGAGGGCAAAATATACCTGTGCCCAGCACCTTAAGGCTTCTAGAAGATCGATGATGCCTTGCTCCCTGTTTGTTTACATGCTCATACTTCTAAAAGCATTTGTATACAAGTCCTTGCTTAAATGTAGCCGAATCCTCCCTGAGATGCTTACGGTCACTTCAGGGATCTTTCTAATATAAGCCAAGGGAGAGGGGCTTGGGGGCAGTGGGGGGATCTGGGTCGATTACAGCTGTGCGCGGAGGACTCCATGAGATCTGCACAGCATCTGGGGTTAATAACACAGTGCGGGTGAATCTTGCATAATTTCCCTAACCCTGTCCTAGCTGCTTCCACACTTGAAGCAGAATCAGTCACTTGTGCCATGCAGCGTAGCACTCGCTCATCGGGATGGTCTTAGGAACCCAGCCCTGCCCTTGCAGACCGAGAAGGGAGCTGAGGCTCTGGCTGGACCAAGGACACACAGCAAATCTGTGGCAACACTGGGAAGACCAGCAGACTGGCACTCTTTCCTCTACCAATCTTAGTCCCCTCCGCCTCATCGGACACCTTGTTTCCCTAAGCTCCCGCACCACGCACACAGCCTGGGATTAGGCACAGTAGCTGCCCCAAGCACATTTCGGCTTGCTGTGTCCTGTGCGGATTCGGGCAAGACCCCCTGGGCCGTGAGACATGAACAGGAAGCAAATCTGTGGAGCCTCTGTGCCTGCTTGTAAATGGAGACCATGTAGCCAGGCTTTTATGTATTTATTTATTTTAATATGTTTTTATTGATTTTCAGAGAGGAAGGGAGAGGGAGAGAGAGAGAAACATCAATGATGAGAGAGAATCATTGATTGGCTGCCTCCTGCATGCCCCCTACTGGGGATCAAACCCGCAACCCAGGAATGTGCCCTGACTGGGAATCGAACCGTGACCTCTTGGTTCACCGGTTGACCCTCAACCACTAGACCACATCAGCGGAGCTAACCAGGCTTTTAAAGGGGTTTCCCTGGCTGCACCTCTCGGGTGAAGATGTGCACAAATGCAGCATCCTGTCCTTCCTATGCACTGACTGAATATGCTCAGTAAGTGTCTGGGCTGGAACCTTCTAATTCAAAGAAAGGTCCATCTCTCCCTGAGCATGCCCTAGCTCTACCCAGATGCCCTTCTGCCCTCAGTAGGCCTGGGCAGGGTTATCCCCTTCCTCTCCCATAGGTCTAGCCACTCTGAGCCCTAATTTGATAGCAGAAGCCTGGTGTTCCCAACCCCTCCGAATGGTCAGGCAGTTCCCCAGCTTCCCATCCTTCCCGAACCTCTGCAGGGTGATGAGCTGAGTTGTCTGGCTCAGGAGGGCACACCATGTTTAGTTCTGCCCAGGCCTGCCCTTGGCAGGTGGGGTCCCGAGACGGCTCTTCCACGCCCTCGAGCTCGCCTCCTGGAGATCTGCCAAGTCACAGGAGCAAGGTCCCCGGTCAATTCCCAATGCCCTGCTACACCTTAACAACTGGTGAAAATTCCTGCTCGTGTTGCATGGACACTCCCGCGGGCAGTTCACGTCGCTATTTGATTTAGTCATTGAGTTATGAACATGTGCAGCCCAGGTGGACCCACCTGAGCCTTTCC
This sequence comes from Corynorhinus townsendii, assembly GCA_026230045.1. Classification (NCBI taxonomy): domain Eukaryota; kingdom Metazoa; phylum Chordata; class Mammalia; order Chiroptera; family Vespertilionidae; genus Corynorhinus; species Corynorhinus townsendii. The sequence goes on along the minus strand of JAPDVU010000006.1, from coordinate 165,430,751 downwards.
TGGCATTGCTGACCTTGACCACTCATAATGTCACTCACCTCGACTGTGGGAGCCACCCCTCAAACATGTGTAAAAAAATAACTTTGGGAAGACCCAGGACTCTGCATTTGGGGACTCAAACTGTCCTTTGGGCACGTCACTCTCCTGCCTGGACCTGAGATTCGCCAGACGTTAAATGGGGGGACAGGGAAAGGTGAGCTGACGGGTCTCCTCTGCGTCACGTCCCACCTGCCTGTTGACAGCTGTGGGGAGGGAGGGCAGAGGGATCTTTCTGGCCACTGGCAAGCAGCCTGTCATAATTACATTGTCTGAGACCTGAAAAAAAAACATTTTTTTCCTGATCCAAAGTACAAAAAGAGAAAACTGCAAAATCAAAATGAGCAAATATTTAATTAAATGTCACATAATGTAACATTATGTACATGCCATTAATTATTAAATTTGATATCTATAAAAATTTCATTCCATTTAAAAACAATTTGTTCCTGCTCTAGCTGGTTTGGCTCAGTGGATAGAGCGTCGGCCTGTGAACTAAAAGGTCCCAGGTTTGATTCTGGTCAAGGGCACATGCCCAGGTTGTGGGCTTGATCCCCAGTGGGGGCAGGGGGGCATGTAGGAGGCAGCTGATTCATGTTTCTCTCTCATCATGGATGTTTCTATCTCTCTCTCCCTCTTCCTTCCTCTCTGAAATCAATAAAAATATATTAAAAGAAAACAAAAACAAAAATTTGTTCCTTAGAATTTCCCACTTGGAAAAAAAATTCAAATATGCCCAGTAAATGCTGAGGGCTTATAGCCATGAATTACACATAAAGAAATGGTTTTAACAGCCAAATTATATATATATTTAAAAAAAACCTCTTTAAATATTTTACACCAAAAAATATTAAAGGGTTTGATAAGACATGAAGGGAAATCTCCAAAAGTAGAAGTACCAAGCGCCTTGGAAAGTCTGAATACTGGCTTAGAACCAAGGAGTATGATACTAAGAATTCGTGTTTATTATGTACTTACTCTGAGCGAGGCATGCATCATTGGCTCATTTAGTCCTTGAGACCATTTTTGGGGTCAAAACTGTTCCTATTTTCCAGGTGAGGAAACTGACACAGAGGGACGTACCCTTTCTGAGGACATGGGGTGGCCAGCAGCACAGCCAGGGTGGGGAACCAACAGGGTTCGTGCTGTTAGCCAGCCACTCTAGGGTCCTGACCCCATGTGTTGGACATTTCTAGAGAAGAAAGCAGTGCTGGGGGGTGAGAAGGGAGCACATCTCCACAAATGAGGAGCGTCATTTCTGCTGCCTCACACCGAGCCCCCCTTGCTTGGCCCTGCTGCCGCCACCCTCTTCTGCCCACCTAGTCTCCTCTCTAGCTGACTGTCAGCCCCGCCTACATGCCATTAATAATGCAACAAATAATTTTAGAGAAAGAGCTGATGGCCATTGACAGCTCGGTCAGCATTTTATCCGGCACTTAATCTCATCCGCTCCTCACAAAAAGCCTGTTTTATAAACAAGGGGTTTGGGGTTTAGAGACTTGAAATAATTTGCCCCTGGTCACATAGTTGTCAGAAGTAGAGTACGTTAGGACTTACATTCTGGTCTTATTCTAAAGCCTGAATTCTCTTTTATATTAGGAATATATGTGGATTGTTTAGCAATTAGATTAATAAGAAATAGCCTATATAATAAAGATGTAATATGCAAGTGGTAGTTACAGCGTGAAGTGTAACGACTGACCGTGTAATGACCGGATCACGGATCAGCAGGAGAGTGGGGCAGCGAGCTACAAGTGGGCAGCGGAGAGCTACAGGAGGGGGCAGGGCAGCAAGCTATGGGGGGGGGGGGGGGGCGGGGAGAGCTACAGGAGGGCGGGGCAGAGGGCAGAGAACTATTGGAGGGTGGCAGCGAGCTACTGGTGCACAGATTCGTGCACAGGGCTACTAGTATTGAATAAAAAAGTGAAGCCCTCCCATTCCCACAACTAACCTGTTTCTCTCCCCCTGTGAGGTCCCCTCTCCCTGTGTGCCCACTGCTTGTAGCTTAGTGGGCATCCTTCTAGGCGTTTGCTATATATTTACATGTCTATCTAGATATCTATCCATCTATCCATTCCTTCCTCACTCGTTTATTCTGGTGGCTTCACTCCCTACGTGTGGCAGCTCCCAGGATGGAAAAGGCAATGGCAGCCCCTCACCCGAGATGTCCAAGTTCCAAGGGCAAAACTGACCAGAGTCCGGACATATTTCCATGGGGTCAGGAAAAGCAGGTGGTGCTTCCCCCTCCGCCCCCCCCTCCAATATCTCCCTGCCCCTTTGCAAGGTTTCTCTGGCTAATTAACACATCCGTTTTGCTGAAAGGGCACACCAACTTCTTTGCCTGGGAGGGCTCCCGGCTTCACCGGCTCAGATGCCACATGTGGGCACTTTGAGCAGACCAGGGAACCTGCATGAGACTCGTGGCAGAAGTCAGACTCACTGCTGCTTCTCTGTCCTTTGCTTAAAGGGGAATCATAATTACAATTACCCAGAAGAGAGCCAGGCACGAGACTGAGTTACTTGGGGACAGGGCCATGCTGCTTGGATTTCTGCATCCCCAATGCCAGCAGAGCAGCTAGGACACAAGGTACTCGATAAATTGTCAAGTGGGTAAGGTGGTGGAATAAGAACAGGGGCTCCTTCCAGTGTTGCATGCAGAAAAGCTCTGTTACAGTGAATTTTTTACTTGTAGGATGAGAGATTTGTAGTCCTTTGGTGGATATTTTTCCTTTTATTTTCATAGTCAGAGTTCAGGGGCAAAGAAAAGCTGCCATCTCTCTGAAAAAGTAGAAAAACTCACGGGGTTTGGGCAACAAACCACAGGGCTCTCTCTTTTCCACGTTGCAAGACTAGAAATATTTAACCACATCACTGGCAATTGGATTAAAGGAGTGACTTCCTGGGTGAGAGGGTTAAGATAACAGTGTGCCTAAGAGTGGAGGCTGGGCAGTCTGTGAGCTCACGGCTCTGGTTCCAGTGCCTGCTTATGGGCTGTGTGATCTTGGGCACGTTTCTTAACCTCTCTGTTTCTCAGTTTCATTTTCTGTAAAACAGTGATAACAATAGCACCTGCCTCCTGCATTGTGCCTATCATTAGGCACAATGATATGAGTAAAATATTGAGCACATGCTTGGTGTGCACATGGGTATACACATATGTCTGTGTCGGGCCAAAACCGGCTCGCCGACATCCCCTGAGGGGTCCTGGATTGTGAGAGGGCACAGGTCAGGCCGAGGGACCCCTCTGGCGCACAATCGGGGCCGGGGGTGGGGGGAGAGGGGGAGACTGCAGGAGGGCTTCAGGGTATGTCCAGCCCATCTCGCCCAGTTCCTATCGCCAGACCCCAGCAGCAAGCTAACCTACCAGTCAGAGCATCTACTACCTGCTGGTCAGTGCGCGTCATAGTGACTGGCCAAACAAACATTCTCGATATCCAAGGACTTTATTTCTATTGACAACTCTGTGTTGAATGAATGAATGAATGAATGCACTATATTGACCAGGGTGCGATGCTGAGGCAGTTTTTCCACCTAATCTATCTCTGAATCCCCAGATTTGAGCAGGTGACACAGAGCAGCCTTTCCAGGTGAGTTAGCTGAAAATTCATAATCCAGAAGACTAAGTGGGGAAAGGAGCAAGAGATTTGAGGGTTTTTTGGTTAAACCTCATCCAAGGATATTTTTTCCCCATTGACTTTTAGAGAGTGGAAGGGAGGGAGGAAGACGGGAAAGAGAGAGAGAGAAACATCAATGTGAAAGAGACACATGGATTGGTTGCCTCACTCCCATGCCCCAACCAAGGCCCAGCATCCAATTTACAACCCAGACATGTGCCCTTGACCAGGAATCCAATCTGGGACCCATTTGGTCCATAAGCTGGCGCTCTAACCATTGAGCACCACCGGCCAGGGCAAGATTCGAATTGTTATCTAGAAGATCTGGATTCAAGTCCCAAGTCTGCCTTTTGTCATCTCATGGGGATACAGTAAGAACACCTGTCTGTCTGGGGTACCCGTGCGAGCTCGGAACGAATGTCGACGGAACAAACCAGAGACGAAAGGAGCCCTTATACTGTCCTTGTGAGGGGGCCGAGACTCACAGTCTTCCCATTTTTATACAGCATGGGTACGGCAAGCAGTCCCCTTTCCTCTTACTTCTACTCTATCTGTGTAAGAGTGACAGTGAATGAGAGCAGTTGGGAGGTGAGAGGGAAAGGGGGGACTGCGCCCATCTAAAGCAGGCGGCTCCCATTGGCTCCGGCCAAGCATCACCCTGGAGGAAGGCAGGCCCAGCCAAGCAGCTAGTGTACTTCTGAGCAGAGGGAAAGCGGGGCCATCGCACGCAGTGCACCCAATTTTATCCGTTCCCACGGGACTCAAAGGTACTTTGATGACTTTGAGTGGGCCAGCGCCACGTGGTAGAGTCCAAACTCTGCGGGTCAGACTCACCTATGGGCTGCCAGCATCGAACCGCTAACCCGAGCCCAGCCTCTGAAGGATGGCCCTGGAACCCAGGTCACAGATCCTGTAAGGACCCAGACCAAGCGGAGTCAGGGACCCGGCCCTGATGCTCCATCCAACTGTAAGAGACCAAATAACGCTGCGACAGACTGTGGCTACGATAAGGAATAACGACAAGAAGCCCAGAAAAACCTAACACTGGACGAAATATCTCACAGGTGAAAATAGCACACCCAAGGCTTCCTAGCAGATAGCAAATCCACAGCAGAATCCAGGCGTGTGAACCAAAAGCCAGGCAGCAGTTGACACCACTCCCCGCGAACGGGTCCCTCTGCTACAAAACGTGCCGTGTGCCCCTCGCACAGCCCCTTCATCTGGGCCTCACAGCAGTCCCCTCTCCTGTTTGTCAGATTTGTCTTCTGAAAGCTTGTTGTTGGGAGGTCTGAAAAGGCTGTTGTGTGGAGATTACACTAATATTTATTGAGCTCTTGGCACATGCCAGACGCCATCTAAGCTCTTTGTATGTATCCATGCACTTAATCCTTAAAAAATCCCTCTGAGGAAGGCTTACTGGCTCCCCTGTGAGGAAATGGAGGCCCAGAAAGGTTAATCACATCTGCGAGGGCTCGGAGCTAGAAAATAGCAGCTCTGGGGTTTGAACCCAGACAGGCTGGCTCCAGAGTCCAAGCCTTTGGCCACCGCCCATGATGGCTCCTGCCTAATCTTACGATGCCAGAGGAGAGAGAGGGCGAGAGGGCATCAGCACCTACTGAGAACATTGCATGAAGGGCTGTAGGGCTCAGGGTGGCCCCAGCCTGAGCAGCAGATCCCTCGTGAACAGTATCTGGGATCCCCAACAGGCCAGCCCCTCCTCCCTCGTGACTTTCATTTCCCCTTGCAAATGTGAATTCTGCCAGAGGATAATCTAAACCAGTGTTTGGTCTAAAAACAAAATCCAGAAAGGAGGTTACTTGCTAACTGATGTGAGGACGGACAGACGTGCAAGAGCCTGTTTGCATTCCCCACTCCCAAAATGAGACAACCGGCTCTTTTATCAAGAAGTCTTCAATGACAGGGTGATAGCCCGTGCTGTCGGCTCCTTTAATTACATGATCTGGAACGTTACACCTCTGTGTACACACTCAGAAACTCTTCTACGGGTCCTTTTTGATCTCTGTAATTTATTTTAAAGATCACATTGAACATGTTATTTGCTCTGTGAGCCACGGCCCAAAGAAATCAAATTCTAACCTGATCACAGCATTCCACCCCATATTGCCCCAATTGTTAAAAAGCTGCTGGTCCCGCCCCCCCACCGCCCCCCACCGCCCCCAATCATCATTGCGTCTGGATTTAGTCTCAATTCAGTCTGGAATTCCAGGCTCCAGCCACCTTTCCAAGTTATTTTCCACTCTTCACTGATGAATTCTCTTCCCCTTCAGCTAAGCTGGGCTACTGTTTGTTACCTTCTTCAAGGAATCGTCCCCACCCTCCCTTCATGCAGCGCATGGGGTCCTCCTGAAGCCTCCCAAGCACCTGTGGTTATAATTCTGCCCATGTTAGAATCTACATGGTCACGATCTCCTTCCGGAGAAGCAAAAGCAACGGGAGGGCATCTTCAGTGGGTCCCCATCGCATAGTCTACGTAGTGGGTATTCAGCAAATGTCCCCAAAGTTGAATCGATCGCTTAGGGAGCTGATGCATGAGTGGCACAGTCTTGGAATTCAGGGTTTACAATCAAAACGATGCCAAAGAAGCTCTACTGTGGGGCTGTCTACCGTTCTGTGCATGCGCTGACTTTCCCCGAGGACAGGCCTCTCTCTCTGCGAGGCAGCACAGTGACTCGAAGGCATGCAGGGTTCTCTCCCACCTCTGCGGCTGGATACAGTGTGTGCAAGACGAGTGTGGGATGTTCTGTCAATGTGGTAACGTAACAAACACTTGCAATGCCTGCCTTCTGCTGAACAGTGTGTTCAGCATGAAATAGCCAGGTGTGGTCATCAGGCAGCTCATGGTTCACAGAGGAAACAGACCCCCCACTCTGAGTGGCTGGCCCCAACCGGCAGCCAGTTATCTGTGGAAGGAAGAGGTAAGCTGGGGGAGAAAGGGAACAAGGAGGGAGAAAGAGGACCTGGGAAGGATATAAATGTATGTGTGCCTGTATGTGTGTATAGGTAGATGGTAGAGATAGATGATAGATAGATAGATAGATAGATAGATAGATAGATAGATAGATAGATAGATAGATAATAGATAGATGATAGATGGTAGATAGATGATAGATGGATAGGTAGATAGATAGGTAGGTAGATGATAGATAGATAGATAGATAGATAGATAGATAGATAGATGATAGATACATGATAGATAGATAGATGATAGATGGATAGGTAGTAGATAGGTAGGTAGATGATAGATAGATAGATAGATAGATAGATAGATAGATGATAGATACATGATAGATAGATGATAGATGGATAGGTAGTAGATAGGTAGGTAGATGATAGATAGATAGATAGATAGATAGATAGATAGATAGATGATAGATACATGATAGATAGATAGATGATAGATGGATAGGTAGTAGATAGGTAGGTAGATGATAGATAGATAGATAGATAGATAGATAGATAGATAGATAGATAGATGATAGGTGGGTGGATAGGGGAAAAAAAGAGAAAAGTACAAATAATTATTGACCCCCTCTGCCCTAAGGCTCTCTCTGTAACATGATCTTATTCTACCTTTTCCATAGCACTCACCGCGATCTGCAATTAATTTATTTGCATGTGTATTTGTTGACCCTTTATTTTAACAAAACATTGTGACTCCCCCTACTAAACGTAAGCTCTGTGAGACTGGGGGCCTTATGTGAACTATTCCTCACAGTCTCCTCAGAGCCCAGGCAACAGCAGACATATGACTATTTGTTAAGTGGACGAATAAAAAAGCTGTCAGATGCGTCCTCACACCTGGAATTTTCTGGGAGGGGAAGAGGATGTGTGTGGAATGATGACCCCGCTCCTCTATGGGTGCCTCGCAGGAAGGACTCTGCGTCTTGCTGAGAGTGGGGCCAGCTCCGGAGGGGACGGGGGAGGGAAACAAGAATGGCAGCTGCTGACCCCGCTTCTCACAGTTGCAGGGACACCCCTGGCCCCGGGCACAGCCTTTCGGAAGGCTGCTTGGGGTGGCATTTATTTCTTATTTATGGGATGCGCGTGGGCTCCTGCCAGCGCAGCAGCAGGGCCGTGGCAGGGGGACCCACTCCCGGCCCTCTCCTCCAGATAACGGGCGGTTTGAGGAACAATACAGGCACGCTCACAGCCGGCGGTCCCTCCTCCCCCGACAAATGCACTGATTGTCAAGGTTGATCACAGCTGAGGCTTTCCACGTCCATTTTTTAGGAGGGAGAATAAGAAATAATGAAACGAAAAGGGGGTGGTTTAATGTGGAGGGTTGGGAAAGCTCACGTTCAGGTCTGTCTGTAGCGATGGACCTGAATCCTAATCAGGACAACCTGGGATTAGTGAGCGGCCCTGGCCGGATGCGTCCCTCTCTGAGCGCTGGTCTCGCATCTGTAGAAAGGGCTGATGAAGTCGGCCTTGGGGCTCATGGGGAGGAAAATGGGTGAGAACGCGTGTAGCCCAGGGCTTGGCCCTCAGCCTGGGCATTGTCGGTGAAAGCTAGCCCCTTCCTCATTCCCCTTGGAAGGTGCCTGTCCTATTCCAAGATTCATTTTTCTCTTTCTGGTCTTGGCTCAGTTGGTTAATTCAAGCGGGCTCACAGGGACTGTACGAAGCATGGGTTCCTGGCTCAAATTGTGCTCTATCGCTCCTGTGGTGCCTGCCCGTGGAGGGTGGGTGAGCTCTCTGGACCTCAGCTGCTGCAGCTCTAAGTGGGAACAGTGACAGGGACTGGCTCACCTGGATGAGGATTGAATGGATGGTGCAGATAAGACGTGGAACTGTGCCAGGAACATTGTAAATGCTCTCCATTGTGAGAGCACCCAATGCTCCCCTGCAGCTCCTCTGGCCTTCATTCTGTCCTTCGTTCTGTTCCTCCAATGTGGCAGAATGCATTCCCATGCTGTTCCCTCTGCCTGGACTCCCCCCCAATCCCCATTCCACCACCACCCATCTTGTCACACTTGGCTCCATCTCAGCATGCAGGGCCCAGCCTAAAGGCCCTCTCCATAGTGAGGTCTTTGCTGCCCACTCAGCCTCAACTGGCCTCCCTCAACTGTGACCTTCTCCCTCACAAGTCCCTTTTTTATGACTTTGCAGAGCACTTATTACTACATAAAATTAATTTTCCTGTTTGACTTGCTCATTTGTCATCCCTCCCACCCCACTGGAACATCACTCCATGAGCCAAAGCCTGCCTGTCTCACTCCTTGAAGTAGTATCTGCTGCATAGCGAGTCCTCAGTAGATGTGAGGAACGAAGAAGCCAATGAATGGGTAAATGGGTAAATAATGAATGAATGAAGGACTATGTCTCCAGGAGAGGAAAGAAGTTGAAGCATCTGACTTTGCAGTGTTTTGCTGGGATTCTGCTCACCGGATGCCCGACCCAGGAGTTGTGGCGAAGGCCTCTTTCCACCTCTCCTCCCCTTTCTTTCAAACCTGAAAACCAGCTAACCATCCTCTTGGTAGAGCCTAAAGGGTAGCTCCTGGGAGAGCCCGCTGGGACTTCCTGGGACTAACCACCCTCAGTCACCTGGTTAAAGGAGCTCACACACCTCAGCCTTCAAGAGCCTGCCTCAGAGGCACCAGGCTGGGCTGGATGGGGGCGGGGTCACTCTCCCCACTGCTGCCTTCCAGAACAGTCCTGTGTGGCTGGAGGCATGCTCTACTCTTCAAGGGACCAGAGCTTGGGTCCCTCTCTCCCTCAATGGCAGGAAGACTATTACATTAGGCCTTCCTGGCATGCACTGCTGCTGAGATTGCTTGCAGAATGATCCGGGTCCTCTTGAGGAAATGCGACTTTGGCTCCCAGAGCCTCACTCAGCTGAGGGTTCACTAATAGACAGTGGACAGCAGGGAGGAGGGGAGGGCATTGGGCTGCTGCACCAGGCTGGAGCCTGGCCTGGCCTGCGTGGCTGCCTAGAGCTGGCGATATGGGGGATGTTCGCTTTTCTGGAAAAGAACCTCATCAATATTCTGGGAGACTCTTACACAAATAAGGACAAGTCTTAGGGACGAAAGCCAAGAAGAAGAAAAAAAAAAAACATACAAAAACAGGCTGCACAAAGGACTGAGGCCATGGACAAATCAAAATAATAAGCAAAACCCAGAGGTGCTGGCTACTGGAGAAAAGGCTTGGGAATTAATACTTCCAGAGAGAAGAATTCTGCAGGCTGGAAGAAGCAGTGATTTCCATGTGGGAGGAGCACTCCCAGTACCCTGTCTATTCCTTCTCAGTGCACATGTGGAAAGGCTGCTACAGACCTGCAACACAGCGCAGTCAGGTGTTTGCCGAGGGCCTTGGGCAACCCACTGCGCGTTTCTGAGCTTCAATGTCTCACCTGGGAAACTATGTGCTGGGCACAGAGTAACTGCTCAGTTAATAGTACTGATTATTATCATTGCAGTTGACTTTACTCTTACTGATTTTTCACTCCAAGGCCCAAAGGATTCAGATGCTATCTGCTCCATCCTCCTGATCTTTCTGCACAATTGGAGGAGGGAAGGGAACTACCACTCATTATGCACCTGGTAGGACATTGCTGACCCATTGTATGGATGATAACACAGAGAGGGGGAGTGACTTTCCCAAGGCCACACAGCTAGTGAATGGGAGTGCCAGGGGCTGTGTGGTTTCAATCCACACTCTTTGAGCTGTGCCAAAGGGTTCTTCCTGGATCAGGAGGAGGAGAAGGGAACCACACTGTGTCCCCTAATCTGGAAATCGAGGCTCTCCATGTTCTGGGCATGTCAAGAAAATAGCCCTGAAGTTTTCATAAGAATCTAAGTCCTCCTTGTCATTTGCCAACCATTTATTCTCAAGGCAGACAGACCCCAGAGAGAAGTTCTTAAAGGAAAAAAAAAGAACATTTGGCAGACGGGAACAGGGCAATGAGACGAGGCATCTGGGAAATGAAGTGTTCCAGGCAGATGGAGCCCACTGGGCTGATTAAGGAGGGTGGCTTCTCCCTGCCATCAGGTTGCTCAGCTCCTCCACTATCACTGCCAATACCACAAGGTGCTCCCTCCCCAAGCTGCTCAGAGAGGGTAAGGAAACTAGTGGTGGTGATAGCCGCCAGGGCTTTGTATACATCTGCTTCCTCGTTCAATCCTCCACCCCCACCCCCTCCTTGAAGTGGGCATCCTTGTCCCCAGTTCACAGATAAGGAGCCTGAGGCTCCAGGTGGCAAAATGCTCTCCCAAGGTCACACTGAGGGTTCGAGGACTCCAAAGCCTGGCTGTGCTCACTACACAGGGTAGTTTGCTCTCCCTCCCTCCACACCGCTCTGCTCCCTCCAGCATCACTCTGAGTGGCACTACTGGCTCCTTGTAACTGGGGCAGGGGACGGCCACTGCTGCCACGTTCTATTTTTGATCATCTTCCTTGCTCGGCAGAACGTGCCTCTGACTGCAACGGAGAACCAGCCAGCTCGGTTCTGAGTGCCAGCCACGCCGCTGTCATTGCCTTTCCGACACGCCGCTGCCTTTGCTCCATGCAGGCAGACCATCGGAGGGGCCACAGGGAGTCAAAGGCTTGGGGCCTGTTGGTTATATCAAATCGGAGCAGGCACTCTGGCATGGCATCTCACCTCTTTTTAAATGTTTTAAAATTTTCTTTTTCTTTTCTTCTTCTTTTTTTTAACCTCACCTGAGAATATTTTTCCATTGATTTTTAAAGAGAGTGGAAGGGATGGGGAGAGACAGACAGAGAGCAACATCGATGTGAGAGACACATCGATTGGTTGCCTCTCACACGTGCCCTGACCATGCCCGGGGACTGAGCCTGCAACCAAGGTACATACCCTTGATTAGAATCGAACCTGGACCATTCAGTCCACAGGCCAACACTCTATCCACTGAGCAAAACCGGCTTGGACTCATTTTATTTTTCAATTACAGTTTACATTCAATATTATTTTATACTAGAGGTCCAGTGCACGAAATTCACGCATGGCGGCGGGGGTGTGTGTCCCTCAGCCCAGCCTGCACCCTCTCCAATCTGGGACCCCTCGAGGGATGTCTGACTGCCTGTTTAGGATCAGGCCTAAATGGGCAGTCGGACATCCCTCTCACAATCCAGGACTGCTGGCTCCCAACTGCTCACCTGCCCGCCTTCCTGATTGCCCCTAACCGCTTCTGCCTGCCAGCCTGATCACCCCCTATCCACTCCCCTGCCAGCCTGATTGATGCCTAACTGCTCCCCTGCCAGCCTGTTTTCCCCTAACTGCCCTCCCCTGTAGGCCTGGTCACCCCTAACTGCCCTCCCCTGCAGGCCTGGGTCCCCCCCAACTGCCCTTCCCTGCAGGCCCGGTCGCCCCCAACTTCCCTCCTCTGCTGGCCTGGTCCCTCCCAACTGCCCTTCCCTGCTGGCCATCTTGTGGTGGCCATCTTGTGTCCACATGGGGGCAGCCATCTTGTGTGTTGGAGTGATGGTCAATTTGCATATTACTCTTGTATTAGATAGGCTTAGTTTCAGGCATACAGTATATACTTCATCTCACCTCTTTGTGCCTCGCTTTTGCCTCTGTAACATAGGGACCACCTACAGCAGTCAGAGCTAAAGGACATCACCCAGGTAAATGCTTAGCCTAGTCCTGGCACACGGTGAGCACTTTATAAATGTTCACTATTAAGCCACAGACCTGAGGAATGAAGAATCACATTGTGCTGAGGCCAGAAGGCCCTTAGAAACCAATTAGCCCAACCTCTTGCTTTACAGAGATGGTAAATAAGGCCCCCAAAGCAAAGTGAGTTTCTAAGTTTTCACAGCTAGTGGCAAAGATGACATTAAAACCAGTTCCCCTCATTTCCAAGCATTGCCCCAGGGGAGGGGTTCTCCAACATGACCAGAGCCACAGGCAACTGTAGTGGGAGCTGAAGTCAGAGCCTGGGCCCCACCCCAGGGTTAGGTTCTGGGACCAGGTACTGTGTGCATGTCCATCAAGCTCTCAGGGGGTGCGGATCTGTAGGTTCCAGCACCCCACCTGGAAAACCACTGCCATAGGGTCTGAAAACTCTACTGCCTGGTGGGGCCAGGCAGGTGAATGAATATCATAGGTGAGCTAGGATCTGAGGGTCACTGAGGGTCATGCCAGGTCTTCTGGGAGCAGCTGCTACTGCTCAGCACTGGGTCGCACTGTGCAGAACTGGGGGTCCTGCATCTCCAGGCCCTCCCTTTTCTGAAAATAAGCCATAAAATTATCTTTTCGTGAGAAAACTCATACAATTAAATGTTCACTAACTCACATTTTAAGAAAGGTGTTTGGAGCAATAAATCATGCCCACGTGAGGAATTTGGCCCACAGACCACACGTTTGGGACGCTGGTGTTGCTTTGTCCACTGGAGCTGAGGGTGGGGCCAACCCTGCCAAGGGCTGCTGCTTGTCCCCGAGGAGAAACCTAATCCAGAAATCATGGGGTTCCCCAAAGAGAATGGACCAATGAATATTTTAACATCCATTCATCTAAGTCACATCCCTAATGCCTTCACTGAAGCTGAAACGCAGCTTCCTGAGGCCACCTTACTAAGCAGGGATATTTGACCTGGGGGTGGGGAAAACGCAGCTCCTTTCTCTTCCCTGGGACAGAGGGGCTGCCGGGGGCATCAGCAAAGCGCACAGCCTCTCAGGCTCACAGGCCCACCTGGAACAGTCCTATACTTAGTCCTCGTTTTTGGCTTTTGGTATCAACATTTGTGGTATTTCTATGCTTGGCCAGATATTGAGATATTGGCCAGTGCCTCATTTAATTCTACAATACCATGAAGGAAGTGCTATTATCCCGCCCTCCAGCTGAGCAAGCAAACCTGTGTTCAGAAAGAGCGCCCACAGTGGTCAGGATGGCAGGAGAGGCGGTGGGGTGGTGGTGGTGGTGGTGGGGGGACCTCAGAACAGCAGAGATGGTGACCTCCCAGGAGGCTGGCTGGTGGTTTAACTGAAACCTGAGCCCATGTGGCGCCCCTGGTGCAGAGGGCAGGGACCAGGCCCTCTGTTTCTGGTATTCCTTACATTGCCAAGGTCAGACCCTGCCCGCCTCACCTCCTCAGTGCTGTGGAACCGGGGCCATCTTGGTGAATATTTCCTCCCCCTCACCAGAAAAGGAACTTGGGAGGAAAGATTATAGTTTTCTGTGAAATATGGAAATAGATGCTTGCAAATGAGTTCAAATTTATGATAATTTCTCAATACCTCCCGACATCCCCCAGGAACATCTGTGTGGCTCGTGGAGTGCGCGAACTGTTGCTAATCTGGAATGAATTGTGCCAGCTCCGCAGGCCCGTGCTCCCTGCGTTTTCAGGTTTTCCCCTCCCCCCAGGCTCCCTCCACGTTAACGAGGCCCTGGGAGAGGCGGGGATACTCTCCCATGGCCCAGAGTGGCCAGAAGGCACTGGGAAGGGAGCTGGACCAAGGAGAAGAACACTTCCCTTGCCTGCACAGTCGATTTCTGTAACTCCTTTCTCCGCACCGTACACACGCGCCGTAAATAAGACATGCCACAGGCTTCCTCACGTGTCAACGTCTTAATGAGAGAATCTGCTTTCTGACACCTTGGAAAGGTCAATACAGAAATTAGAGGCAGGCCCCACATCCTCCGAGGTTGAACTTCCTCCCGCCGCGCTCCGGGCAGCGGAGGAATTGTTGATGTGCGCTGTAGAGCCTAAATGACATGGCGGGCTTTTATTTTTGAACGGTGCGTCTTTTAATTGGAGGAAAGAATACGGAGTGACATTTATGGGTGGCACAGCTGCTGTTGCACGGTGACCTTGCGTATCAGCACACACTGGAAAGGCGGCCCTGGTGCGGTGGGCTTGATCTGGGAGGGGCCTGCCCAGTCCCCGCCTTCCACTGGGAGAATACTTTTGGTACCAAAGGCCTGCTGTTTCCTGTGGCCACTCTTGACCCCTCCAGTCTATTCTTACACACAACAGTCAGGGTGCTCTTTTCCAACCCAGGTGGACTCACGTGGTGCCCAGCTAAAAACTCCTCAATGGTACGTACCCACAGCTCTTAGGATCAAGTCCAGGACCCTTAAGAGGGCGGAGGGCTTTGCCTGCTCTGGCTCTTGCTGCCCTTGTCATGCATCACCTCCCCAGCCCTCGGGTCTTCAAAGAGCCGCTCACGTTCGCCTCCTGGGACCTTTGCCCCTGCAGTGACCTTTGCCCCTGCCGTGACCTGCGCCTAGAACCTCATCCTGTGGACCTCAGCCTCCCGGACGTCCCCGATGAGGGCTCCTTTTCATCTCTCCTTGCACTGCACGCTTTCCCTTCAGAACCCTCCTTTAGTTTGTAAAGAAAGACACAGTTATGGGTGAGCTGGTTAGAACTTGCCAACCCACGAGCCATACTCCATGAGGGCAGGCTCTCTGCCTGCTTAGCTCACCTCTGAAAGCCTGAGACAGCACGAGCAGGTTCCTCACCCTTGAGTACTGACACTTTGGGGCAGATGATCCTTGTTGGGGGCTGGCGGTTGCCTTGTGCACCATAGAGTCAGCCTCTCTGGCCTCGCCCCCATGAGATGCTAGCTGGAACCCCCAAGTGGTGGAAACCAAAAATGTCCCCAGACATTGCTAAATGTCCCTGGTTGGCAAAGCTGCCCCAGGTGAGAATCACTGGTGGGGTCTGGCATGTACCAGTGCCCAGGCCCGTCCACTTTCCAGAGCCCTCTTTGTTTTTTTCTTAAAAATAAAGCAGATCCCTTTTTAAAACTCAGTGGAATGCTAATACAGAGAACAGTGGAACAGGTGATGCTCCAGTGGATGGATGGGGAGCCTGGGACCCACCTGCTCACCCCTCTCCCCACCCGTAGCTGTCCCAGGGCCCTGGAGGACAGTTAGAAATATTCCCGGGCGAATGTGAACATATAAGTTTGGGGTAGAAAGTAAAAGACGACCCTGCCAAGAGAAGAGTGGCAGACACTGATGCCTGCTGGGTCCCGGCCCCACAGGTGCGGGGATAATGAGGCACATCAGAGTCTTGACCTTGAACAGAGTACCATCAGTAGAGCGCGACTGCTGGGCAAAGCGTTACATAAAGGAGACACATGTAAGAGAGTGCGGGAGAAGAAAAAGAATAAGAAGTACTTCTTTTTCACCCACACAATTAAGACAATTTTAATATCTACCTCTAGGGTTGTTGTGGGCATTAAATGAGGTGATATATATTTAAAGTGTGTAGAACAGAGTCTGCCACATAATAAGCACTCAGCACATGTTACTGTTATCATTATTGCTATCACCAGCATTTTATGGAACATTTACTATGTGCCACACAGATAAGCATGTGCTATCTCACCTCATTCTCCCAGCCCTGGGAGACCCACTTTGTGGTATCTCCATAGGACATTTAAGGAAACCACCCATAGATCAGGTTAGGTGAGAAGTATCCAAAGTAAGGCACCCTGGGGACAGAGATCCAGCAAGCATACCCAGGCTGGGGCTTGGCAAACTTCTTCATAAAGGGCCAGATTGATCTGTGCTACCACTATTCAACCCTCCCGTTATAGCGTGAAAGCAGCCAGACAATATGCGAACAAATGGGCATGGCTGTGTTCCAATAAAACTTTATTTACAAAATAGGCAGCTGGCTGGCCAGCAGTTGGTCAGCTCTTCCAAACCTCATGCAGTCTTTTGAAAGCTATCTTCCAGATGAAGATATCAGCAAGAGCTGTTGAGGCTATGACTTAAGTCAAAGAATGTGGGCTAGGGCACAGTGAGGTCTGAAAGGTTGGCGACCGCTGATCTAAACAACCCCCTGTCCCAAGCTGGGCAGCCCCTGCCTAGTCTCCAAATTCCACTCTTCTCCTCCCAGATCATTGAAGTCAACTGTGCTGGCCAAGCGGCAGCGGACGAGGTGGTGGGAGACCTAATCCGTGATGGAGAAGCTTTGTTTGATTTTTCCCAAAGTATGTTTGAATTATGAAGTGTCTGGCTCATTAAGCGAAGGGTGCTGTTATAATTCTATCACCAGAGACAAAATTGCTGTTTAAATTGAGTTTTGCCAGTTTAGCTAATTTACTAAGTGGGCATTGCCACATCCTAATTATCATCCTCAGATCACAGATTATTCATGGGGACGAGGCAGTGTGGGTGCACCAGATCTATCTAGATCCTAGTGCAGCCCCTTGGAGGTGTGTGCCTCCAGGGGGGACAGTCCATCCTATAGTGCATCGGGAGCCAGCCTGGTTTCTGCAATGGTGAGATGCCCTGTGTTTGCTAATCTATAAAGAAAAGACCAATACATCCCACAATGAAGACCTGCTGATTCTCGCCACCAGGCCAGTTCAGACTTTTGGAGCGGCGCCAGGACTAGGGTGCACAGGCCAGGGGCCATCAGCCTGCAGGGTCCTCCTTAACACTGCCTTTTTAAAAGGTTGAACTCCGCCACCTCCCATGCCACACCCTGCCCCAGCTCTGTCACAGACACAGACCTTCCCTGTGCTGCAAAATGATGGCCGCCATTGTTATCGGTCTTTGGTCTCTAAAAAAAAAAAGTCTGCGCTTCAGTGGATTAGCTCTTGTGTGTACAGTCAAGATGCGGATTTTGCTTTCCACTTCCTGAAGGGCAGACAGGTGGTTTTGTAACGTTTCCAGACAACTGGAGAACTATTTTGTTCTTAGTTGCAAAAAACGCTGAGGGAACAGAAAAAATGCTTCCTTACAGTTGGTTCTCCCACTCCCCAACCCAAGAAAAAATTCCTGCTAACCTCTCACAGGCTGCCTGCATGGCCTTCCCTTAGCTGTGTCTAGAGGCGTGAGACTGCAACTCTTTAAGTATGTAGCTCATAGAGGATGCTGTTTTCTGTCTGCTCTCTGCTGAGTAAATGTCATTCCTAATTATTATTTATCTGCAGGACTTTTGAGTTATATTGTCTCATTCTACCAGAAATGTCTGACTTTTTTGTATTTTTACGGAACTCGTTTTTCTCCTATGAAGTCAGTGTACTGTGCAGGATTTGACAAGTTTTAAGACATAATGTAGTGGTTAGAGCTCTAAGCAAAATAACTGGGTGATGAGCGATGACTTCCGCGCACCTGCAATGTTCATCACCGCCTCCCTATGAAGACCTTCCCTTCACCACAGAGCAGGGAGGACGTGATGAGGCGCGGACTATTCCTCTAGCACACATTAGCATTTGCTTCTTGGTACCGTCTCTCGCACCTTGACCTGATATTCCAACGGCTGCCGCCCGAAGGTGCCAGTGGCTTGAGAGATGGGTTATCAATCAAGGCTTCCATGCAGTTGGCCTTTCAGCACGTCAGGCCTGGGCGACTCAGTGCGAGAGGAGGCAGAGAGTGGGTGCAATCCGTCCTCTGTGGTGGCTCAGCAGGGGCTGGACACACTGACATTCCTTTTCCTGGATCGGCATGTGAGCCAGGCCTTCTCCCTTGCTGATTTTACATTCTGATACAATAATGCACCGGAGAGAGCACCTTGGCTGTGGCTGTGGAGAATGAGACCTTGTGCTCACAGATCTTGACTCTTGCAAGCGGCGCACAAATTTGCTCAGAAATGGTACTGGCGCGGTGAAGTGCAGCCCTTCACCCCCATACACAACTGCTCCCCCCAATTAGGAGTCCCGCCTGATGGACTCTCTCTCCAGTGCTCTTTCTATTAATTATCAGACCTTCCTGAGATTGAACTCACATTTCAGGCGACCACAACCAGTATGACTAACAGTGTATCAGCTTCCTCCCGAGGAGCTCGTTCACAGTACAAAGCACTTTCTCGGGTTTTTCTTAAAAACCGGAATCACTATCAAGGGCAAGTGGTTAAAGTTGTTTTGGAGACGTATGATACCTTATTTGCTTATTTGTAGAGGATGTTAAAATTAACTTATCATACCTATAATAATGTAACTAAAAATAATAACAATGCCATGATAGCTGACACTTATCTAGCTCTGACTGTGAGCAGCACCATGCTGACACTTTGCTTATACTGTCTACCTAATAAAAGAGTAACATGCTAATTGACTGCACCTTTGTGACGCCCACCAGCCAATCAGGAGTGGGCATGCAAATTAACCCAACAAAGATGGAAGATTAATTTGCATACACAGGTGCCCAGTGGCTGGGGGTGGGGCAGGATGCTTGCGTCATCACCATGGTGATGATGCAGGCGTTCTGCACCACCCCAGCTGCTCCAGGCCTCTGGGCAGTGTGGGAAGGTGGAACGCAGCTCCAGGCTGGAGCGGAAAGGTGGCTCTGGCCAGAGCGAAGGCGCTGGCAGCAGCCAGGGGAAGGAAGGCCCATTCTTGCACGAATCTTCGTGCACTGGGCCTCTAGTCACATTTAAAAACTATCTGTTTCCGAATAGGTCGAATCTCACCGCTAGCTCCATTCTAGAAAGAAGAGAGACAAGGCTTAGCAAGCAAAGTGTCATGCCCAGAGTCAGGAAAGCCAGACGTAAAGGCTAGGATTCAGGTCTAGGTAGTGTGAACCTACTGTGTGTGCTTAGGTTGGGAGAAACGGGGAAGCTGACAGCATTCTATTCCTAGTGCATGCACACCTCCCTCAGTGCGGGTCAAGTGCTGGGCCAGGTGCTGGGGTACCCTGTCCTCAGGGGTCTGTGTTTAATGGACACAAGGACGGGCAAAGCAGGGTGACAACCCAGGTGGTAGCTGCTCTGATCCACTCCGGGGACAACCACCAGAGTACTTAGGAGGGGACTGGACTGTAAATCAGCCCACATCAAGGAAGCCTTCCCAAGGAAGGATGGAGGAGGGACTTGTCCAAAGGATTCACAATTCTATTCTATTTTTACTGAAAAATGAGGCAAGCGACATAGGCTCAGTCACAGGTCCTGGTTACTGCCTCGCCCCCCTCCTCTCCCCTCCTGCCACCCCCCCCCCCCCGCCTCTGCCCTACAGCTGGCACCCACCGGGTCCCTGCCTCAGCATTGCGAAGCCTCAGGGACACTGCACGCAAACACTAGGTGAGCTACAAATGCCACACGACTGGCACACAGCACAGACAGAGGGAAGACTGGTGCTCTGCGCCCGGACGGTTGCCCCTAACACTAGCCACAGACCTGGCCTAGCTGAATGAGGATAAACAGAAAGGCAGGAGGCCCCTAAGTCAGCACCGCGAAAGGCTAAAGATGACACCAGAAGTATGTGCAGGAAGTGAGGGCACTGCCGGGCGTGTTTTGTTCATCTGGTGGGTGATTCCCTAAGGCTGGACTCCAGCCGCCCCTTCAGTTCCCCACCTCGTCAGTCTGTGCGCTGAACGGAACCCAAGACGGCAACACAGAGGTTGGCAGCTGCCTGGAAGTTAGAGGAGCGGGCCAGAGGGTGCCCCCTTCCCTCCCCACTGCTTGAAGCCCATACCCACGGCAGCTCTCCTGGCACGGCCGGGCTGTATTTCTGGAGCAGAGGCCAGCAAGGTCCCTGGACTCCACGCACGGCTCCCTCTCACGGGGAAGGAGACTGAGTCAGAGAGGAGGGAATGAGTTGGACTAGAGACACATTGTTCCTCAACGGGGGACAAATGAGCAGCCGGCTTCCCCCGCGAGGGCGGTATCAATATTAAAATGAAACGAGCCCTGCATTCATTTGTGCTGACGCTGGAAGCCCGGGATGACAGCTCATTTACAGAACAGGGAGAGCCGACCTACAGCAGCTCAACCTCTGCCTGCACGTTAGCGTTTCCTGGGGATGCCCAGGCTGTGGCACAGACCAAGGAAACCAAATTGTTGGGGGTGGGGGAGGGGGAGGGACAGGTGTCCATATTGGCATAGCCACCAGGTGATTCCCAATGTGCAGCCAGGGCTGAGAACCATCATCCTACAGGCTAACCTACTGCACTCCACAGGAGGGAGCGACTAGTAAACAGAAACTGGTCTCTATGGCAACATGTGGCTCCTCTCCCTTTCAGAGCACACCCAGAGGTGAATTATTTATTTTTCTCATCCCCATCCTGTTTCAGGTTACAGAGCCTGGAGGGGCAGGGAATCCCTCTTATTTAAGGACGGTAGGATGGACCTGGGGCTGTGGTAGAATCTTGCCTGTGAATACCTCCAGGGGGGGGGGAGTGGGGGGGTAGGGAGGGACCCTTTCCCTGTGGGGTGTGCTGAGCAGCGGCTGGACAAGATGGTGGGAGCCAGAGGGAGGCTTTCTGTGAGAGATGCTGTGGTGTGAGGAGGCAGCACTGACACTAGAATATTCTGCTATTCTTGCTTGGGATTTGGTCCCCAGGAAACTGTGATGATACCAAATCTCTTTAAGAGAGAGAAGGAAACTACTATTTATTTCTAAACACTACACATGTGTGAGTGTTTACATATTTGAAGGAAAAGATGAGAAAAGAGACACATTCACTCCTACATAAGTCACTTTTGGAGACCAGAATTTGGGGACCAGGGAAAGGGGATGGGCTTTTTACTTCATGCTTGTGGGTAATGTTTGGCATTTAAGTGAGGAAGGCTCATCCAGTGGTCAGTCCCACATGTCTCAGATCCAAGCATCCCAAACGCTAAACTGCAAAAGAATCAGGGAGGCAGGCACATTTCGGCTGAGGGCTCCGCCAGGAGGCCTGGCGTGTCACATCCAGTGGGAAGTCTCCCGTACCGTCCCTCACTCTTTCCCCACACGCCTCCCATGTGGTGGTCATCATCTCTCCTCCCACGGCTCTCCCTACCCCACACCCCCTGCCCACATCTTCTCTTTTCCTCCTCACCCCCTCCTCGGCCCGGCTCCCTCTACCCATTTCCCCTCCTACATCCTCTGCCCAGTCTCTTCTCTTCATGCCCTTGGTCCTCCTCACTCCATAACAGAAGGTCCTTCCCACCTCCACCGTGTACGCAGGTAACCTTAGAGATCACACACTAGCCGTTCATGCTCATTAGGCTTCCGTCACCTCCATCGTATCCTTCGCCAGCTCTATCTTCCCAGGCAGCACTGATCACCATCTTGACATTGTCTTCCTCTGTTTACTGCGTCGGTGTCCCCTCCCCACTAAATATAAGGCTCACAAGGTCAGGACGCTTGTTCACAGCCATCTCGTCACTCCTAGAGCAGTTCCCGGCATGCAGGAGGCTCTCCGGGGTGTTTGCTGATTGAGTGAGTGAGTGAGTGAGTGAGTGAGTGAGTGAGTGAGTGAGTGAGAGAGTGAATGAGTGAATGGTGTTTCTTGACCCACAGTGAAGCAGAGGCACAGAGGAAAGGGCAGGCAGGAGAGAAATGACTGGAGGACAGGTTCCGAGAGGGAGGTTTCACACCATTTTGGGGGGCGGCTGGGAGCTGTTTTTTTTTTTTATTTCTTGGCTGTGTCTACGTAGAACCACAATGCGCAGCACCTTACCACATGTAAGCTGCTGTACTAGAAACGTCACAGTCCTTGTTTATAACCCTCACCACCACACCCTCTCAGTGCACCATTAGCCCGGTTTCACAGACGAGGAAACAAGTTCACTAGTCAAATAGCCAGTAAGTGACACAAGTGGGATTAAAACTCCAGTCTGTCTGACCCCAAAGCACTTTCCACGAAACCCATACCCTCTCCTAAAATAGCCAAGTCTCATTTTATAGACCAAGGGCTTAATGCGCCTGGAGAGGTGGGAAGGGTTTCTTCAAAGAAGCCTAAAGGCTCAGGTGAGAATTCATCAGTTGCTGAGACGTGTCCTTCCCAAATCCCACCATGGGTAGCAAGGCATGCAAGTCGCTGGCTTTGGTTAGCAATTGGGCCGTGGTGAGCCGGCCATCCTCACTGTCTCTAGTCCTCTTGGGGATGCACGTGTATTTGTTAGATGGCTTCCCAGGGCCAGACTCCATATGAGGGAGTCACTATGGAAAGCATCCCGCACACGGCTTAATCCTGAGGTCAAGGATGTCGGTAGCACAGTGACTTCACCAAATGAGCTGATCAGCCAGTGGTATTATCTTTCCCAGGAGGAAAATGACCTTCCACTCATTCACTGTCCCCAGCAACGAGCGCCCCTCTCTGGCACACACCTGCGTGCATGCCCTGGCTGTGCAGGGACAGCTCCTGAAAGAGACCCGCCCAGGAAATTTCATAAGGACGCTTTCTCCCTTGTTCTTCTTGTTCTTTAACACTTACTTTATTCAGCTAAAATGTGGCAGGTGTGGGAAGAAAAAGAAAGATAGACCGCGATGGAGAGCTGAGAGCAGGAGAAAAGAGACCACGAGAGAAGGTTGCTCAAGAATCTGGAAAGAAAGGCTCATCCCCAGGGTACTTTCTGCTCGACACACGGAGGGGGGAAGAAGATGGAGATTTGAGAGACAGAAGCAACCCTTCTTGAAATTCATAATTCAAGGCAAAATCACAAAACTTAATTGTTCCCTGTCAGCCACAGCTCATCTTTGTCTCCCGTGATTTTGCACAAATTGATTTGGCTGCATTAAACAGCCACCACATTCATTTTTAAAGGACTTCCTTGTTATCTATAGCCTGTTAATACGTCCATCCTTCACCCTCTTAAGTAATTCCAGGCAGATTTCTACTCATTTGGAGCAAATGGAACTCTTGTTTGATAGGAGGAGGAAAACTGTCTGAGATGAGATGATGTCCTGAAGGGTACACATCACCCTAACAGGCTCTGAGACCCTCAAGCCCAGATGGGAGCCCAGAAGTCGAGGGCACCAGGGAAGATGCAAGGCTGGAGTGTCCTCTGAAGCTGTGCTTGGACCTCCACCCACATGTGGCTATTGGAATTTAAATTAATTCAAATGCAATACAACTAAAAGTTCTATGCAGCAGGCACATTAGCCCCATCCCAAGGGCTGGACAAACAATGTGCCTCCTGGCTGCCATATTGGTAGCACAAAACATGAGTTCTCTCCTCACAGAAGGTTCCATTGGACAGGGCTGGCTCAAAGCTTTGACTCCAAAAGGGTGGCTTCTTACTGTCTTGTCTCATCCCATGATAGGGTAGCCGGCTCTTCTGTATACAATTTGCCATGATCCACATTGTAGAAAATCCAGATGTGCAAAGCTATGGGCTTTGTCTCCGTCTGTCCTTACCCCTGTGGGATGATCTCGATGGTGTCAGTAGAGCAAGGAATGGGGAATGTTTATCATGTGGCCCAGGATGGATGAATCAAAGAAAGGAGAATACTGGTCCTTGGACAATTTTCCTCCTCCTATCAAATACTGGTCCTAGCTTATATGCGTCTTCAGTATAGAACTTGAGAATACTTTTAACTCCCAGTGTGGCACGTGCCACACGGCTGGTGCCCTGTGAGCCTGTGTAGGCTTACTGCATGGGGACTCTGGTTTCCTTCCCAGGCGGAGCATGGCCACACATCCGTCTACTGAACCAATTGTGGACTGGAGTTGACCTTGAGCATCCCATCTGCTCTTCTCAGGGTGCAAAGGGAGGCATAGATACCCCTCATCCTACATGTTTGGGCCTTAGCCTAACTCCAAGCAAACCTTAGCATAATTAATAGTGCAGTTATCTACTGATTATTCCACTATTCAAGCAGGACTAGAAGTACCCAGGGCATAGAGTCAGCAGCAAGTGCACAATTAATAATTTTCATCCCTCAATGACTTGTGTAGTATTTAACCTAATAACATTAGCTGTGCATTATTGGGCTTCGCTGTTTTCTTACATCCGCCCACTCTGGTGTATGTTCTCTATGCAGTTATGGTTTGTTGACAAATCATGATTTGCTTCCTAATTTCTAACACTTTTCAACAGTTTGGACATATCTGGGCCTCTCTGCTTCTTTTAAAATGTTTCTTTCCTTTGGCTTCCACGATGCTGTTCTTGTGGGTGGGCCGTGTGAAGGCCCTCACTGGTTTGTCCTCTAGCCCAGCAAAGCTACCCTAGTGACTGGAATCTGCTCTCAGCAGCCCACACAGATGGGGAGGAGGGGAAGCTGAGCTCTGGTGGAAGCGAGGCTGGGAATCTTGACTGACCCCATGGAAACAGCGGAGCATTCGGGTTCGGGCAGAGCAAGCGCAGTCCTGGTTCATTCGGGTGGAGAGTGGGTGTCCCTGGCCATTGCCGTTGTTTGGGGGAATTGGATTTTTTTCATCACAGGATGCAGGAAGTAGATGGAAGAGAAAGGTGATGGCAGGAGCAAGCCGGCCCACCTGCTCGTGGGGACTGAGGCTGCTGCCAATATTGGTTTGGCCTTGGGTGGAGTGAGCCAGACAGGTGGCTGGCCCTGAGTCTGCAGGGGGAAGGGGTGGCTGGGAGGGCCTGGAGAAACTCCAGGTTGGCAGTATTGCATCTGCCTCTGCCTGCTCCTTCCCCTACATCTCTACCTCCTAACCACCCATCTGTGAAAGGCGTATGGATCTGCGCTCTTCCAATCCACTGAAACCCATGGGAGACTCCTGCTGGCTGCATCATCTCATCATCCAGCCCCAGCTAAGGGATTTCCCTGCATATTTACCGCCTGGTCCTATGGGATTGTACCTTTGGAGTTATCCTTGATGCCTTTCCTTCTTGAACCCCGTGCTCGGTTACAGTTCTAGGAAACACCTTTCAGGTCAGCTTCTCCTGCCTCAGAGCACTGGTTCGCAAATGGCCTCTGCGCCAGCAGCATCAGCACTACCTAGGAGTATGTTAGAACCCAAAGCCCCAGGGCCCACTGTCAGAATCAATCTCTAGGCATGGAGCCCAGCACCCTAGGTTTGAAGAGCCCTCCGAGTGAGTCTGACTCCCGCTCCAGTTTGAAACTACTGCCTTGCAACACAACTCAAACCCCTTTCTGTGGCCTCTGGGGCTCCAAACTCATCAGCGGCTGCTCTGCCCTCATGATGCTGTAGCCACAGGGGCCTCTTCCAAGTCCTGGACAGGCCCCGCGTCTTCCCTGCTCAAGCCTTTGCAAATGCCAGTTTGTTTCATCGCCTGGAATGCTCTGATGCCCTTTGCTCTTCTCCCCACTTTTCACAGGGCAAGCTCCTTTTAATCTCTTTATCCTCAGCATTAATGTCGGAGGTTGTTCTACGTGAAGTGCCCCCTCTGTCCTAACCTTCAGTGCTCCCCTAACTCTGCTCCTTGGTTGTTTGTTCTGTGTCATAATTTATAGTTGTTCATTATTTGCTGGTCTATTTTTTTTTTTTTTTAAGACTTAGAGGTAGGGACGTTATCTGTCTTATTCACTCTTGAGTTTCCGGCATCCTATCTGAGATACAATGAAAGCTCAATAAATAACTAGGGGTTGGATGAATGTACCCAGCCTGCCTTGACCTCTGTTTATGGAGCTACAAGCCTTGGAGGCCTTGCCTTGTTATCTGCAGAAGATCTCTGTGCTCCTGCCAACCCTGTGCCATGGTCTGATGGTGGGATATGATGTGACAAGAGGCAGGGAGCATTATTCGCTCTGTTTAAATCCTGGTCAGTCCTGCCTGGGCCAGCCTCTGAGCCAGGTCCCTGCTCCCAGGTTTCAGCCTCATGCAGCCACCAGACTCACCTTCCTCAGTCATCGTTCCCATCATCCCCTCTTTGGACATGGCCATCAGAACTCACAGAAGATGGATGCAGACCATCCCCATCCCAAGGCTCTTGCTGTTAGGAAAGGTGGCCTATTTGTTAATGGTAACACCGAGGCTTATATGGCAATTCAACAAAGGTAGAAGGTAATGGGCTCCTTGTGGACATGCATCATAAGTAAGACAAGTGCTCTTCTATGGAGAGTGATGATGTCCTCTGAACAGCAAGGAAGGACAAGGTCTGTGTGTGGCAGGTGAGAGACCAGGAGATGGCTGTGGGGACTCTTGGGCCTAGAGCCCTCTGGCCTCACAGCTGTCCAGACCCATGTTCTATCTGCGCTTCACACTGGGGTCCAAGAGAGGGATTCCCTTCATCAGGACCAGCTCTGAAAACAAGGGGCTCAGGGACTAGAGCCAGTGACCCCCTGCCAGGCCTGTGGGCCATGCTGTGTGCCTGTGTCCTTCCCAATCGCCTTCAGGAACTGCACCACTGGTCTCTGGGGTAAAAAGGACTGAAACTAGGGCAGGCATCTCCTCCTCAGGGAACCAGATTTTGCTAAATTCCAGGAACAATGACAAGAATGGCCACAGGTAGTATCTCTGGAAGACGGACTCTATTGGTCCAAAAACCTGTGAAGCACACAAATGGTCTCTTTTAATCCTCCCAACACAACCCTATAAACCACGTACGGTTATTACTGTTATATGCAGATGAAGAAGCTGAAGCACGGAGGTCCCCAAGGGTCACACAGCCAGTCAAGGGCAGGGCTGGGATCCCACCCAAGACAGTGCTCCTAACACTGACCCATTCTCACAGCATTCCCGCCGCCTCTCCCAGAGGCAGGTATGACTTGCTCACTTTACACGTAAGGAAACATGGGCCCAGGGAAGGTTGCTGGGCTGTACCAGGTCCTCAGGGCCCCACGACAAAGTCCATGGCCCCCTCCTTACTATAGGTGAACTATTTTGGCCTTCCATAGAAAGAACAGACAGATGGGAGGTAGGGGAGGGTGGCGAGGGAAAAAAAAAAGCACCACAGAGAAAAAATATAAAGAAATATAAAAGGATGGGGGCATCTAAATTATGTAGATTCCTAGGGGAAAACAGTTTGCAACAGAGCTGAGAGCCGCCGGCTAAGACCGAAGCCTTCCCCAGGAGACTGGGTGCAGACCACTCACGTTTAGTTCTAGGCGCTTCTAGAGGAAGTAGTTGCTAGCAAAGGCCCAAGGACTGATAGGGTAGCCTTCGACAATATATCTACCCCCCCCCCATGTGCCAGGCCAAAGAGAATGCCAGAATCCTCCAAGTGGATGAAAGGAAAAAAAGGTCAGAAAAGATGGTTTTGTTAATCATTCAGTTTACAGTTCTCCTCCCAGAGAAGAAGCTCAGATGTGCTGTACTGGCAGTGAGGAGGCTCACCGCTTTTTAGGCAGGATGGGGTTGCTAATAAGAAGTTTCATTCCCTCCAGATGAACTTGGCCGAGATTAAATGGAGCCGAAGAGATGAAGTGGATGTTCAGTAAGAGTCTCAACTGCTATCCAAGAAGTGGCCGAAGGATCACTAAGATTTTTCTGGTCCTTTTTCTTCTGGGGAACATGTGAATGACAAAAATCCACCTACTTAAGGGAGCACAGCGGGGAATCTGGCTTACCAATGGGATGGTTGGGGGAAGCAAACATGGGTCATTGAATCCAAGAAACTGACAAGGCTGACGTTGAACTTTGGGGAAGAAAAGGTGAAAGGGAAAGATAGGCACAGAGAAGTCCTGTTTATATTAGAACTCTTCCCTGCCCGAAGCCTGATGTCTCCTAAGCCTGACCTCATTTCCCACTAGGCCCAGGACAGCAGGACCAGAGTACATTGTAGCCGGTATAACTCACCCTGGTACTGACTCATCAGATGGCTGTGGCCTGCTGGGCCTCCCAGATATCGTGTAGGAGTAACACAGTGCGAGGACACAGGTGCCTCTGCCTCTGAATTCACTGGGATACCTACTGCAGGGCGGGAGGAAGCGGGGATGACAGGAGGAGGCTAGGGGGAATCAACTATTTACCAATTACCAAGCTCTCTGCTCCCTCTGAATGATAAATGTTATTGCTCTGGCTCTGTTTTGCCAACTGCGATGTTCCAACTTGCACACTTAGAGAATTCTCTGCGGGAGCAGCAGATTGCTTACCCTACAAACTTCCACCCCAGCTCACATCCTGCCTGGCTCAGGGCTGCAGGATAAAATCCTCCTGGAAAACCTTCCAAACACAGGTTGTGTAACATCTATGCAAATAACGGAGAACGGAAACTTCCAAAAGCATGCCATACACGTCGCTACCCGAACAGAGTCATTTACATTTTTGTGGTACCTCTAGACTTACGCAGTCTGCGCACATTCAGTGTTTCATTTAGTCCTTCTCATTTTCTATGAAGCGGTATTAGTTCCCACTTATCAGATGAGAAAGCAGCTCAAAGAAGTGCAGGGATAGGCCCAAGGTCACAAAAGGCGTGTGCAAAAAGGAATGAATGGGGCTTAATGACAAGTGTCCTGGCTCAGCATTCCATTTGTATGATGGTGTGTTTGCCAATGTATCTTGCAGCATCTAGAGCAGCCCTATGCTAGAATAATGCTTTCTGTGTGTGCCCTTTTCATTACGAAAGCAACACACAAATACTGAAGAAAACTTAGAAAATATATGAAAGTATGACTAACAAAGTAAGGCCCATGCATATAAGGTTACCACCTAGACACACCATTGTCAGAATATCTCCCAATCTGATTCACACTCCACCTGGTTTTATTTTTATCTTTGTAAAAATGTATCTTTATTGTTGAAAGTATTACAGTTATCCCCCTTTTTTCCCCATTGACCCCCGAGAATGGGAGAGGTGGGGGAAGAGAGAGAGAGAGATGTGAAAGAGACACATTGATTAATTCTCATAGGTGGTGGTTCTGTGTCCTCAGGGGAGTGATTTAGCGGCTCTGGAATTAATTTCCATGTCTGTACAAGGGAGTAAAATTATATCTGCATAGTAGGATTGATGAGAGAACTTCACAACTTGGTATTTACAAAGTGCTTAGAAACCTGCTAGGACAATAAAGCCCATATAGGTTATTTATTAAATAAAGTGATTACCCAACCTGAACATACAAATTCCAAACTCCCTTCCAAATGATTCCCCTTGGAAAACCCTACGGAATGTATCAGTTGCCCCAAAGAGGTGGCTTTACACTCAATCCAAAAACTCTGCCTGAGGAGTTCTGTGGGATGAGACTGTACTATACTATGGGTTAGGTTCTGCTTCTAACTCTGCTATGTATTAGCTGTGTGACCATACACAAATCACTCAACCTCTCTGAGTCCTGGAAATCTATAAACTGAGCTAACTCTGCCCGCCTAGAAAGATAAGGCAGGTGATCTGCTGTATACTACAAAATCCTCAATTATGAAGGATTTATTTTTCATTCCTGTTAGTGTTATAAAGGTAATGGCCAATGTCTACTCATATCTACCTTGACATAATTTAAGATAGCAGGTCTGGTGCCCAGCGTAACACTGAGGGCATCAGGGCGGCTCTAACCTGACCAGATGAACCAGTTCCAGATCACTCAGCTAATAGCTTCAGTTGGTTGACGTTATTTTTATTTATGAACATTATTCCTTGGTATCCCAGGTGAATATTGTCACAGCTGCACCTGCATAAATTTGGGCTCTTCTGTTCTGAGGCTCCACTGTTTCATACATGAAATGGGAGGAGCAACCTGTTGGAAGCATTGAATACTTAGGCGATGCAGACGCTCCATTGGCATTTTTTTCCAGAAAGCTTCCTCCAAAAGCTGCAGCCAGCTCTGCAAACACTAAAGAGTGACATTACTGCAATTTGTGTTAATATGCTCTCTCCAAAGTGGAATGGCATTAAAGCTCAAGAAATGAGTGAACCACATAGAAAGGTCACTAGGGTGGTAGAAAGGTAATCTATGGCAAAGCTCTTAAATAATATTTGCCCAGTCCTGAGATGTACATGGCATTCCAAAAGACACAGAAAAATTCTAAACTTTTTTTTTTTTAAGATCATCCCTCCATTTTCAAAGGGACAACATTTTGTGATTGTGCACGATTCAGTCAAGGAACTTAAACATTCAGTTAATCTTGGGAAAATATTGTTTGTCATTAATGCTGTTTGCAATCTGTTCCGAATAGTGGGCCCTCATCCTCAGTGGAAGCGCTGGTCTCCATGTACGGAGGTGTGATCCCATCCCGAAGGCAGCTTCCCTGACACTTCCTCCCCACAGGGTGAGGGAAGGGCTCCGAGGAAGCGAGTTTGGAAAATCCTGAGTTAAACCAAGTTAGACCGCCATTGTTACTGGATGCAGGCATTCTCAGTGCGCGTAATGTGCACAGCACATTCCTCAGAGAGGACAAAGAGGCAGAGTTCCCCACGTGAATCTAACCACAAAACTGTTGATCTGGGGGCCTGGGTGTCCAAGGAATATGTTTGGAAAGTTTGATTTGAATATAATGTTCATCTTTAAAAAATATTGAAGCAGTCCCCAGTTACTCAGAAAGCCAGGCTCATTGATTTGCTTCTGGATAGCCTCTTAAAACTTGATGCTAAGAAAGCAAAAATATATGATTTAAAGAAAAATGAAGCGAAATAAGCCAGTCAGAGAAAGACAAGTCTCACATGATCTCACTCATATGTGGAATCTAATGATCAAAATAAACTCAGAGTGAAGGCAGGAGTGGGTGGGTGGGAAAAGATCAACCGAAGAGCAATAATAGGTGCATAAACCATGGACACAGACAATAGTGTGGTGAAGGCCTAGGGTGGGAGGTAGAAGAGGTTAATGGGGGAAAAAGAGCGATATATATATATAATACTTTCACCAGTAAAGATTTAATTTAAAAAATAAAAATGAAGACTATGTGGTGTTAGGGCAGTTTGATTAGCGTGGGGTGCTAGTAACACCAAGATTTGTTAGAAAATGATGATCGTGAACATTATAATCCCAAATCTCCTCTTAGGCGCAGTATGGATTTAGTTCAGATCACACACATGATTTCCTGTGTCCCCTCCCCATTCCAGACACCTTCCTAGGTTTATATTGCATTCACTCCTATTGACCGTTACTCAACCTGCTTTTCCTTTACGGCAGTAAGACCCCGGCATGGGGACTCTTTCTTTAAATATTTGTAGAAGGAGCAGAAAGGTAACGAAGAGGGATACTAGTAACCTGGCAAAGGTAATTGAGAACGTGTTTCTATGATTAAAGACCTAATAAAATGAATCTGAGTTCATTTAGCAAACATATTTGGACAAGAAGAGTTACCAGACTCTAGGGAAAGGCCTTTCTGCTCCTGGGTTGGGGGAGCTCCGAGTGCCTTTGGATGGAGGTCAGAAACCTCCACATAGATCCTTCCACATAGACCACAGTGAGCTCAGCCGCTCAGCAGCCTTCCTGTCAGTCCAAGGAAGGGCCATGTCCCAGCCATAAATTAAGTCTGCGGAAACGGGAATGAGCACAGAGCTGTGTGCTCTCCAGGGCTACGCCGTCCATCACCTGCTATTGGGCTGCGCTAACTCACCTGCTTTTGTGAATTCTGCAGAACCCTTCAGCTGAGTTATGGCCATCCCTCGTACCATGCCCATCAGGAAGGGATGTGTGTGCTCCCTCAGTGGGATCTGCAGTTGAATTTGTCTTCCAAGTGTGAGGGCCAGCCAGCAAACTGTCAGCCAAGAAAGAGGGCGGGTGGGGAAGCAGCTTGCAAACTCTGCCCAAACCCACGAAGTTTCTGGAATTCTCCTAACAGCTCTCAGAGAAAGTGTTTCCCCCTTGGCATTTCTGGAATCAAAGTATGCAAATGAGTCCCCGTATAGCTAAATGCATGTAGTCATATCTTACATAATAGTCAATCTTCTCGTATTACATTCTATTCTGTGGAGCACTATGGATTAGGGGTGAAGAGCGAAGGCTCTGTGACTGCTTGGGTTCGAACTCAGCTCCATCTCATCCTGTGTGACCTTCCCATGTTGCTAAAATTTTAAGAAACCAATCTTCTTGTCAGTGTTTGTCTATTCAGTGGAGATAAAATAATCTCTCATAAAGGTGTTTTATGCATGAAGGGACATAATTCACATAAAGGGCTGGGTTCTAAATTCAACAACATTGATGACAGTTATTGCTAGGATGTATGTATATTCATGATGAATAGAAAGTGTAGTCCTTTGGTATAATGTCAGGAAAATTAAGAATGCAAAAAGAAAGTTCAATAAAAGCCTCTGCACTAATCCTTCCGCTAATGCTGGCCTGCTGGTCAGTGTCCAAGCGTCCACCTTTACAGCATCAGCAAACCTCACTCAGGTCCTGATCCCTGTCAACACGCAAACAGTCAGGGGAAATACACATCTTCCTACACGTTAGGAGGTTTCACTGGGGCTTAAAGAATGGCTGGGGAGGAAGAGGCCCTGAGCGTACTGCTTGCTCGGTGACATAAGCCAGGCCAGGTGACCCCATGGCCACTGCAGTGAGACTATGTCAGAAAAACCCTCCTCTCCACACACTTGCCCCTTCTTCCGATTAGTAATGAGCACCTAATGTCTACTTCAAATTAATATGTGCTGGAGAATTAGGAAATTAGGCCCAACGAAACCAGACGGCAGATGCCAGGGAACGCCAGGTGGCCGCCAGTCTGGGGGATACGGATGGGCTCAGCAGCCCCGGCTGTTCCTTTTCTCGTCTGGGCTTTGCAGGGACTAAAATTTGATGAGCACGGTTAAGTTTGTGTCCAGCCATTCATTTTCATGGAGTTGAGTCAACTTAATAAATCTTCATAAACCTCAAGGGAGAGTGCTGTCCAGCCATGGAATAAGAAACAGGAGCTGGAAGACTCATTTGGGCCTCAGTTCTGCCGCATATTCATGATGTGACCCTAGAAAATTTATGTGGCTCCTCTGGGCCCCAAATCGACTCCATTCCACACAATGAGCTGAGTGATGTCACCTCTTAAACATTGTCTCAAATTTAAAATTATATTTAAAGTCAATGATCAATTCCACAAGCAATGTGAGGTGATAGGGCCCTTGTGGAAAAGCTGAAATGTGATGGTTACTGTCATCCCTGACAACCGTATCGAGTTCCAACCCATCCCTTTTACCCAGCTTCACCACGTTACTAGTTTGATGAATGTGCTTTCATTTTTCTATCTTTACATACTCATATATGTGACCCTCTACAATATAGTTTAAAGTAGTTTGCATTTTTAAAGTAACCTACACATTTTTCATATTGAACAATAATCTGAAATTGTCTTTTTCCCTTGAGATCTGTCTAGGAGAATTATTAATTTCAGTACATATAGATCTATCACCTGCTTTTATTTTGTTATTTTAAAAAATATGTTTTTATTGATTTCAGAGAGGCAGGGACAGGGCGAGAGAGATAGAAACATGGATGATGAGAGAGAATCATCGATCGGCTGCCTCCTGCATGCCCCACATTGGGGATTGAGCTCGCAACCCAGGCTTATGCCCTGACCGGGAATCGAACCGTGACCTCCTCATTCATAGGTTGACGCTCAAGCAACTGAGCCACGCCATCCAGGCTGTCACCTGCTTTCAATTGCGAGATGGTACTCCTAGGACGAACACTCTGTGCTCACTTGGCCATTCTCCTTCTGGGGGACACTCATGTGGTTTTCTATGTTGTGATATCACAAACACAGCTGCAGTCACCTCTTTGTGCGCATGTGAATGCTTTTCTAGGCTAGATACAGAGCAGTGGGATCACTGCGCTGTAGATAGAGTTTTATTTATTGTCCAAACAAGGACATTTAAAAAAATTAATCCTATACCAGTACCACAGGCACAAGCTGGAACTGTTCTGTGCAACCAGGATGGATGGTCTGCCTAGACAAGAAGCACTTTTGTTTGTTTGTTTTTTAAATAGATAGTGACAGATGCCATCCACAGCAAACTGAATGGGAAGCTTCCAAATTCTATCTAACGTTTGACTTTTCCCCTGCAAAATGAAGGCTAGAATGTCAAAATCTCAGATGCCAGCTAAACACCTTTCCTTGCTGGAAGGCACAATTCATTTGCAGAGGGCACACATTAGCTCAGGGTTTCTTCCAATCCTAGTTTTGTCATTTATAAGTCTCTCTCCCCAGAGCTATGGCACCATTCTTTACTTAATGTCCCATTGCAGATTCCAGAATGAACACCAGTAGAAGGGAACGACCGGGTATAGTGCAACTCCTCCTAAAATACCTACTGGTCTCTCTCCACCTCGAGATCATCATTTTCTACATTGTGTGGCCAGAAAAAGGCCCTTTGAGGGTTGCAATATAGCTTCTGTCATCGTCAGTTACTCTATGTGGGCCTACCCTATGAACACAATCTCTTTTCTGCTCCTCTTTTTTATGCATATCTGGTTCCTTTGGGACATTTCACAACCACTAAAAAAAACAAAAACAATCCATTAAGTAATCAAGAGCAAACAACATTCAATTTGTATTTTATCTTAAAGATCTCTTGATTGAAAATCAAAGATTATCAGCAGACCCTCCCTTCAGTAAAGAGCTTTCTTTGCAGACATAAAGAGATAGGGTATTGTTATTATCAGCAAGTAATTTGCTCCACGGATACCCGCGGGAATTACAGAGCACTGGAGCTCCAACTTTGCACCCAAGCCAACTCTAGAATTCCTCCCTTGACTAGTGAGCAAATCGATGAGCAATGAGGATTGCTGCTATCAGGTGCAAAATAAGGGGAATCAATCCACTCACTGTTATTTATTGAACCTTAGAGTGTCTGACACTCATCAGGGGTGTCCTGGGAGATAAGCCGTTCTATAAACACAGCCTAATTTACCGAGAATTTATAATCTAGTTGGGGAGCCAACACTGGTGAGAGGAACCGAAAACAAGGTAGCAAGCAACAAGCTCCAAAAATTCCCAGCCAGACTGGTTGCTGCGGATTTTTCTTCACTAAAAAGGTTGCATCATTTGTACCAGGAAACACTGTGATTCGATGGCATGATTATACCAGCCCCACCGGCTTTGAACTTTGGGTAATCAGGGAGCAACACCTGTGCCCCTCTCTGTCCCAGAGGCCCAGAGACGCAGCCTATGGACAATGAATGAATTCAACCTTGGACTTTGAAGGCGGCTTTGTCTCTTTGCAGCATAGTGGTCAAGGCCATGGGTTCCAAAGACTGATGCCTGATTTCGAGTTTGGGCTCCATGGTTTACTAGCTGTGTGACCTGGGCATATTACAATATTTCTATGCCTCCATTTTGTCAACTCAAAATAGAGATAAGAGAGTATTATCTTGCATATTCTGTATATATATACCTCATATATTCAGAAGATTAAGTGACTTCATATATGCTAACGTCTTGGACTAGTGCCTGGCACATAAAAGGTCTCCAAACCCTAGATGTTGTTATTAAAAGCAATAGCTTATTCTTTGAAATGTCATTCAACAACCTCTAACCTAATTCAACACAAAATGTGCCAGGTTTATATGTATTACTTTGTTGGACCCTCTAACAATTCTATGAGAGAGGTAGTGTCACTGTCCTCATATTACAGATGGGGGAACTTAGGTACGAAAGATGTCCTATCGTTAGTGGCAGAGCCATGGTTCAGACCTCATGCCCTTACCACTCCGCTAGCTGCTCTCGCCACTCAAACCTTGTGTCCCCATAGGGGGACGAGGAAGGTTTTTTTTTCAGTTCCAGAACAGGGGTAACCGGGAGGGCCAGGAACATAGTGTGACCAAGGAGACGCTAACAAAGGACCCCGGCCAAGTGGCTAGTCCTTTCATTCCACACATGCGTAGACGTGGATCATAAAGAACAGGTGCCTGTTCTGACAAACACAGTCATTCTGTCCCACATCTAGGCACTGACAGCTGACTTAGAGGATCTTTGTGATTCTTATGCCCTAAGAGGACTCTAATCTCGGAGTTTCCGCAGCTCCCGCTTCAGCCTGGCAGAGGAAAACATGGGGGTCGGGAAGACCTCAAACCCACCTTGAATTCTCACTGACTGCCTGGGTGACCCCCCTGCTGCCGTAAAAGTTCCCTGTGCCGTGTTTGAGCACAAACATAATAAAAAAAGAAAGAGAGAATCAGGGAGCTTTGAAATATTTCGAGTCTAGTGTGAAGTATTTCTTATACCCTTACAGAATTTAGCATGGTATTTTTTGAGAAATAGAATTTTTCCTGATCGATTATTTTTCTAAACCAAATTATGTTCTTCAATAAGAATTGCCATAGGGATGAAATCTCAAAACACCAATCGCACACCTGCATGTCCTGTATTTGTATGTATGTATGTATGTATATGTATTTTTATCATTGACATGCTTTTTTTTTTACCAACTTGCTTTTGGTGTATGATCTCAATTCCCTGTGTGGACTCTTTAGTAAAAGATCATTGTCCTTGATGGCTTAATATGGCTGAGCTGATCATAATAAACATATTCTTTAAATGTTGAAAATAGATCTAGCTAATGAATGTCAGGGGGCACAGGGGGGATCTGCTTAACCCCTGACAATGGAGGTTTCAACTTTTTTTTTTTTTATGCAGAAGTTTTATACTAGGGGTGTGTGTGTGTGTGTGTGTGTGTGTGTGACCTCTGTCAGTTGCCCAAATCATTTCTCCACATGGTCAGGCAAATGGAGAAATGAGCCAAACTCATTAAAACATGTGATTGATTGAATACATTGGTTAGATGACCTTGAACAGTGACTTGGTCTCCTTGGGTCTCGGTTTCCCCTCTGTTAGGTGAGAGCAGTGGGTTACATTCAGGGAGATGGGCCTGTTAGCTGCTGTTGCTTCTGCTGCTGATTTTGAGTCCAGATTTTGAAAATTCCAAAAATCAACTTTAAAAACACAGACTAATCATCAGCATGAGCACCCCCAAATAGCAAGCAGCCTTCATTTGCTTTTGGTCAACAGTTTATTTCTCATTCACCTCTAATTCACTCGGCTCTTGCCAGAGGTAATTTCAAATTTTCTGGTTTTGTCGGTTTTGTTAATTTGCACTAAATCTCTTGCAAAGTTCAAACAAGGAACACAACATCAAGAGCTGAAATGGATAATAAATGGCGCTGGGGAGAGAACAGCTGGTCGCTGTCCAGGGTCTGAATGTGCTCTGAGCTTGTCCTGTGATGAGCCAGGCTCCACTGGGTCCACACAGATTCTCCTTGGCTGGCTGTTGGCTGTGGTCCAGGTGCCATCTGTGGGAGAGGCCACCGTGGTGCCATGGGAAAACAGGCAGCCACAGCTGTGTCAGGATGTGAAGGGACTTTTTAGACCATTTACTCAGGGCACTGCAACATCTAAAGTGCCTACAGGCGTCAGCAGATTGTGTGAGTCAGTCTAGCTGGCTGGGCATAAGAAAGTGTGAATGAGACCCCCCTCAAAGGGGGCATGACTGCTCATATCACAGGGATTATAGATTGGTGCCTTATGGGGATGTGGGCCTAGGTCACCCCTGAGACACCGGAAATCCAGATGGTTTTCCCTGTAGAATCTCTTGGTTTTAAAATGTTACCAGTTAATTACATTTTTAAGGCACTGTATAGGCCAAATTAAAAATAACCATTTGCCACATCTGCTAGCTCTGACATTCTGATTTAGCCTTGGTCTTCTGAACCTACATTTAGTGCTTTCCAGTGATTCCTCCACTCAGAAGCATAAGCTCCTTCAACAGGAACTTGACAGTCTTGTTCACTTATATACTCCAGTGCAGCTCAGGCTCAGAGTATTCGATATCATTCTCTTTAAAAAAATAAAGGAATCAGTGAGATTAACCAGGAGAGGCTGCGGAAGAGAACGTTATTGATAAGGGTAATAAAAGAGCCATAAGGGTGAGTAAGCCTACTTGAGCTTTAGGACATAGCACGAGGGGAGCATCAAGTTGCAAATCAACAAATCACGGGAGTGGGAGAAAAGCTGGTCAAAGAGAGTAGAGAAGGTTGATGGGAGATTTAAAGGGCTGTCTGTCCTCAGGTGGTGGGATATAGACACCCACACCACAGAGCTTCTGAGGGATGAGGGCAGGCATTTGTTTCTTCACTCAAAAGCTTCATCCGAAAGGGCATGCTCAGTAAACTGGGGTGTCGATCCAAGTCTGCCACCAACCTGCTGTGCGATATGGGTCAATCGCATGAGTTTTCTGAATCTTTTTCCTTATCTGTAGAAATGGGCCTGATTCTACCTATTTGATCAGTTTGGCAGCCAGACTGGGGATTAAAAGAGATAATGTTCACACTGGCCTGTGTGGCTCAGTGGATAATGTGTTGACCCCAAGCACTGAAGGGTTGCAGGTTCAATTCCTGGTCATGGCATGTAC
This sequence comes from Corynorhinus townsendii, assembly GCA_026230045.1. Taxonomy (NCBI): domain Eukaryota; kingdom Metazoa; phylum Chordata; class Mammalia; order Chiroptera; family Vespertilionidae; genus Corynorhinus; species Corynorhinus townsendii. Next base: position 165,392,310 of record JAPDVU010000006.1, on the reverse strand, counting down.
CTGGGTTGCAGATTTGATCCCTGCCCTGGTCTTGGCACATGTGGGAGGCAACCAATTGATGTGGGTCTCTCACATCAATGTTTCTCTCTCTCTCTCTTCCCCCCCCTTACTCTCTTTTCTCCCCCTTTCCTCCCTTCCTCCCTTCCTCCTACTCTCTCTAAAAATCAATGGAAAATATATCCTCAGGTGAAGATTAACAAATAAAAATGAGAGATAATTTTCTTAGAACCTCTTGCTCAATACACAAAAAGTTCTTAAATAGGATCACCATTGCCATTTTTATTATATAAGCAACTAATCTCTCACTGATGATGTGAGAGGTTTAGACCAGTGAGATAATTTTTTTTTAGACTGATTCTGACTAGAAAATTTTTAGGCAAAAACCATGATAAGACCACATTATCCCACTAAATTCTCTATAGCAAAGTTTGAATTATCTCTGCTCATACTAGTAAACTACTCACTTCTAGAAAGCCAAAAACTGCACAAATATCAGAGGACATTTTAGTAAGCTTATTTTCAGATTTTCTTGCATTCCTTTTAAGTAGTACATTTCAGTACCATCTTCTAAAAAGTAAAAAAAAAAAAAAAAAAAAAAAAAGTTGGTTGGAAATAAAGCCTACATGTACTCTACTGATGGCCAGTTTCCTTGGGAATGCGCTTGCTCTGGTCCCAGGACATCCTTGGGAAAAGGGGGGTGCCGGGGAATGTAAAGGGGTTCTAGTGAGGCTCTATTTGCCCTCGCCATATATCGAGCTGATAAATAAGACTCAGGCAGAGCAAAACATAACTGAAGCAGCTTTGTGGACAAAGAGAAAGGTTATCTCTACTCTTGGGATGAGAACAGCCAAAGGGCTTCTATCAGAAATTTCAAAGCTCTCTCCACCCCTACAGCACATTCCGACTCTCCTCCCACACTAATGAAACAGAATCGTTGTCCTTTAAACGTCTGTGCTTGAAGTTATGACCTGTTTCAAATGACAGGAAACTGGAGACAACATTTTAATAGTTATGAATGCATTTCAAAAGAATCCTTGGTGTCTAATGAGAGTAGAGAAGGCACTACAATTGAAGAACAATTTACTTCCAGGAAATCAATTTGAAAATTCTATACCAGCTTATCACCCATTAAATTGTCTTTCTTTAAAATTGCAGGCCCTAAAATGTTACATCTGGACAAGGAATTTTACAAACAATAAATGCTAATTAAGTAATCTATTCAAATGAGTTGATTGAAAGAAGAAGAAGAAAAAAAAGGAGTCACTTCCTATGAAAAAGTCCTTAACATTCTGGTTAAAAAATCTCCACTTTGCTGCTGCTAATTTTGGTTTTCCTTTCTTTACTGAAAACCAGTGGCAGTGGGTACTGAATTGAACCAGTCATACATCAAACATATAATGCAATACACATCAATGTTCATACACACACTCACACATACGAGTACACACACGTTCCACCACACACAGCGACACAAAGAATTCTGTTTCTGATGTGATGTGCTTCGGTATACAGAGTTAGTGATGTTTGATAGGGGTTGTAAGGATACAGGAGAATGTCCATGTCTGAGTGAGATCCCAAGAAAACACATGTGCACATGGCCACACACATGCATGCTCATCACACAGCAAAAGGTGAACCTGTGTGCAGCTGATACTACTTCAGACCCTTTGCAAACAGAGCAACCATCGTAAAAGCACCGGATAACAGGAAAGGGTGGGCAAAAGGAGCCACCCTTCAGCCAAGGAAGCCAATATTGTTTTCTCTCTTTTTCAGCAGTGACTAGGCAGAAGTTTATTTCTCTCTTACAGACAGGCTGGCTCATCGTTTGTGGTGCCAGATCTCCTTTCCCAGAGCTCGCTCAGTGACCCTTCATATCTAGAGCACGTCTTCATGTCTAGAGCAAATGTCGACACATTTGTGTGTGTGTAAAAGAGCCAACGTATTTTCTAACCAAAAAGAAATAATGGCCTGGCCTACAGCTGAAAGCAAAAACAACAGACCTCGAAGCAGAAGAAAACAATGCTTTCCTCTTTGCATATCCAGGGTCCCTTGCATCACCGAGTCTTTCAGGAGATGCCGCTCTCTAAAGGAGGTAGGTGCTTCGGCTGTTCGCCAGCCCAAGGAGCCCTGCTACCCACTTAGCCCAGGCCCTCTGGTCTCAGAGATCTCGGATGAAAACCTCACTCTAGAGAAAGACACCGATTTTGACCCAGCAAATAGCAGGCGAATGAAAGCACGAAGACGTGCAATAGCCCTGTGGCACGTCAAAAGACGATAGGGCGTCAGGCTGTCCACGGCACTTGATATGAGTTGCTGACTCAAAACCTCTCCTATGTTGTACGGATTTTGCACAATGAGGCCAAGGGCCTGGAGTCAGTTTTTACCATTTTTGCAGCATCAACTTCTTGGCTAATTGTGGGAAACTTTAATATTGTGCCCTTTAACTTGAACCCAGACAGGAAAGTATTGAATGGGAGCATTGATTTAATATTGTGTGGAATTAAGCCTGAAGGACATTATGTCCTCATAAAGCATAATTACTCCTAAAGTTTTATCTGAAATTGTCTCGGAGGAACTCTCACCGCAGGTAATAAACAGACTTGGAAAAATGTCACTGACCACATTAAACATCCCCTGGTCGCAACAGGGAGGGCAATTTTATGTACCAAGCGCAGTGGGAGCGACTCTTGGCCCTGATGGCTTGTGAGCACCACAACATGAGAAGGAAGCGAAGAGCATGTTCTCTAATAAACAGCAATCTGTACAAGGTCTATATGTGTGGAGAATGCGGCACGGCCTTAAGGATGACTTGGGCAAGCCATAAAACTTAAATTAATAACCATCATTCTTTTCTAATTCCCTGCCTCTAAGCCTAGCACACACCCAACCTGTTAAATAAATTAACTGGATAGGGGCCATTTTTGTCAGCATAAAATACAATGAAATAAAAGCACTAATGAAGGAATAAACCCAGAAAAGAAATGAAATCATTGAGATATTCTTAGCGGCCGGAACCACAGCTATTGCAATTTTGCTAATGAGCATCAACAAAAGTGGAAAAATACTTTCCCAGGGGACCTCGGGTGGACCCAAGGGATTTGCGTGTCACTCTCATCGCCAGGTGACTCACATCCCAAAAAATATAGCAAGGACTCAGAGATTGTGTTTTGCTCAAATAGCGCCCAGGGGCAGATGGAGAGCTCACTCCAAATGATAGACCAAGTGAGTGCGCTGGAGACGGCCCAGGGTCCAGAGAGACCGGAACTGGCGGCCTCACCAGAGGCAGAAGGCACACCTGCCATGCTCTCTGGCAAGCTGTGACCTGCAAAGTTCATGGTCATCAGTGAAATGCCTCCAGGATCCCACTTGAAATTGCTTCTTTGCTTCCCTTCGTCTTCTGGCTGGAGGGGCAATGGTTCACTTGGGGGACTTCATTGCCATGCCCCCTTCCGGGTCATCTGCTGAGAATGCGCATGCTGTTTTCACTGAGCGCTAAAGGCTTAGTGCTACAGCCTCCAGAAGCGCCCTGGCACAGAGGGAATAATGGAGTAATGCGGAAAGCGGGTCAGTGATGTTTTATGAATCAGACCCTAGAAAAAGTAAGCACGTCTCCAACTATAGGCAGCACAATCAATCTGCTGATCTTTTTTAAAAAGTTAAAAGAGTAAGCAATAAATCAGTGGTGAGGTCCTTCACCATCGAACTGTCTGGAGGTGCAATTTTAAATGACTTTGCAGTGACCTTGCCTATGCAATCTCAGGCTCAAAAGAAATGCTCCTTACATAGTCCATGTGGCAGCTCCCTGGGAAAAATGTCCTGCTTCTCCCAGGCGGCCACTTCTAGCAATGAGGTGCCTGTGTGATGACTCCCCTCTTTCTTTTTTTTATATTTATTTTTTAAAATATATTTTTATTGATTTCAGAGAGGAAGGGAGTAGAGAAAAGGGAGAGAGAGAGAGAGAAACATCAATGATGAAAGAGAATCAATGATCAGCTGCCTCTTGCACGCCCCACACTGGGGTTCGAACCTGCAACCCAGGACCTCCAGGTTCATAGGTCAACTCTCAACCACTGAGCTACACTGGCTGGGCTGACTCCCCTCCTTCTTGTAAATGGGCAGATGTGGGATCTGGGTTTCTGATTCTAATCACCTAAAGCTGAGAAAGCCATCTGGGCCAGGAAGATGTATCATTAAAAACATATGGTTTGGCTAACACCGGGCCACAGACATGGAGGCAGGCCTGGCTCTGATGCCATTAAGAATAGACTTACGTGTCATCACTGCTATCCCACGGTGAACCTGTTCCAAATGCTGGGAGAAAGGCACCCTAGTGACTTGCAGAGTTATAAGGAACAAGGCTGGTGTGGGACTTGAGTGGCATCTTATAACTCAAGCTGTACAAGAGATGGCTGTGTGATAGGAAAGAGGTGAGGATTCGGCCCCAGGAAAGGACTCGGTGATATTTGGCATAAAGTATGTCTTCTGAGATTCTGCTGTTGATTATCCACTCAAATCCTTCCGAAAGCTCCAAACTGATGGTAATAATTCTTGTAAGTGATGATCTTGGAATGTATCTTATTCAAAAAGGCATCAACTTGGGTACAATCAAAGCTCTCCTTTTTATTGAGGATTCTCGGTGTGAAATGAAGTAGATGTATGGGCTTGGAGAGCAGATTTGAATTGGAATTCTTGCTCTGCTACTTAGAGGATACACATACTGGTCAAGTAGTCTTGTATGATCTTTTGTATCTGTTGTAATGCCTTCTCTTTCCATTACAGTTTTATTTGTTTAAGTCCTCTCTCTTTTGTCTTGTGAAGTCTAGCTAATAGATTGTCTATTTAGTTTATCTTTTTTAAAAAATATATATTTTATTGGTTTTTTTTCAGAGAGGAAGGGCGAGAGATAGAAAGTTAGAAACATCGATTAGGGAGGAACATCGATCAGCTGCCTCCTGCACACCCCCTACTGGGGATGTGCCTGCAACCAAGGTACATGCCCTTGACCGGAATCGAACCTGGGACCTTTCAGTCTGCAGGCTGATGCTCTATCCACTGAGCCAAACCGGTTTTGGCTATTTAGTTTATCTTTACAAAAAAAACCAACCAGCTTTTAGTTTCATTGATTTTTTTCTATTTTCTTTTGATTCTCTATTTCATTTACTTCTGCTCTGACCTGTATTACTTCCTTCCTTCTTCTGTCTTTGGGCTTAGTTTGTTCTTTACCTAGTTCCTTGACGTGTAAAGTTAAATTGTTTATTTGAGATCTTTTTTTTTCCCTTAATGTAGGCATTTGCTACTATAAACTTTCCTCGTAGAGTTGCTTTTGCTGCATCCCAGCAAGCACGAAATGAGACACTGTGTTAATGTCTCATTCTTACTCGTTTCACTCATTATTCCTTACAGCACTATGAGGTGGTTTATTATTTTACAGATGAGAAGACTGAGTCTCAGAGAGGTTTACTAACTTGCCCATGGTCACACAGCTAATAATCAGTAGAGTCAGGATACAAACTCGGGGATGTCGCCCTTCTAAGTCTGTGCTACTAACCCATCTTTTCTTCTATACTGACTCCGTATAAATTGGGAATAGAATAAGACACACCTAGATTCCATAAGTTTTGGTATGTTGTATTTCCATTTTTAGGATATTTATTATTTCTCTTCTGGTTCCTCCATGACACATTGGTTGTTCAGAAGCATGCTGTTTAATCTCCACATGTTTATGAATTTTCTAGTTTTCTTCATGAGGTTAACTCCTGGCTCCACACCCTTGTGGTTGGAAATGATGCTTGGCATGACATGACTCTTCTTACATTTATTTATTAAGACTTGTTTTGTGGCCTAACATTTGATCTATCCTGGCGCGTATTCCTGTGCACTTGAGAAGAGCGTGTATTCTGCTGCTGTCGGATGGCAAGTTCTGTCCACGTCTGTTAGGTCATTTGCTCCAACGTGTTATTTCTGGCCAGTCATGAATGATCTTGCAGTCAGTTACTTGTCTTTATGGGTAAAGACATCCAAGAGCACCATCTAAGACCCGTATACTTTGAGGAATTTCTTCCCCTCGCAGGGAAGAAAGAAATTTCTTCCTCTATTCATTCTAACCTTGGGCCATCGCATAACTTGGAGACCACATTTAAAAGACCAAACGTCCTGATGTGAGAGTCAATTTTAAAACATAGAGCAAAGAGAAGCGTGTTCCTAGAGCATATACGAGGAAGCCTATAGTACACGAGGAGTCAGAGTTACATTTACAAATTGCACAAGAATCACATGAGCTTGAGTACTTTATTATTTTCCTCAGCTGTTAAAAATGTCTTAATAAATTGAGTTGCTGCCAAAGGACAAGCTATAAAAATAAAGCCTGGCTTAAATGAAAGGTGAAGCCATTAATGTTTGTCCTGCAGCCTATAAGGCTCGAATGAGTTCCCTTCCAGCATTAGTGAACTTGAACCTTAGCTGAAATGGGGCTGTAAAACCCATTGGGGGTTTCCCTTGTTTGGTTGCTCATTAAAAGCTTTTCCTGGGAATGGCTTGATCTAAATTGTTCCATCACGAGTTCTTAGATAAAAACCAAGCGACACTGAGGATGTAAACACAACCCTTCAACAGAGGTTGGGAAGATTTTATAAAATGCAAAATGCTTCAACAGGAAGTGCCTACATGGAAGATGTTTAGGGATGGGACAGGGCAATGGTAAGCGCTGGACCTCTATATAGGGTTTCTCCACTGCAGCTCCATTGACATGTAGACCAGACAACTCTTCACTTCAGGACTGTCCTGTGTATTGTAAGATATTTAGCACATCCCTGGCCTATCTATCCACGAGATGCCAGTATCAACTTCCTCCCAGTGTGACACCAGCGATGTTTCCAGACTTTCCTAAATGTCCCTGGGGGGTCACAACTGCCCCGGGAAGAGAACCACAGCTCTAGAGAAAGGGAGACCTGGTTCAGTTCCCTCTCTGCCATTTCCCAGCTGGGGGACCTAGAACAAAGATTTGACCACACTGAGCCTTCATTTGTTCATGTGTAAAACAGGAATAATTGCACCTTCAATTGTACCGGGTTGTTTGTGAGGATTGAATTAGACGATACATGTAAAGCATTTATCTCGGCCGGCAAACAGCCTTCGCTAAGTGGTAGTTACCATCATCATTAACCACTTTGGCTTCCTAAAACGTTCCAAGCAAACAAGCCGCAGACTAGCTCCTTCTCGGCAAGAGCCCAATTATCAGGCACTTGGTCTGAACAGAGTAAACAGAGAAGCAGAAATGGCCAAAACAATCTCCCTCCTGGAAATGCATTGCTAGCGCCTCCAGATGAAAGCAGGCTCTTCTCCTACGGCGGGGCTTGTTGATTTGACCCTGGCACCTTAACTTGCACGGCCAATGCAAAACCAAGTTGCTTGTTGATAAGCGCAATACCATTTCATTAGTGACCAAACCCCTCAGTGGCCATCGGTTGTGGGTCCCCAATGCATTGCCGGCCACATCTTTTGCTTTGCTTTGATTGGGGTTTCTGAACCCTCACATTTATAGCTGCACAACTTTCCGTCTGCAGGACTGCGATGGACTGTAAGCTCCGCAAGGAAAGTGGCTCGGCTCTGCTCCCAGCTGGGTTCAAGGGCATTGACAAAGACGTTGCCTGGTTCAGAGAAAGATTTGATAAGTATTTACTGAATGATAGCAGTTCCCTATAAAGAGCATTTGTGTTCTCAGCGCCCTGAGCATGGCCCATGTGCACATTTCCAGCAGGAGACAGCTGGCTGTCGGTCTGTTCCTCAGCCTCAAGTCCTTGAGAGTCTTTAGAGCTCAGACTTAGGGATGCTCCCATTTCTCTCTCAGGACAGCAGTGAGACCAGGAATGTGTGCCCCCGGCAGGGTGACTTGGTGAAAAGACAGTGGGCTTTGGTGACTGGCTGATCCCAACACGAACACTTGCTGGGTGTGTGACCATGGACAAGTTCATTCATCGTTTTCCAACTCAGTTTCCTCCTCTACTAGAAGTGGGGATAACAAGCAACCCCGATGGTTTTGATCATTGACAGGAATGGTCATTTCGTGGCTAATAGCTATTGAATGCTAGCCGTGGGTACACACCGTCTGGTGTGATCCTTTGACTATCAAAGGACTTAGCACTATTAGCACCCCCATTTTACATATGGGGAAACAGGCTCTCTTAGCAAGCAGCAGAGCCTATATTTGATCACAGAACTTTCTGACGATCCAAGGCCCCTTGCACAATGCCTGGTGTGTGGTAGACAGTCAGTATTTATTGAATGACTTACTGAAGTAAAGAAAAGGTGAAACTCAGGACTGCTTAATACTGCTCAGTGTAAGAAAGATGTCTTCATACTCATTAGCAATTAGTACCCTATCTACTTCCCAGGACTCAGCACCTGCTGAGATATTAAACTTAGTCTAAGAGGTGACATTTGTGGGTAAAGGGAACTTTTAGGCTTTCTGAAGGCAGCAGACATTTCAGTCATAGATAGGTTCAAGAGAGTTGATTTAGGAAACCACTTGGACTCTGCAAAGGACTGTTTAGATGTCTTCTTGTCAGAAAGTGAGAATTCCCTGGCTGCTATAGTAACCCCCGAGTGATCTCATTTTGTTCAAGTCTGAACCACACCAAGGAGACAAATTGCAACCATGGTGGGCACGGCACACATGAGTGACTTGGACGCCTGGATGTAGACGCCACCGTTTTGCTAGTCACCTCCTAGGGACCCTGGACCACAGGCTATGACACAGGGCATGTATCCAATCCCTGCCCTGCCTCTCTATCTCCATACACAGGGCCTGATGACACGTTACAACCCTGGGAGGGGTGGGCCTTCCCTTGTTTCTGCCCTACATCGAGTCCGCTCCCAGTGTGGTCACACCTGGCCGCCTGGAGTGAGTTATGTTTAGGACCCAGCTTCACCTCAGTTCCTGCAGGAAGGAGAACCCAGAGGTGGCAAGGGGGGCAGCTTTCTCAGATGTGTTTGGCATGCCCCCCACTCCATGTAAACTATTTAAAAATTTCCAATCCTTCACCAACAATTAAAATCTGGGATGTTTAACACTAAGTTCTGGCCGCTTCTGAGAAAGCTGCTGGCTGTAATAATACGGGATCTCATTTGATAACAAAGGCTGCGGCTGAGCAGCAACGGCCCCCCGATGGCATTCTTCTCTCTGCCAGTCTTCCCAACCTGCTTTGCCTGTGTTACCCTGAAGACATCTGGGTTTGCAATCCTCACTAAACCCCCTATAAAAATAATGGCAATAATGGTACCTTCTATTTACTGAGTTCCCTGTATGGCCTCCAATAATTCTGACCACAGTCCAGTGAGAGGGTTATGCCCAGTATCTCTGTTTTGTAAACGGGTAACTGAGGCTCAGAGAGGTTCAGTTACTTGCTCAGGGTCACACAGCTGAAAAGTGGAAGAGCAGGGATTCAAACCAGGGTTTCCCTGGTTCCAGAGGCCGGTTCCTTCCCTAATACTGAACAGCTTTGGTTGGGGAGCAATTGTAATGGCACCCCTAGTCCCCTGCAGGCACTCCCACATAGAGATGGATCCTTGTTAGGAGTGATTTGGGGGTTAATAAGCCCTCAAATGAGCTCCATAAGGTGATAGTGATGGAAATTCCTATGCGGCTAATGCAGTTACTGCTCGGTGAGCTGTGGCCACCCGCAGGGTTTGTATCAGACTGTCACTGCCTGTTTAAATGATGGGGAGCCTTCTTAATTGACCATGGAGCCCTCACCAGGGGAGGAATCGATTGGGAGGTCGCCGTGCAGGTGAAAAAGGATGAGATGAGGGGGCTCCTGAGGTCACTGTCATCCTAATGGCCCACAGTCCCTGCCAGCCTCTTGCCTCCTTGTTCCCACAGGCCCTCCTGCGCCCACCTGCATCCCTCCCCCTCACTCCCATTGCAGAGAAGCTGCCCAGAAATGAGACCTTGGATGTGCTTTGAAGGTACGGGTAGAAATCCCACAGACAGGTAGATGATATAGAGGGAACAAGCAGCTCTTTAAAAAATAAAACCCATCTATGTACTTGGCAAGCCGTATGCGCAGAGGTGGAGGAACAACTTCCATTAAGGCTCAGAGGGAAGCCCTCCTCAGAGCCAAACAAAACCACTTCCCCAGGGCCCAGACATTCAGGCCTCTCGCCAAAGACTCCATCAGCACATCTCTTTATCCCAAGAAATGTACAAACGATCCAGACTGCCCAGAGACCGTGTTAGCTTCTCCGCCCCTCAGCCCATGGAGAATTTCAGTGCCTCAGGGTGAAGTCCAAACTCCCTGACACACGGGATCTCGTCCCTGCAGACCTTTCTCCTTTTGGGGGAGCGAACGCATGCCCGGACTAATTTGTTAGGACTCCCCTGCACTCTTCCTGGTCCCTCAGTGTTTTTGCGGCATTTGCCCTGAGAGACAGCATAACCTCTGCAGGTCAAGATGCAGTCTCATTTGTATCATGGCCCCGTGGTAACCTTGCATAGAGAGCTGAGAACCAAATGGTTTGACTGCCTGGGCATCTGGGTGGTCTTTCTCCTCTGAAGGGTGGTGTCTAGATGGTATGGTGCACACCACCTATGGGCTAAACATGAGGACAGGAGAGGACATCACTGCCCCCAGAGCCACAGGCTTATAAGTTGGACAAAAGATCTAAGCAAATGTGGTGGTCACATCATAGCCCATGGCCGAGAGGATCCAGAAAACCCCTCCAGGTGGCCCTGGCAAACACTAGATGAAGGCAACAGTTGAGCTGACTCAGAATCTTGGTTTCCAAGTCAAGTCAGCTCAAATAAACTTCCTTGCTCTACATCTTTTCCCCCTCATTCATCTATCACCAAGTTTACCAAAAGCATTTTTTTAATTTATCCAATTAGCACCATCTTCACTATTACCACCTAGTCCAATCACTACCGTTTCATACCTGAATGACTGTAATAGCCACCTCTCTGGTCACCTGATTTGACTTTTGTCCCATCGAAAACTCTTAAAATCATTCTGATGTTTTCAGAACCAAAATCAAGATTTACCATGGCCTTCAGAACCAATATTACGGCTCCAGTCCATCTCTTCAGTGGCCTCTACCCAGCTAGTACAGAGACCAAACATCTCTGGACCAGTGTGTACAGTATTCTTTTGCCTAGAACACCCTCTTTCCATGCCCATCTCTTCACCTAGGTCAGTGGTCGGCAAACCGCGGCTCGTGAGCCACATGCGGCTCTTTGGCCCCTTGAGTGTGGCTCTTCCACAAAATACCACGGCCTGGGCGAGTCTATTTTGTAGAAGTGGCATTAGAAGAAGTTTAAAAAATTTGGCTCTCCAAAGAAATTTCAATCGTTGTACTGTTGATATTTGGCGCTGTTGACTAATGAGTTTGCCGACTGCCGACCTAGGTAATGTTTACCATCCCTCCTGTACTTAAAGTTGAACTTAAGTTGAACTTCCTCAGAAAGTGCTTTCCTTATCTCTGATGCAAACGCAATCTCTCTTATTATTTTCTCATAGGGCTCCATTTTTTTCACAAGACTTAGCACATTTTATAATTACATACTTATTTGTGTGTTTATTTGCTTAATATTGACCTTTGCTACCCACAACCAAGTTCCATAATGAGCAGAACTCCTAATAAATTATTTGCTTGTTGTTGTTTATCAGTTTACTTGCATTCAATTCTAAAGCAGGTTTTATATGCACCTTGGTACTAGGAGGAAATACTTTTCAGTTTTTTCCACCACCAAGAGCCCTTTAGTTGCTTTCCCTGTCCCCACAGATTTGAGTATGAAAAGATAGTGGGTAGCAAACACTATATATTAAGTCACAATTAACTTATTTGATCACTTTACTCATCAAAGGCATGTTAATCAAAGCTTCTAATTAGTAGTAATGGACCAAGGAGACACAATCTTGACACAATTACAGCCGAAACAGAGAAACTTGACATTTACATTTGCGTCATAAATGTCCAGTTTGCCTACCTTTTCAGATATTGAAAGTAGATGTTATTTGACCTCAGACACCCTTTGTACCCTGCCTCCTGCCAGCCAGTCTTCTCCAGATACTTGCCACTGGCCGCTGCCCTGCCACAATAATCAAGTTCTGGTGGAAGGAACAACTTCGGTTTCCTTGTCTAGACTAGGCCGTCTGTTGAATGTGTTGCTTCCTTCTTCACCTACTTGAACTCCTACGCATCCTAAAAAGCCTGGCTCAGGTGTTCCCTCCACTAGGAAGCATCTCCTGACTATAGCAACAGGTTAAAGGCCCGAAGGGAGATTTCCACCTGACCTTGCTTAGAGCTTGCCTCTTGCCACCTTATCTGTAACATGCCCATCTCATTCTTTAGACTCAAAGTTAATCCTAATGCCCAATGCAATTTTGGGCACATGGTGGGTGATTAATAGAAGTATATTGAAAGGGAGGAAAAAAGCGGGGGAGGAAATAAGGAGGGAGGGAGGAAAAGAAAGAAAAAGAGAGATTGGAGTTTTTAGTGTTGGGGAAAAACAGGACATTTTGTGAGAATCCCATAACTTTGTGGGAGAGATATGGCATAAAACAATATCACTTAGTAGATAATAAGGGCAGAGATGCCTTGATAACATTAATTAGGGCTATAAGTGTCCAAATATCTTTTCTTTTTTTCTGGGAAACGTGAGACACAGAAAGTAAGGAATGAAAACTAGATTTAAACTAAAAGCACAATATGAACACTGGGGAGACCCATTTGTTAGACCAGTGGTCGGCAAACTCATTAGTCAACAGAGCCAAATATCAACAGGACAACGACTGAAATTTCTTTTGAGAGCCAACTTTTTAAAACTTAAACTTCTTCTAACGCCACTTCTTCAAAATAGACTCACCCAGGCCATGGTATTTTGTGGAAGAGCCACACTCGAGGGGCCAAAGAGCCGCATGTGGCTCGCGAGCTGCAGTTTGCCGACCACTGTGTTAGACAGTCTTCCTGCATCAACACGAGTGGGAAGGAACGCAGTGAGCCTCACCTTTGACAGCAATATCTTCCCCGAACAAAATGATCTGCGCAGAGGCCCATCTTCAGGACATTAATATCAAACAAAAGCAATCCCAAGCCAAGGGCCTTCCCAGAACTGCCCCAAATCTGAGTCTCCGAGCGGCTGTGCACAGCCCAGACAGAAACTCATATTCTCCATGACTGACCTTTGGCCCTGCTCGCCTCAGATCCTCTGAGGAGGACAAGACTGAAAGGCCAAGGCTCATTTCTGACACACGGGAACTGCAGTCACTGATTCTTGTGCTGACGTGGCATCATATTGCTAGGCAGGTGGGAGGCAGGCTCTCCCTTCATGGTCTCATTATAGCTGCCACCCTAGGGAAAAAGCCGTGAGTACCAGCCCCACTTATAGACAGTGAAAGAGGAGACTCAAGGCAGGGTGCCAGGCACTCTCAGGATCAAAAGCCCTTACTTTACCTAATGAGCCATACCATCTGGGCAAACTTGAAGTAAGGTGAGGCCGTGGTTCAATTTGGTTTAGTTCAGTGCAAAAGTCATTCTATCATCATCATCCTTATTTGCCAACACTTATCGGGCTCCTACTAAATGCCTGGCAATATGTCTCATTATCTCTTAGAATCCACACATCGGCCTTTGAGAGAGGTCCCTTTTACTTGCCATTTTGCATCTTATATATTAGGAAACCAAGGCTCAGAGAGCATACACCGTTCACCCAAACCAGACTTCAACCCAAGTCTATCTGACTTTATAGCCTGAGCTCTTACCCACTGGAGGCTATTGCTGAAACCCCCATCCCACCCCCTTCGTTTCTTCCCTTTAGCCTCTGTGGTTCCTGTAATTTTCCATCTGGTCATCTCACTTGCTGCTTCATATAATTACAGGGATCAGCGAACGATGGCCTATGTCTCGCCCACAAGCTGTGTAAATAAGGCTTATTGGAATAGCACCACGCATTATCTATGGCTACAATGACAGAGCTGAATAGTTGTAACAGAGACCACATGGCCTGCAAAGCTGCAAATATTTACCATCTGACCCTGGAGGGAAGAAATAATTCTTCAACCCTCAATACAATAGATAAGGCAAGCACTATGCTAAAAGCTTAATTTTATTATCTTATATAATTACTAAAGGCCCGGTGCACAAAATTCGTGCACAGTAGGGTCCCTAGGTCTGGCCTGTGATCAGGGCCAATCAGAACCTTCCAGCTGCCGGCCGGGGCCTCCCTTCATTCCGCATCCCTCCCTGGTGGTCAGCACACGTCATAGTGAGCAATTGAACTCCGGGTCTCCAGGTCAAACTCCAGAGGGGACAATTTGCATATTAGGCATTTATATATATATATAGATAATTGTTTATGTGTGTACAGTGGTTACTCTTATAAATCCCACTTTATCAATAAGGAAACTGAGTCTCAAAGAACTCAGAGCTAGTAAATGATAGAGCTGGAACTCAAAACACAGGCAGTCGGGCTCTCCATAGACTCTGATCGATCGTATGATGCTAAGGGAGATATGGCCCTGCCCAAGAGGAGCCCAGGTGAGGAAGAGATACTGGCCGCCCAGCTGATGAGTGCCTGGGTGGAGGAGAGCTGAGTGGGGCTGTGGGGTCTTGGGGTTTGTACACTTGCTTATGCTGGTGGCAACTGGGACACACAGGGAGCTTGGTGGCAGGTGAAAGTCACTTCTGACAAGGGCAATATTCCCCCAAATATGCTGAGAATTGCTTGGCCAAAAAATTTCCTAATAGTCTTTATCTTGAATAATAATCTTAAAAAGTAATCTGGTTGCTCTGCGCAGCCTGCCCCCTAATTTCTAAGTGAGTAGCCTTGTAGGGAATGGTTTTTGTTAGAGTTGTTTACCCAGATTCAAGGGAGAAAGGCTGGCTCTTCCTCTGAGAAGCTGCTCCTCCATGCCATAGACTGGGGGACTAGGAGACTGGCCTGGGATGCAGGGTCATCTCTCAGCTCCCTGACAGCACAGTGGACCTCCCCACATGGCCCTGAGAGGTGGCCACCTGCACAAACATTAGCTTGAACAGGGAGCTCGCACCTTCCCGGGAAAGTCCACCACATGGTTGGATTACTTCAGTTTGAGTGAATTTAGCTTTTAGCTGAAACTCAATTTGTCTTCTCGAGGCATTCGACCATGGAGTTCTGGTTGTTTTCAGAAGCATCGCAGAACAATGCTACTCCGCACTGATGTTGTAGCGAAGTCTTCAAATGGAATGTCATGTTCCCCCTAACCATTTCCCTTTTCTGGGTTAAAGAGCTCACATTCCTGCAACCATTTTTACTGTGATACTTTTCAAACGTCATCAGAATTCTCTTTTCTCTTAGAGTTTAGGCCTGAAATCTGAGACTTGTTAACAAATTCGTAATGAATATACTTATGATAAGTTTTTCTTAGAACTAAAGTCTCTAGTGATGAAATAATATACTTCCCAGCACTACTAGTGATAATGGTGTCCCCTCTGGTTTCCCTTTTCACCATGGTTTACTAGGAGGCTCACATCAAGGTTGAGGCTCAGTTTTCCCTTCTTCCCTAACTTTATTGTTTGCCTCCTATCTTCCATCAGTTACTATTGCCTTTGGTTTTATAGCATTGATTTTTATTGTAACTATCTCACACATCCACTTCTGTTTTATCAGTCCTCATACCCCCTCGGTGCAGTATCTGGATGAATGATAAACACTTGCATTTCACTGGTGAGAGTTTGAGTGGCACAACTGGTGAGTGATGGAAGTCTTTGCTGGTTCTCACACTTTGATCATAATGATGATGATGCCAAGAATAATGATACTGGTCATGATAAAAGGAGCCAACATTTACCAAGTGCCTCTGGCCTGACGGGTACCTTTTCTGAATGCTGTAAAGCATGACTTCATTTAAATCTTACAACTTATACAGTAATATTACTAGCCGCATATTACAGATGAGGAAACCAAAACGCAAAGAGGTTAAATGCTTTAACCTACTCCATAAACTCAGAAAATACCAGAGCCAGCTAGAAACCTAGGCTGTCTGTCTTCAAAAGGTGTGCCCTCGTCCACCAGGCCATACCACCTAATGATCAAAACACTGCAAGCTGCTCTCCATGGACTTACGGGGTCCTGGCCCTGCAGGCGAAGAGAGCCATTCACAGCAACCCTGGACCCGTAAGGTCCTGGACCTCATCACAGGGAATGCTGATGTGGCTCGGGGGGTGGGGGGGGTGGCTCACTATTGCCCCCCACAGCAGTGGTGTCTGGCTCCCTCTCATCTGCCTGCCTGGCC
The DNA here is from genome assembly GCA_026230045.1 of Corynorhinus townsendii. Taxonomy (NCBI): domain Eukaryota; kingdom Metazoa; phylum Chordata; class Mammalia; order Chiroptera; family Vespertilionidae; genus Corynorhinus; species Corynorhinus townsendii. The sequence continues at coordinate 165,376,045 of JAPDVU010000006.1, read as the reverse complement.
CCCAATCCTGTGCCCCATCCAGCAAGCCAGGCTCTAACAAACCACTGGGATGCAGTCATCGGCCCAGCAGGGATCATGGAGGGCAGCCAGGCTTAGCTTGAGACCATGTGTACAAAGGTCCATGTTCCAGCGAGGCAAGGTGGAGAGGGGGGATGGGGACAATGTCCGCGTGAGGAAATAGGAAGAAGGAAGGAAGCCAAGAGGTCTGCTGGCTGATCCTTACCATACCTATTACGTGCCAGATGCTTCATGACATAAGCCAAATAGTCTCATTCTAAAATGAGGAAACTGAGCTCACGGGGACCAAGTGACTTGTTCTAGGTCATTCAGCAAGTAGAGGGGTAAACACGGGAATAGCTCTTTGTAGGAAAAAGGCCCCATCAAATAATTATATGTCATTGCAGGAGATAGAATACCACCCCTGCTGCTGGGGGCTGTAGTTAGAGTAGGGTGTATGGAGAGAGGGCATAACCCCCAGTGGCTGGAGTTGGGGTCATGATGGGATACTGTGGGGGCTTCCGGAGGGAACCTCCACTCAGCAGGAGAGGAAAGATGAATGCCCTGCCTCTCTCCAGGATCGGGGCAGGAAGAAGACTTGGTGAGTGCAGGTAGCTAGGTGAGGACCTCAGAGCCCTAGTGATGGGGGCTGCCCATCTTCATGCCTTTCTCCACCTCTTACCCTGGAGCATGAGAAGGGGGCTGGAGCTGGGTGCAAGCTAGGCAGCTGCTTGAGATTTGTCACAACCCCTGTAGGGACTTTCAAATCCTGGGATGTTGCCCTGTCTCTGTGTGACCCCGGGGCCCAATGCATAGTGGTAATCATGGTAAAAACAGAACAGTGGCAACCCCTGTTTATTGAGCACCTACTATGTGTCACCCACGATACTGGCTGGGCACACCATTTGCTGGTCTGAGCAATGAGGGATGGGCTCATTAACAGCACTGGAGTCCTGTGCCCCTGCAAACTGCTGGCTGCCCCCGAGTTCTCAGCGCATCTGTGATTAGATCAGACCATCAACTTCCCCCTGCTCTGCTCCTTGTGAAAAGTCTGCAGTGTAGGCAGAGATCCAGAAGCGGGGAGCCTTCACTGCAGCTGCCTGCCAATGCTGTGCGGCACCGAGGTGGATGGAGCACTGCGGATTCCAGGGCTTGACAGTTGTCCCTGGCAGGTGTGCTGTGTGTGTTGCTGTGGGCGCTTCTGCTGGCCCTCACCCCAGGCACCGCTGACGGCCACTGGCCTCCCTCCAGGCCCCATGGAAGCTCCTAACCTAATAAAATTTTGAGGTCCTTTTGGTCCTGCCAGACCACGCCCATCTTGGGCAAGTCTCTCTCCCCACTATGGTTTCCTCATCTGCAATATGGGAGTCATCGAGCCTGGTCCTGGTGGACTTGGTGTGAGGCCAATGTGGGCCGGTGAGTCTGAGACGCTTCGGAGGCCTTGGCAGTGCTTTTAAGGAGCAGAGGGTCCCGGGAGTCATTTTTCTTTTGAGTATAAGTTCTAGTATTTTAATCAACCAAATGTGCCTGATTGGATTACACAGGAGCATAGATTTCTCAGAGTGGGAAGATTTTCCAATTTTATTCTTAACAGCTTTGGCTGTTAAGTCGGAGTGCAAACTCCGACTAATTAAGAGGGGAAACAGAGATCCCAGGTGCCCCAAAAACAAAGAAGAGGATGCTCAGATGGAGTTCCCCACCTTCTTCCACTGCAACTGGGTCCTCCCCATGTTAGACGGGAAGTATCATCACCTTGATGTTGAAAAGGAGCCTTGCAGAGTCCTGGGCCAGCTCAGCGCCCCGCTAGAGCACCCGTGTCCAGGCATGCAAATCCCTGCCTGCCGAGCTTCTTGCTGGCTTTTCTGACTTGAGCTGATGGAGCGGGGGGTGAGACAATCACTGCTGTGTCCCCCCTGCCACCCGACACACTGTTATTCCTTTGATGTCAAATCCTAAAGGCTCTTTTCCATGTCTGAGCAGGCAGCTCCCCTAGCGTCTGGCCCCAGGAAGAGGAAATCAGATCCGTTAAAAGTCTAAGGAGCATAACCTAAAAACACGGTAAGAAAATGTCCCCAGTGATGCAGTGGGTAGGAATGCAGGGAGAGACACCAGAAAGGCCTCCTGGAAAGAATTCAGAGCCGAGTACAACACAGAGCTCCCTGCTTCTCCTCTAGGAGAAAAGGCGGGGCCAGCTGGTCAGCCACTGCATCTGCCGGTGGTAAAGCTTTTCCCCGGGGGAGAGCAGGCTGGAGGTGACCTTTCAGAAGTAGCAGCAGGAGCATCCAGTGCCTCTGGCCCGGAATGTGGGACCCAGAGAACTGTCCCTGCAGGGCCAGTCCCTGAGGTTTGTAGGAGAGGCAAATCCAAGAGAGACTGAGTTCCCATCTTGACACTGAACAGCTAAAGGCATGAATCGCTGACCCAGAAGCACTTTCTAAAGACACAGAGAGAAGGAGGAGGCAAGAGGGAAGAAAAGAAAGGGAGAAGGGGACGAGGATGCTGAGGCAGGGGTGTGACAACGCGGGACAAGGGAGGCGGCAGGGTGAAGAGCTGGGGAGGAGGTGGAGAACAGAATCGGGAGGAGGCAACGTGTAGGAGAAAACAGGCCAGGGGGGAAGCAGAGGGAGAAGGAGGGGGAGAGCGAGGGGGAGACGGGAGCGGGAAATAGAGGAGAGAGAGGAGGGAGAGCCGAGGGCGAAGGTTTCAGGGGGATTTGTAGCAGCTCCGCTCTGAAGCTAGGCTGTGGGTTCAGTGCTTATTATGTTTACCACACGCTCCTCTCTGCTGATTTCCATGCCTGGAACCTTTTATGATTTTTTAATAAAAGGAAGAGGTGAAGAATGAGATTGCGAATGAAGAAGGGGCTGAGGAGTAATATCCTCCCTGGGTGTGTGACGAATGTAATCGGAGGGCTAGAGCGGGAGGAAGGAAGGAAACAGTGTTGGTGGCCTCCGGGCACGGGAAGCCGGTCTCTCCCCGAGGCCCGGTTCTAAAGGAGGCACCTGTCCCTGAACCAAGTGGAGGCCATGGTCCCGCCACCATCCCCGCTGCCCTGGAGGACAGAGGCCTGCACCGCAGCATCGTGTTCCACTGCTGCCTGCAAACTCAGTGGGTGGCCTGAGAGTTCAGCAACGTTCCCTGAGCTCCTGCCCTGCGGGAGACCGTGCTGGGGGCAGGGATACGAGACAGCGTCCCTGTTCTGGAGAACGCTGTAGGTAGAGAGGGGAGCTCAGAGCCTCTGTTTCCCCAGCTGTCGAATGAGAGGGCTTGTCTCCGTGGCTTTCACACCGAGCTTGCGGGGAGCCCTGGGGTTCCAGGTGTGGCTCAGAGCGACCGGGCGTGCACTGCTTCCTGTGTTTTCTAGAACAGCTCGGCTTTATTCTGTCTCTGATATTAGGATGGGGCTCAAGCTTGGATTGAGAAATAAGATCCCATTGCTAAAGGAGAACTGAAAACCACTGAATGGGACGTCCCCCAAGGCGTAAAGTTTTGAAGTTCTCTGTTCTATTTCTAAGGTTGGATGACTCCTTGAAGACACGAACTATAAGAATTCATTCACTCATTCTTTCAACAAATGTCTACTGAGGCTCCTCAGTAAATGGGACAGAGACAGCCAATCAACAAATAAACCAACAAGCGAATAGGACAGAGGGCCATGGGAAGGAGGGGAGGCTGGGGAGGGCCTCCTGGAGATGGCATCCTTGGAGCTGAGGCTTCCTGGGTGAGGAGACCAGCCTTGGAAAGGGGAAGAGCAGTCCAGACAAAAAGGAGCAGCCCGCAAGGAGGACAGATGACGAGAATGAATGGGGCATGTCCAGGGTCGGGGACCAGGTCGGAGAAAGGAAGGGGCAAGTGGCAGGAGATGAGATGGGGGTGGGTGGCGAGCAAGGCCAGGTGATGCAGGGTCTTGCAGATTTTGTCAAGACTTTGGGTTTTAATTTAAATACAACGGAGTGCCTTTGGAGGGTTTCAGAGAGGGGCCTGGTATGATCGGATTAAATTTTATAAATATCGCTCTGACTGCCATGTGGAGGGTGCATGGTAAAGCGGACGAGGCTGGAGACCTCACTTTTGGTGGCACAAATAAGAGATGATGGAGACTTGGGTACAAAGAGCAGAAACTGAGAAAAGGAGAAACATGGCGTGTTTAAAAACTGAGATTTCATGATCACTGTATCTTTCTAGGCTCCAAATATATGGGTTTTGATTATCGTTTGGTGCCTAATTCTGCCCCCAAGTCAACCTACACTGAGTAATTCCAGGAGGCAAAAAGAAAGCCAGTTCCCTTTGGCTTCTTGACCATTTGGGGGAAATGCAGATTCACACAGACCCTCCCTCCCCCCGCCCCCCGCCCAAATTTTATCAGCCCCTCTGCTCCTTATTGAGAAAGCTGCTGAGGCAACTTCCAAATTGAAAAGACAAAGTCTTGGACCACAGACATGAACTCTGATATCAGATGGGTATGCAGTGATACGCGCCAACATCTGACCACCAAGCAGCTGAATACAGGTGGAAGTGAAGGGAACTTTGATGTGAAGAACCACAAGACCCAGGAGTACGCAATCAGTAGTTATTTGTATGGTGCCTCCTACAAACTTATACTGTGGAAGATATAAAAGTATAAGACATATTCCTACCCTTTAAGAATGCAGCCAGAGACAGATAGAGAGAGAAGAAGAACACATCCTCTAGGTGGGGAAACATGAGGAACACATTCAATGGTAAGATATCTGCCTGGCTAAATCTGGGGAGACATCTGATGGGCCAAATGAAGTGGGAAACTTGGGGTCTCCACTGGAATCCTGAGGCTGGCACCAGGGTTTGGGTTCCAGTCCTGACTCTGTGACTCAGGACAGGCCACCTAACTCTTCTGCAGCTGATTCCACTTCTTTAAAACTGGGGTAAAGCTTCCCAGCTTGCTTAGTAGGGATTACAAGGAATTTGAAAATGCTTCGTACATTGTAAAGTGTGATATAAATAGGCAGGGTTATTATTACTGACTTGAAATACAGAAGGAGAAAGGAGATAGCAAGGTGTCAGCAAATAGAGCTTTCCCTGGAAAACAAAAACCTAAGCAGATTTCTCCCGCTCAAAAACCACCGCCCAAAGCAGGGGTTGGTAAGCTGTGCCTGCCCCCAACCCCCAGGCCAGATCTGGCCTGACGCCTGTGTTATAGATGAAGTTTGATTAGAATACAGTCACAGCCATTTGTTATCATATTGTCTGTGGCTGGGTTCTTGCCACACACAGAGTTCAACAGTTGTGACAGAGACTGTAAGGTCAGAAAAGCTGAAAATATTTACTATCTGGCCCTTTAGAGAAAAAAAATATTGCTGACTCCTGAAGTAAAGGCTAAAGCGTAAATCCCATTTAAAATGTAAGTGCCACTGAGGCTTGAAGCCGGATCTAAATACATGAGATGAATCATGCAGCTTCCTCCATCCACGTCATCCCCTACCCTGTACAGCATTATGCACCACCGCCTAGGTACTGGCTCTATTTGAGGTGGCTCTTCAAGGCCCCTTCTTAGTGCTGTAATAGTACTCAGGTCTTACTCATTTCTGTAATCTCCACCATGTTTGTCACAGTGCCCAGGTCATAGCAGCTTCTCAATATGGTTTCACCAAATTCAATGAGTCATGGACAGAGCTAGCAGGATAACTAAATGACAGACGTATTTCCTTCATCCTATAGATCTAGTGATTGTATATCTTTGAAAGAGAAAGCAAGCTGGAAATGGATTAATTTGTTGTTTAATAATTAGTTACACAAATATTTATTCCATGCCAACTATGCAACTACTCCATGCCAACTATACAGCTATTCCATGCTATAGAAGCTAAGGCAAATAGGTAATAGGGGATTATACTCATTCCTTTGACAAGAATTCACTTAACACAGGCTCTGTATCAAGCTGGGTGTAAGGGCCAGGGGTTCAGAGTGGACAGTGACCAGTGTCTGCCCTCAGGAGCTTACAGTCTAATTGAGGAGGCTGAAGGTCAACCACTGTACAGGGAGGTAATCGCAATGCCAATGCGGTACATGAAGTATGGACACGGCAGGGAAAGGGCAGGATTCCTGGGAATGCCATCCTTGTGCATTGCATCCTGAAAATTTACTCACAGTTTACTCCCCAGAGGGAAAGTGCAAGGAGCAAGATACTCTCATGAGTATCTCATGGTCCCCGTTGGGTTCTATCCATTAGTTCTTTCTGATGAGCTAACATGGACCATGCCGGCCCTGTTATGTAGATGATCTGATTTAATCCTCACAATAACTCTATGGGGTTTTACAAAGGCCAAGGCACTTGTTCCAGGCCAACAGTCAGGAAGTGCAAGATGCTAGTCCAGTCAACCATAGGCTAACGCCTATGCACTCAGTCTTTCACTGTAGAGCCTAAAAGCCACAGCAGAGAGCTGGGAGTCTATTCCAGAGAAAGTCCAAAGTTTAAGCCCTGCAATGACAGTGCTAACTGTTTCTGTAGCTACCAAGTGGACACGCTTTCATGAGAACCATCCAACGTGGACCACACATAGTTCATGGCTGGACCATAAACAGTCGCTGGTGTTCAGTAAGTCAACAATCAAGGGAGGGGAGAATAAAATGCCACAGCAATAACAATAAAAAGATCAGCAACAACTCTCAGACACGGGGTGTGCAACGGGCTGCCGCAACCACCTCCGGGGAGCGATTCTGGACCCTGGCCAGGATGTTAATTAAGCCCTAACCACCGAGGCCCAGGGATCCCCCTATCAATTAGTGGTGAGCTGGAGCCTGTGGGACCTGAGGCCTATAAAAGGCTATTCCCTTTAGCCAGGTGGACTCCCCAGAACATGTCTATGCAAAGGTCCTGGGAGTCAGTGGCGCAGAAGAATTGGAATATAAATAGGAAGCTTTTTAAGTGAAATTTTCTGTATTATATTTACTATGCTTCCTAGGTTATGTCCAAGACACAAGAGTTTCCATATTCACTTAATTGTTCAAATGATCACGTTTAACTTTTCATTCTTTATGCATACCAGAGGTAGTGTAAAACCAATACATATATGGGAAAATGCCAAATTTTAAATAAATTGCATAATAAGAAATTGTTCTCCCATTTCATCAGCAATGATGGAAAAAAAAAAATCATCAGAAACTGACCAAACACAGTGACAAAGAGGGTCTGCTAAAAAGGTGTCTCATGCAGTAATAGTGGGGTTAATAGAATTTTCTGGAAGGAAAAGTGATAATATCAACAAAATGTAAAGTGTATGGGTACTTTAACCCGCTAATTCTTCTTCTAGGAATTTACTCCAAGGTTCACCAAAAAAAATGTTACCTACAGGATTATTCATAATACCAAATATTTAGAAACAACCTCATACCCACAAAAAGATACCATTTAAAAAAACCATGGTATAACTAGACAACAGAGTCTGGTTCGCCTACTTAAAAGGAGGGTGTGAATCTATTAGCCATAATATAAAACTTTCTCCATGCTGTTCAGTTTTTTTAAAGGCTTCCCGTGAGCCTGCATGGGAGCGCGATGTGCGTGCCTGGTGACCTGAATCGCATGCATACAGAGTGGCTCTTTATGGATGGTGAGATTTCAGATGACTTTTTTGCTAATCCTCATTATTTGAATGTTTGCAATGCACATATAATATCTTTAAAAATAGAAAACCAACTGTTTTTGAAGCTCAACAGAAAACATCTCAAGGGTGCATAAACTGCTGGAGATAAAGCAGGGCTAAAACCAGAATAATGGCTGACTTTCAGAAGGAAAGCGGGGAGGGACTTTGAAACCTGCCTGACAGCCTTGCACCAGAAGTCCCTTCCCAGTCCTGGAAGAGGCAGAAAGTGCAGTGGTCAGGATCCTGTGTGCACGGTCAGTCCTCGAGTTCAAATGTCAGCTCTGGCACTTACCAGGTGAATGACTTGGGGCAAATTACTTAATCTCCTGTGCCTCAGTTTCCTGACTTATAAACAGAGATGCTGATAGTACCTGCCTCTATGAATGTCACAAGGATTAAAGAAGAAAGTCAATGAAAAACAGCTGTCACAATGCCTAGCACATAACAAATGTTCATTAAACATTAGCTTATGACCACTGTAGTCAAAGTGAGTTAACTTTACCAGAACTAAACACTAATGAACAGGAAGGGAGAGGGAAAAGGTGGAGGACAATAACCTAAATAAATCCACAAAAGTAGACAAATAAATATCTAGGCTCTGCAGCACAAGAGAAGTAGCAGGGCCTCATGACAAGCTGACAAGTCATTTGCATTATAGATGGATCCTGTTCTCTTACAGGTCCGGCCACTCACTGCCCCACAACGCTGGGTTAGTTGGTCCTTCTCAAGGGAGCCAGGAGCAGGGAAAGCTGAAATTGCCCTGCTCATTACCTAGTAATCCCTGAAGAAAGAAGAAGACTCTAAGGCTGAGAACCATAGACAGAATGTGCACTATTTTATGACATTCATTTTCTTTTAAAACTCTTTGGTCAGCCCAGGCATGCTTCCAACTTGTCTGACCCAGTGTGATCCCTTGAACTTGTAGTGAATAGGTTCACTTTGCCATGTAGGGGATAGTCCCTTGCAGCTCTCTAGGCCTACAGGGGCCTTCTCATTTCTCAAATCACTGATATCATCTGTCTGCACTCAGGGCGGATCCCAAGGGGACAAAGTCATAGCCTCACGGCTAAGAACCCAAGCTTTGGAATCGGAGATATCTGGGTTCACATTTCAATTCCTTCACTGAGTGCTTACTCTCTCTGAGCCTCAGCTTCCCCATCAGTACACCTGAAAGGTTATGTTGTAAGGATTGAGTGAGATCATGCAATAATGAAAAGGCTATGGAGTGTAGAGGTTCAGAGTAGGGAATGAATGAGTTCCAGCTTAGAACAGCTCCGGGCACATTAGTGAGTTCTCAGTAAATGAGTTGTTATGATTAATGCGTGGAAAGCCCTCAGCACGGTAAAAATAAGTGTTCAATAAATGGTAACCGTTATTGTTACAAGGCACACTTCCCAAAGAGAATTTTATGCACACTTATCTCCTGGAAAGCAATTTAAAAAATGAAGACGTTAGGGAAGATCTTGTCCCCAAGGAAACGCTACAGTCATAGCAGAGAGAACTCACTGTCCTGTTGCCCTAGCACCCCGTGCCCAGGCTCTCCTTTGCTTCCAAAGGACCTTCACCCAGCCATCCGCTCTATGAACACATGCCCGTGAAGCACCCACAATGAGTCCCAAGGAGGGCTGGGAATACCCACGGTGCCTCTGGCCCTGCCACCCTGGAGCTTACGGGGTAGAGGCACATCAAATGAATACGCACGCACGCGCGCGCGCGCGCACACACACGATTATTTAAGGATGGCTGCAGTTGGTATTATGAAGTATGTGATGGGAAGGTGTAATGGTCTATCGCTGGAGGTGTACATGAGGGAGGAGTCCTTGGGAAGGCGCCCTGAGGAAGTAACATTTCAGCTAGGACTTCGGGGATGAATAGGAGTTGGCTGGCGATGCCCAGGAGTGAAGGAGGAAATGACCAGGCAGATGGGCATTTAGCTCCGAGGCCCCGCAGCCACAGGGTGACGGGGTAACAGAAGGCAGGACAGTGTGATTGACTTGCTCCCAGACCCTCCACTCAGCAGCACCCCACTGGGTGGATGGAATTTGGAGAGAATCTCAGGTCCTCAGCAACTGCACTCTCAGTTGTCGTCTCTTCCCTTTCAGCCTCTCCTTGCCCGCTGGCAAAGACAGCCGAGCCTCAGACCCCCAGTGCCGGGGCCAAGGGCCAGCCTTTCTCCGCTTAGATTCCCAGAGGCTACAGCCACGGATCACTTGCCCACCTACGAACCTGAGCCACAGTGTGACCCACGACAGGGACTCTGCCCTCCGCATGGCTTCAGATGCCTCACGCCTGTCCTGCTCACACCCCACCGGGTTTTGTGAGGCCGTTTAGGAAGATACGTGTCGCCCCGCTGCAGGAAAGGGGCAGAGTATGAAAGGACACAATGGTTCTGAGGGCGGGATCTGTGATTGACAGAAACGGGGCGGCTCCCTTCGGGGCATCATGGATCATCAAAGAAGCCCACCCCCAGGCCACTGATTTCTCCGCCTGTTTACATGCCCTGGCAAGAAGAGGTGTTTAAGTGTCCTGTGGTTTTACACTGGAAACTGATGCTCCGGGAAAGGAGGCCGCCTGTGCCAGACGTAGCAGGTCTCTTTTGGAATTCACACATTGGGAGTCTGGCGCTTATCCCCTAAATGGTACTTTCGTTGTCTTTTTGTTCAAGGCGGCAAGCTTTTCCCAGGATCGGAGCCGCCTGCCAGCCTCTCTTGATAAACAGCCCACCAGCTCTCCTGGTAGATTGGATGTTTAATAATTAGCCTAACTCATTGTTTATCTAAGCGGCAATTATCGCTGCAATGAAATAATATTGTAACGGCAGGGGAAGCATTGCGGATAGCTCCCGAGTGGAAGCCACGGGCTGGGGATGGCCCACACGGCCTCCTCCTCTCCGAGGAAAGGGCCGCTCCCTCTCGGCTGGCAGATCTCTGTGTCTGAGATGCCAGCACCGGAGGCTGCTCCCAAGACCTAAGGACATGTGCCCAGGACACGTGTACGGTCCCAATCCTGTCAACTGAGGCTCAATGGCCCAGCAAAACACGAAAATGCGCCCGGTGCTGTTGAAGCGGAACAGCCTGGAGTCGGTGGCGTTCGCGAAGCAGCCGCACCACCGCCGCAGCAAGTCTCAGCAGGTGCGGTTCAAGGAAGATGGGACCAGTAAGCCTCCGCCTGGCCTGGCTGGGGTGGACGTCCACACGACCGAGGACCCGGCTGTGGTGGGCAAGACCCAAGCACCCAGGCACCATCCCCTCCCCGCCTACTCGCTCTCCTTGCCCCGGTCCCAGAAGGCAGGGGGCCTCCGGAACATGGCGATCCAAACCTCCCCCAGTCTCAGGAAGCATTTCCCGATCTTCAAAAGGAAGAGACTCACAGCCAGTAAGTCCCTGGTGGAAATGCCAACCGCATTCCAAAGTGCCATCCAGGTCAACGGCAACCTCTCGGAACAGGACATGGTGGCTACTGACCTCGCCTGCCTACGGCTGGCGCAGCATCTTGAGGACGGGCCTCGCAGGGTCCAGGTCTCGCACCCGTTTCTCCCTCGAATGCCCAAGGTGCAGAGCAACGGGCCGGTGAGCATATGCTTGGAAGCAGGGGCTGGGAGAGCCTCGGAGAAAGCAACCGCTGCCATTCAGGTCCCAGATGACATCTATCACAGCCCGACCTGGGCAGCTGGAGAGCCCGCTCTGAGCCACGACAGGCCCGCAGAGGTAAGCAACTCCATGCACCCTTTGGCGGACCTGTGTCCAGGTGAGGGGCGAAGAGTGCTGCCGTCAGATTCAGAAAGACCGCCCTCCTGCTTGAATGCCACCAGCGGTGCCAACCCCATGCCAGGCACAGGGAAACTGAAACCTGAATCGCTTTTGCCCAAAGACAACTCGGGTGACACAGACTTCGGCCCACTGTCACCTCTGTCAAAGGAAGCGTGTGTTCCCTCACCTCCACGGACTCACGGCTCGCCCTCGCCAGGCGCCCACGGGCAGCCAGCCCATCCAGGAGGGGCTTCGGGCTGCTCGTCATCGAGCAGCAATCACCAGGACCTGCCGTCACTCCAGCCGAACCACCCATCCGAAGCTGGCCCTGCGTGTCAGGAGCGGACAGCAAGGAGCCCCACCCAGGCGGACACCCTGGAGTTTCGAAATTGTCCGGGAAACGATCACCTCCCGTCCTCGCGTCCGAGGAGGGAGAGCAGACCTCAGAGCCACAGGGAGATCAGCCAGATTCACCTGGCCCGGGGCGAACTCTGCGACCTCCAGGGCAGGCTGCAGTCCGTGGAGGAGTCCCTGCACTCGAACCAAGAGAAAATCAAAGTCCTTCTGAATGTGATCCAAGACTTGGAGAAAGCTCGGGCTCTCACCGAAGGGTAAGGCGATTTGCTTTTTGTATTAAAAACTACTTGGGTCCAGTGGTTTGCCAGGAGAGGAGCAGACAGCGAGAGAGCATTGGTGTCCGTCGGTAAAATGTCCCCCCCAAAATGTCTGCGTTTCAGTTGTTTCCCCAAATCCTAAGCAATGGCCTCCCTTAATTCCAACTGGGCTTCATTCAATTCTAGGCTTTGGTGGACTCCCACGGCTATTTGTTTTTCTTTCCAAATACCAACAGACCAGAGACAAGGGGGCCAGGAAGCGGCGGGGCCTAAAAGGATTGTTAAGATGTGGGTCCAGTTGATAGATGGTGGGGGGAAGGGAGAGCCCACAGGTACTACCCCCACCCAGCCTCGAAGCAAGCGGCTGCGTTTGCAAAGGATTTGGGTTATTTGTGTGTTTGTCACAAAGGATGCGAGGTGGCCACCAAGCTGACTGTTGACCTTGCCCTCCCCTGCCCAGTCTCAGGGTGGGGGCCGGGCCATCGCTGACCAAGGCGGCAGAGACTGCAATGAGCTCACAATTCTGCGGAGAGAACAAGCCCCACGGTGCTTTCCTGGGTGACTCAGCACCAGCCTGGGCAGGGGAGGCGGGTACTTATTTAGGTGTGACGTGTTTGTCCCTCGAAAAGGCGCTCCCTGAAGCCTGAGAGGAAGGAATGGTGACGCTCATCCACACAAGGGAAGGAGAGAGCTGAGGAAATTAAGTGACATCTGCTGATAGGAATCAGAGCCAGCATTGCCTTGTGAGAGAACAGCACTGAGGTGGCACACACTGGTCTAAGGGGTTGGGAGTCTTAACAACCTCCCCCCACTCATTTGCGAAGTCCCTCCGTGTCCCTTCTGTCACGAGGGGTGAAGAAGAGCAGGCTCATCCCCAGGATTGTTGTCAGCGTGAGGAAACCCGCAGATGTGAATGTGCATAAACGTGTGTAAGCCCTCTAGAAACACGAGGTCCCATTATCATGGCTCCTTGTGTATTTGTAGTGGTCACGCGGGTTCAGGGCACGGCTCTCCTGGGAGGGGCAGTGCCACACTGCGGGAAGGAGTCAGTAGGCTGCGTGCATCCCCTGGGACTTTTGCCCATAGATTTATCCAGCAAATGCTCTATCTTGCAGGCGCAACTTTTATCGAACCGGCCAAGATCTCAACAATTGCAGTACCTGCCAGAACACGGCGTGCATCATATACAGGTACCTGGCCACAGCGGAGGCCGGCTGTGGAGCGCGGAAGCTACGGGTCCACAGAACCTTCTCGTAAACTCCCTTAGAGGCAGGAAGTCAAGAGAGAGGCAAAGACAGGAGGCCTTTCAATACCCGAGACTTAAATATCAAGGTGTTTAACTGTGAAACGTTAACATCTGGTTCTAAGGCAGGCATGGCTTTGCTTTCTTACAATAAGGCCTCTGAGCACATCCTTTTGATAATGATCCTACACTGACTGAACACTGAGTGCTGGCACCTTGCCGAGCTCTGCGTGCACACTGGCAACTCATTTCAAACTTTTACCTTATGAGGTAGGCATTCATGTCCCTGGGGAAGTTAAGCCCCGTGACCCGGCTCACATACAGCATTTTCAGAGAAGGGCTCAGGCTCAGGACTCAAGTCCAGACCTTTCTGATCCCCAAACCCTGTGGTCCCGATTATTGCCCCTCAATGCCTCTTCCTCAACAGCAGCTAACAGGCCAAGCACTTACTATCCGTCAAAAATCATGCTCAGCACTTTGCATTTCTAAGTGCATCACTTCCTTCCAGCAGGGGAAAGACTGCTGCAATAAAGTGGGTTTTTATAATAGAAGGAAAGCATCATATAATAGTGAGGACAGTCAAAACGCCCAAGTCTGGGGCTCAGTTTCTTCATCCATAGCGTGGGGACTATTATCCCCGTACAGAGTTGCCACAAGGAGCAAATGGGGTAATATATGTGAGTGCCTTCTGTGACTGCAGAGCTCTGCACCAATCCAAGGCTTATTATCGTTATTACTGGAAAGATCAATGCCCCCTGCGCGGGAAGCCCATTTCAGTGGCCTGGTGGAAATGCAGTCAAAAGCAGTCATTTCAGTTGATGGCATCTAATTCTGACAAAAGTGTATGGTTTTGCTTCCTCTGTTACGTTTCTCTTGGATGAAAAGGGCAGCCCAACTGGGTTGCCTGTGTCTTCTACATTCTCCTCATTCTCTCCAGCAGAATCCCGAGATTTTGTCCTAGTAAGGGATGGGAGGCCTGGCGGTCAGAAGGCCCCTACACTGAGGCAGGGCCTTGGGCATTTCTTTCATCGAAATGCCAGTTCCTTTCACCTAGGAGCCTCAGAACTACATATTTTCGCCAAATGGCAGAATCTTTAGGAGCGAGCACAGAAAATGCCCTTTACCCTGGTGCGAAAGATCCCCTGCAATACTCCCCTGGGAAAGGCAGGGGGCATTGTAAATAATAAGTAGGCAGGCTCATCCATTGTCACCTTTTTGCTCCCTTCTGTTTTAAACATCTATCTTAAGCAAATGTTCTAAGCTCTAGGAAGACAAAAATTATTAAATGTCTAGACAGCTAGGCAGGACAAAAAAAAAAATCTATTCATCATAAACAATAATTATGTTTAACTAATCTCCATGCAAATTTCGCATAGTCTCTTTTCTTCCTCAGCCAGATGATGTATTTTCCATTACCTTAAGATGACTTTTTGTTTCGCTTATGTAAATGAAAAGGACAAGTGGCTGTTGCCCAGGCTACTGTGAGTTTCATGGCCTGGCTGTGGGCAGATCAGTTCTGACCCCTGAGTTACCTCATCTGAACAATTAATGAGGGCCTTTAATTAGATGCTCCCTCCGGTCCCTTTCAGTCCTGACATTCGGGTGTTCTGTGCTCAATTAAAACTGGCAATATTTGGTTACACTATAACCTTCCCACAAGTCTGAGAATGTTTGCATTTTCCTGTAGCTACTTCAAACATCCCCAGCAAACAGTCTAAATTAATTTACACCCCTGGAAAGGTTAGCAAACCTTCGTGCACACGTCCCTTCCCAGTTTTCCCAAGAGGAGCAGCCACTATGTATATCCACTCCTCATCACCATTTAGAGCCAGTCTGTCCTCGCCGATAGTATCTGTACCCTTGTATCTAAACCATTGCGAAGGAACAAGCAATTAATTTGATGAAAGCAAAGAGATCAAACATCCCCATCATAGTAACAGTGGGAAGATGAGAGTTGTCATTTTTTTAAAAAACATTTCAAACAACTGCAAACCCTGTGTTGTGTCCTGTAAAGTCAGATCTTACATCTAATGAGTAAGTGATGTGCAATGCTCATCCTCGGGCCTTGTTTGGCTGTGGTCCCTCTCTTGACGGTGGATGGGCCCAGTGCCCGTCACTGTACATAAAGCACATGGGCTCAGGACGCGTTGCCTGCCAGGTCTGTCTCCCTGGAGACGTTGCTGCTAAGTTAGCAGCACAGGAGGTTTCTGAAGTGGCCCCATCGCCGAAGGCCTTGGCCAGTGGTCGGCAAACTCATTAGTCAACAGAGTCAAATATCAACAGTACAACGCTTGAAATTTCTTTTGAGAGCCAAGATTTTTAAACTTAAACTTCTTCTAACACCACTTCTTCAAAATAGACTTGCCCAGGCTATGGTATTTTGTGGAAGAGCCACACTCAAGGGGCCAAAGAGCCGCATGTGGCTCGCGAGCCGCAGTTTGCCGACCACTGGCCTTGGCTAATGCTGCTTGCTCCCATCAAGACATGTCTTTGTTTCTGTCCAACTCAGTCTCTGCTCCAACAGGAGCCATTTGCCCCCCTCCCCACAAGACTCCTTGGCTTTCTTCTTACCATAGACCATTTCCTTAGATCCCATCTCCCCAAGAAGCATGGCACCACAAGGATGCGTAAGGACCCCACGCATGGCTGTCAGGTGATTTCTTACACCAGGGAGAATGGACTCCTTTGAGTTTTGACTACCGCTGGCTCCAAGGGGAGGGGCAGAAATTGGCTCTATGCTGCAAGCCGGTTCCAGGCTATTTAGTCTCCAGTCACACTCCTCACCGATCCTTCTCCTCACCAATCCTTACCATTGATTTTAGGGCAAGTTTCTCAATGGGTTGGGTGAAGGCCACCTATGGCACCTAAGACAAAATAATACTGGATTGCCGAGTGAGAAGGCTGTTGTCTTTCCAAGTTTATTTCTACCCTTGTGATGACCAAGAGGGAAAAATCAAAGTTGGTGCTAGAATGGCTTCAAAAGCTTTCCTCTGCTTATTGATCATGCTTCTTTGCCCAGACAGAGTAAGTCTCAGGCTCATAGCCATAGGCAAGCAACAGTATCTAGCCAGAATGTAATCATTTAAACATTTTTCGTTGAAGCTTTTCACTTCTAAAACAAGTCCCCCTAAATATTCATTGTAAATGATGCATGTCTCCATTTTCAAAAGTGGCATCGACTATTTTATATGCATGTTTTGAAGTTTAAATAGAAAATTGATTTAAGGAAGAAAAGCATTGTCAATAGTTTCACAAAAACCATGAAGATAGTGAACGAATGATTGAAGTTTGAGAAATGGAGCTCGGAGGAATCAGCTCCCTTTCCTCTTCTCAAAAGCATGAGTTTCCCCAAGCCACGTCCCTCCTCCTTCCCCCACTCCACTCCCTGCTCCTCCAGCCATATCTCCCTGCACTTCATCTTCCAGTTCACTCTATCATTGCTGAGCCTCTTTGGAGGATTTTGACTACACCCATCATGCATTTATATTCTGGACATAGCCCCCAGGAAAAAATCCTTCTTGGTTTAAGTTGTGAAATGCATCAAATGTTTTAAGGCAGTGGTCGGCAAACTCATTAGTCAACAGAGCCAAATATCAACAGTACAACTATTGAAATTTCTTTTGAGAGCCAAATTTTTTAAACTTAAACTTCTTCTAACACCACTTCTTCAAAACAGACTCGCCCAGGCCGTGGTATTTTGTGGAAGAGCCACACTCAAGGGGCCAAAGAGCCGCAGGTGGCTCACGAGCCACAGTTTGCCCACCGCTGTTTTAAGGGAAGAGAATAGGAAGTCTTTCTCAGAAAAAAAATTTCATCTACCATCCAAACATGTTACTTAGGAAATGAAAATAAAGAGCCTGCTGCAAACTTAGCATTTTTAATGGGTGAAGGGAGAGATTTGAAAGGTGCTAGAGAGCTGTTATTTGTATGGGGGTCCACCTGGACAGGCTGTCTCCTCCTCTCATCCTCAGCTTCTTTTCATGGTTTCAACTGTACTCATGGATTATTTATTAACTAAATTTTATTTATTTATTTACTTACTTACTTGTTAATCCTCACGTGAGGATATGTTCTCCATAGATTTTTAGAGTGGAAGGAGGGAGAGGGGAGAAAGAGAAAGAAACATCCATGTGAGGTGGATTGTCACCTCTGCCACTTGCCCTGACCTGGGCCAGGATGTCGCCTGCCACCGAGGTACATGCCCTTGACCGGGAATCAAACCCGGACCCTTCAGTCTGTGGGCTGATGTTTTAATCACCGAGCAAAACTGGCCAGGGCTGTACTCATGGATTTTAAGTTGATGTCTTATGACGCTACCATCTTCTCCTACCTCTTTCATCAGCATGTTCTCTCTCTCTCCCCGCTAACTACAGGGACATAGAAACTATCTCAAAGGCATCTCAGAGTCACCAGCTTTGACATTCAGAACTTATCACAAGGAGTCTCTCTGGAGCACAGGCCTAAGCCTTCTGACTGTGTGCCCTGCCATGGAAAACCCTGGCCGCCACCTTCCAAAGAGCTCCATGAGTCCCCTGGGCTCACCTGGCTGGTAATGCTTGGGAGCCTTCTGTTAGTTCCTTTCCATGGTTAAGTGTTTTGGACACTGGGTCTTGGCCTGGCTTGCCACTGACAGCTATTTACTAGCTAACCTGTGAACAAGGTATTTCACTGGAAATGTAATATGCTCCCAGGCCTGTGGGTTTAGCAACCAACTTTCCACTTCAATTATTTAGTATTTTCCTTTGGTCTGCTTAGGCTGCTCTCTCAGCAGGGAGCCCGGTGACTGCAAGAGCCAGGTCTTCCAGCCACAGTCCTCTTTTTGGCCAAAAAAAAATGGAAGTCCCAGTGAAAAACACCCACAAAGCACACAGCCTATCTGTTCTTTCCAGTAATGACAGACGCATCTGCGGCTCTCGGCACATTTCAACATGGATTGAGAAGCATTCACTTCAAAGGCTGGACCTTGCACATCATAGCAATACCAACCAGCCTCCCTACATAACCACCGCCAGACATAGCTCAAGCCGTGTCTTTAAGGAGCAGGCGTAAAGTCTGAGGTACATGTGGAAATTTCTCTGAGCCCCAACTGGTTGATCCCCAAGATATTTGCCTCTGGTCCCTGTTTCTCTCAGCAGCATGTTATCCCTTCCTTCTTCTCCCCAGAGTATAAGGGGAAAAGGATTTATAGCATCAGCAATTTATCTGCAATAAAATATGAAACCTATTTTAATGCATTAATAGCTAAAGAGGCTGAAACATGCCATAAATATAAAATCAAGCATGCTGAGAATTTCCCAGGAATAACAAACGGATGGCTGCTGGCACAGAAGCCACGGTTGACCACGGAATGACCTAATCTTTATTTCTCTGTCAGGTAAATGTAACAGTCATTACCACTTGTCCTACCAGGCACTGAGCCAGGCAGTTTGCTAAACACTGTACACACAGCATCTCATCTCAGACTCCCAACAACCCTGATGTACGAGTATGGTTATTATTCCATTTTACAGATGAGGAAATGGAGACTCAGAGAGGTTCTGTGACTTGTCCAAGGTCCAACAGAGCTGGGGCTGAAACAGGCCCTGCTTTCGGGAGATTTTCCTGTCCATTCCCCTCTTACCCGGGACCTGGCATAATCAGTGAATATATGTGTTCACGTTCTCAGAGCGGGCCTGTCCTTGCTGGGGGCTTAACGGGAAGACCTCCTCGTCCCAGAGCCACAGAACGCAGAGTGCAGGGTTCTCTCCATTAGCGATCAGCATGATGATTCTTGCAGCTCATGTTCAAGTGCCCGGAGGAGAACCTGCGACTCCCTGAGGGCTCGTCAGCAGACGCATGCCCTAGGGCGAGGCGTGCCCTTGCCAACCTGAAATGGCTATGAAGCTTAAAATTACACCCTATAAATAACAAGCAAACTGGTCATTAGAAGGAAGTTTCAGGAACGGGGGCAGGGGGTGGGGGGAGGCGGTGAGACAAATTAACTAAAGCGTCTGTGTTCCAAGGCTGGGATCCTTTCCCAAAAGAAAACTGACTTGATTATCCAAGGAGACAGGAACCGAACTGCCCTCACTGAGCTCACTAAGGTGGCCAGAGAACGTGAACACATATATTCACTGACTATGCCAGGTCCCAGGTAAGAGGGGAAGGGACAGGAAAATCTCCAGAAACCTGTAGGAGGTCCCCAAGTCCGTGGTCACAGGCTCTGTGTGCAAGGAGCCACAGAAACCCTCACAGAGGGAGGAGGCGGAGAGGGACCAGGAGGATGCTCCATCTTCAGGGAGGTGCCGTGGACCATTAGTTTCTCAGCCAGCCTGCTTGGAGTGTGTGGTCAGTGGCAGGGGTTTGTCCCTCTCTCTTTAATAAAAGACCAGGCCCTTTTGCTGAGAAAGAAGGGCAGAGGGCCCCCTGCAGACCTGAGCCGCCTACCACACCAAAGACAAAGACGACCGGCTGAGCCCACATATTACTTTGAGTTTGCTGCCTGCTAAGAGGGTGCCCATCTTCCCTGGGTACACAGCTTCCCACCAGCATTGCCCTGCAATCTGGAAACACCATTGCAGGGTGAGCTGGTTCCACAGGGGACTGGGCAGTCATGCACCGGGCCTTGGTCACCACCACCTCGGCACCCCCATCCCACACACATTTGCCGGCCAGGATCTCAGTCCAGTCTGTTTTAGCGCACCAGCTTCAGAGTCAGACCATCTGGGTTCAAATCCTGGCTCTGTCGTTTACTACTGTATGGCTGTAACCTGCCCTTGCCTCAGTTTCCTCGTTTATGGAGTGAAGATAGCATCTATCTAAGGGGGCCATGAGAATTACATGAGGCACGTGGGCATTACTAACCTTGCAGTGCAGAGTCTACAATATAGATTTCACTGCACGAATAACAGTCCTCTTCCTCTTCCTCTTCCTCTTCCTCTGCCTCCTCCTCCTCCTCCTCATTCTCTTTTTCCTTCTCCTTTTCCTCTCACCTTCCCTCCTCCCGCTCCTCCATCTTCTTCTCTTCATTATTATTCATTGGAATTGCCATGTGCCCTCACCTAACATGGTCCAGGTACTCTTCTGTTATTTCTTCTTCTTAGATTAAGTTCCTGGTGGCAGCCAGGCCCTGGGCTAAGACATCTCATCGCTCTTTAGGAAAAACAAAGGACTAGGAGTCTGGGAACCAGGCTTATATTCTGTTCATAACTTACAGTGTGACTTCTCCATGCCAACTCATTTGTCAATTAAATGGGGACAACAATGTTCCCATTTTCCTGGGTTATCATGAGGCGAAAATGAAAACACAGATCTGACAGGTTTGCAGTTTGAAAGTGCTACTCAAAAGTAAGGGGTTCATCTGTTTCCATATAAATGTGTATCTCTTGTTGGCCTACCTAACTTTGATTTGTCCAGCCAAGCTGCTGCATCCAGACCCAGGCTCTGTTGTTTGCTCATGTACCAAAGTATCCATCTACTTTTTGCTTCTCACTATTTCTTCTTCCCAACAAGCCATGACTTAGGTTTCCCACTGCTTCCAATTTCCTAGAAAAACATCCCTGTGCTTTTCACCTGGCCTGATGGCTGAGGCATTGATGTGGGAGCTGTACTAGTGAGATGCTCTCCAGAGGGACACCTGAAAGCTCTCTCCCATTCCTGGCTGACAGCTCACTTTCTAAAAGATCTGTCACACCCAGACTGATCACATGGGCAGGGCTCCAAGGCTCCCTTAGACAATGGCTGGGGCAGCCTGACCAGGTGTCAGATATCCCTCACAGGACCAACTGCCCTGACCTCGACTGCTCCACATGACCTCAACGGATCCAGGCCTGAATTCTGTACTGTAACAATTTCTTGGCCCCACTGTGAGCCAGAGCTCTGCAAACTAAGCCCTCGGCTCTCCTCTTCATCCCGTACAGAATATGGGTGGCAGAAGATGGTAAGGGGAGGGGGGGGGTTTGGGAGGGAGATTAAGAGAATAAAAGAAGGGGAAGCAAGGTTTAAAAAGTTACTGGTGTTCATCTTGTTACCAAACCCAAGGCAGACGGCATTCCCTAGAATCTACAAACAACCCTCTTCCTTGACTTCTCACCAAGTAGACAATTTATTCCACTCATCAAGAGGTCCCTGAATATGGTGTGAGTTGGCTAAAAAGGAAGTTGAAGGGTATCTCCTTCCCTCCATCCAGCTTCAAGATGAAAAGAGATGAGACCCTATACATTCCTCCAAACTAAAGAATAGTTTGTCAAGAATAAGAAGGAAGCCCTAACCGGTTTGGCTCAGTGGATAGAGTGTTGGCCTGCGGACTCAAGGGTCCCAGGTTCAATTCTGGTCAAGGGCATGTATCTTGGTTGCAGGCACATCCCCAGTAGGGGGTGTGTAGGAGGCAGCTGATCGATGTTTCTCTCTCATCGATGTTTTTTACTCTCTATCCCTCTCCCTTTCTCTCTGTAAAAAATTAATAAAGTATATATTTTTTTAAAATTTAGAAAAAGAAGAATAAGAAGGAAAGTGACAATTTTCCTTTATGTTAATAAATTGCTTTGTCCTAAAAAAAAACATTAATCAATTTCTTTCCTAAGTTCACACACTTCTCTATGCTCTTTTTGCCTGGCCTTGAAAAGAAAGTTACTTTCAATCTCCTTCCAATTGTCAAAATCAGTGGGGGCAATTGCAAGAGAGGTGGGGGGAGAGCTCTAAGTCCCACTGATTATAAGGCAATCCTGTGGTGTTTCCATAGAAACATAGAATGTATTCCTTCCTGAATGTGAGTGGAGGGGAGGGGTGAAGAGTGATAACGCTGGCAAGGTATACAATTACTGAAGAGCTTCAGGTATGAGTAAAGAGACATTCAGCCCATAAGATAGGAAGACAAAAGACTTAGTGAAGAGTGGAGTGGGCAGACACCATATCCTATGTGAAGACATTTCACCTGTCATTGTGTCCCATCTGTGCAACTATCCAGTGAGAGAGCTTTGTAACCCCCACTTCCAACTGAGTCTCTGAAAGAGAAGCAACTTGTCCAAGGTCACCTAGCCGGTGGGTGGTATAACCTTGGTTCAAACTTGGGAGTGTTCTACTCGAAGCCCTTGCTCTAGGTTCTGTGTTGGGCTGCACTTTAAATCGTGATGATGAGACAGTTTCATTCTGCCTCCTGCTCTTCTCTCCCTGAGCCTGCCAGTTCCGTACACATTCTCGATTCACCCATGGCACTATTTTTTTCCAATTGGTATTAGGACACTGCTGTGAGTCTTGACAAACTCAAGTGGTTTGTTGCTGTCATTGTTTATTCAGATTATGAAGTCGGAGAAATGTCACATATAAGGAGAAAAAGAAAGCTGGTTTTTGTGTATGCTTCGATCATTTGGTAGAAGTCTATGGATAAAGAGCTGGAAAGCAGGCATAGTTGAGATAAATACAAGGCATATTTTAAAAGCAATTGCTAGTTTAACCATCTGTCTCACACGCTGAGAAGTAAGATCCACAAGAGCAGTGTCCATGTCTGTCTGTCTGTCTTGTTGCGTCCAATAACTGAGCACAGTGTTGAGCCATGAGCTGGATGGATGGTTGGATGGGTGGGTGATGGATGGATGAGTGGATGGATGGATGAGTGGATGGGTGGATGGATGGAAGGATGGATGGATGGAGAGATGGCACAATTTTTCCAAGGTCATACAGCCAGTAGGTACCTAAGCATCTGGGACTAGATGTCAAAGCCCATGCTCTTCCATATCAGTTGGGCCCTTGGTGATGCTAAATTCATATGTGCTGACTTGAATTTTGTCCTTCCTTGTCCTGTGTTTTTCAGTGTAGAATATGATTTTCGGCAGCAGGAAGGCAGGTTCCATGAAGTTCTACAGAGTCTGGAGGAAGCAGAGCCAGTTGAGGAGCCGTGTCCCCCACCAAAGTCCAGAGCAGAACCCCCTGTTCCTGAGAAACAGGACTTAAGGCGGAAAACCAAGAAGGTGAAGAAGAAATGCTTCTGGTGGATCTGAGCTTGTTGGGACCATGCCCTCTGCCCTCCCCCAAAACCTCCCTGAGATGGAGACCACTGCCCTCAGGTCTTCTCTACTTCTTAGCAAAGGCCCCAGACTGAGAGCCACTCAACCTGCGAAACCGGAAAGACTCCAGGGCTGCTGTAGCCGCTGCGGGACCCCTGACCACCAACGTCGCCTGAGTGAGTGCCACTGTTTGCTGAGGGCTTCACAGACCCCAGAGTGACCACTTGCCTAGTTCCCCATCACACACAACTAGGCCACAATCCTGGTTTGCGAGTCAAGGTTCCCACCCTGAACAAAGCCCCCATCGACTCTCCAACACCTCTATGATGCTAAGCACTTCCTTCTCATCCTTGGTTTGTCACCCGAAAAAAAAAAGAAAAAAAAAGAAAGGTCATGTAGAGCAGGAAGTTAGAGTACAGTTAGAAACTGATACACCAGGAAAGATCAGTTACATACACTGGTCGTTTTCTAAGATGTTGGCATACATAGCATGACAGAAATGTGCAGGGCAAAAATGTAAGAGTGCCTGGTGGGCTGGGTCATTTTAATTTTAAAATAGCCCCTTGGCCCCAAATTAAGAATTTGTCATCTCATGCTGCGGGGGCCTTCCAGCCTGTGGCAGAATAAGGTCACTGCAGGGGATAAGGAACTTGGTGTGGCTATCCTGCAGTTGTCGTTCCAGGGCTCACCTTAAGCCACCATGCTTCTCAGCCTAGGGCATGAGACCACCTGGAAAATAGGTGGGATCTGGTTTGAACTTTAAGATTCCATAGTTGATTTCCCTGCAACATTTAAGATCATGAGATCCAGCAACCTGTCTGTTTCATCTGATCAGTAACACAAATAAGACTATGATAAAACACAACACTGGTTCTTACCCATTCATCCCTGCAATAGCTTTGTAGATAGGTTCTTAAATATATTAATCTACATAATCTCCCTTCCTGGTGACCAGGCCATGATCACCTGATTGAATAAGCAGCAGGATGAGGGATATATATTTTTTTCCATTTTAGTATTAAAGACCTTTCCTTCCCAAAGTCTGAATTCTTTTAAAGTCTGGCTCATTCTTTTGACAAGACCCCTATACATGTGGGTCCAGTCAAACTTGCATGGCTGAACAAACTACTAACATAATATAATTAAGTAATTGCTGCATACTTTGGGGGATGAGGGGTGGGTTCTCGTTAAATTCTCTACCAGACTGTATCACATGGATGCTGCTTAGAAAAGGGATCCTAAAGCTCAACATGGCATTCAATGAAGAAGGCATGTCATACCCCGCTTTGCTCAAGATCAGGTGTCTGAGTTAGAGTGTACAGAGTACAGCATCCTGTGTGAACATGGGATGAACGTACCCCCCCACTGCAAATTGAGAGGAACTGAGCAAACCATTCCGACAGTTGCACCTGCTCCTGCCACAGTGCTGCAGTGTGCAAGCTCTTTCAGGGAGAGTGAGAGGGAAATTTGGCAAGGAATCTCAGCTTGCACTATTTAAGTCTTGGAATGTCATTCAAGATGTTCTTATTCTGCTTCTAGTGTAATGTTTAAACCCACAAAGTGAGACCAGCATCCATAATGTTAAGTGGGAATTAAGATAAATACACTTGTCATACAGAGGAAGCTACATTTCAATAAGATATGCTACCACTGGCTGAAAGCCACAGATCTTCCTGTATCCACACAATCAACTCTCAGTTGGCCCCAACAATGGAAAAGAACAGCATCGAGGATAATCCAATAAAGCAAAACCATGTGGGATCTCTTATGTAATTTTATCTTGTAGCAGAGCTTCCATCTTAATTCGCTTTGTTTACACTAATTTTCAAGTTAATTTATAATCTTGGGCAGCATGAATATAATCCTGTTTCAGGAATTAAGAGACCCAGGCAACAGAATAGCCTAGTCCACTATCCTCTAACAAATTGCTTAAAATTTCAGGGCCTGTTTGTTCATTCTCAAATGAAGATATAAACATCTACTCAACCCACTTTGTAAGTTCTGTGCACGGTCCAACATCAAATGAGCAGAATGACCCAGACTTGAGGTGGCTCGTTTGCCAAACTTAGCCCAGAATGATGAAGAGGGGTTTAAGGCCATTCTCTCAGAGTAGAACCCAACCCTTGGGTCATTAAAACACACGTGTTTATATACTTAGGTTGAGTTGGAGATAGCAGATAAACCCTCAACTGAAAAATGAAATTGGGGTAGGAAATGTTGGCATTTCTAAAAATACAACCAAATGAGGCTGCAATGAATCTATACCAAAGCACAACACAGCATTGCTGGGGCCGCCAACCTGAAACTGGGAAGGAGGTCTCTTCTGGAAATGGAACATTTAAAATCATTCTGAGGGAAAGGGATTCAGTAAAACACCTCCTGCTCATAAAAATGGTCATCTCTGTTTAAAAATACACACCCACACATATACACAGACCAAAACTCTCTACCCATCGACTCATGTGAAAATCACCTCTTTGTAAAATATTATGTAATATCTACCACGATAATCTGCAAAAATGCTGTACTTGAGGTTATATGGTTTTACAGAGAGAGATTAATTTAGCCAAAATTACTTTTATAAAATTGAAGGGGAAAAGACTGATACATCGACTTAAGTTGCTGGAGTTTATGTAGCTGCTTTCTCTGTAGTTAAGAAAAAAATGTGTACTTGCTATACTTGGAACTTAATACCAGCTCATCTGTAGAGCCCCTTCGTAAAAACAATGTATAATGTAAGTTTTTGTAAATTTCTAAACTGTTTTAAATGGGATATTATCTTTTGCAATAAACTTACATATTTTTTCTTAGGTTTTAAGACTCCATTACTAGCTTGGGTTGATTTAAACTTAAGAAGGGTGATCCCTGCTCAGCCAGCATGGCTCAGTGACTGAGCATCAATCTATGAACCAGAAAGTCATGGTTAGATTGCCGGTCAGGGCACATGCCCAGGTTGTGGGCTTGGTCCCTGGTTTGGGTGTGCAGGAGGCAGCCAGTCAATGATTCTCTCTCTTATCATTGATGTTTCTATCTCTCTCTCTCTCTCCCTTCATCTCCGAAATCAATAAAAATGTATTTTTTTTAAAAAAGAAGGATGATACCTTAATGGTCCTAATGATAGGGATAGTTTTCATTAAAATCTCTTCTATATGTTTTCCAGGAAAACAAAGAACAGATTGAGAATTTAGGGCCATAATGGTGATGCGCCACGTGTCCTGGGAGCAAGCGAGGCAGAGTGAATGAACAGAACAATCCCCAGCTCATTTGGGTGAACACACATTCATGTTTTTATCATTATTATACCCATATACCAGGCCTATAATTTATTCAATATTTTTCCTGTAATTTTCTTCCTTAAAAGGCAACTTTATAACACCACCACAAGGAAACCCAATTGTGTTCCAAATACAGAGGATGAAATAAAAATAATTTTATTAAATTCTTGTTAGAGACTGTTGAGTGCCGAAAGTGCTAAGCCTGAGACCAGCTCTCTTTGTTAAGGGAGTTAGCAAACCTTCAACATGCGCTAAAGCCACTTGGACACCAAACGTTTTCTACTTGATTGATCGGGATGTTCGAGAGAGAGTTGAAAAGAAAAAACAACAACTTTCCCATCATGTTATTAAATCCCCACCACCACCCCCCCCCCCCAAACCATCTAAAACCAGCTTATTTACCAATTTGTTAGGGGGGGGGTGGGGCGGTGACTGGACATAGAGTCAGAAGTCTTGACACATGGGTTTGATATTTTGCTACCTTCTTTAATAAGTTCACTGAGGTGAACCTGGGAAAGGTCACCTCAGTCCTCAGTGAGCCTCTGATTCCTATAAAACTGAACATAATCCTTGCCTTACAAGGGTGTCTGAAAACTAAGTAGGCGAAAGCCCTGAGCACAATGGAGGGCCCACAACAGGTGCTCAAGAAATGTGTATTCACTCATTTGCTGATTGAAGTACGCTGAGAGAGAGGATGGAAGATGGCTTCATGGGGCTGCAGTGGGTTTTCAGGAACAGGCTTAAGACTTTCTCCAGGCAAAAAGTGGTGGTGAGAAGGGAATGAACGCTTCCCGCCTGAGAAAGACCAGAAACCATGGCAATGAGCATTACTTAACGAAGTCCTCAGTGATCCAGGACATGCCGGCAGCTCAGCCCAGCACAGCGCTCCGAGGAATCGGATATCCTGGAGGTGAGAGGTACCGTGGGAGTTGGGACCCCGTCGTTTCAAGCTTCTGGCGATTAAGTGAGGCCAGCTGCCTGGGCCCGGGACTCCCGGCAACCGCGTGGGAAAGTGAGCGTTGGAAGCAATGTGGTTGGTGAGTGGAACACATAAGAGTCTACCAGACACCAGCTCCCAGGGCAGCTTCAGGAACCACTGACACTAGACTTGAGAGCCCTGTGCTATCTGCTTTCCAGTCACACTAAGTCACCTTGAGCTCCTCAGGCCTAGCATGCGACACTCCCTCGAAGATCTGTGTGCACTTGTCCTTCTGCCTGGGACAATCCCCACCATGCCACCCTCCCTGCCAAGCCCCAGCAGAGTGAGCTTCCCAGCAAGGCCTTCCATGCTACCACCACCACTGCCCACACCACACCCAAAGCCTCTCTTACACGGTCACCTGCCACCAAGGACCTTCTATCGAAGCTATTGGCTCAGTTGTCCTTGTACTTATATGTGCATCATCCTTTGATGAATGTCTTTTCCCCTCATATCTCTCTCTCTCTCTCTCTCTCTCTCTCTATATATATATATATATATATATATATATATATATATATATATATATATATAAAAGGCTAATATGCAAAGTGTCCCCATGGGGACCTATAACCTCCCTAAGACAGGAATCCCGCCTATTTTTGCTCACCTTTGTATCTTCAGCACCTGTGCAATGGGATTCAAATATCTGTTGCAGGAATAAATTAGGGAATGGATTGGATCCAGCGGTGAGACATGAAGAAAAGATTCCCAGATGGTTTCCTCGTCTCTCAGTCTGGCACAGGGACGGACTCATTGGTGCACACGGGCTCCTCCTGTGTTCCCAGGAGCACCCAGCCTCCCATTGATTCGGACCTTCAGCAGCTAACGTGCCAGGGCTCCTGATTCCCCTGTGGTCTGCACAGTATTCAGGACCCCGACACCAAGTCACTGCTACCCTCCCCCTCTGCCAAGCCCCCAGCCCCTTTATCCGGAATACTGACAGCCCAGTTAACCTTGCTTCAGAACAAATTGCCGTCATAATTAAATGCCATGCATTTTGCACATTTTACCAAGATACTGCCTTACAGTATGAAGGGGAAAATTGGTTTTGAAATTAAAGCAGATTGTTAACTATTTTTGCTGTAATGTTTCCATTAAAATGCCAGAATTTATTGCATGTGACCCAGTCCATTTCAGACAAATGCAATTTAAAGGCGACAGGGTCTGTCTCGCTGAAGCAGCATTTGGGACAGAGCATTCTGCCTTGGCTTAAACCACAACTAAAATCAAAAGACAACAAACATCGCACCCAAGGATTATTTGCTCCAAAGCGAATAAAAGCTTTATTATCACAAATGGCTTTCACCGATTCTCAGGATCCATAGTTATCTTACATTAAATTTCACTCAAATGAAACCCGTACTTTTTTTCCCGGCAAAAGATCAATATATATGTTTTAAATCATCAGCTAAACACAGTGACCTCCTGTTGGTACTTGGGCTGGTTTCCAGGGAGCACATGCGATGCTGTGATGCCCTAGTGATGCTGACAAATAAGCAGTCTTTCTCCTGCGTCAAATGGACTGAGTCACTTTAACTGTTGAAACCAGGAGTTGGTCACACAGCGATTCCATCCGGCACGGTAAGCCGAGGTCACCCAGTTCCATAGGCACTAATCCCCAATGGGGGAGGCAGAGGAAAGTTATGTGCTGTTGTCATTTTTTGTTTGCTTATTTGTTTCAAGATTTAAAAAACATATGTATATGCCTTCTGTAACTAGGGATCAAAGAGCAGAACCAAAGTCACAGGAAGCAAAGCCAAGCCACTGACATTCACAAGACTCAGCCCACCGACTTGTTGGGATTTCCTGAAATGGATCCCTCCCTCTTCACTCTACGCACCCACCAGCCCCAAGGAAATGTCTCAGCTGAACCGCAGCCCACAATCACTTATTGCCCAATAAAGGGGCATTGATTCCTGCTCTGTGTCGGGCAGGGAAACTGCAGATGCTGCCCTTGCTCCCTGCGGTCCACTGGGGGTGGGGGAGGGTCTGAAAATAAGCTCCTGTCCTTTTCTGCCCTGCCCCCTGGATGTCACGCCACCTCCTCCTGACCGTCTCAAGGCTGCCCTCACTCCTCTTGTGATGATTCTTTGTCCTAAAGTGTGGCTATTTCTAGTTTTCTCCGCCTTTCTCCACTGTACGTCGTATCCTGAGAGTAGGAACTGCTTTCCTTCCCTTGTGAAGTCTTAAATCCAAAAACATTTTTAATTGAAAGGAAACATTTCATCACGAATTCTTGTCTGTCCCATGTGGCCCACTGCACTGACCTTCAAAGTCTACGTTCCCTTATAGTTTTCCGCTCCTGTGGACCCAGCCTCCTCCTGGCCGCCTTGGGAATCTCTCTGAGACAGACACACATCTGACCATGCCATTCCCTGGCTTCTTTTCTTAATCTCTACCCCGCCACCGTTCCAGAACATAAAATTCCTCCCACAGCAAACAAGGCTAACTTCCTGCTACTCCCCTTTCTCCTGTACCCATCTCCCGCTGCTTTCCAAAATGTCAGAGGCTA
This sequence comes from Corynorhinus townsendii, assembly GCA_026230045.1. Taxonomy (NCBI): domain Eukaryota; kingdom Metazoa; phylum Chordata; class Mammalia; order Chiroptera; family Vespertilionidae; genus Corynorhinus; species Corynorhinus townsendii. Next base: position 165,346,077 of record JAPDVU010000006.1, on the reverse strand, counting down.
TTACATATCAGTGACTTAGCACATGCTGTTCCCTCTGCCTGGGGTACTGTTCCAGTACCTACCTACCATGGGAAATAATTTTCATTTCGGTGGGATATTTAATAGTAGCTACATCACTACTAATTGTGATGCCTGTTTTTCTAAAAGCTCTGGTTTATTGAAGTTACAATGGGCTATCTTTGAATGATTTGCTTCCATTATCTTATTTTCGCCTGAAAAAAAAAGTATCATGAGGTTGCTTATGATTACTCCCATTTTCCAGAAGAAAAACTGAGGCTTGGAGGGAGATAAGTAACTGGTCAAAGTCCGCAAGTATGAGGTGGTGAGGGCTGAAGTCCTTTCAAGGTCTGCCAAATTTGGAAGCTTGGGCTCTTTGCTGCCATACCAGACAGCGAGCTGCGATTTAAATGTCACCTCCTCTCTGTAACTTTTTCTGATCATCCCCTCCCCTGCCGTGGGATTAGTCACTCCGTCCTCTGAATACTCACAGCGCTTTGTACAGGCTGCTGCTTTATTATCTGAGCATTTCTCCTGTCAATCTTTCACACTCACACCTACCATGGAGCAGAGTCCTGGGGGACAGGAATTGTCACCTGCATCTCTCAGACCGCACTCCCCCCGCCCCCATGTGTTTATCACATTGCCTGAGATGCTATAAATGCTTCATACAGGTTTGGTGAGGGAGCTGGGAGAAAATTTGGAGATAAAATGCCCAGGGTAGAGAGACAGACCACAGCAAGAGTCCTCATTTCTGGCCCTGACTTTCGGCAAAATTTTAAACAAGTACTTCCCCCTCCTTCCTCCACCACTGCCTTTAAAGTGGAGCCATCTGGTGCCACAGGCTGCTTAAAAGAAAAGGGAAATTATATACATAAAAGTGCTTGGCTGTCGCATTAATTCCTGTATCTTTAAAAATAGTGTTTAAGGTTGTTGTTTTTTTTCTTGTTTATAAAAGGAAAGCAAAATCATTTTAGAAAATGTGAAATGACAGAAATGTACAAACCATGTGTCCTTTCAGCAGAAGATGCCAATATAATTTTAGCCTCAGAACCCGGTCCCTGGGTCTGACTTCTGAGAGAGAGAGAGAGATCCAGGGCCTCCACTGAGGGACCATATTCTTCCCTCCCCAACTTTCGGGGTCCCTGATGGCATCCTTGTTGTTGTTATACTCCTGTAATCCTTTCTCTGTATTTAAGTCACAGAACTTCCTCGTGCTATTAAAAAATAATCATGAGTATCCAATGGCTGCATGAAGGCCCCACTGTGTGAGCATGGTGTTAATCTAGAAAAATGGGCTCTGAATTTGAAGGAGCAGGTGACAAAATCGATTCCTTTGAATCACTTAAGAAGGCCAGGGCCCCAGGCAGGGATGACATGAGTGGAGACTTTTGGGGAGACATGCTCTTTTGCAGTGTATCCCTGGGCTTCTCCAGGGGCACCTCCCATCCCCCAGAACACGGTCATGAGTCCCTCCCTCCAGTCTGCACTCAAGCTTTTGTAGTCGACATATGGTGGCTGACTCCATCTCAAGGGGGATTTATTCACAGCCCAGCTGTGACGACAGCTTGGTAACACTTCCCAAGTTCAGGAGAGATCCTAAGTCGAGGCCGTAAAATAGTTTGCGACCTGGTTCATCGCTCTTGCATCAAAGAAGAGAGAAGACTTGAACGCTGAAGGAGAATCGCGACGGCTCTTATTTCCTGAGGGCCTGCTGAGCGTGAAGCCTGGGCTGCGAGCTTCACACGTGAGTTTTCATTCGTCCCTCACCATGGGTGGACGGGTAATAACCATTGGCCCCACTTCGCAGACGAGGGGACTGAGGAGCAGGGTTGTGAAGACACTTCCTAGCTGTGAAATGAGGCCTCCTCACTCCTTTTGGGAAAAGGAGGACCAGTGCCCAGCCAGTCAAAGCCTCTTCATTTCCAGATGCTGTGCCCCAATGCCATGGCCCCCAGAGAGCACCGCTAGGCATGAAAGGGTGCTGTGTCAATGCCCAGACAGCAGACATTCTAAAGTTCTAAAGCTTCTAAATTCTCCCAGGACAAGAAAAGGCTAGCCTCTCTTCCAGTGCCAGGAAACAGGACGGGGGATACCTTTAAAAACACACTTAAAAGGACCTGTCAGAATCAGATCTGTCCAGCTCCACTAACAGACACCAAAAGGCCCTGAGATGCTTGGAGGTAATTTCATTAGGATGATGACAGACTGGCCAGGCATTTCCTAATACTCGCTGTTCAATTCCCAAACTCAGTCTCTGCCTCTCCCTCTCTGAGTGCTGACCCCAGGGGCCCTGGGTGGCTCGTGGAAGTTCAGCTCAGGTATCAGCTTCTCCAGAGCCTGAGCTCACCTCCCCAGCACAACCTCAAGGCATGAGCTGCTGAGCCACATGTGACACATCAGGGCAGCAGCGGCTTCAGAATGTGTGTTACCTTGGAGCACTCTCTCCTTGTGGCCAGCGTCTGCTCCATTGGAGGATGCAACTGTTGTTTTAACACATTTTGGAACCTCTGTCTCTTCTTATTGCCCTCATCTGGGGTTCATCATCTAACAGAAGAAAGGTCTGGAGAATGAAACTGGCCCTGATGTCCCAGCTCTCACACACTGTCTAGAAGAATTATACCGCACAGGGCTAGTAAAATATTTGGGAATTTTATATTTAAAAGGTCCTTGAGGGAAAGCCTGACGTGAAACAAATCTTTCCTCATCTTGTTTTCTAAGTCAGGATTCTTTTAAAGCTAGATATTAATTTGGACTTTCAATTAGTTTGTTCTTTCCACTAACTCACTCCCATAGCTACCTGCCCGGCCCAGGGCCAATGGATAGGACCCTCAAAGATAATAGGACACAGTTCCTTTCCTGAAGGACCTAAGTCTAGCATGGCACATAGATAGGCAGAGAGACAATCCCATTACGACATGGCAATGCTGCAATTGAAAATGGACAAAGAACAATGAGGTCACAAGAAAAATGACCTTGAGCAATGAGAGGAGGTTTCATGGAGCAGGAGAGAAGGCAGAAAATGCTGCTCCCTCTTAGAATCCCCTAGTCCTTCCTTTCCACCTACTCAAATGTGTCATGGCCTTCAAGAAGGAGACCCAGTCCCTTAAAGTCCACCTTGATAACTGACTCCTGCCAACATGTGCTATGGGTCCCTTGGAAGTTGAGATACTAATCCATATGTTGCATATACCTTTTAGGCCAAGTACTCTTTGATATGCAAGTACCCAAATCCTTATTATAGCAAAGCTTTCCCCTCTCCCCCCCCCGCCCCCCCCCCCCCAGGACATAGGCACCATCCACATTTCCATATCAGTTAACAACCAGGCTCCCCCAAGCTCATTATGCCACCTTTTGGCTACCACCCAATTTCAGGTCTCCTATATAATGTTTTATTTCCCCCCTTTCTAAACCTGATCTCCATCTAACACATACATACACACACACTTGCATGGCTGAACAAACTACTAACTCTCTTTCCGGAATTTTCTCAAATTCATTTTATCTCAGGAAACCACTGCCCTGTGAGGTATAGTGAAATGATTAAGATGTCAGTTTCACACGCTGCAGACCTGGGTTGGGACTCTAGCTGCCTCCTTCCCAGGCGTGTGATGCTGGGCAAGAGGCTTAAACTCTCTGATTGCTGTCTCTCCTTTGACAGGAGATTTTAATGATGGTCAACCTCCCAGATTCTCAGCCATGGGGCCACTGATTCTTTCTCATCAATAAAGTTTTCCTCGAGAAGACCACGTTGACTACAGTGTGAAGAACTCGAAGGGGACAAGAAGATGTAGCAATGACAGCCACGAAAGACAGTCATGGCCAAGCTGGGTCCGTGGCACTGGTGGTAGAGAGGAGCATTGGATTTGAGAGGCTTTTTGGCCTGGAGTGGACAGAACCTGGAGATACCTGATGTGGAAGGAGGAGACTCTCTCTTCAAGACCCTTCAGAATCTCCATGTCTCCATTCCAGCTCTGTCCCAAGTGCCATGCTCCAGTACACAAGTGCCATGCTCCAGTACACAAGTGCCAATGCTCCAGTACACAAGTGCCATGCTCCAGTACACAAGTGCCATGCTCCAGTACACAAGTGCCATGCTCCAGTACACAAGTGCCAATGCTCCAGTACACAAGTGCCATGCTCCAGTACACAAGTGCCATGCTCCAGTACACAAGTGCCAATGCTCCAGTACACAAGAAGTTCTTGCTCCCATTTTATAGATTTTTTTGTGGCTCATTTTCCAGAACTGAGGAGATTGATCCTAAAGATATCATTGTCATAAACCCACCAAAAATTCTGTGCCATTGTATAGGTTTCTGGAAGTTTCCACATAGGTTATCCAATTACATTCCATGGTCTGGGCAGGGCAGCCATTGGCTTTAAGGTAGCTCATTGGTACTTTTAAAATGTTTGATGCCTGGAGAATGAAATTAATGGGTATTAATAGTATAGATTTGTGTAAAACAATATGCTGTTTAACAGCAGGAACTCTGGAAACTACTGCCTGGGTTCAAACCTAGTTCTTCCATTCACAAGCTGTGTGATAATCAGCAAGTTGTATACCTTCTCCTGTGCCTCAGTTATCTCATATGTAAAACATGAGCCCCTGATGCAGGTTAAGAGAGCTACTTAAAGTGCTCAGTGCTCTGCCTGAAATAGGATATTTGCTCCGTAAGTGGTAGTTTTATCATACATGCTGGTTTTTAACCAAGTGTTGGGTTATTGAGTGAAGGTCAAGAGTCAATCAACCATTTCCGGCCGAGAACCCCACCTCCTCAGGTCCTAACTATCCTCACACCCGTTCTCCAGGGGACAGGGGTGGGTGGAGTCGGCACTCCCTGTCTTTCTGTGGCCTCTGCACAGGTTCCCTGGAGTCTGTGGGCTCACAGAATGGGCACATCGGTGGCCATTTGGAAAGTGAAGGCAGAGCTTTGTGGCCCTGGCTCTCTGATGACTCAGGTATTCTCTGGAGTCTTCAGTGCTGTTGTGGGTGAAACCATGAAGAATGGGGTGGTTTCTGCTATTATTTTTTTTCCTTTTAGAACAAACTGCTCTGAATTTCTGGAGCTGGCATGATGCCAAGTGTATTTACCTTTATTTAATCACTCAATAGACTCTCTGTGGAAACAAGGGTAATTAGGCCTAAACTATATCACCCAGAGGCTTATTTTAACTACCAGAAATAAAAGCCAGATCCCCAATTCCAACAAAATTACCAGATCATTTCCCTTCGAAGACCTTCTGGCAATGTTTACCTTCCCTGGTGGATTCTCCCAACACGGTTGTCTGTCCCCAGCACCAGGGAGTCCAGAGACGGGGGACAGCCTTATCCAGAGCAGCCAGCAGTGAGCAGCCTTGGTCAGGAGGGGTTCCCTGAGACTGCCACCTGCACAAACAAGCCTGGCCTGTTTCCTCACACTGCCCCAAGGCCTATGGAACAGCACCACACACACCCCAGGGTTTCCATCCCGCCTTGCGATTAGCTGTGTGACTTTGGCCACAATGCTCAGTCTGTTCTCCTGAATAATAAGAGATGATGACAATTACCTGTGAGGGCTCAAAGGCGTGCTCAGTCACATGGTAGGGATTTTCAGTCAAACTTCCTTTTTGTATTTTAACATATTTTGTATTTTGTAAGTTTGCAATCAACTCAGTAACAAACCATTGTGTCAGTTTCATTGGCAGCATGTTCACTTTCTTTGGGCACATAAAGTCAGGGTGCATCTTACATTTGATAAAATATGACCTGTGGTAAATAGAAACCATTCTCTGACAAAACTGATTTTTTTTTTTTTAGTATCATCTGCTCTTAAATTACAGCCTTCTTAAAGGAACCAAGACTATGTGGAAGAGAATAAGAGAATAAAGGTTATAAAAGGCCTTTTGGGCTGGACCAGAAAAGCACCAGTGGTTTCAGTCTGTACATAATTGTGCAAGTGTCTTGCACACCTCGTGTTTCTCCAATTTTATGCTCATGACAGACATCACTAATCAATTCAGCACTTCTTCCCACTGAGCCAAAATGCAGCCTCTGAACCTTTCTCAATGCAGTACTGTAGGTAGTTTATACCAATCCACCAGAGTTGGTACATGAAGCAACATCTATTTTCTGTCCCTCACTCAGAAGCTTGGGAGATAGGGAACGAGAATGGGCATTGGCCAAGTCAAGAAACAGAGTTGCATGAAAACCATCTCAACAATGACAGAGTCCATTGCTCAGAAGTCAAGGTCTAGAGCTGTGAAATCAGCATAAAGTCCCAGAGCCAACCCTCTGCCAAACGAGTGTGGAGACTCTCCTATGCTCCCTTACCCAAAATATCCTTCTACCAACCCATGCTGCCTTTCTCAGCATCGAAGTCAGACTCTTTGCTTACATCAGTAAACAGATTAGATTCTGGCAAAGAAAGGAAGACAGGGCAGCAGCCATGTAAAAGTCTTTTGCTTTCTGTTTTGCAAAATTTCCTTTTGCTCATTTGTCACCATAAACACCTCATTGTTCAGGCAGGCAATCTGCAGAACAAAGCAGGAATGGTTATTTCCAGCAAACGATAATTACAATGTGCTCTGTGCAAGAAGCAATCATCCTAGCCCTATGGTTCCTGTGCGTTTAATGGCCAACACCTTTCATAGCAATGTTCCCACTTCCATAAATAAGGGAGGGTGGGGAAAGTCACTATTTAATCCCATAATGACATGAGAGAAACCAGCCGCCCCATGCCTGATCAAGGCCTCATTGGGATTTCAAAAGTACCAGACATATCGGGTGTTTGCCATAAATATTGGTTGTTTAATATTCCCAGGCAATGGAAGGTAACCAATAAAAATCATATCTGGAAAATTAAAAGTGATGGTTGGAATAGGGATCTCTCCTCCTTGTCAAATTCCAATTTGAAGTTAAATTGGGGCTTTCAGTGCTAAGACAGGGACCCTTGACCTCTGAGTAATTACTTTCCAACATCATTTTCTTTAATTTGGAGGTGAGAGTCAATTCTAAGAATTGCTGGGTATGCCCATTTTGTGACCATGAAGCTACATCTTAAGAAAAGCCTGCTTATTGCTTCCTCCTCGATCAGGACATCCCTCCTCCTAGTGAGGTGTGCTTGCTGCCCAGCTGAGTTCCCCTCGCTCAGCACTCTCAGCATTGTAATTACACCAGCAAACTCAGGGGTCATTGAGACTGACTCAGCTACAGCTCCAAACCTCTGCAAGGTTCCCAGAATCAGCCCAGGGGGCAGGGCAAGTCTGAGCAGGAGGTTCCTTACACTGCCGCCCCTGCCCGGGAAGTGGGCTGCTCCCCACATTTAGAAAAAGCATTTTTTGAAGGAGGAGAAAGGGTTTGAACTAAGGGAAAAGCACATAGAAAATCATGAAGGTTTTGAGAGAGTAGTTCACTCATTCAAAACTTGAACACATATTTATTGAATACCTACCATACACCAGGCACCCTGCTGGGTATTGAGGGTGAGGAGGAGTAAAACATGCCCCTGACCCTTAAGGGAGTCTGCAGAATGTAGGGGGCATGAGTCACAAAAACAGAAAATCACCTTGCAATGGACCAAGTACAATGATCCAATGACTGAGAGTGACAGGAGCTCTGAGAGCCAATGGGAGACCAGTGAGGGAGGGACTGGGGCCAGAAGCGCAGAAAACAGCGGCACTTATTGGATGATTAGCAGTGGCATGTGAGTGGGAGGGAGGGTCATAAACTGAGTGAATTTGAGGCACTTGAGAGATTTCCCACTGGAAGAGGTCATGGTTTTCTTGAGGGCACAGACCATAGTTAACTCACTTCTGAGGCTTTGTGCTGAATACATAAGAAGTTCTCACAAAATACTAAATGGATAAATAAATGAATATTGTGTATAAAGAACCACCTGTGCAGAGGCTTCTTGTGTATCAGCTCATTTAATTCTCACAGCAACTCCATAAAAAAGGTCTACTATTATCCCATTCTATGGATAGATCCTGGCCTCCAAAGTCTCAGGTATGAGAGAGGAGCCAAGTAGGGCAAGTTCACAGATTACAGCGACTCAGAGAGAGAGAGAGAGAGAGAGAGAGAGAGAGAGAGGCAGAGCACATGGAAACATGCTCAAAATCATTAGTCATCATGGATATGCAAATTTAAACCACAATGAGACACAACAAGCATCATTATAAATCCACTATAAATGTTATAATCCCAAGGACTGACAATACTAAATGTAGATAATGTCGATATATAGATAATGTAGATCATTTAGATAATCTAGAACCCTGCCACATTGCTGGTGGGAATGTAAAATGGTACAGGCACTATGAAAAAGTTTGGCATTTTCTTACAAAGTTAGACATACACTTCCCACATCCCCCAACAATTCCGCTCCTAGGTTTCTTCCCAAGAGAAATTAAATTATTACATACAAATGTTCATACAAAATCTGTGTGTGAGTTCATAGCAGCACTATATACAATAGCTAAAAGTTGGAAGTAATTAAAATGTCTATCAAGTAGTAAACGGGTAAACGAAATGTGGTATTTTCATACAATGTACTGCTATTCAGCAATAAGAAGGAATTAAGTAGTTATACATCCTAAAATATAAATGAACCTCAAAATACTATTCTAAGAAAAAACAAGTCCAGACACAAAAGACATATGTGAGATTTCCAGAAAAGGCAAATCAAAAGAGCTAGGCAGTAGATAAATGGTTGCTTAGGGCTGGGGGTGGGTACTAGGCGTGGACAGGAAGTGACTGCAAATGGAACTTTGGGGGATGGAACTTTGGGGGATGGAGGTAGTGTTCTAAACTGAATTATGGTGATGATTGCACACGTGCATATATTTACTAAGACTAATCATTCAATTTTCAAGTCTAAATTATACCTCAATGAAACTTTTCTATTAAAAAAAAAAAGGAAGAGATAGCTGTATGATTTAGAACAGTGGTTCTCAACCTTTCTAATGCCAAGACCCTTTAACACAGTTCCTCATGTTGTGGTGACCCCCAATCATAAATTTTCATTGCTACTTTATAACTGTAATTTTGCTACTGTTATTAATCATAATGTAAATATCTGTGTTTTCTGATGGTCTTAGGCGACCCTGCTAGCGGTTCTCAACCTATGGGTTGGTGAGATATTTGGGGCAGCTTCATAAGAGAACACGTTTGTGCTGCACCTGGAAGACTAGGGAGGGTTTCAACAGAGAGAAACGGCACGTAAAGGCCTTCCAGACAAAGAGAGCAGCATGAAAGCGAATGTGCCAGGCATGTCTGGGCAGTACCCAGACAGCCAATTTGGATGGAGACAAGGAAATGAAAATGAAAAATTTGGTTGACAGTGGGGAGCCACTGAACATTCTAGAGTAGGGCAGTGTCCTGGCAAAGCTGAACAGGGCAGCAGTGAGAAGTGTGTGCGGGAAGGGTGAGCGATCAGGGCAGAGCATCAGATAAAAAGCTCAGAGAACTGGCTGTAGCGAATGAGGGCCAAAAGATGGCCACCTGCCTATGTCGTTAATGCAAAGAGACAGAGAAACGCATTGTACCCGATAGAAATAACAGACCCCATTCTTTGGTGCCTTCTATGATCCAGACACTGTTTTCTGTTTTAAAAACCTGAGGATATTTTTCCATTGAGTTTTAGAGAGAGCGGAAGAGAGAAGGAAGACAGAGAAATATCGATGTGAGAGAAACACATCGATTGGTTGCCTCCCGCATGCCCCTGACCAGGGCCTGGGCTAGGGAGGAGCCTGCAACTGAGGTACGTGCCCCTGACCAGAATTGAACCCAGGACCCTTTGGTCTGCAGTCTGACACTCTGAGCCAATGATCCAGGGCTATCTATGATCCAGGCACTGTTTTAAAGAACCATTTGTGAAGGAGAGAGAGTGTGAAGAGCCTGTGATGTATGAAATAAACTAAGTGGGTTGGCTCCAAAGAAAAGGAATAAAGATTAGAGGACTCATAAGCTGCTTAGCTAAGGTGTGCTATGGAAACCACAGATACGGCAGCCTGTAGCTGAATAAGAAATGGTGATACTGCTAAGGTGAAAGGATGGCAAGTGAGACAAATGACAGAGACCAAGTCATGTGGCTCTCTGCCCCAGGAAGGCAGGGGTGCCTGGCACTGCTGGCCCTTTCTCTGATGCCCCACGCCCTGAAATGTGCATTAATATATACACATGCTTTGACATGAGTGGACAGAATGGATGGGTATGAAGAAGATTGTTACACTCCATTACTTCTAGGGAACAAGTCCTTGCCCATCTAATCCTATATAATGAAGAGCTAATATGCTAACAACCTTCCGGAACAAGCCAGTGGGGCTGCAAGGGCCGAGCCCCTTGCATGAATTTCACGCATCGGGCCTCTAGTGTTAGAATAACACTCAGCACCTAATGGTTTGTGTCCATGAAGCAAGACCATAGTCTATCCACGATCAACATCCACTTTTAATTACCTGTCAACACTTATGTATCAGGACATTTCACATAAAGTTCCTAGATTTTCAGCTTCTCTTGAGATGTTGGGAGTTCTAGAAACTATAGGACTCGATCCCACATGGTTTCATCAGAGCTGAGTAGGACTTGTCCTCTTTAAACATTAAGGTCCCTGCCTGGAACACTCATTCATTCACTCCATCATTCAACAAGTATTTATTGCGCACCCACTACATGCCAGGCACTGTTGCAGGGTCTGGAGATACGAATGTATAAATCAGACAAAGTTACTTACATTCCTAGAGCTCACATTCTCACCAGGAGGGCCCAACGATAAGCAAATAAATAAAGGTATACATATATTTATTTCAGATGATAAGTACTCAGCAACTTAAAGAAGAGTAAGGTGTAGAGACTGAAAGAGGATAGAGAGAAGTGGCAGGTCCTATAGACAGAGCAGTCAGCAGGGAAGCCTCTCTGAGTAGGTGACACTGAGCCAAAATCTGATTAACATGATGTAACCAGCCCTCAGACTTGAGATACAGATGGGCCACGCCAAGGAAATGGCAAATGGAATAATGTTTTATATGTGGGAGGAACATGGGAAGGAATGAGCGAGGGGGAGAGGGCATTTTAGGCCCCAGCGACGGTTTAAATGTTACTCTGAGGGAGATGGGAAAGCACTGGTGAGTTTGAGCAAGAGAGTGATATATTTGTATTCATAATTGGTCCCTGTAAGCATTAGTTTTTGGCCCTTGGCTTAGAGTATGGTGGGCAAAGTTAAAGGGTTGGAGATGGGCTTTGTGTCTGGAGAGAAAGAACAATCAGACTAGAGGTAGGAATCTTCTGATCTATGGAACATAGTGTTTGTGCAGAAGAATAACCCAAAACTTATCAGTGACCTTGAATTAACCAACTCTAAGGGAAGAGTTAACACATAAGGAAGCCACTTAGAAAACCAAACTCATGGGACCCGGAGACTGGGCCCTACTTGACTCTAGGCCAGAAGTAAATTTCCTGGTGAACGTGAGCGTGGAGCGCTCTGCTCGGCCTGCCCACAAAGAGCTTCTCTCACTTCTCCCTGTTCACCAGTGACATTCCCTCCCCACTGCCACACTCAACTCGGTAGACAAGTCCCAAGTCTTGTTTTATTTCCGCAACTTGATTTAACTCACATGTTCTCCCAGCTCAGATAGGAAAAAACACACCTGACCCTTGCACTCCAAAACAAAGCAGTGGTCGGCGCTTGGTGTTCAACATGATCTGGTGTTCCAGAAAATGGAACCCCTGACCATGAACAGTGGGAAACGTTTGACAAGAGGAAGGATCTACTCACAATCAGGGAGTGATTCCGCCCCATCGTGATGACCATCCGGTTCACCGTGCGAAGCAACTGGACCATGATCTCTTGGATGTGGTGGTAGGTGAAGGCCTGTAACACAGTCAGAGACATCTGTGTGACAACAGGGACATTGTGTCTGCACACCTCTTCCAAAGAATATGCAACAGCGGTCAGACATGGTGATCACCAAGATCACCACCAGCAGCAGCACTAGTACCATCATCACCATCATTATCATCGTCATCACCATCATCACCATCATCACCGTTGTTGTCATATCTCCATCACCGTCACCACCAGGCACTGGACACCAGGAATTCCACTAACCATCTTAAATATAAGTTAGTAATTAAGAGCTTAAGATCTGGAATCAGAAACTTTTGATTTAGAATACTAACTGGATCAAGAATTCTTGTGCTACATAGGCTGAGTTACTTCTCTGCACCTTGGTTTCTTCACCTGTGTGGCAGTCAGGATCCAACCTGGGATAAGGACAGAACGTGGTGCAGGGGAGTGGTTACACAGGTGATGAAGAAGTTGAGACACAAACAAGATAACCTAGAGATCAGTAACAGCAGGGCGCCACTCTCCCCCTGGGCCGGAAGGACAAATAGAGGAGCCAGTGGTGCAGGAGCCCGGGACTGGGGTCATGTGATGGGAACTGTAAGCATGGGGTGCTTGTGCAGTAGAAGCTGGATGATCTACTTTCGGGGAACCATGGTGAGCCAGGTTGTGACATTTATGGGGTTCTGCCCACTTTAAATATAGGTCTCTGAGCCTCCTTGTCAATACTTTTTGAGCATTTGCTGTGGTAGGCAAGGGTTTTGTGCATTTTGCGCATTCTAAGCTCCTGCACAGAGTATCTATCATCCATGCATACCTGGGAGGGTGGTCATGGCCAAGTGGTGAGGCCCTGGGGTTTTAAATTCAGCATCTCTGGGTCTGGACACAACTCTGCACTTGCACCATGTGACCTTGCTTATCACTTCTTTCTCTGTGCCTCAACTCTCTCATCTACAAAATGTAGACAAGTTTCCCATCTGTCTTTCAAGGTTGATGTGAACATGAAAATAGCACGTGCAATTCTGGAAAAATGAGCATGCCTCATTCCACAGCAGGGGAATCTGTGGGTCCAAGATAGAGCCTGGACATCAGTAATTCATGAATTCTATGCAGCGCATTCTGATGGCTGAGAACCACGACAGGACACACTGTGGAGCTCCGGAGACAGACTGGGGTTTGGAAGCAACCTGTGTCTCCGGGACCTTGGCAGAGCCTGACAGAAGAAAGGGCTAAATAAATGGTGGCCGAAAGGTGGATGGCCTCTCATACTTCTTCATAAGCACCTTATGAAATGTAGCTGCTTTCCATTTAAGTGTGGTTAGTCTCTTAATAGAACCAATGAAAGGAAAATAGATTTATAGTAAGAAAAAGAACAAAGATGTCCAACAGGCTTTCAATGACTCCAAAGATGAGTGGCCCAGAGATTCCTCTCTCTCTCTCTCTCTCTCTCTCTCTCTCTCCGCCCCCCCCCCCCCTCCTTCTGCACTAATCCCCACTCTCCAGCCCCGGGGAGCTTCCCAGTGGAACTGCTGCCACCAGAGCTTCCACCCAAGCATGTATTTTACAGAAACAAGTGCTCATGATGCATCAGATGCCATGTCTTGTTGGATTTGAGCCATGTCCCCATCCAGCCCTTTCCTCATATCACGGTTTCCTCCTGATGCTCAGGGACAAGGGAGAGAACATCTACCTTTATTTCAGGCTGCAGGTGGACTCTCTTATGACTGCCTTCTATCCTTCATGAACTCAAGCCTCTTTTCTGACTTTCAGTCTCCAATATTTTATATGATATAAATGTAATGCTCATGGTAATAAAAACGTTTAACGTGTTTTGAATGCTTACTAAATACCTGGCACCCTACTAAATAAGACCTCATTTCACATCAAGATGGGCAATATTATGATCTTCATTGTTTAGATGAGAAGACTGAAGCCCAGAGAGGTTAAGTAACTTGTCTAGGGCCACCCAGCTAAAAAGTCAAAGGAAACAGATTCAAACCCAACAGTCTGGCTGCAGAGCCTGCTCCTTGCCCGCACTCACCCAGGTGGACTGGAACAGGAACACAGATCTCTGGTTGCTACGTTGGGGCCTCATCAGCCTCTTTGCATCTGTGAGGATGGATAGCCCCACCCTCCATCTTGAAGTATTATTGCCTTCAGTAACGTCTGATCTTGTCTTTCCCTTTTAGAAAATCTTTGGTGCTAGGTGTTCATTACTCCCTTGTCCTCTCTGCATGCCTTTGCAATTTCATCAGTCTGAGCCCACTGCCAATTCATATAATGGTTTCCATTTGATGCCCCCCCCCACCCCCCGCACCGGGATTACATCTCTCTCTTCCTTTACCAATAGAGATAATAAAACCCATTTCTCTTGCTTCTTTTAAGTAGTCGTTCATGCAAAGTGCAGCAATTAGACTGCTTAGGAAGTTTGGTATTCAAAAGTGGAAAACCGTCCAATTTATTTCCTTTCACTTTAGGTCCCAATAGGAGAGGCGGTGCGGCAGAGTGTTCTGGGATCTGACAGACTTGACTTTGAATCTCAATACTGCTAATTTGAGCTGGTGACCTAGGACAAATTACTTTTCTTCCCTGAATTTCAGTTTCTGTATTTATAAAAGGTGGCAAACAATAGAAGCCCGAAGTGCTGGTTTGAGGAATAAATAAAGGAATGCAGGTAAAGCCCTCGCTGCTCAGGGTGGACACATAGTAGGCCCTCAGTAAGTGGCGGCTGCAACTCCTATCCCCCTTGGTCTGCACTGCATTCCGGCCAAGCTTGCAGATTCCCAGCACGCAGCAGCAAGTGCAGTAAAAGGCAATGCATAATCTAAACTCTGGATAATATCGAGATGTCGCCCAAAGAATGTACAGCGTACATGCAAATGGAAAACTTTCAAGATGATAAACCTGTGCTAAGCAGTAAAAATGCAGCCACAAATCACCCACTGTTAATTGCTCCGCTGCCAGCAAGTGGAGGAATCTCTGCAGAAGTGTCTTCCGGGCTCGAACTAAACGGTGGCTTGTAATTGAAAAGGCAAAGTCAGTCTTCCCATTATAGCCCTGGCAAAGAATCAATCCATCCAGCTTAAACACACTGCAAACTATAGCGGGTTTTTTTTTTTAATAATTATAAGCTGTGTGTGATATCTGGAAGGAACTTGGGGTCCTTTCTTTAATCTTACCCATAGCCCAATACATAACATAGTAAAAAGATGGATGATATAAGTCAGTCAGGAAAAGCTAAGAACCATATGATTTCACTCCTCTGTGAGATATAAAACTGAAACTCACAGACACAGACAACAGTATGGTGGTTACCAGAGGGAAGGGAGCAGGGGAGTCGGGGGAGAAAGGGGGCCAGGTATTTTTTTTAAAGGAAAGAGGAAGGGAAGGAAGGAGGGAGGGAGGGAGGGAGGGAGGGAGGGAGGGAGGGAGGGAGGGAGGGAGGGAGGAAGGAAGGAAGGAAGGAGAAAGGAAGGAGAAAGGAAGGAGAAAGGAAGGAAGGGAGGGAGGGAGGGAGGGAGGGAGGAAGGAAGGAAGGAAGGAAGGAAGGAAGGAAGGAAGGAAGGAAGGAAGGAAGGAAGGAAAGGGACAAAAGAAGGGAGGGAGGAAACTGAGAGAAGGGTGGGTAGGTGGCGGGGAGACAACCCCTGTCTTCGTGGCTCACCCTGGGCCCTATGCCAGCCCTCATACTTTGTAGAATGCAATTCAAAATTATTAATTTCCCACAGTATTTCCAGAATAATAGAGCACACCATATACGAGATGATTTTAGGAAATAACATACAGACACAGCATTTCACAACATTGAGTCAAATTCTGTAAAAGATGTCTCCTATTTTCGTTTTTCTTTCAGCCCTTTTGATGATACCAAGCAGAAAAGAACCCTTTGGTGCTAATATGTCTTTAACACCTGCCTGTTCGTGCAAAACAACCAGGGGAGGCCTCGCATCAGAGCTGACAGGCAGCGGCATCTTCTTAGAACCTAATAACATTGTTGCATTATGTCTATATATAGCAAGTGTTCAGGAAAAGACCCCAAACCTGAAAATAAAGCAAAATAAGGATTTTGTAAATTTTTAATAGGGTGTTTCTGAGAAGCCCAACTCAAGAGAGTAAGAGTCCTCTTACTCTCTTGGAAAATGTAGTTCTGTTTCAGCATCCACAACTGAGTAGAAAGCAGAAATATCAGAGCTCCGTAAAGCCAGAGGCTCACTTGTAGAACAGTGATAAAGTGTGATATTTTCTAGTTTGCTAAAGGTTATAGCTCTGTTGGTCTGTAAAAATTTTATGTGTCTTATACCTAAGCCCAACTCAATATAAGCATCTCCTCTCCCCAAATTCAAGAATCCTAAACACTTTTGAACTAGCTATTTCTTTGGTCAGCTTTCCCCCCAGTTTAATAAATAAAACTTTGAAATGTGCTTAATATCTAACTATATAAGATGATATTCTTAATCATTTGAAAATTCCACTTTTACACAAGTGATGCTGACTACTTAATGGTGGTAACGTTATTTTTTTTTTTAATCAAAGTTACAAATGTGTATAGTTTAGAAACACTGTCTGATGTTCATCATTAAAAAAACAAAGAAGAAGAAGAAGAACAACAACAACAAAAAAACAGCCCGGCTAGTGTGGCTCAATGGTTGAGCATCGACCTATGAACCAGGAGGTCACGGTTCGATTCCCAGCCAGGGCACATGCCTGGGTTGTGGACTCCATCCCCAGTGTGGGGCGTGCAGAAGGCAGCAGGTCAATGATTCTCTCTCATCATTGATGTTTCTATCTCTCTCTCCCTCACCCTTTCTTTATAAAATCAATAAAAATATTTAAAACAAAAACACCAGTTCTTCATGTGCCCCCACCAGCGGATGATCTTTATTTCTTTTAGCTTATGTAGTTGTTACTTTAGTCCTTATAGTCATGTGGCCTGAGCAGACCTTGTGCTCCGGGAGCTTCTCTGCAGGGTGATCCGGTTGAGATGGTTAGTTGGAGTGACTCAAATACCCACATATATACCAGGCTTTCTTCTGGGGCCGCTTGGATTCCGCAGACAAGACTCCTCTGATCTCTTGCCTGAAGGCTGAGAGCCTGGCTGGCAGCATCGGGAGCTGAGGGGGAGGAAAGTGCCGGAGGCCTCGGCTTCTAAGATGCACACTTTGATTAAAACCTTGTTTGGAGTAGGGTATCGCTGCCCTCCACTGCGCCTAATGTTGCCTAGTCCCCATGGCCTGGGCTGTATCATCTTCGTAAAATAACGCACCCCTCCCCCCCGCCCCACACCTCCCCATGACTCAGCTGCCCAGACAGGCTGCTGCTTAACACACTTGCGACTGATCCTCCCTGTTTGCGCTCCTCTCCCTCACCCCCACCTCCAAGGGCCCTGCTACCACCATTTCCTGTAACTTGGGGGGAATCTTTGCTGTAGATTAGATGAGACGTCAGCTTTCCCCGCTGCTGGCTTATGAATCACTCTTCCCAGGTCTGCTAAATCAGTTAGTATTTTTCCACATGTTATCTACCTTCCTTTTACAAAACTCCCTTGCCTTTTTCATTTTAGTAGATTTTCCAGAGGGAGCAAAACATGAGACTCTATTACTTCATCTATTATCTTTACAGGGATTCCTACCCTAAATGTCATGGATAAATGTTTATAAGTGAGCTCACTGAATTAGAAATCTTAACAGTACATGGGCTAATGTTCAGTGACAAGAAGGTGATTGAGTTATGCCGATGCCGGATTTTGAAAAGAGTTCTAGTGTAAACCTTACTTTACAGAAAGCCCTCACGTGGCTTTGAGAAGGGGCTGGCCTGGGTCACGTGACCAGCGGCAGGTGATGCCATCGGAGCTAGCATGAGAAACCAGCTCTGCTGGGCAGTGCCTGGCCAATGGCTCCCGCACCTAGCACGCGGGCAACCTTGGGCCTTGGGTTCATGCCAAGGACAACCCCAGCTACTCTGCCAACTTTGTCTTTAGGCCTTTTTAGGATCAAGATGAAGATCACAAGGTCACAGCTACGGAGTTAAATCCAAAGACCTTTTCTTTCTAACAACAGAGACACAATGCATAGTCTGGCCGTGGAAACTGCGGCTGCCCAGAGCTGCCGCTGTCTTTCTCTGCTCCGTGCTCCTATGGAAGGGGCCCTCTCAACTTCCTTTTCATTTAGAAGGCACCAGAAACACTCCCTACAAAGAACATAAACTACCTTTCAAAGGATAGTAACATTATCCTCTAAAGCACAGTCACCTTCTCTCCTTCTCACGAGTTCTAGGTTTAAGGCTGCTTTCTTCCCTCCTGTGTGACTGGCTTCTCTCCGGAAAGACTTGATTAATTGCGGGACAGTTCACTGGGTAAAGGAGGCAACAGAGGCGGCGGGGACTCAGAGAGGCAGAGGGCGAGGTCAGTGGAGCTGAGAGGTGGCTTTGCTGTGCCCCATCACTTCCCCATCTCCTACCCTCCAGGCAGCTCCCCACTTGCCAGGCAGGACGTGGGTGAGCCCTCACGTGGCCATGAGTGTCTGAACCCCAGGGGTTCACCTTCTCCAGGAGGGGGAGTTTGTGTCAGTGGTAGAAGACCAAAAAAAAAAAAGGAAGAAAAAGTGGGCTTCTCATTCTGACACTGCTGTTACCTGACAATCTCGAGGTGATACTATATGCTAAGAACTATGCATATAGACCTGACAACTGTAATCTCACTTAACTAAAAAACAACAACATTGAAACCGCCGAAGTGAAATATGAGCATCAGAGAGAGGATGAGTATCTTGCCCAGGAATTACCCACTCATGGGTGGCCAAGCCTGAATTCAAGCTCAGTTCTGTCTAATCCCATGCTCTTTCCGTGACACAGAGTGTGGGGAGGTGCCAAGAAGAGTGAGTGCTTTCGGCTCTCCACGGCCTCTGTTGCAACATTTCTCAGTGTTGTGAAAATAGTCTCTCCTTGCACAGAGACTACAGAGCCAACACTAACTTTGCTCCTTCCCTAGGTTAACCAGACTTACCTCCCCGAACCTCAGTTTCTTCACCTCTAAACTGGGCAGAAGGGCATCCAAATATCAAAATTGTTTTTGAGAATCTGTAGCTAGTTCTGACACTGACCACTAATATTTTCTGAGCTTTTACTCCACGCTAAGAACACTTCTAAGCACTTGGCATATATTAACTTAAGGAATTCTGCAAGCGTCTATGAAACGAGGGAAGTCCTTCTATTATCCCAGATTTGCAGCTGGGAAAATGGAGGCTGTGCTTGGGATCATGCACCAGGTATGAACACTGATCCTAGTTCCTGCCCAGGGAGGCCTGTCTGACCCCCAGGGCCAGGCTCACAGCTGCCCCTGCCTCCGTGTTTTAGGACCACGGGGACGAATGCATATGGCAGGACTTTGAGATGATAAATCTTTCTGCAAATTTGCCCAAAGTAAACAGCGAGGCAAACGTTTGTGTGCACAGCTGTTGATAGCATATTGTTTTATTTATAATATCGAAATGCAGCAAGCAAGATAAATGTCCCCCAATCAGGGATCCCATTATATAAACGACAGCTTATCCACTCAGTGGAATGGGAAAAGGCAGATATTCTTGATCTGAAAAGATATCCTTAATATATCCAGTAAAAAGAAACCACAGGCTACCATGCGTAATATAATCCCAGTTATGTTTTTGAAAAAATATTTTCCTATGTCCAAAAATCTGGAAAAA
Organism: Corynorhinus townsendii; assembly: GCA_026230045.1. NCBI lineage: Eukaryota > Metazoa > Chordata > Mammalia > Chiroptera > Vespertilionidae > Corynorhinus > Corynorhinus townsendii. The sequence goes on along the minus strand of JAPDVU010000006.1, from coordinate 165,326,564 downwards.
TGCATGGCAAGACATTAACAATGGTCCCGCTGAGCAGGGGGAAGAGGCAGAGATGTGAGGTTAAAGGGATAACTTTATTTGCTATGGTTTGTTGGAAATTTTCACAATAATCACTTGTGATAATTAAGAGAATAGACCTGTTTCCCAATGGGAAAACGATGAGTCAGTCAATATACCTAAGAAACCACACTCACAGGGACTGGATGGATGCATTCCAGGGACTGTGGTGGTGCCCTGCAGGTAGCCCTGGGGTGGGGGGGTGGGGGGGGGGAACGTGTCTGCCCCATGCAGGGCGGCCACAGGACCTTGGTGCTCATGGATAAAGTGCTGTTGTCAACTGAGAGAAGCATTCCAAAGTAACATGGTTTAACACCTTTTTAAAAGACAGAACTATGAAATATCGTATTCCATTTATCAAATGCTTTTAAGTTCCATTTGCAGGTGGAAAAAAATCTACTTAAAGCAACCAGGAAAAAAAAACTGCACATATTGCCTCCAACAAAAAATATCCAATTGTGCTTAGAGACAAATGCTTCTTTTATTCAGATCCTATTAAGTTGCTTGTGGGGCTTTTAGTAAAATACACTGGAACCTCCAACCTGCAGCCAAGAGCAGGAAAAATGAAACCAAGGTCTGTCTAACATCTTACTGCGGATGAATGAAGACTGGCCGGAGCCACTTAGGAGATGTGCCTCAGAGGTGTCTACTTTTGTTCTTCAAAGCAGGAGGGATCTGTGGGACTGTGTAAGGAGAAATGGATAAACAACACAGCTAACATTTGCTGGATTCTTCGTATGTGACGGCAATGGGCTGTGTGCCTTGTATTTATTATCTCAGTGCATCTTGGGAAAACCCAGGGGATGAGTGTTATTCCATTTTAAGGTGTAAAATAAGATCCATTGTAATTATTATTACCATTCGATATTTTAAGCACTTCATAGATGACAGATGCTATGCTAAATGCTTTACATGCACCATCTCATTTAATTCCCAGAATAATCGTATCCATCTGCTACACGGCTGCTCCCCATGCTACAGAGCAGGAAATTCTGACATTGACTAGTATGTAACTGGCCCAGAGTCACAGAGCCATAGGTGATGGAGCTCGATTTGAATCCATGTCTTCTTGGGTGCAGGGCTCATGCACTGTGAACACAGCTATTTACAGCTGTTTTGTATTGTTTGTAATATCCAAATGTACCAAGCAAGATAAATGTCCAAAAGTCCCATCAGCAATGAGCTCCCTTAGGGTTTCCACTGTAGAAAGGGGGCTCTGTGAACTATTTGTAGTATTTCAAGAAGCTTAACAGAAATGGTAGACTCCTCTTCAGTGTTACCACATTGGCTAATTGCAATGTCAAGATCCCTTGTTTGAATGCAAACAAGATAGGCAGGCATTCTGTTGAACTCTGCTGGGCAGAACATGATAAATGCTACTTATATAGCACTAGAGGCCCGGTGCACGAAATTCATGCAAGGGGCTTGGCCATCACAGCTGCAGTGGCTTGCCCCGGCCGTCCGGGAGGTCGTCCAGAAGTTTGTTCGGCTGTCCGGTCTAATTAGCATATTATGCTTTTATCATTATAGATTAATTTTTAATTATGTAACTAAATTACTTAACGTTTAATACACGCTGCTTGCTTGGGAACCAATATATTTTAAAGCATGCATCCATGGGCCTATAAGAAATGGTGGTGAAAACTCCCTATTGGTAAAAACCTTTGCTACCGTTTATACCTCCCTGCCCAACTTCCCAATGACCTTCTTCCACCCTCTATTACTGCCCCCCTCTCTCTCCCCTGTTCCATTGGCGGGCTAGTTTCTCCTCTGTTTCCTCCTGCTTTATGCCTCTACTTCATCACCAGCCTTCAACCCCAGTCCCGGGATGGCTTCAGCCACAGGCACGGAAGGTGCCGCTAAGGACCAGCATGATACTCCGCCACCCCAAATTATTTCCCAACTATACCTCCACGTCTTTACTGATATTTAAACTTCCAGGGACAGAATGTCACTTTCCAACTCAGGTTAATTCCCTAGAGATGCTGAGAGGAGGGGATGGAATCAGAATGGAGAATCTGGAAACTTCTAGGCCTAGACTTCCTCAACGGTACTGGCAACAGAGCTTGGCCCCACACTAATGCTAAGGGCTTGCTAGACGGGGGAAGAGAGGAATAAAAAGATACACAACCTTCTACACTCCTTACCACCGTGAAAATACCCCTAATCACTCCAGAGAAAAAACAGAAATCTGCAGCTCATTGGATGATAACTGATCTAGATTCCTCAGCAGGGTCTTCCCATATCAACACTCAATTGCCCTCGCCCCTCCCCCCTTTATTTTATTTTATTTTATTTTAATTTTAGAAAAAGGACTCTTTCCCCACAGATTCCTTCTAAGCCAGCCAGGCACAAATCTAAGTTCAGAGACAGATCTCATGAACATCCTGGGATCCTGGGTCTCAGCCAGAATTCAGAGCCTGCTCTCTCTGATAAGCCTGCTTAGGCAAAAATGATGTCCAAAACTTTAGAAACATTACCACCAACAGGAGGCTTTAAGATATCACCCTCAAACCTCCTTCCAGTTGCCAGGAAGAGGTGGAGAAAGCAGGCCGATCTTAATCCCAAGAGAGTTGGCCAGAAAAGAGCAATAAATCTGAGGGATGAATGTGTATCCTCTGATCTACGTGTGCAGTTACACAGCCTCAATGCTGTTTTTCAGTTCAGGAAGGATATAACTAAACCCTCCCCAGAAACCCATCTCTATGAAGAACAAGCAATGGAGGTGCGTGCCCCTCTCCGTGTGCTGACAAAAATCACTGCCTCCTAGAACAAGACCATTTCTTCTCATCTTGCAAAGTATGATCTCTTCTTTCTCAATATCTCTTTCTCCCTCTCTCTGTACCCCCATCAACCCCCACACTGTGAGTCTCTACTTTAATGCTGATAAAGCACGTGTGATTTTCTCCACCTTTCCCTAATTGTAATGATGATTTCAAGAAATGTTTACTAAAGTCCTATCATATGTCTAATATTGATATCATCCTCACCTCACTCTTTTTGGAATGTTTGGGTTGTGGGCTCCCTCCTCCCCATCTCTCTCTCTCTCTCTCTCTCCAACCTGTATATCTCAAATAAATTTGGGAAAGGAAGAACTGGTTTATTTTTCTGATTTATTCCAAATTGTCCAATATGACATATGGTTTCTGGTGACCTTTCTAGATGATAAGAACATGGCCAGCTTATTTCTCGGTCTCCATAGTATACTCAGAGCCCCCACTCTGAAGCCCGGGTGCTGGTCCTTCCCTAATCAGCTGCAAGCAGGATGGTCTTCCCTCTGAATGTTCAGTCCCTTTATGTTCTCAGCCAGTAAGAACCCACCTAATTGGTTAGTGTAACCAGTTCACCCTGAGCCACATCTACGTGTGTAAGCCTAGCCACACACTGAGTTTCCTTCCAGTAAGAGCACAGCATCTAAAAGAAGTCTTCTGCTCCCAGTGTTACTAGTCGGAGGTCAATCTAGAGCCTTGGGAAGCTGCCTGAACAGCTGGTTGCTGCTCCTTTCCCAACCCCTGCCTTACCAACAATGAGATGACCAGGCTAGTGTTCATTATAAATCAATATCTCCAGAAACATTCTCTCAGCATCTGCTCCAGTGGTTCATGACCATGGCTGCATCTTTAGGATTACCTTGGGACTTTCTACATGCAGCCCAGGGAGACCATTCACTGTGTTGTCCTGAGTGCTGGGGATTCAGGGACAGAGAAAGCCCAGGCCCCGCTGGCAATGGTGCCTGGGGAGGACCACACAGTAAGGAAAGGGCCACACAGTGTTCTCCCAGAGCGCTGAGGATGCTCAGAAAAGACACAAAGAACCCAACTGGGGGGAATCTGGGAAGATGTCCTGAGAAAGGCACTGTCAGAAGTAACTGGGAGGAACGTGTACCTGCTGTGTCCTTTGCTATAATAAAGAGGGCTTTCTAATCGGATGCTTTTGTCTAATAAGAGTGTAGGCTAATAACACCCAACTCAGCCTTCTATGTTCTTCCTACCAAGCTTTTTCCCTCGGCCTGTGTCAGTCTGGCCCTGCTCCCATTGAGTCTTGGATTCCCATTTGCTCCCTAGATTTCTGATTATAATCTTCTCCCAGTCACGATGTCTTCATGAAGCAGAACCCACTGCCTCTTGGACTGCAGTCAGCTCGCTGAGGGAGTTCAGTCCTTTGGGTCTGGTGAGGTTTTGTTTCTTCCAGGCCTTAACCCAGCCAGTCTTGGTCAACTGGTCCTTCCCACAGAAAGCAACCAGAATGCCTTTGCAAACAGGTAGATACCTGTGTCTGAGATGCCCCTTTCCCCAGTCACCTGCCAATCTCCTACTCAGTAGTCAGAAAACCCAGTTCAGTCATCACCTTTGGAAACCCTTTCCTGACTCATCACTCAAAATCTCCACCTCACCTTAGGCAGGGCTGGTGGTTCTTCGTTTTGAGTCTTCACACAATTTTATTCATATTTCTTGGAAGTAGGGGACCACATCTTTCAATGTTTAATGTCCAAAGGGTAGCATCTGCTTGACACAGAGTAAGTACTAAGCACATGAACAAATATGGGAAATGAATGTGTTCATGGTTAGATGGATGGATAGACATATGTAAGTAAGGATGGATGGGTAGGTGGATGGATGGATGAATAGACAGATGGATGAAAGGATGGATGGATGGATGGATGGTTAGACAGACAGATGAAAGGATGGATGAATGGGTGAATGATATTGCCTAAATTAACTTTATATATTATCAATTCAGTCTGATACAAAATAAAAAATGTGCTAAATTTTCTATTCTCAAAAAGCAAAGATGCTGGTGATATAAGTACCACCACCTTTTCTTCTTTTACCCTACAACTAAGAAGACAAAGTATTGGCACTAATCTTCCAGAATAGTGTTCAAGCAGATAAATAATTAATCCCCTGGGGGTGGTTATTTGAGAAAATTACAACTTCTCCTCTCCAACCTTCCCTGAGTCATGGCATTCCTTGCTTCCAGACATGAAAGCATCCCTCTGTTCCCTAAAGACTGGCTCTATTTACAGAAAAAAATTCTCCACTTTCCACAGAGGTGGCTTCCAGACTTTGTTCCTTGGATTTCTAGTTCCTGTCTATGAGGTTCTTTGAGGCACATCTGTCTTTTATTACCTACTACAGTCATAGTGATGTTTGGGGAGGGGCATAAAATAAAATACTAGCTTTGCACTCATTTTTATACTTCTGATCCTGTACAAAAATGCATAGTATAAATTACAATGTCTAAAAAATCAACTATCTCTCAGATTATACATCTAAATTATGCAGAGCATTCTTTAAAAACATTCATTATTTATTGCACAAACATTACAAAAAACAAAGATGAGATAATATACCCATCAGTCCAACCCTGCAACACATATGACTTCTCGTTCATTTATGATTCCTTCAAGTCCTTATATGTGCAAAAGACAATCTGTGTCCTGCTCTTTCCAGTTAACATGGCATAAGCATTTGGGGCAAAACTGTTTTTATATATCCTTTGAGGATGGGTAGGAGAAAGGTTTAGATTTAGACAGATTGAATTTTGCCTCTGCCACTAATGTGCTCCATAGCTAAACCTATTTATTTAAACTCCTGTAAGCTTCAGTTTGTTCATAGGCAACCTGAGGATGATAACAATTTGCTCCCTGGATTATGGCAAAAATTAATGGATTTCTGTATATAAGGCGTTTTACCCAGTGATTGACTTATAGCAGGTATTCATTAATATGTGACTCACAAATAACAGTAATACTTCTTAAACCAGGATCTGTTTTGAATTAGAATATAAAGTATGCATGAATAATTATGATAAAACACAAAACTGAATTCAATTTGGGCTCCACCCCTAGAACATTGAGGGGTTATAGTCACTCACCTGAAGTGAGTGATACTTAGGTAAGAAGAAAAACACTTGAAAATAAGAGAAACCCAGCATCAATCTTTCACAGATATGTCTGAGTCACCTGCCTCAGATCAAACAGACTGTCAGGACTAGAGTTGGAAATAGAAGTTCTCTAAAGCTGCGAAAAGGCTCTCAGACCAAATATCACCTTCTCTGTCACCACCACCTCAGCCAACACAGCGTGAAATGCAGACATCACTAATAAATCAATACTTATGGGATTACATTGGGGCAAGAAGACAGGGAAGAGGAAACATATATTAAGTATCAATATGATAGTCATGATGAACAAAATATTATGCAGAGGTAAGCTGATGCTCAGAGAGGCCATGTCACTTCCCCAAGATCACACAGCTCATTAGCAGCGAAGGTGGAATTTGAACCCATGTCTGTGGGCCTCCAGAGTTCATAATCTTTCAATTTAATTCAATGAAAGTCAACAGATACTTTTTGTGCCAGGTACTGTGTTAGGATATGGCAGTGAACAAGAGAGATGTAGTCCTCACACTCATGGGACTTACTGTCTAGCTAAGGGAACCGATAGTTTGAAGGTGAGCAAAGTGTGATGAGTGTCAGGTAAGGTGAAGGACCTACAATGTTCAGAAGCTATTCGTGAAAAGAGGACAGGTAACCGTGAGCCTCTGCTCTCTGTCCCAGGGTTCCTTTACACACTGGGTTAACCATGCTCACACAGACTGACCACCGTCATTGTGTGGCATTATTTCTGCAGGAAAATGTGTGCTGAATTCTAAATTGGTGTAGAAACAATTTGGGAGCACAACAATATATGCTTTGTATATGATGTTTAATGCAACAGCAGCAGGTTTGCCTTTCTCATTAGGGTCTGCTGAGTATAAAAAAATAAAATTAGCGTCAGTGTGTATTCGAGAAAGTAGAATAACTGAGGATGAGAGGATCAATCAAAACACAAAGATTAATTATTGAGCATCTGCTCAGACTTTGGCACTATGCCCAGGCAGCGTGGAAGTAGAGGAGAGATAGAAGACTGGATCAGTCCCATCCTCGGAGGGCCTATAAACTAGAAGTAGGATACCCACATAAGAGCATGCCCAGGAAATGATAGGCTATGACAGAATTCCAAGAGGCTGGGGTGGACACACATCTGTGGAATGCACTAGGTCAGTGGTTGGCAAACTCATTAGTCAACAGAGCCGCAGTTTGCTGACCACTGCACTAGGTGGTTGAGAGAAAGGGGAATCGACCCAGGCTTCAAAAGACAGCGATGATCTGAATAGTCAGAGAGAGTTCCTGGTGGCAATGGGAAGAGTGTTAACCATGGAGAAAGGCACGGGACAAGGTGGGTCCTGAAAAATGAATAGACCATTGAGGCCAAGCACCGGAGTTGAGAAACACTGAGAATTAAGACCTCGGAGGTAGTTTTGAATGAATGAGCATTTTGTCTTAATCACCTTCGCATCCTTGATGCCTAGAATGGTGCCTGACAAACAGGAAGTGCTCAGATAATGTTTGTGAGATGGAAAGACATTGCCTTAGTTGAAAAGAAAAATAGCAAAATAATAGAAAAAGTGCTGGCCCTGTTTCAACATATGCCAGACATGCCTAAAATGACAAGAACAGATGTAAAACTGCAGATAATTAAGCGCTAAATTCTATGTAAAACCAAAAGTTTTCAGACTGCATCTGGGAGGTTGATAAAATAGGGCAGAAGGAATCTGGGATGATTTCTTAATGGGAAGGGAAGTTGGGTTGGGTCTATCAGGAAAGGCAAAGTCTGGCTCTCAGGAGTCACAATTCAGGTGGGTGAGGCAAATAGCATAAACCTGCAACTCCATCACCTAGAAAACAATAGGAAGTAATGCGAGTAGCTTCATTAAATAATCTGGCAAGTGTGGCTCAGTGGTTGAGCATCGACCCATGAACTAAGAGGTCACAGTTTGATTTTTGGTCAGGGCACATGCCCAGGTTGTGGGCTTAATCCCCAATAGGGGGCGAGCAGGAGGCAGCAGGTCAGTGATTCTCTCATCATTGATGTTTCTATCCCTCCCTCCTTTCTTCTCTGAAATCAATAAAAACATATTTTGAAAATAATAATAATTTGGCAAGGGAAATGAAATAGATCGGTGGGCTAGATTCAGGTCGTGAACTTGTAATTGGGGGCCCTCAGGACAACCACTAAATGCCCTCCAGATTGAGGAACCAGGTAAATGACAAAGGAAGAGGAGAGGATGAGGGTTAGTGGGGCCGTGAGAGACTGGTCTACCTGGAAGGCAGCATACACTGAAGACAGTAGGGAAGGTGGGTGGAGAGGAAAGCTAAGTTGAGAGTGAATTCCAGTGGAAGAAAGGGCATTCATTAGAGAGTGAAAGACAGCTTTAGCATGTGGTTTGGAGAAACCGGGCTGGAATTAAACATTTCATTTTCTAACCTGTGCTGCCAAGTCACTTGTTTATGCCTTGCACGGCTAATATTATCGGAACTCTCCCTGAGAAAATGTCCATTCTAGAACTCTTGGGTTGTTTTCTGGAAATTTTTCTGGTACAGTCCCTGGTTGGTGCCCCCGGATTGCGTGTGGCAGCTGGGGCACTACAGACAGAGCCGTGGGTCAAAGGCATCTTTAAGAACCAAGCACTTCCTTTCCCACTCACCATGCTTCTCTTAAGGATTTACATTTAGACCAGTTGGGCAAATCAAAGTTATAGTTCCCTCAGTAACTGTAACCTGGACCAAACATAGCTACATTTTTCTGCTGCTGAGCGGGTTTTTAACTCACGCTGCCAACTGTGAAGGGGAGATTTAATTCAGACATTATGTAGAAAATGCTTTTTGGAAAGCAAGTGGCTGGCCCAGGGAAGGTTCAGTGTAAATGGCTGTTCCTTTCAACTCGTGCTTTTATGCAGGGATTCCCTGCAGACAGCAACTTTCATTGGCATCCTTTCGAGGTGAACAAAAAGGCACCTCTCCACGCCTGCCAGCTGCCACGCTTGCGCATTCACGCGCAGAGCCCAGCTTTGTTACCACAGGTGCTGTACTGGCAAGAGGCACTACACAGAGCCAGCACTAAGGTGAGAGATCAAGGCTCTTGCCCATGGGACAAAATGTAAGAGGCATCCCAAGAACTCAATAATCCAGACAAATCCAACTTAATGTCACTGTTTAAAAGCTAAAAATCAATGCAAAAAATACATGATGAACCAAATATCAAACCATACTGCATGGAAGTATCTTCCTTGGTCAGTGCATTTTTGGTGCTCCATACACTTTGCCCCCATCCCTAGGTAAGCTTCACTTGCCTCACCCTGGTCCTCGCCCTGGGAGGCACCAGGTGGGTATGGCATAGAGGGCAGAAGGGAATGCACCAGGCCCTTAGGGATCTGCCTGCAGGCAAACTCCTTTATACTTTGGTCCTGGCAGATAAAGAAATATTGAAGAATACGTCAAGAAGTATTTCTAATTGGTGCTGACGGAGCAGAACGTATTGGGTTATTAATTTTATTGGGGGGAATTCTGGTCAACCATCAACAAAAGCTGTCTTTTAATTTTCCAGATGGATCCTCTGAGATTACACAACCCAAGGACCATCTGGGAAGTTATGCTAAACCACCCACTCTCCAAGCCTGTCAAGCAAAGATCAGGTGACATTCAAGCCCCAAAAGTTGGCCTAGGAATCATGGCGTCGACAGGGCTGTCAGAGCGCCCAGGATAAGGCTGCAGCCCTGGAGGTCCCATGGCCAGGACAGGCTCTCTGCTCCCCTGCATTCCCAGGCCCCCCTCCCAGCACCCCCCGGCCCGCCCAGGCCTGGGTTAGTGCACACTGATGGTTTAGTCACGCAATGGCCCAATTGCTAGGCTGGAGCAGTTAACAGTGTAGAATCCTCTACTAAGGATAGTCATTTGTCTGCGGATTTTATAGTTTTAACTGAAAAAGCAGAGAAAGCCCCTCACCCATCAGCATCCCTTCACACTGGAATGGGTGTACTTTGGGGAACTGCTCATCCCCCCAATGCATTCTCTGAAAGTGGGCAAGCATCCCTTACACACTGCAAAATTAATCTTTAAAATGTTTTTTATTTTGAAATGTCAAACGTGAAGAAAAGTGGAAATGTAGCAGAGAAGGTGCCTATGTACTCTTCATCCAACTTCCCTATATGCTGACATAACCAGAGCGCAACGATCAAACCAGGAAATTCACAATGGCACAAGACTCCTGACTAAATGGCAGGCCTGATTCTAGTTGAGCCAGTTTCCTTCTAATGTCTAGTTTCTGGTCCATGACCCAGTTCAGGATTGCACAGTGAATTTAGTTGCCATGGTTCCTAAGTCCCCTCTGATATGTGATGGGGTCTCCCGGTCTTTCACATGCCCTTATCTTTTGAAGAGTACTAGTCTACTGTTTTGTAGAATATCCTTCAACTGGGGTTTGTTGAATGCTTTCTAATTATGAGATGTGGGTTGTGCCTTTTTGGCATGATTCCCCACATGAGTGGTATGTGTCCTCAGTACATCTTGTCAGAAGGCACAGGATGCTGATTTATGTCCTGACTGGGGACGCTCCCTGTCATCACCTGGTTAAGGTGGTACCTGTCAGGTTTCTCCACTGTAAAGTTACTATCGTTCCTTATGTCATTAATAAGTGGATACTTTGGGAAGATTCCTTGAGACTATGCAAATATCCTGATTCTCCTCATACTTTAGCCCAACAAGTATCCATAGATGGCTCTACCTTGTAACAATGATTATTGTGATGTTTGCTAATCAAAATGAATTTTTATTCTCTTTGAACCCTATTTAAGGCCAAAAGGTCAAAACCTACTGAAGGGAAAAACAGTACTGTCCCTGGGAAGTGTGCTTCCCCCACAGCTGTGCGGACCGAACATCTGGTTTAGGAAGAGCGAACCTGCGGCTCGAGGTCACTCTCCCCACCCCTCACCTGTGCGGGAACCTGGGCACTCTCTCCCAGGCCTACGTAGGTCCCCACATTCTCAACACGGCCAGGAAAGAAGCCATTGCTAGTCAGTAAGCATTGCCATGGCAACGGAAGCATCCTTCCACGTCTCTGCTCTAGGTTGTGTTTAGTCTGTCTGAAAAGCCGCTGCCTCCCCGGAGCAGCTTCTCTTTGCTCAGTCCCGTGAGCACCTTTAGGGTAGCAGAGCCAGGGCCACGGGAAGAAGAGGCGTGCGGGCAGCTCCCCTGGGCTCGCCTTGTTGTCTGCAATGCCTTTGAGTCCCAGGCAGTGCTGTGTTGGCACATGTTTACCAGTCGGCTCTCAGGGAAGAAAAACTAAAGGTCTGGATATACAGTGTTGGCGATCCTGTGCGTGAGTCCTCACTGACAGTGGATTTCAAGCTGCCAATGTGACGTCACTGAACACGGACGGACTTGGGAAAAAATGGGCAGCCGCAGAGCACTGCGTAGTATTCCTGCCATATGAACCCAATGGATGCAAGAATCCAGGGTAGAGATCTTTAGGAAGTGATGCATTTGGGGTATCTATTTGTTGCCTCTGGTTTTAACTAATCTATTTATTTCTAGATATTTGTATAAATTTTTAATAATGGCAGTGATTTAATAAAATAACTCACAAGATTCCTAAAATGTAACGCTGGGTTCTCAGGAGCTGTTGTGAGCCAGCCCCAGCTCACCACCCCCTGCAGTAATTATCCTAAGCCCCGAAGTTCTGGGACCCCAAGGAGCCCCGGGAAAGGAGGCTGGCTCTTTTCTCAGTCCCCCAGGGAGCACTTAGGAAGTCCAGCTGCCTGCAGGAACGGCTTTGCTCTGGCTTCAGATCTTCCTTGGCAAGCCTCCTCCGAAGCAGCTGGTGCCGCAGGCTGGCGCGAAGGGGCTGCCTCCGGTGGGAAGGGCACAGTACCTGTTTGCCATTCTCCCAGGAGGCCAATTGGCCCTTTACCGCTCTTAGAAGAGAGACAGGGATGTCTTAGAGGCAGCCTGAGACAGTGGGAGGCGAAAGAAGGAAGGACAGCGAGGGAGGAAGGGAAGCCACCGGCACTGGGTGTGGATGGTGTGCCAGGTGCGGAGCTGCCTGTGTTCACAGGTGCTTGTGTTCCCTGTAATCCTGACCACCTGAGGAAGCAGCACCCCACTGCACAGAGAGATTACAGGACTCCCCAAGGTGCCCAGCTAGGAAGAAGCAGAGCTCGGATGTAGGCCTTCTCTGCTCCCCATCATCACCCCAGCACACGAAACAGGGTCTAGGACAGGCCCTGGATGTCTGCAGGATGAGCATATGAATGGGAATGTGGCCGGACTCCAGGGCCTGTGCTCGCCTCTCCACCAGGGAACTGATGCTGGGAAAGTGTAAATGCACAGTGGTGGGAGACGTGGCATGGCGTGTGGGAGGCCAGTGACTTTGGAGTGAGATGGGGTGACTCCCTCCCAGCTCTGCCCTTTACTAACTCTCTGACCTCCGTTAGGATCACCCAGCCTCTCTCTGAGACTCAGCTTCCTCACTCATAAAATGGGAATAATAAAGCCTACCTTGCCATGGATGGCCAGAAGCAAGCAATTATGACTTATGAGGAAAGACTTTACAGGCTAGAAGGTGCTGGGGGGGAATGTGTATCAAATGTCACTGTCCATGAACTCATAATATCATTCCATTGGTCTAGCAAAGGCACATTTAATGCCGTGGAAGCAGGGGATGTTCAAGGGAATAAAGAAAATGGCCTTGGATACAGCAAGAGGGTTTGATCTATTTCAACTGTAAGATGGGGATTAATTAGCTGTTCTCTGCTTGGAATGCACCCCAGACAAAGAATTTCAGCAAGCCTTGTCTCCCTGCCTTTTATTTGAGATACGAGGGAGCAGATAGGATAGACTAAAACCTGCTGCTTTTGTACGGTGGTATTGATTCCTGGGAATTAAATGGTAATGCAAAGAGGAGGCCTCAGCCTCCCTTCATGCCTGCATCAGGCAGTCTGCCGAGGATTATGAGACAGCACGGAGCTCAGGTGGCCATGGGGGCTGCACTTGAGAAGGCACCCAAGCAGAGAGCTGTGGAGTCTGCTTCTCTCACACGTGGGTCGGTCAGGGCAGCTCTGGACCAAGAACACCCTCCAGGCAGACTACTCCCTGTGTGTGCCGCCCATGGGGACCTTAGCAGAGCTAAAGATGCTAATGCCCTGCTGCTGTCAATGCCTGGTCCCTTTTAAGAGAGGGACATGCCTGGGAGTGGGAGTGTGTGTGTGTGTTAAAAACTACATGCACCGAACATCAGACATGCATGTTCAACATATTGACAAATCACCTCTAGCAGGTGGGGGAGGTAGAGGTAGGAGCAGGAGATAGGGATGAAAGGTAAGAAATACACAGACACACCACACACACACACACATACACACACACGAAATAAGGAAGGGTTATCCCATGAGGATAACATGTCATAAACTGAGTGTGGTTCATTTAACCCCCTGTGCCTGACATCCAAGGAAGGCAAAGGAGGAAACGGCATATATATCCCATTAGACTCAGAGCCCAAGACCCAAGGGAGACATCAGGGCCTGCCATTGATCTGGGCAACTCACACTTACTCATTCCTCCAACAGATAGTTCTGTGCAGCCTCCGCTGGGGGGTGGGGAGGGGAGGGCAGAGCTGCAGGGCAGGTTGGTGGCCCTCTCTCATCAGGGGCTCCTGGTTCCACAGGCAGGTAAGTCACAGAGGATGGCACACAGATGCTACACGGAGCAGGCCTAAGCTGCTCCTGCGACCACGAGAGGGGATGCATTCTGGCAGTGCCAACAGCACCCACACAGCCCTCACCAGGTGAAGGAATGCTGGGTAGGCGAGGGATTGAGAGAATGTTAACAGAGCAGGCGGATGGAGAGAAAAGGGGGACTGGTATGAGGCTAGGCGGGAAGTGTAAGCTCTGAGAAGCCAGCTAGCGAGGCTTGCTCTCTGAGCTTCTGCGTTCAAGGCCTGGCAAGGGACACACAGGGAAGTGTGACAAAGCACCCAGTGCCGTAATATCAGTCTGAACACATGGTGATGACAAACCAGAGAAGGAAGTTCTTGAACCTGCCTGGGGTGGGGCTGGGGGAGTGAGAGGAAGAGGATGTGGAATGGAGAATATTTCAGAAGGGAAGCATTATTTGAGCTGAAGCTAAAAGGAGTCGAGCGTCTTACTTGCCTAGAAAGAATAGGAGCTGGGGAGGACATTCCAAGCAAGAGAAAAATGCAGAGGCGAAAGCTCTATGTGCCTAAGCTGATGAGTCCAAGTCTGAGATCCCCCCATACCAGTCAGGACTGAAAGACGCCTTGGTAAGACCCACAGGTCTAGTCCAGGGACTCCAAGGGTTTATTTCTTTAAAGCAGATTTTGTGCATTCTCTACGATATCCACGATGCAAAGACTGGTACAACAACTTCCTTCTCTTCAGAATCTGGAACCATCTTTCCCCGCTGTGTGATTGGCAGGCAGGGTCCAAACAAGGACTCTCTTTTCCTTCCGAGGGACGAAACATAAAAACAAAAAGCCTGTTTTAAGAGGGAAAACCAACTCCCTCCTGGTCTGGCGCAAAATTAAATTTTATGAGTGACTCAGCAGACAGCCAGGGACAGAACGAAGCCCCTGGGAAACTGCCTTTCAAAGCAACGGAAGTTGACAACTAAACTTGGCGGGAGAGGGGAGAAAAAGGGTTACTAGAGGCAGAAGTCTGACCTTTCACCCTTCACCTGAGCCTGTCTCTTTCTTAGGCTAAGTGCAACTCACAGCAGCTGAGTGAGGAAATTTAGCACCATCATTAAAAAAATACTGACACCCAGGCTAAGGCGGGCATCTGCCCTGAGTCATCTGCCACCCAGGGTTACAATGAATAAAGTAATAACAGGGAGACAGCTTCCACATGCCAGGCCTGCTGTGCTGGGGCGGAACTCCCGGAACAATGAGGACCTATTGAAGACAAGCACTCTTTCCCATCCCCCAAACACACAATGCCCCCAGAAGGAAGCTTGGCATCCTGCACTATAATCGCAAACTTTCCACACGTGGTCTGTCCCTGGGCAATGGTTCCGTCAGGCAGACATAGTCTGTGCTTGGGGAGGGCAGACGGGCTACTCCATGATGCCCACAAAGAACCACTAAACAATGGATGGCTATGCTGTTATCAGCAGAGAGGATGCTAATAACCAGAAAAAAAAACAATTCCAGGATATTCACCCTGGGAGCCTTTTTCATTTTTCTTCCTAATTCCTGACTTTGAGAAGTTGGTGCCTGTAGAAACCAAATGGCACATCCAACCGTCTGGATTCTCAAAATCAGATCTTTGCACAGGCCATGTCCCCGCTGTCGCATGAAAATGAATATAGGAGTACAAATGAATAGGCTTGAAGATTCTGCCATTTTACGGTTTATTAAATGCCATATTGCAAGATGCTAGGTTTTATAGACTGGAAAGGGCTCTTCAATTAGAAAGGTAAAGGCCTGAGGATGAGCCCAACTGCTCTTCTATTTCCAGGGAATACTGAAGATGGGGAAAAAAAATTAGGTCATATTAGAGCAGTGATTCTTAAAGTGTGGTCCCCGGACCAGCACCATCCATATCATCTGGGAACTTGTTAGTAAAAATAAATGATCAGGCCCCATCCTTCCAACGTAACAACCAGAAGCCTGTTTCAATAGCTTCTCCAAGTCACTTGGATTCATGCTCAAGTTGCGGACCTGCGCTGAGCTGTGGTCCTCACCCTGGCTGCCTGTTCCTATCACCTGGCAACGTTGTCATTGAGATGCCCCCGCCCACCCCAGACCAATTAAATCAGATGAGCTGGGACTGCAGCCTCGGCTCGGCTACTTCTGAAAAGCAACGTGGGTGATGTGAATGTGCAGCCCTGGTTGAGAGCCACTCTGTAGCAGAGCAAGAGAGATTTAGATTAGATACTTGGGATTTCTGACTGTCCATTTGGTTCAAAGTAATCATGGCTACTGAATGAATTTCTGTCAAAGAAAAAGCTCTTGAGAAGTGGAGCAATTTCCATCTTCCAGAGCTGGAGAGGTTAGTCGGAAGCTCCAAAAGCATCCAAATCTTGTACCAAACCTAGTGGTGATACCAGTATTTAAAAACTCATCCAGCAGACAGGTACTCCCCCTGGGGAAAGGGCTGGCAGTCCCCATAGTAGGAAGTCATAATGGAAGCAGTGCACTGAAAGCAGCAGGGAGAGAAACCATGCCTCTCACACACTCCGGTCCAGATGCCACAGTCCCCCAGGGGAGCTCCGAGCCTCGCACTCACTTCTCTGCTTTGAAGGCCCATGGCCCAGGGTGTGTGAGACAGTGCCTCTTCTTACCAGTGTCTGCTGTTACCCAATATGCACAGTGATGGCCACCTATCAGGATGGAACTCTAGGGGACCACTCCCATGGAGTGGGTGGAATCCCTGAATCACGGCTGAACTAATGAACTGTGAGCTAGGGCCACCCTCCCCTACTTGGGCAATTGGCAGCTAGCCCATTAAAAGTGTGTTCCTCAAACTGGGGTCCACTGGCACCGTCCACACAAAAAGGGATGTGAGCATTACTGAAATATAAGGAACACTGTAAATTCTTTTCAACATGAAGAGGTAACATTCTGTGGAATGTTTCTGGAGAAATGTTAGGCCTACATTCATGTCCCCGCACTGTGAGAGTTAAGACAAAATTCTCCCTTAAAATTTTTTTTAAAAGATCAAATAGCAAAGACTAGGGCCAGTTCAACAACTGGCTCATGAGTGTATATATGAAAACACCACCATTACCATAACATCACAGAATGAATCTTGAGTAGCCAAGTTTTGGGGTATTATACACTCTCTCCCCAAGGAAAAGGGAGAGGATAGAAAGAAAAGAAAAAGACAAAGGCTAAGCTTTTGTATCCCCAATGCCTTATCACTATGAAGACTTTGGCGTTGGACTGACCTGGGTTTGAATTTTGACCATGCAATTTATTTGCTGTCTAGAGTTGAACATTAAGCTTATGAATTTCAGGTTTCTCATCTGTAAAATGAGGATAACAATCTTGGGCACTGATTAAAGTGAGCAGAACGAAGGCATGGATTGCATTCAGCACAGTGCCGACGAAATAGGAAATAAAGTAGCATTTGCCATCATTAATTATTCACCCTTGAACACCCAGCTGAAGCTTCACTTTCTTGGTGAAGGCTTCCTTGACAAAAATGTTTATACACACATACACAGAGTCTTTGTGGCTCCAGACTCCTAATATGCATGTAGATTTTAGTTGATAGGTTATATTGCAATTGCTTATTTATATGTCTGTTAAGATTTTCTTCAGAGACCATGCCTTTGCTGTACACACAGTCCACAAAGGGGTGCACCAAGAGTGTCTACCTCAGGTTAACTGGGGAGGCTGACCCACTGGGCCATATAGGAAACCTAGCACACAAAGCTACCCTACCAACTCAGGGAAGCAGCGAAAATGTGGCGACAAAGAAACAGATCACAAACGAAAGAAATGGAGGAAAACAAACAACTGGATATAGAATTCAAAACCACGGTTATAAAGCTTTTCAAGAATATCCTAGAAAAGGCTGATAAATTTAGCGAGACCCTCGAGGATATGAAAAAGGACCAACTAGAAATAAAACATACACTGACTGAAATAAAAAAATATTATACAGAGACCCAACAGCAGACTAGAGGAATGCAAGAATCAAGTCACAAAGATTTGAAATACAAAGAAGCAAAAAACACTCAACCAGAAAAGCAAAAAGAAAAAAGAATCCAAAAAGTTGAAGATAGTGTAAGAAGCCTCTGGGACAACTTCAAGCGTACCAACATCAGAATTATGGGGGTGCCAGAAGAAGAGAGAGAGCAAGATACTGAAAACCTATTTGAAGAAACAATGACTGAAAACTCCCCCCACCTGGTGAGAGAAGTAGACTTACAAGTCCAGGAAGCGCACAGAACCCCAAACAAAAGGAATCCAAAAAGGACCACACCAAGACACATCATAATTAAAATGCCAAGAGCAAAAGACAAAGAGAGAATCTTAAAAGCAGCAAGAGAAAAACAGTTAGTTACCTACAAGGGAGCACCTATACAACTGTCAGCTGATTTCTCAACAGAAACTATGCAAGCCAGATGGGAATGGCAAAAAATATTCAAAGTGATGAATAGCGAGAACCTACAACCAAGATTACTCTACCCAGCAAAGTTATCATTCAGAATGGAAGGTCAGATAAAGAGTTTCACAGATAAGAAAAAGCTAAAGGAATTCATCACCACTAAACCAGTATTATATGAAATGCTGAAAGGTATTCTTTAAGAAGAGGAAGAAGAAAAAGGTAAAGATAAAAATTATGAACAACAAATACATATCTATCAACAAGTGAACCTAAAAATCAAATGAATCAAAAATCTGAGGAACAGAATAAACTGGTGAATATAATAGAATCAGGGGCATAGAAAGGGAGTGGACTGATAATTCTCAGCAGGAAAGGGGTATGGGGGTGCAAGAAGAGACTGGACAAAAATCATACACCTATAGATGAGGACAGTGGGAGGGAGGTAAGGGCAGAGGGTGGGGTGGGAACAGGGTGGAGGGAGCTATGTGCGGGGGGGAGGAGAAACAATTGTAATAATCTGAACAATAAGGATTTATTAAATTAAAAAAAAAAAGAGAGAGAGGCCATGCCTTTGTATACCCAATACCTGGCACACACCTGGTGCACCATATATACAATGAGTGAATGAGTGAATGAATGAATGAATGAATGAATGAATGCTTGAAAAAAGCAAGCATGCTGCTGCATTTTCATAGTAATGAGTTGAGAGAAAGCTTAATTAGGAAAGCAAGAATGGAAAGAATGACACAGAAGAGAAACACAAAGAAATTGATAGTAATGGTTGACTATGGGATATGAGCAGTGAAGGAGCATTGTTCTGCAGAGTTTTCTAATTATAGTCAATCACAGATAGAGTTCATCCAGAAAGTCCTTCTCTGAGGATTTTCTGGGAGTGGGGGTTGGGAGGGAGGAGGAGGAAAGCTTACACTAACACTTAGAAAAGACTTAATTGATTGTTTGGTTCTATCCTGTCCTCTGAAAGCAGCCCATCTAGGGGCAAAACCTCCTGGGCATCACTCCTGAGCAGTCTGCTCATCCAGAATAACTCTTAACCATTTTCTCCATTGCAGGGGATAACTGGAGAAATAAGATTAAATCCAATCAGCGAAGAAAGAGGTAGGAGGTTTTTCTCTTGGCCACGTAGGCATGGGAAACTGCCACTCCTGCCCCTGCAAACCAGGCTTTGGAAATGGACCAGTCATCTAAAAAGCCAGCAATATGTATTACCTACACCACAAGACTGTCTAATGAGAAATATGTCCACATATTCTCAACTCCAATCCCCAGGCCATCTTTCATAGTCATGGGGGTTAGTCCCTGGAGAAGCAGGCCCACTGAGCAAGCCATTGACCTTCATCTTTAGACTTCAATTGCCATTCGTCAGCACAAACATTTTAGAGCTTCATCAGCTCAGCCCTAGTCTGCATCCAGGATATCTATGTCATCGTGAGCACTCACCGCATCCTGAGAGCTGAGGACCTCCAGAATGCTGTTGAGTAACTCCACGCAGTACCTCTTCTCCTGCAGCTGCTGCTGGGACCCATCATCCTTCTGCTCGAGCAGCTCCTTCAGCTCTCTGGTGATGACAGGAAGCAGAATATCCCGGCATTCTGGAACGAAGGCAGTGCAGATGTGCTTGAGCATCCTCATTGTTCACTTTCCTTTCTTTATTATTTTTAGAAAACGTTTTCATTAAATAACTAATTCAAGAATATAGGCTCCATGTAAAAATGTTAATGTTAAACATTAGGTTAAGATTCCCATAGAAAATCACTCACCATTCTGGTCCCTCCCCCAATCTGTTCACACTGGCCATAAAAACAGAGCTATGGAATAATTAAGAACGGACTGTGTGTGTGTGTGTGTGTGTGTGTTTAAATTCATTTTGTTGGGATTCTAGTTGTGATACCTCTGTTAGATTCCATCACAAAGATATGAATCCCAGAGAATAGGCCAGTTTGGAGATCTTTAGATATGAACAAAGATCTCCTTGGGAAGTCACTAGACTTTCAATTCTAATTAAAATTGAGCAAAATTAGTAAATTCTCATGGAATGGTCTAGTAGAGAGCTCTCCATCCTAGAAGTGTTTAAGCAGAAGTAGTTGCCTATGGAGAGGCATTCAATGTATCAGATGAGCCCAGCCTGTAGCTCAGTTGGTTGAGCAACATCCCATGCACCAGGAGGTTGCTGGTTTGCATGTGCCCGAGTTGCAATAGGGGACATGCAGGAGGCAGCTGCTTGATATTTCTCACTGATGTTTCTATCTATCTCTCCCTCTCCCTTCCCCTCCCTGAAATCAATAAGAAAACATATTCAAAGATGTTCTTAAAGTATCAGATGAAGGGCTGAACTGAATGATTGTTAAACCCCATCAAATATTCTATGATTCCAGACACTGTAGGTGCAGAGGAAGCAGCAGGAAGGAGGATACCTTTGCTGGGGGAAAGGCAGTGGACATATTTACAAACCACGGTGGTGGTGGGCGCTGCAGCGGTTTACCAATCTGAAAGTCATCTACTTTACAGATCAAAAACCGTATCCCCAACAAGACAAAGCCTCCTGGTGCTGAAAGTCAGCGAGATTTTAGCCGAGGAAGCCATTAATAATGAAGCCTGTTTTTCGGAAGTACTTTTGTCTTCTTGTGAACCATGATTTCTCAGAAACGTCTGGCTCCTCCGTTTGGAGATGAAATAATTTTTCCCCTTTGTAATAGGAGCTGTGAAATCATATTAGTCCGTAAGGCTTCGGGAAACAGCATCTCTAAATTGCAGCTTGATTGTCAAGCAAACAAACACAAATGACTTAAAAGATAAATATTGCAGAGCCTCAGATCAATCTTTCTAGGCAGAGGCAATGAGCATGAAAGACCTGCAAACCCAGCCTGGGACCCAGTGCCTGACACAAGCTGAAGACCTGCCAGCCAGTGACAAGTCTAAATTGCAATTCAGACCAGGTACCGAGGAGCCTGCAGAGCTACTCAGCTCTGCGTTTTCATAGAAAAGAGTCTTCATGTGTCAAAGTGGCTACAGAGAGGAAGCTGCAGTGTTTCTGGGTCCTGCTTTCTTTCCAGAAAGTTTTGTCCTATGGTAGAAGGTGCTAGTGCCTGAATGCACAGCTCTCCTGAAATGTGCCACGCTTTCGCAATCATTTCATGGCCCAGGGACGCTGCCAATAAGATGGTCCTTTTCCTCACCTCTTTCTCCCCAATATCAGCCCCACAGAAAGAATGAAATGGAGATCCTTTGGAAAACCACCTTGAGATGCATCAGGCTAAAATGCATCGGCGGCCATGGCCTTAGGAGGGAGACACTCCCGAGACCATGTCCCAACTTCCCGTCTGTGCACAGGCCTGCTCCTGCTCCTCAGCTCCCTCTCAGGGTGAAGACATCCCGTCACACAGTCAACCAGCAAATTTGATTCCTCCTCTCTCTCCCCAACACCCACTCCTCACCATGAAGTCACGCCCACCTCCATCTCCTGTGCCAAGGCTCCCACACCGGCCTCCCCACTTTCAGTCTCAGGAGCAGAAATTTCCCCAAACTGTAGCCTGAACATGAGGCCCTCCTTGAAGTTTCTCAGGCATCTCTTATTGCACTGAGGGTGAGTTTGGTAAGCTCTTTGTGACCAAGCCCTTCTACCTGTCCAGCCCCCTCCTCCCACGCTACCCAGCCCTGTCCCTCCTCTTGCTGGACCTTTGTACATTATTTCTTTGCCCATAATGCTCTTACCCACCCATCTTCTCCTCACTAACCACTTCCTGCCATCTAGATCTTCATGGAGATGCGAATCCCCTATGGTAGTGGTTCTCAACCTTTTTAATGCCGCGGCCCTTTAACACAGTTCCTCATGTTGTGGTGACCCCCAGCTCTACAGCAGCGGTTCTCGAACCCCAGGTTGAGAACCGCTAGCAGGGTTGCCTAAGACCATCGGAAAACACAGATATTTACATTACGATTCATAACAGTAGCAAAATTACAGTTATGAAGTAGCAACAAAAATAATTTTATGGTTGGGAGTCACCACAACATGAGGAACTGTATTAAAGGGCCCTGGTATTAGAAAGGTTGAGAACCACTGCGCCTAAGGCAATATTCCTGACACCCACCTCTGATCTGGGTGAACCTGTTCTGGGCTCCTGTAGTGCCCGGACTTGACTTCTGCCTCACCATTTGTCACCCTCTGTGGTCATTGTTTATGTAACAGGACAACAAGTGAGACTCTTGTCATCATCCCATAAATAAAACTGAGGCCTGAAGCTGCAAAAAAAAGGTGTACTTTCCCCACATTCTAAATTCATATTGTTTCTGGAAGCTGGGGTACATCCCTCCAGGTGTTTTGAGAGGTATAGGTTCAGTATGAGCCCAGAACTGAGGGAGGGTCCGCAGAGGCATGTGCATGGAATCAATGTCCACACGCAGAAGCCACTTCCCTGCAGCTGAGATGGTGGGAGGGAGACACAAAAAGAGCCACCCATTAAAATCTACGAGGATGAGAATGGCACTCCGGGCACATCCTGGTTCCATCAGCAGAATGAGGAGACCGGGAGCATTCTGGAGCCCCTCTCCTGCTATGGGAGCAAGGTTAAAGACAGTCACATCTTCAGTGTGTACACCCCCTTTCTAAGCCTGCCCGTGGCTGCCTGCACTTGAAATTTCACTCCGCTCACAGCCAGCCCTTTCTTCCTCACCAGCACCGGTTAATCCCCGGGTTAATCCACTCTTCACTCCTGCTCGATTTTCACAGGCTCTAAGGTGAAACTCATTCAGCTCCTATTGACTGCAAGGAGAATTCAGCTCAGCTCAACCCTCTTGGGGGAAGGTGAGGAACTTGTGGCTGTCAAGGATCACCCTGCCCTTGCCCGGGTCTTTTGGCAAACAAGTAATTGAAACTCCAAATTCTCCTGGGCAAGGTCTGAGCAGCTTAAGTGCAGCTCTGCTTCGCTGCTTTTCTTCCACGGCTCGGGAAGCATCTGCCTGTGTCAGAGGCCACTTGGTCCTGCCAGCCAGCCTTGCAGGGACCTCCACAGACACCTCTCCAGGCTGATGGGTAGCAATTTCTTCTCACAACCTCCCTCCTCCAGCCGGTGGGACAGGGAGAAAAGTAATTCCACCCACCAGGAAATCAATAACTATCCACAAACTTCATATTCCAGATCAGGTTACAAGCCTCCTACAACTCTACTGGCATTTCCCCTAACGCACTCTTCACAATTCACTTCCCCACCTCCCAGAAAACATGCCTATTTACAAGGTCCAGAACCATCCCTCACTCTCCTCCTGACCTCCTCCACATGATGGACCTCTACACTTTATGAACCCCCAGGACCAAAACACATCTCCCCAGCTAAACCAACACAGCCCACTTAGAAGACCTCAGAACTCGGCAGCTGTAAAAATCCTCGTCAGATATCCCAGGGAGGTGAAATCCTAAGAAAGAAATGGACTTCCAGAACCTTATTGTAAATACTCACTTCAAGTCCAACCCAAGCTATTGCTTTTACCATACATCCATTATACTTAGCATAAAGCATGCCATTGTACTAAACCTATAAGCAAACATCCTACAAAAAGTTGGTACTTGCCATTCAGACTCACAGTGACAGCAGGAAGGGCAAATCGAGATGTAAGTGCTGGAATATTTAAGAAAATGTATTTATGTCTAAAAATGTCACACTGATTATAAACATAACTGGTAGCCCGGTGCACAAAATTCGTGCAGGGGGGGAAGGGGTGTCTTCCTCAGCCTGGCCTGCACCCTCTCCAATCTGATACCCCTCGAAGGATGTCCTACTGCCAGTTTACAGGGATCGGGCCTAAACCAGGAGTGATATGATTCCAGAGTCTCACAATCTGGGACTGCTGGCTCCTAACTGCTCACCTGCCTGCCTGCCTGCCTGATTGCCCCAACCACTCTGCCTGCTGGCCTGCTTACCCCCAACTGCACCCCACCACCGGCCTGCTCACCCCCAAATGCCCCCCTGTCAGCCTGATCACCCCCAACTGCCCCCTGTGCCAGTGTGCTCACCCCCAACTGCCCCCCTGCTGGCCTGCTCACTCCAAATTGACCCCCCCGCTGTCCTGATCACCTCCAACTGACCCCCACTGACAGCCTGCTCGCTCCCAACTGGCCCCCCTGATGGTCTGCTTACACCCAATGGCCCCGCCTTCCACCAGCCTGATCACCCACAACTGCTGTCCCATCCTGGCCTGATCACCCACAACTGCCCTCCCCTCTTAGCCTCTAACCACCTCTACCTCGGTGCCACCACCATGGCTTTGTCCAGAAGAAAGTCCGGAAGGTCTCCTGGAAGGTCTCCCAGTCTAATTAGCATATTACCCTTTTATTAGTATAGATAGAGACCTGGTGCACAGGTGGGGACTGGCTGGTTTGCCCTGAAGGGTGTCCCGGATGAGGGTGGAGGTAGCGCTGGGGTGCCTGGCCAGCCTGGGTGAGGGGCTGATGGCTGTTTGCAGGCTGGCTATGGCCCCCAGCAACCCAAGCTCCCAGCCCCTCCTTTTTTTTTTTTTCAGCACCTCCTTGAGCGGAGGCCAGGGCAGGCTGGGAGCAGGTATCTGGGATTTATTTATCTTCTATAATTGAAACTTTGTAGCCTTGAGCGGAGGCCAGGACCGGCAGGGCAGGCAGGAAGCTTGGCTTCCTCCAACACCAGGGGCAACCCAAGCCTCCTGCTTGCTCCAGCTCCGTGGCCACCGCCATCTTGGTTGGGTTAATTTGCATACTCGCTCTGATTGGCTGGTGGGTGTAGCAGAGGTACGGTCAATTTGCATGTTTCTCTTTTATTCCATAGTATGTGTAAGCTCTGATACTACATGCAACATATTTATATTAATGAATAATTACTATAGCAGGCACTGTTCTTGGGGATATTATATGCTATTGGGGTATCAGAAATAATTTAAGAAGGTATTCATTGTCTTGGATTAGAGTCTCCAGAAGCAAGCTCTAAGATGAAGCCGCGGTGAATGTGACTTACTTATTAGGAGGTGTTTCAGAAACCTCTGGAAGGGCCATGAGGGAAGGAGGCCAGGCAGGGTACAGAGGCAGGCAAGTCTCACATCGGGAGCTCCACAGACAGTATGGGCTACAGGGGCAGCAGCAGGAGTGGTGAAACCTTGGGGATGGACAGCCCCAGGCACTGTGGGTGCTCTTGGTGCCCAGGCGAAGCAGGCCCCCACAGGTGAAGGGCAGCCCTGTGAGGCTGGAGCTGGCTGCTGAGAGAGAAAGCCTTCCTGGAGCTATGCACAGAAATAATCATGGATCCCAGGAGACCTGGGCAGATCCCTGAGAGCTGGGCAGATCCCTGAGAGCTGATGCTACAGCAACAAATACTGTCTGCTGCCCGCAAAATAGTGAATGGGACAGCGGGAAAGACAGGGGCTGGAGTGAGCAGGGCAGACTGCCTCACGTGGGCAGTCAAGAAGGCCTCCCTAAGATGGAGACACTTGAGTTGATACACGAGGGTGAGAAGGGAACTATCTACAAGGATCTCAGGAACAAGCATCCCAAGCAGCAGAAATGGCATGCAAAGGCCCTGGGATGGAAATCTGCTTAGCTTGTTGGAGGGATATCATGTGGAGGTGAGTGTGACTGGAATTATAGGAAATGGAGAGCATATGAGACAATAAACTTGGAGAGCCTGACTGGGGCCAGGTCTCATTAGACCCCATGGCCCATGGTACAGAGTTTGATTAATAGGTGGAGATAAATTACTAGATAGAGATTAATGAAGAGATGAGGGAGGATCTAGAAAGAGAGACATGAGAACACTGAGGAAGCTTTTTGTAGAGGAAAAGAAGAGGTATAATATTGATTGAGTCCTCACTCTCTACCATGTATTCTCTCTATGAAGAAGTATATCATTATACCCATTTTATGGATTAGAAAACTGAAGCTCGGAGAGATTTAGTAACTTACTTAAGATCACACACCTAAGTGGCAGAGCTGGGATTTAAACCCAGGAAATATGATTCCAGAGTTCATGTTCACATCTACTAAGCTCTCCTGCCTCCTTACTGTAACAGTGAAGGGGAGAAAAGATAAAAGTTTGATGAGTTAGTGGCAGGAGAGATACAGAAGTGGACACACTTGGAGTACAGTCTGGAGGCAGTGTCAACACAGCTTGCCGATGGATGAGATGTGCTGTACAGATGTGTACACATATGCATTTTGAGAATGTGACTGAGAGAAACATAGATTGATTTTAGGGCTTATCAAATTAGGATCTAATCATGGTGATCATTCCTCAAGTAGCAAGTAATGAAAGGCTTCCGTTGACATTTCTCTGATGATGTGGAGTGGCTACAGACATGGCCTGTCTATCATCACACCTCCCGAGGCTGTTAGGGCGGAATCAGTGTGCTGACAGCTACCTGCACTTGCAGCTACCCCTTCACACCTTCTGAGATCATGCACCCTGCCATTGCTGACCATGCTGCCATGGCCTCCTCCCTTCCAGCGCACTCATTCAACTACCATCCAGCTCCATAGAAAGTGCTTTTAGGCCCTAGCTGGTTTGGCTCAGTGGTAAGATGTCGGCCCTGGGTTCGAGAAGGGTCCCAGGTTTGACTCGGATCAAAGGCACATACTTCAGGATTGACCCTGGTCAGGGTGCATGTGGGAGGCAACCAATTTACGTATCTCTCTCACATCAATGTTTCTCTCTCTCTCTCTCTTCTCTCCCCCTCCTTTCCACTCTCTCTAAACATCAATGGAAAAATATCCTTGGGTGAGGATTAACAACAAAAAAGAAAGTTCTTTTAGAAAAACAAAGGTGCAGATATGGCCAATTGAGTCATGACCCCAAATTTGACTTGTGCCCTAATGCTTAGGATGATTGCCTTTGCGATGCAATGCCAGATGAGTGTAGCTCAGCCTGCTAGCACACTGCCTCCCCCACCTCCTCACCCTGGCTTACAGAAGGACACGCAGACGAGATGCCTTGGGACTGAGCCAAGTAGCCTCTATACTGAACAAATCTGGGAAGGCTTGAAAAGAGGGTTCCCATCAAAGCAACGTGCTCCATTTCACATTCACGCAATAAGAGAAATGAGTCATGGTAGCTTTTTGACTGCAAAGAATTGTGTCTTTTATCCCTTGACCCTATTTGGTTCCAATTCAGTGACATCTGGCATTCGAATCCATTTATAAGCACTTAGGACACCTGTTATAACAGACTTACATCCTCACCCCTCCAGGCTTATCATTGCAGACCCACTGCCTCTCTCTGCATCACGCTACACAGAATCCCTTAATCCCTTCACCCCAGCCCCTGTTCCCTCTGGAGACTTATGCGGTTGCCTGGCTCCATGAATTTCAATCTTTACTCTAGCAGTGGTTCTTGAAACACTGCCTAATAAGTAAGTCACCTTCCCCAGGCCTCATCTGAGAGCTTGCTTCTGAGAACCCAACCCAAGACAATGAATATCTTCTTACATTATTCCCACCATCAAGCCTTTCTAAGCTAGTCCATGGTCACATACATACATGAGTTTTCTCATCAGAAGTCATGATAACAGATATATTTCCATAAAGGACAGAAGCCATTTGCCTGGAAAGCCATCGGAAGTGAGCAGAAGTGTGAGAGCAGAATATTGAGTTTGAGAGAGATGCAATGCATTGAGCTCCTGCTGGGTTGCAGGCATCACGTTGGGAATGCGTTTAATCCTATCCAAGCCTGCATATTGTGTTGTCCCCACTTTACAGGTGAGAAAATAGGAGCTCCAAGAGTTTGCCCAGGGTCACAGTGTGACCTCTTAACTAGCGGGACCACAACAGAGTATAGACTCTGACACAGACCTGCCCAGCTCAAGGGCCAACATGAATCCAACGTCATTCACAGGCTCCTGGGTGCAGACAAGGGCTCCCAACCCCTGGATTCGGCAGGCTTGAGGCAGCCACCCTTGAATTTGCTGGGTCCCATAAGCTCTTTAAATAGAAAATTAAACACTCTGGTTGGTTGGTTTGATTAATGGCTAGCTCTCTTGTTCTTTTTTAGTAAGGGTTACAGTCCCAGGGAAATAAAAAAACAAACAGAAATCCCAGTCCTAGAATTAAACAACAGTGAGCATTTGTCAACTCTGTGATTTAGTCTTTAGTCCAGCCACTCATTTCTTTCATATTTTTTAATCCAACCAACCATTTATTCAGCTACTCTTGTCACTGCAGCTAACTAGCCAACAGTGATCATGACCCTCCAACCTTTCACCATATTTTCCTCAGAAGACAGTGTGAGCCTGGGGTGAGGTATCTAATTTCAATCAAGTCACATCTCCCACAGTTCCGGGCACAATGCCTGTCACGCAGTAGGATCCTAACAAGCATCAGATGAATAAATGTCTGCTAATTTCAGAGAGTGAGCCCTGTCTGCTTATACTTAACGCAACTCTCAGAATTAGAACTCTACTTAGCGTTGAGTTATTTCAAAATTTATTCTTCTGTGCTGTCCTTGAAGAAACAAGACCTTGGTGTTTCTTCACTTTCACCCCTGCCCTGAGCACTCATTCTGGCAATATCTTCTCATTCTTGGCTTTCCCCCTAGGGGAGGCAGGTACGGGGAAATGGGTAAAACTCTGGGTTGAGAGTTTACAGACCTAGGCTTGAATACAGCCTTACTACTGCCAGGCTGTGTGACCTCAGACAGGACATTTTACCTCCCTTCCTCCAAAAAATGGGGATTAAAATGGCTTTTTCATGAGAAAGCATTACACCAATTCAGTTGCAGTTACTATGTGTAACATGGCATGGGATCTGTGCTCTCCCTCAGATGTTCCTGGGTGCAAAACAGAGCATGCTGGAAGTGCCAGGTCCTTTAGCTGTAGCTGACACACACACTCGACAAAACACCTGGTCCAGGCTGTAATGAAATGGACTTGGAGCTATTATCTGTATCATTCACACAAAGTGTGCTTTGTCTGAAACACCAGACTTGGAGAATTGAGTTTCAAGAGGCGGGTACAAATTGAAATAATTGGGAAAAATGCCTCGGATCTTCGTGTTCCCTTTGTGTGTGGATAGACAAGGAGAGCTCAGGCAAGCGTTCTCGGAGCATCCTTTTACATTTCTGCTTGCAGCTTAGAATAACAATGCCACTTACCAGCAATCCTCAAGCCACACTCAAACTATCCTATATCATATCACTGCAATCGCAAAACTTACAAATATAGAAAAGAACAAAACAAAAACTCACACACACACACACACACACACACACACACACACAAAACAAAACAAAACAAAACAAAAAAACCACAGCAGTGTTTTGGATCAATATGAGCAGCCGGTATTCCATTTCTGGGGAAAGCGCGCATTAAAGGCCTCTGGTTTACATTTTAAGGCTAACAGAGGGGCCCTTCATTTCAGAGAATTAAATGAGAAAATTCCCCTGGATTCAAGCATTAGCAAAATGGAATGGTTGCGTGATTGTTTCCAATCATCTTTCCCTCATCTTCCCCACCACAGTGCCAAGGCGAGGAGGCTGGGGTCCTGTGCGTGGATAGCCCCACACATTTGAAATCTAGTGTTGTTTGTTACAAAGGGAAAACAGAGAACCAGCTGAAGAATTGGAAACACACTTCAAAGACGCAGGAGGAAAATCATTGTCATCCCTCCCCCTTTAAATAAAAATGGAGATGGGGAGAATGTCTCCTTCTGGCCTCGTTTGCTTTTCTAATAGGACTCAGCTGAGAAGGTGGAGGTTGGAGGTAGCTGCGAGGGGCGGGGGGGGGGGGGGGGCGCTTCGCCTTCATTTCTCCATCCTTGCCAACAAGCCAACAGAGCCCTCCCCTGAAGGCCCACAGCAAAAGTGATTTCAGAAATGACTCACACACTTAGGCCCACTATTTAAAAGGAAGGATCAAAGAGATTCTAAAGCGAATGCAGAGGAAACTGGTTTAGTATGAGAAGGGAGGAAATAAAGAGAGTAAGTATCAGTCAATGACCAGTAATGAGCTTTCTTACAAAGAGAGGACAATATATGGCCCTCGCCCATGGGCACTCCAAGTGTAACAAAGAACCGGTCAACTGGCGGGACAGTATAGAAGCACACAGAAAATGAAACACGCTGGGTTTGCAAATACGCTCAGTCCCTGCTGATAAATCTCAAATTGCACTTCTATGAAACGGACACGAATATTTTGTTTGGGGCATGACCTGCTGGTCTATTTATTATGGGTCTGTGTATTTCTCCATCTGCCCTCTTAGGCCATAAAGAAGAGAGAAGGAAGACATGGCATGCCAGCGTAAACATTAACGTAAGGTTCCAGCTGCCCACGTGGCTCCTCAGGGGCAGAACATCAGTGAGATAAAGGGAATCGTCCGCGTTCTTGAGTTTCCTGAGCACTGAGGCCAAAAAGAACAATTTCCTTTCGAGAAGCATAGCTTTCTGTGGCATGGAACCCTCAAAGAAATGTTTCCCGTTGCATTTGCATGTTAATGTCCTCCATTGAGTTTAGAAGTGATTAGCTGCTTCTGAAATCAAAGGGTAGGATTTTAGCTCTGAAAAGACCGTGAGCAAAGCTAATGGTTTTGACTGCTTTGACTGTGTTATGTGGTCGTGCAAGACAGGAAAACAATAAATGGATGAAGCTAGTGACTGTGTGCTTGTCCTTACACACCTTCGTTTCTTTTTTAAGTGAATAAAGTGCCTAGCATCGTATATGGCTCAAGCGTGAAGCAGATTAGTAAGAAAGTAGGAAAATTCCCTGGCAAATGGAATGAAGAAACTGAGCAAATGAAGAAACTTGAACAACGGCCGGAATAGCTGAACAATTAACACCAGCTGATAAATCACAAAACCCTATCTTCCCTGAGTGAAGATGCCTAAGATGGTTCAAATCACCATAGTCAGGGGGGTAGGTAACAAAAACCAGTGAGAGCCAGACTAACCCAAGATGAAGGTAAAACTAGCCAGAGAATGACCCCATTTTCATACCCAGCACACGAATCAACATGCCTGGAAATCTAATGAATATTCTGTTGAGATACTTCCTTGAGACCTCCCCTAAAATTTACATGTATCAAAAAGAGATAAAACTCTCAGGACAAAGAATAACAGCATGCCCTCTCCTTTGGGCATACCTATACCCCCTTTCCTCAGGTGTATTCTTTCCTCAGGTGTGTACTTTGCTGCTTCTATCCTATGAGACTTGCTACCCAGGGGAGCAATGGGCAGCAGCAGCTGGTTCTGGATTTGACCTCTGATCCTGTCTCCAGGGGCCCTTCCTTTACCTCACTTTCACTTGGACTTGTATCTTGAAACTTTTCCTGCACTAGTCAAGAACCTGATTCATGAAAGTTCCCAGACCCGTGTCCGAGCACGGCCAGCCCCTGATGCAGACATGGACTGATAACAATAGGACCAGGAGACAGGTGGTAAAGGTCGAGAGAAGAGACCAGATTCAAGGCATATATAAGAAAGATTCAAAGGGCTTAGTGCTTAATTGAAAGTGAAAAATGAGGCACAAGAAGAGTTGAGGGCTAGCTCCAAATGACTGGCAGAAAAATAATGGAAGAGGAGAAGGTTTTCATGAATGCAATGAATACTATTTTGGAAATGTTGAGTTTGACATTCAGACGCAGATGTCAAATGGATGGCTAGCTAAATGTGTCTGAAAATGATCTAGTACAAAAGGTTAAGTGTGAATTCAACTCTATGAAAGACACATTAACCATGGATGCCTCCCACAAAGAATCTATAATGGGCAATTACAGTGCATTTAGCAGAGAGTGCGTAGCTTATTACAGTTTATTTGGTGATGATCATGAAGACCATGATGAACTGAAAAGAAGGAAAAGGAAAAGGAGGGGAAGAAGACAAAGAGGAGAACGAGAAAGTAAGGGTAGAGAAGGAAAACCAGCAAGTCCTGGGGCCTGAACGGGGGCTGATGGGGAAAATATAAATACGGGGAATCTGGGAGAAGAGAGCTAAAAGGGGCTTGGAATGGAGGGATTTTCACTTGAATATTTTAGATCCTCATAAGGACAAGGTTTGGATAGAGCCCAAAGATGGTTAAGCAGCCAAAACTGCCCCAGTGACCTAACCAATAAGTGTGCCACATTGTCACTTTACCAAGCAGTGATGATTGAGAGGGAGCTGGGGCAGGGCTTCCTGGGAACAACAGTGGAGGACAATGAGCACCCACAATGCACCTGAGGTTTGAAGCTGGGATGCAACGGTTGCTACAGGCTGCCTTTTCCCTCACAAACTCTCCTGCTAGAGCATCATGCACAGCCTACCAGCCCCAGACAAGGAGAGAAGGAATGGGAAGAAATGTCAGCATTCAGGAGGCCCCACTCTCATTTGTCTGACGCACTTAATAAGGCAGCAGGCCACAGGGCAAGCGTTAGAGTCAGTGATGGGGCGTGGATGTTAAGAGCAGGAACCTTACTGTCCTTATAACCTTGGACAAGCCACTTAATCTCTGTCTCTTTATCTTAATGTGGAGACAATAAGAGCACCTCCCTTCACAGGGTTATGAGAATGAAACAAGATCATATATGTAAAACACTAGAGACAGTAGCACACCTGGCCCATGACAAGCACTATAAAAGTGAAAACTATAATTATTTACTTTTCAAAATATCCATCTGTAACTTTCTGGGCAATGGAAATACGCTATCTCTTCACGTGGGTGGTGGTTGCATGGGTGTATACATATGTGAAACAATTCCCTGATCTGTGCACTTAAGATGTGTACATTTTACTATATGTAAATTCTACCAAGATTAACAATACATACTGGTCTCAGGTAGATATTATTCTTTTCCCTGTTGATCATAGTGAACACAGTGAGGCTTGACGAAATCAAGCAAATTGCATAAGATATTGCACGGGGTCTCACGCTCAGGTGTTTAGATTCCAGAGCCAGTTCCTATGTCATCTGAGCCTTTGTCCTCAATAGGACCCAAGGCAGCAGTAACTCAAAGACGCCATCCCCAACTCTACACGGAGAATCTCTTGCATGAAGAGAGAGCAGCTCTTCCCTCCCCTCGCAGTCTTTCCCTCACTTCCCACCCTCTTCTCATCCCACCCAGTTCCTTTGTCTCATTGACTATTGACACCAAAATCTCTGCCAAGCAACAACCTTGCTCGTGATAAAGTGCACATGTCCCATCAGGGAAACACCCAGCAGAGGGACTGGTGGTGATTAAGGACTGAAGGGAACACACCCCCAGCTCTCCCAACTCCCCAGGTCCAGAGATGCCCTACTACACAGTGGCGTGTACCCCCTGTAAGTATGCATGCCGCTCCTACCAAAACTAAGAGCAGCAGCCAGAGAAGAGTGAGTGATCATAATTTGAGAGGTGCTGTAGAAATTAATTTTGCAGGCCTCCTCCATTAGCAGTGTGTCTGAATTGACTTGAATATGCAAGTTATCCTGTTAATCTTCAATACCAAAAAAGAATGTATCATCATTAACCTTCCTCGCCCTGAATTCAGCAATGCAGGCTTTTTATTAGCCGCCATGGAGATGGCATTACTTCTTGGCATCTCAGCATTCTACCTCTTTGTACGCAGTTCTGCCAGTCACTTTGCAACATCTCTGCTGATTCAGAAGCCCATTTTTCAAACGGCTGATTCTAACCGCCCATAAGTGGCCAGAAGTTGACTCTGCCTTCCTTCTCTTTCTTCATATTCCTCTAGATGAGAATAAATTTCCCATTGAAGGAGCACTGTAGAAAACACACACATAATGGCCTGCAGCACGAGGAGGCGTGAATGAGTTCCGTGTGACACTGGGGACAGGCAGGCTCTTGCTGGGCCAGGGGTAACTGGTCTTCGGGGCTCCTGGGCCCCCGGGGAGCTAAGTGACAGGCAAGCAGAAACTTTTTGCTTCAGGGAGCAGGAAAACAAATTAAACCGTATTCAAAGGTTAGCTATTAAAGACAATGGAAAAAATCACCAAAATAGTGTACTTTGGTATATCTTTCTTTCCATGTATTCACCCAATATAGGTAAATTATAAGAAAAAGAAAGTGACCTATCTATACCCCTATTTGATGAATAAGTTTAATATTCATATTCCATTCATTTTAATCTTTAAAATGTGATAATAGTGGGAAAATGTTGGGTGAATTGCATTTTGCCACCTTTTTCTTCATTCATGCCCTCTCAATGAATAGCAAGATTATCAGAAATTAAAGTACTTCTTAGCAGGGAAAACACAAGACAAGAATGAGGTCTAGACTAGAGCATTAATCCCCGAAAAATAACACTAGTTTCTGTTCTCAATAAATGCAACAACGGCACACAGTTTATCGTGGAAAATATACACAAAAGTCCCCACATACAAAACTAAATTGGCAACCAAACCATCTGTTTCACTCGTAGGAAAGTTACCGATAATGAGATTGTCAATATTTCTGAGTTCATCTCTGATAGATAGTTTTTAATGTTTTCCTCCTAAATCTAATAATTGTTTTTCTGGCTGCTACATAAACAAAGGCATGGCATGAATGAGAAGGAGACTGGAATTCGGCTACATCTATCCTCAAAGGGCTCAGGGCATTCACAAGGGCAGAATTCAATCTTCTCTCAGCGTTAGTTAACCATTATTGCTGCTAATGTGAAACTCACCATGGATTCCTCATCATTTGCAGCCTGCACTGTTATTTACTTGATATTTTTCCTAAAGCAGATTCGTTCTAATCCGTTTACACTTATTTTAAATGAAAAATATGCTTCTCAACATGGAAAACCTGTATCCTTGCCATGGATGGCAGGGCAAGTGTATCCATACTATGTAAACAAAACACTTTTGTGAAATTGTCAGAGGGGCTTAAGCCTGAGGTCGGCTACCTCTTTGTTTTCAAGGGTCATTCGTAGAGGAAGATTCAACACAAAATAGGAAAGGCATGCCATCCATGCCATAGAAAGACTGAAAGGGAGTTGGAAGAAAATGAATGATCTGCTTCTGTGATGCAGTACTTTATCTGCGTGTACCTAAAATTACCCTGCGTGCCAAGGAGAATAATCTGGCATATGGTAGTACATGCCCACACTTTGAGAAACACAAGTTAAAAAAAAAAAATAGAAACTAGGATTCCTGGCTTTCATCTCCGTGGCCAACTTGTGGTGCGACCTTGGGCAGGTCATGTCCACTCTTTGGACTGGTGTCCTTGGCTGTAACATGAGGAGGTTGGACTAGGCAATCTCTCCAAGGATTCACTCAACTCCATGTGTCTGTTTTGTGAAACCTTTAAACACATTCTAGGATGTCTCATCATCATCTAAAGTATACGGTTGTTAATTGCATTTACCCTGTTATGTGAAAGTCTTACCAGGAACAAATAGGAAATATTTGAAAAGATCAGCTACTCTGGGGCAAAGGAGCCTTTTGAAGCTGTTGTGTTGGGGAAAAAAAAAATCAATAAAATCGACTACACTCCAGGCACAGCAGCAGCTGACTGTCCAGGATCCATGCCCGTGCATCCCTTGGCTGAGAGCCAGGGGCAAAGCTCCGACTTCAAACAGCCCTTACAGACCACCTGGCCAATGGCCTGGGTCAAGTGTAGTTTATGCAGGTGAGTGACAGAGCGTGCCGACTCAAACTATCAGTGTCAGTTCCCCCTTCCTCTGAGAAGAACAGACTGAGGGGGAAAACACACACACCACCCAGACCAGTAGTTAAAACAAGCTAAGTTTGCTCATTTGCAAGATCTGGTGTAGTTAAATAAATTTCTCCATGGTATAAGAATGACAGAAAACTATAAAGTTTCTATAAAAATTATAAAAAGTAAATATTATTGTAATTATGGTAATGTATATGTATATCCTCTTAAACAGGGTTGTGTGTGTGGTTTTTTTTCCCCCTATCTTAATAATCTGAGAGAGCCAATTTAGGCAAATTTTTATTTTTAATGCTCTACATTAGCTCTGACTCTGAACTGATAATAATGAAAATGAACATAATAATTATGAATAAATAATTTATGAAAATAATGATTATCCTTATATTCATTTTAAGTACCACTTATGGAGCAGCTTTTTACCATTCAGGGACCATGCTAAGCATGATTTCATTTCACATTCTCATCAAACCTATTATTATCCTCATTTTACAGATAAAGAAAGAAGCAATGATGTGATGTGACTTTTCCAAGGTCACCACTGGGTACAACTCAGAGACTGTGAAACAAGATTAATAGACCCCACGGTGCGTCTCCGGACGCAACAAGCCTTTGGTAAAAAGGTCATCCAAGAAACCTTCTTTATACTTTTGAAGCCAAAGTCAAGATCAGGGGGGAAAAAAGAAAATCAAAAGTTACCAAAATCTAGGTTAATAAATTGAGAGAGAAAAATGAATATTCACATTTCTGAAGCTCTCTTGTGCTTTTTAAAATAGCACTTTAGATGTTACAAAGAAGAAGAAAGGTCTGAAAATCATACAACCCTCTCCTCTTAAGTCTAAGGCACTTTGCTTATACTTCTGCTGTAGAATATTCATCCTGCATTTGAACAAAGAGCGCTCATTTTGCAAATGAAGGCAAGCTCCTT
Organism: Corynorhinus townsendii; assembly: GCA_026230045.1. Taxonomy (NCBI): domain Eukaryota; kingdom Metazoa; phylum Chordata; class Mammalia; order Chiroptera; family Vespertilionidae; genus Corynorhinus; species Corynorhinus townsendii. The sequence goes on along the minus strand of JAPDVU010000006.1, from coordinate 165,290,038 downwards.
GAGGACTTTATCATATTTTTGCCAACTTTTTATTTCCTGAATGGCTACTCAATGCTTTGTTTATAGCAGGGGATCAATAGACATTTATGGAATGGGAAAACCTGTTCTAAATATTGCCTCTCTTCATTATAAGGGTGGCCCCATCCATCCTGTATGGAATTTGAGACGTCACAGAGGCAGTTAAAGCTACAGGCCTTACGGTGAAAGCAAAGACATACCAGAGGTTAGTTTGGGACTGTGAGCACTGAGCCACCAGAGTGGATGCACATGCCCAGGCGAGAGCGGGCGGAGCAAAGCTGGGATGCAGCTGCGGACTGAAGCCCTGAGTGGCTGCTGTGTGAACTGGATATGCTCCAAGGCAGGCTCCGCCCATCTCTGTGGCCCTCACTTCTGACCCTCAGGCACAGAGAGATGGCAGGAGAGCTGCAGCCACCAGCAGTGCATTCTGAGGATGCCCACTCCCCAGGACCACCCAGGAAAGCGGCGCTGGGGAGGGCTGCCCACTGTGCTCCCCTACATTGGCAAGAAAGGAGAAAAGAAGTCCGGGTCAGATCTAGAGCTTGGAGAGCTAAAAGCTGCCAGAAAGCCCAACAGGTGTGGCTCAATGTTTGAGTTTCTACCTACGAACCAGGAGGTCACGGTTTGATTCCCAGTCAGAGCACGTGCCCGGGTTTCGGGCTGGATCTGCAGTAGGGGGTGTGCAGGAGGCAGCCGATCAATGATTCTCTCTCATCACGGATGTTTCTCTCTCTCTCTCTCTCTCTCTCTCTCTCTCTCTCTCTCTCTCTCTCTCTCTCTCTTTTCTTCTCTGTTCCTCTCTCTGAAATCAGTTTGGGATAGAGCGTCGGACTGAAGAGTCCCGGATTCGATTCCGGTCAGGGGCATGTACCTTGGTTGCGGGCACATCCCCAGTGGGGGTGTGCAGGAGGCAGCTGATTGATGTTTCTCATCGATGTTTCTAGCTCTCTATCCCTCTTCCTTCCTCTCTGTGAAAAAATCAATAAAATATATTTAAAAAAATAAAAATATATTAAAAAGAAAACGTTCAGAAGACTGGCCACCAGGGAGGAGCCTGAATGTCAGAGCTGCTCCCTGTCATGGAGCAAGAGCAGGAAAGCCATGTCTGTGTTCCACCCACATGCCCGGGGGGCTGTGTCTTGATGTATGACGTGGCCAGAGATCTCAGGATGAACTAGGGCGTGAGAACCGCTACCTAGTCCTCCCCACAGATGCTCCGAGAAGTAATTTCTCCTTTTCCTTTGAACAGGGTACAAGCTATTCTGCTTTTCGCTGACAGCAGGTCCCACCATCTATCAAGGTTTACAACTCACTGCAGGCCCCTGAAACATCACAAATTTTCCTGGGAGGCAGCTGGGACCTGCTTGATTTCTCGGCACCAGCCTAGAACAGACAGCAGAGTGCTGTGGTGACCCTCCTGCTACCTGGACTGTGATTGATTTTAAAACCTGCAACTGCCACCAGTGGGGAGCCCCGAATCCCTGTAAACCAAACCAAACCAAGCAGCTCGCTTCACACATAGGTCCCGGCAAGTGTGCAATATTGGTGGAGGCGAGCCTGATGAAAAGCAGTTATTTGAGACCCACAGAAATATCTGTATGAAGAGGAAAACCCACCTGTTAAGTGAGGCGCCATGGTCCTGACTTCTGCCCCCTTCCAGGTCCTCCCCGTGCCAGAAAACACCGAGGCCATGCCCACAAACCTCTCAGGGACTCAGCATGGCATTGGCTGTGGCCTGTGTGGACAGTACATGGCCCTGGATGCCTCTGAGCACAGCGAGGCCTTCAGTGTCTTTCATGTCCGGCTGACACGAGTGCTCTCCGCACCCCAGGATGACAAAGTGCTTTTCAAGGAGCTTTTGGTACCCTTGAAGTCGCTACCTCTTTCTCTTTGTTGTCTGGCAGTGCTGACTCAGTGACTATCAGAGATAGACAGGGTATTGGAACTCAAACTCTCCGATGATACACATGAAGAATGGAGCCCAGAGAGGTTAAGGGCTTTGTCCAAGGTCACAAGGGAAATCTGAGAGCAGCATGAGGGGAGGAGCACCTCCCCAGACCCAGACTGTGTGGGTTCCATTGCATCTGTCGAACTTAGGATGAGCCAGACGTAACCGAGGAACCCACAGCATGGCCAGAGCTGCCAGCAGGAGGCCCAGAGGTCCTGCATCGGTGTAACTTTAACTCACCATGGGAGGAGCAGTTGGCAACTTTCCCATCTGTTTTGGGAGCCTACAAAGATTTCACTAGGGAAAGGTGTACTAGAATGACCACACACACACACACACACACACACACACACACACACACACACGGCTGACTGTGTCCTTGTAACAGAACCAGCTGAATGGCAGCTCTGGGGCAAAATAGGCTCAAGCTGGGTGGGAAGGAGCCAATTGCTTCTAAGCAGAGCAATGGCTAAGCCAAGGTGACTGAGGCCAAAGCCACATTAGTGAAAATATGCCTCCCCCAAATGAAATTAGACAGTGCTCTGTCTGAGAAAAAATACTGCTCACCCGGCAAGGTGTGCCTGCTTCTTAGCTGACCCAGAAAGAAAACTGGTTGTCGCTCTCTCTGGGAGGGAAAATGGCACGGGGTGCGTTCCTACAGCCCCCACTTCTCTATGGGGCCTGCAGTCAATCGCTACCCCTACCCCACACCTGGGCCCAGAGGGGGCAGCAGAGGAGAGGAAGGCTCGCTGAGAGCAGTGGACACCGGCAGCGGGCTTCAGAAGAGGGTGCGGGGCAAGGTGAAGTGGTTCCAGATACAGTGAAGGCAAGGGATTTAAAAAAGGGTTTGCGTGAGGACAATGTGGGCGTGGGCCAGGTGACCCCGCCATGGCAGAGACAGAGTCAGAGTCAAAGGCAGGGAGGTGGTTAA